>OX411771.1:3778014-4445479 GCA_948252455.1 Acleris cristana | reverse complement strand
AAAACCCAAAATTTGTAGATGAAGCCTACAAAGATGCTACTAAAGAACCACATGGTTACCTCATGATTGATTTGAAACAAAATACAAATGACATATGTCGTTTTAAAACAAAAATATTTCCGTTTGATGGACATTGCACAGTGTATGTTCCTAAAAAGGGGTTTAAATACGATAAAAATCAACAAATTTTAGTCAGTTCTACATGATGCATGCGAGAGTAAACACATATAAACATTTACTTGAAGCATTGCAGTTGCTTAAACCAAAATATCGCACGGCGTTACTTAAATCTTGTGATGATGATGAGATCAACATTATTTGTGAGTGCATTTATAACGTCCTAAATGGAAAAATTCCTTTAGAAAAAAAAGAAAAATCTAAATTAAAAAAATATAAAGATATCTTACGGAAATTAGTTTCAAAAGGAAAACATAAAATAAGAAAAACTGTTATAATTCAAAAGGGAGGTGCATTTCTACCTATTATATTAGGAGCAGTTTTAAGTGCCTTAGTTAACTCTTTATCATAAACAAAATGGAAAATACGAAAAAAATGCTATTAGTAGAATCAGATTTTATTGAAAGACTCAAACGCAATGAGAGCCTACCTGAAAATTCATCATCCCGTCTAGATGCTGCGATGCAAAAAATCCTTAAAAGTAAAATGAATGATCGTGAAAAGTGGACCTTATATTCACAAGCATTGCAACGATTTTTACATTTTATCGAAACAGATCGAAAACCATTTAGAATACCAATCGTAACGGAGGGGGAGGTTCAACTCAACTACGAAAGTAATGATCTAAAGTCAAAAGTGAACAAAAAGGAGGTTAATGAATATAATGAGTCAGTTGCAAAACAACCTTTACCAGAAGGAGATGGTACTACAGCAGTTACACCGATTGGTAAAACAAATCCAGAACCGATGCCAATTAGCCCATCAAAAATTATAGATATATTACCCAAATCATATGAGAAAAAAACTCGAACTTTGTTGGATTGCATTGTTTTAAGTAAACCAAAAATTTGGTGGAAGCCAACTGGTGAAGTTGTAATAAACAACCGCACCATTTGAAATAGTAATATTACTGATCTGATAAGTGACACGGTTAGATCTCTAAAACGTCCTAAACCAACAGGGTGGGAAGAGTTTGCATTACTTTTAAGAGATATAAGAGTTCCTTTAAGCTGCATAGGCAATCCTGCAAACTTGGAATTTATTAAAACAGCTCAATCGATTGAACCCATTACATTACCTGCATCAACAAGTACGAGATCGTCAACAGATAAAGAAAAACAAAGAGCTACACCACTTACTACAGGACAACTTAAGCGTCATCATAAGAAAATTGATTGGGAAAAATGGACTCCTTATTAGATATTAATAGGATCTACTATGATGTCTCCAATCCAGCTGGTTATAGTAGTTTAAATAATATAGCGAAGGAAATGAAAGAACAAATGAACAAAGAGGAAGTAAAAAAATGGTTACAATCTCAAGATACGTACACGCTACATAAACCTATTCATAAGCGATTCACCAGAAATAGATATATCCTATCTAACTTTAATGAACTCTGGCAAGCTGATTAATGAACTCTGGCAAGTGACATGAGTACGTATAGTCAATATAATCATGGATACAAATATATTCTTTGTGTTATTGATGTGTTCAGTAAATATGCTTTTGCGAGAGCCATGAAAAAGAAAGATTCATCAACAGTTAAAGAATGTTTTGAAAGCATATTTACCGAAGCCAACTCTGTTCCTCGTCATATACAATCTGATAAAGGTACAGAATTTGTTTCAAAGGTGAGAGATTATTTTAAGAGCAAAAACATTAATTATTATACTACTAATAACCCCGACATTAAAGCAAGTATAGTAGAAAGGTTTCAAAGAACTCTTAAAATGAAAATGTGGCATTTCTTCACCCATAATAATACATATAATTACACTAAAATTTTACAAGATCTTCTTCATTCGTACAACCATACCTATCATTCTAGCATTAAAATGCGACCAATTGATGTTAATTCTGGTAATATTATGACCGTTTGGAATAATTTATATTATCGAAAAAAAGATAGACAAATTTCATTGGAAACACCAAAATTTAATGTAGGCGATCATGTTAGAATAACTAAATATAAACATGTATTCCAAAAGGGTTATGAAAGTAACTGGAGTGATGAAATATTTATAATAAATTCAATTATTAATAGATCACCGCGAGTTGTTTATATGTTAAAGGATTTGGAAGGCGAACCCATCATTGGTACATTTTATTCTAAAGAGTTACAAAAAGTGACTTACCTCCCCTCCACCGAGTATAAAATTGATAAAATAATACGTTCGCGTCATATTAGAGGCATAAAGGAAATACTAGTGAAGTGGCAAGGTTATCCCAATAAATTTAACTCTTGGATACTCGCATCAAGCTTGAAAAAAATATGAACGAAAATAGTTTTTATTTAACTTTGTTAAGCAACAGTTCAACGGATTACTACACGGACAACACGACTGCACAATTTCTAACTAAATTACCTAAGAACATAAAATTAGAAGGGGAGTGGGTAGTTGGATTAGTGGAATTTCAATACCCGTGTTCCATGTATAATGTTCAAGATCATGAAAATATAATTTACATAAAGAAAAAGGTGGTGTAACCCGCAAACAAGTCAACAAAAATTGTTGATATAAAAACTCATATACCAGCCACTACATACGATAATATTGATCATTTCCTTCAAGCGTTTAATGAGAACCCACAACTAAAAAATAATGTCAAATTTAGGTATGATACATTGACAAAAATGGTTGGAGTAACAACAACAAATAATGAAATAACCTCTATCATAACAACCCCGATACTAAGCCTCCAGCTGGGTTTCAAACCGAGATCAAATTTGAAACAAGTTACATATGGAAAAAACCCTGCCAATTTATATTTAGGGTTACCACCACAAATATAATTCATCCGCAAGTAGTTGGAGATGTTATAACAGCATTGCTTAGAATAATACCACTAGATCCAACTAAGTTTATTTATGGTGCATATAAAACTCACATTTTCTCACCTGCTCACTATGTACCGGTTTTACGTAGGGAGTTCGATACTATTGAAATAGATATAAGAACAACTACCGGTGTTAATGTACCATTCAAATTTGGTAGCTCCTGCGTGAAGCTACACTTTCAACGAGTAAAATGAATTATAACAGATCGTCAGTCTCTTGCCCTTACCAACATTATTATTCGCATCAAGCCGGCTCTGGTGTAGGAATTGTCTATAAAGGAGTTCCATTTCAACGAGGGCATGGTATAGGGAGTTTTTTGGGAGGGCTATTTAGATCAGTGCTCCCTTTGTTATCTAGTGGTTTGAAAACCATTGGAAAAGAAACGTTAGGTGCAGGGGTTGGTTTGTTATCCGATATGGTAAATTCACGCCCTATGGATAGTTCGATTAGATCACGATTCAAGGAGGCAAGTGCTAATTTAAAAAAAAAAGCCGATGAAAAAATTGATTCCCTCATGTCGGGATCTGGGTATAAAATGACATCTAAAAGAAGGGAACCGCTCATTACATTGAAAGCATCGAGACGAAGAGGAAGTAAAAAAAATAAAAACAAAACTCTTGAGGATATATTTACAAACTAAATAATGTCATTCCTACATAGTCATTCTTGTGAATGTGCGAAATCTGAATTAGATATATTTGCCCTTCCATCAACTCAAACAAGTATTGAAAGTGGACAGTGGGTTCATTACAAACCAATTTCATCTTTAAGTGATGACGCTCCCATCGAATTCCAAGTTCCCGGATCAGGAGACGACTATGTTGATCTATCCCACACAATGTTACATATTAATGCTAAAATATTGAATCAGGATGGTACAAAATTAAAACCAGATACCCTGGTTGCACCCGTCAATAACTGGTTACATTCCCTTTTCAGTCAACTAGATGTATATTTAAATCAAAAACTCATATCACCGCCAAACAATACATATGCTTACCGTGCTTATATGGAAAATCTTCTAAACTATGGACCAGCAGCCAAAGAAACTCACCTTACTTGTGGATTGTGGTATGCTGATACTGCAAATCATATGGATACTATTGATGCAAATAACAAAGGGTTTCACAAAAGACTAGAATTTACCAAAGAGAGTAAGGAAGTGGAAATGATGGGGCATTTACATGCCGACATATTTAACCAAGAGAAATTCTTAATAAATGGTGTTGAAATACGTATTAAGTTAGTACGTTCGAAGGAGTCATTTAATCTAATTTGTCACCAAGATAAAAAAATTAAAGTGCAAATAATGGATGCCAGCCTCATTATAAGAAGGGCACGAATTAATCCTAGCGTTTTGTTAGCACATCAAAAAGTATTGGCAACAACTACTGCAAAATATCCTATTACAAGAGCAGAAGTTAAGGTTCTTACATTACCGTCGGGGATACAGGGTAAAACATTGGATAATATATTTCTCGGGCAAATTCCTAAAAGATGTATTAAGTATTGGTTTTGTATCAAATTCAGGGTTTAATGGCAATTTAGCTATGAATCCATTTAATTTTCAACACTATAATATGAATTCGTTTAGTTTATATGTCGATGGTCATGAAATTCCTTCTAAAACATTACAACCATCATTTGGTTCTGGATCTGGGTTAATAGCATCATCATATCACACATTATTTTCCGGAACTGGTATTCATTTTCACAACGAAGGTAATGATATAAGCAGAACGGATTATGGAGCAGGTTATTGTTTGTTATGTTTTGATTTAACCCCTGATTTATCTGCTAGTTCAACTTCACACTGGAATCTTGTAAGACATGGAAGTGTTCGCTTAGAAATTCGCTTTGATGTTGCTCTACCCTGCACCATTAATTGTATTGTGTATGCAGAATTTGATAACGTTATTGAAATAAACAAAAATCGTGATATATCTGTAGATTACAATAGTTAGTAAACACATAAATACAATGTTTTAATCAATTTAGTTTATTTCATTGTAGCCATTGTTGGCAACATCATCAAATTATTCATATTTTTTTATTAAAAATGGATACAAATGAAATTCAATTTTGTATGAAAAAAATCAGCCCTTCGTTTGAATTAAACGTTTTTGCTGCTAACAAAATTCCTATTTGGGCTAATCTTCCCGTCTTTATTGTGAGTAATTTGGACCCAGACTCGAAACCGGGCTCCCACTGGGTTGCTATACATATTGACATTAATGGTATAGGGGAATACTTTGACTCCTTTGCTCGGAAACCTTCAGGTTATCATAAGTTATTTTTAAAAAGGAATATCAAGCGCTGGTCTTATAACTATAAACCACTTCAAAACCATTTTACCTCTGTTTGTGGGGAATATTGTTTAGTTTATTTGTATTTTAAATTTCATGGAAAAACTATGAAAGATTTGCTAAGTTTGTTTTCTGAAAATTCATTATGTAATGATCTTATATTAAGAAATATGTTTAAGACTTTTTTTGTGAAATAAAACAATATGTGAACTAAAATATGATTTTTATTTTTACATGTAATACAATAACCTTTTGTTTAATCTACACAAACACTTTTTATCACTGCATCTTATAGTAAATAAAGTATTTCGCACAATTTAATTTTACAAAGAAAAGATAATTGTTTAGACTGGAAAAGGTCTTGAATTCTTAAAAGGTAAGGTTTTTACATGTAATACAATAACAAGCTTTTGTTTAACCTACACAAACACTTTTTATCACTGTTTCTTATTGTCAATAAAATATTTCATACAACTGTCTTTAGAAGCTACTTGCTTTGTGATGTTAAATATAACATCACGTGTAGTTTGGAGCTGAGTGTCTTCTTCAGAAGGCGCGTAGAATTTTAATCTCACATCTGCGTGTTTCCAGTGCTCAGTGGGCGGAATGTTTTTAATTTTTTGCAAATCATATATCTCGATTTTAATCAAGTGAGAAGCGTATGCCCCGTCGTCTTGTCCGGTTGATATATAGCCCACCCCGTCAGGAGAACTTTGGCTGACATTGGAAGAGCGCTTCAATACTTTAGTTTTCTTCTTGGAACGTTCAAAAAAGCTGTCGATGTTATTTACTGAACGCTTTTTTGCCATGGCCTGCTTAACTTTAAAACCAGGCGTGCCTTCTTCGTCGGTTGATTCATCTTTATTTTCCGGGTAGTAATAGTTCTTGAAAGTATTTTCAGAGAACTGAAACAATATCAAACAATAAATTACACAACTGTTTAAATACAATACTCTTAACAAAAACACGGTGAACAAATGCTAAAAAACACACAATTAAGTTAAAATATTTGTACATACTCACATCCATTATTAGACCTTTTTATAAACACTTCACTGCACGACATAACACTATTATGTCTATATACTACTTTAAGTACAGGGAGCTCCGGTAACGAAGACTGTTGCGCGGCTAATAGTTGATCAGACACAATACCCCACCGCTTTTATACGCTCCGTAAGTTAAGCGTCTTCCTAAAAACGTGTTTGAACTTGTAGTTCATCTAACACAGACGACGCTTATTCAGCAACACCCAAAATAATAAAACGCACAAGTAACAATCGCATCCGTTGTGACCATAAAACATAATAGGCGGCTACCAATAAAACAATTAAACCGTTATAACAGTGCACTCGGGTACACAAAACTTGTCGATACAGGCTTTTTTGATTGATACACCTACTCCATAGCACTTTGAATCAAGTCAGAACCAGTTTACATGCTTCGTTTAAGTTTTACATACTAGTGTGTTACAATAAAATTAAAATGTATGTGAAGGTAAACCACATATACGTACTAGATAGATAATGTCATACCCAATGTTAGCCGCAGATACATGCTCGTAGATACATACCCGTACGTAGGTTAGATTGCATTTAACCACTATATTTTTAACAACCTAAGTGAAGGTAATTCATTTAGAAATACCTATATGCAATATATGGTTTTGATAGTTGTTTAGAATAGCCTCTAAGTAACAACAGCTTAAGATAATACTACGAATACTACGATTAGCTAGATTTACTAAAATTAACTTAGGTAAATTCAATTAAGTGAAACTTAGGACTAAAGCTAGATTTAAATCAGCTCTTAGCTTAGGTTAAGCTCATGTAAAGTTAGGTGATCCTTCAAAATAGTCGACCATGGGGTGTTAAAAATTAAAACCACTCGTAACTTCTTTGTTGGTTGGTTCATCTTTATTTTCTTCAAAGTATTAAAAACAGTAAGTATTTTAAGTTAGATTAGGTTGTATAATGTTAGGTCAACTTCACCAAGCTAGGTTAGGTACGTATTAAAAACAGTAGGTATGTTAAGTTAGATTAGGTTGTATAATTTTAGGTTAACTTCAGTAAGGTAGGTTAGGTTAGGTTAGAACTGTAACCCTAAAAACAGTAGGTATGTTCAGTAAGGTAGGTTAGGTTAGGTTAGAACTGTAACCCTTAAAAAACAGTAGGTATGTTAAGCTAGGACAGGCTTCACGATGTTAGGCTAACTTCAACAAGCTAGACTAGGTTAGGTTAGAACTACGACCCTTAAAAACAGCATGTTAAGAAAACCACTATGGTTACTTAATTAAATAATATGAGAAACACGTAGGTAAAATTAAAAATCGCATTACAACAATTAATAGCGCAATCAGGTAATATGTAATAAAACAATGGGCGAACAATAGGCTGGGCGAGCAAGGGACAGCAGGGTACCCAGGTAGTTGATAACCTTTTGTATTGAGTACATGGACTATTGCAAGCTATGGGAAGGAGTGATCTGGGAGTCTCGGGACCCGCCCCAAACGCTCTAAATGGGGGGATAAACACCGAAAAAATATATATATTTTTTTTTATTTTTTTTTAGGAGCGAAACCCCGCCTCTCGCTCGTCAGAGCACCATTTTTTTCGGGGGAGTAGAGTCGGGGGCAGTACCGAGGATTCCCTACTACTACAGTGTTTGTGGCCAATTGTAACACAAGTTGGTTCACGTGTAATCACGCAATGTTGGATATCATATTTGGGCGTTTAGGACATTTACTAATTAGACGACAATGCCAGCGTATCAACCAAAAATTTGCTGCTTCTGAAGAACACTTAAAAAGTATTAGCAAGAAAGCAGAGCAAATGTAACACCTAAAATATGGTACCAATTAAATCACGATTCGTCTCGTGATTATTTGTATGATTACGTAAGGTTTTATGGAAGTCTGGTAAGTTTTTAGTTATCTACAAAGTAAGGATGGTGGGCCCTATCAATGATAGGTTTCATACCCTCAGTTTTACTCGTTTTCAATCTACCGTTACTGCTTTAAACGCCATTAATATTGGTTCCGGTTCGACACTCTAGAACCTCCTCCTAGAAGGCCTCGTCAAGGTGCCGAGGCGTTACAAAAGATGATGCAGGGTCCCACGTGCAGCATGCGGTTACCATTAGCGAGAGAGAGAGCGCGGGCTTTGGGAAGATGTCCCGCCAGTCGGCATCGACCTGAGGCGTGAGGTTGAGAGCCCCTACGAGTGGTTAGAATCGATTCGTATGGGGCGACTATCACCTACGCTGTGCAGCAGCGTAGGTGATAGTACGGTACGTATGGTATCAACGCTCTTCTGAGTAAGCGTCCTAAGGCAAACCCTTATTTAACGAAGGCTTACAGGTTGGCTAGCACAGCACCATAACTTATACTTGCTGGTATCTTTCCTGCCCACCTGGAGCATTTCGAGTAGGACCATTCGCGGAGGGGAGAAGAGTGTGGGCCGGCAAGCAATGCCAAAAAGGTGTCAGGAGATAGGACAGCTAACCTTACCCAGCGCCGTGAGCCTAAAATTGTTATCAAGGATAAATTAGCGCGTATTAAAGCGGAGACTACTTAACATTTGTATTCAAATTGACAGTTTGTCGGGATTTTTCACTCCGCGTTAATTTATCCTTGGAAACCTGGCTAGGCCCGTTGGAACTTATTTGTTACAGTTGCATCATGGAACGATTTCAAAGGCTCAATCTGCGAGCTTTCATTCGGATTGGCGCGGTTACGGCAAAGCCTTAGAAACTTGGCGACGCTGTGGGACCGCAAGCGGTATTCAATTGAGAAGAACGCATTTTTAGACAGCCTGTAACGAACAGAATTGCGCTAAAATATCGTCAATTGGTCAGCTGCAGAGAACTACTGTTTTTTGTGCAAGTTTGCACACTGAAGCAGTGATCTGCGAGCGAGATCAAGGCTTATAAGAGAAAACGAGACATGAAAAATACATTATTGTTTCAATATCTGTTTTTTTATTTTTCTGCCAAATTATTCTTACTAGCACAATTTCGATGCAAGGAGCCCTTCAGACTGGAATTTCCAAAATATGCTTTAAAATTTCCTTAAAAACTATATTTCAAAAATCCGGTCTGAGGTCCCTTTGCATTGAAATCGTTATTTATTATCGGACCTGGTCGTATGCTTTTTTTAAATTGTCGATATCGATATATAGATAGGGTTCAACACTATAAATATCGATAGCATCGAAATATTTTTGTCCCATCCTTATTGACAGAAACACTGTGCTGTCAAATCTGTATATTGGTACTACTGAAGTTTGTCTGTTGCATTGGTAGTAAATGATCTAGGTGCAGTAAAAACGTAATGTTCTAAGTTCCCCCTCTTCTTAACGTAATTAATATAAAAAAAAACACAATGTAGGTAGCTTTAATAAGTACTTAAACAAAGACTTCGTCGTCGTGCTCATAGCATACCACATACCAATAGGTACCCATAACAATAAAACCTTCATTTCATTCCCATTTGTGATTTAACTTGTAATTATTTAGAAACGTGATTCTGTATGCGTAATTGAAAACCTAGTACGTATGAGAGTTTATTTCGGCCCAGAACAGAGTTATTAGTGTTAGTCGTAAGACATAGCTAACTAATAAGTAATAAGTTATCATACCTAACATTGTCGAACTTACATCACTGCTTGAAACGAAACTTTCTGATAACACAAGTACGGGCGGTAGTGTCACCCAATGTATGGAGAGGTCAAAATTCGGTATCGGATGAATTCACTTGGTACAAACAGATGTATCCTAGGACAAACTGAGCTGATTTAGCCCGGTAGCCATCAGCGGTAGGGAGGGGGGTATTAAAGTTATACGCCACCGCGCTTCAGATAAAAAATTATATCGGCTTCAGTTTACCTATCACCTCAAGCACAGTATAATAAAGAGTACTAACGTACAGTATGGTCACTCTCTGCCTCCCGTTGAAAGTGCCGCCCACCCGCTCTCGGTTACCTCACAGTTACCGGCTGGCAAGGACGCGACGACGCGGTGCGCGGAGCGGAGGCCACGTAAAATATTAAAATATCAAACAAATATTTTAAAAAAATATTTTCCTTAGACTACTTATCCCTTTATTTAGTATAAGAGGCTATTCGCAAAGATTCAATTTTCCGTTGGCTATACAACTCATAATACTTTCTGTTATTAAAACTGATTCATTTTTCTTTCTTTCTAGTTACTATTATAATAAGGGAAAGTTAAAGTCAAACCAACAGGTTTATTTTGGCCTTTCATTTTTTAAGCAACGGGAAAATGTGAAAGCCTTATAATAAACGGATTCGTCTTTTTCTCACACATCCTTACGTACTCACAAACTTTCACGTTTATAATATTAGTAGGATAATTAGGTAAATAATGCTACTAATTCAAAATAAGATAGTTTAATAAGCACCCTTATAACTAGTGGCTCTGTGAGCTGTAGGTACACCTCGCGTTAAGTTTATAAAACGGAGATCATCTGGACATACAAAAGCAAATTGCTCGAGTCAAAACATAGACCTTCGCTAACGCTTCGGGCAATAATAATCTCAGAAAATAGAGTTAAAAATGTTTTTGTTTATAATTAATTACAAGCACACAAAATAATTCGACGCCGCTATTACAAGGTCATCTCATCTCATATTGCGTTCCCGATTCGCGAACACACTAAAATGGCGGCAACCCTAGCATGTCTTATCTCACTCACACAAGCATGGTACGCGTTCACCTACACGAGCTTAGACTGTGTGCGTAGGAACGCATTTGTTTCATACATTTGATCGCCATTGTCCGAGGTGTGCCTCAAGTGTGGTGTCATTTTCTGATAAACCATAGATGTAGCTTTCATTTTTGAAATAATAATTACACTTCTTTATATAAATTTATTATGATAAATAAAGAAGTTTCACAACATCAGCTTATTTTTTGTTTCAACACACAATATTTTATAATATATGTACAACATCATATTTACAAAAAATAAGGTTGAACAGCCCAATTTATGCAGATTTTAAAAACATATAGTTAAAATTTATACCATTTATTTGAGACGAGTAGAATAATTAAATATTCCCGCGCGGCAGCGCGAATTAAGACAGAGGGCGGAACTAACTGAAACGAGAACTCGCCACAAAGCATTGAAATTTATCTACCACCTTGAGTGTGGTGTAATTTTTTGATAAACCGGGCATGAGGAATTAATTTTTGAGACATTTAATATACAGTTTTCAAGAAAAAAAGTAAAATATTGACCAAAATATCAAAACTGATTTCTATTTTTTTTATTATTTATAGTCAGTATGTTTGGAAAAAACTGTAGTTTTTGCAAAGAAAAAAATGTAGTATCTTAAACAACATTTATTCAGCTTTAAAAAATATATTTTATATATAGTTATCATACAACGTCTATGTCAAAAAAAAAACCGAACTTCCTAGTCAATATTTTAAAATTAACATATCACACTCACCTGTGGGTCTCAAGCAACCCTTCCCGTAAAGTTTGGTGGGCTTGGCACTTGGGCTATTAGTTGTGCGTGTCTGATACAGAAGATGCTTGGCGTGTCTGTAACCCGGGTGAGAATTTGCCAGTCGAAAAAGCTAGCTAAGCAGCATGGGACCTTATTTCGGTCAAAATTTACCATCGCAAACTTTTGGATAATAGTCAAAATTCCTCCCAGAAGGCCCGTTGCTCTCTTCACGAACCCTAGGAGGGTCTCTTTTAGATCCTAATACTTGAAAGATGACGGTGTGTCTCCACCACGGTATTAAAGTCTACGAGCCGCATCCTTGTTGCTGTTGTGGAAATGCAGTCGACGACCTAGGACACCACGGTCTGTGTTACCAATCCAGTACTGGTAGTTTACAGACATGTATCGATAACCTTTTTGATCAGTCGGGCTTTAGCACAATTTCATTCCCATCTTCGCTTGAGCCCATTGGCCTGTCTGCCTCAGATGAAAAGAGAACCGACGAATGCACTTTAGTACCGTGGCATCTTGTTCGTCCCTTGGCGTGGGACATCACGCGCGTTGATACGCGAGAAAAGTCTCAAGTCGCAGACCTCGCCCAAACTATCAAGTGCCGAAAAAACGCTTTTTTAAAGCCATATTATGTAGTTGCTGCCCTTGCTGTAGAAATTTTAAGACCGTGGTCATCTGAAACAGAGAAATTTATAAAAGAAGTGTGATCTAAATTAATGAGCGTCTCTGGCCACCACAGGCAAGGTCCCTTTTTTTTTCACCCAATACTGACCGCAGTGCACTGGAGTAACGCTGCGAGTGTCCTCGGCACGATGCCGCAAGTGGGTGCAATGGAGGGCTTTACTTTAAGTCAGCTGTTGTACATTTTATCTTTTACTTTTATTAAATTGGTTTTTTTACTGATTGTTATTAGAAATAAAGTTTATGCTGTAGTTAAATTATAAAATTCTTAATCCCTTTACATATAGTTTCCACACATCCCACAAATCCTATCCAAACAGCTGCAAGCGATGATGTGGCATATCGCAGCGGGCCACCTATCCAAAATATAGGGATGGGTAGCAGTAAAATGCCACCCGCGTGTTTGTGCCGTGCGCGGGGACCCGTACGGATGGAGAACGAGATCCTGGCAGGCTGAGTTAGAAGGGGTCGGACAGTAGTTACCCTCTGATAACAACACGCCGCTTTGGCTCGGGATTCATCTCACACGGGAGGTTCTGGCGCAGCCACCTAGAATCAATCGGCTGTCGCGTCTACACTGCCGTGCAGGCCCTAAAACGCAGTAACAGGTTTTTTCGTGTTTTTGAGTTGAATATTGAATTTTGACGGGCACGCCATAAGGAACACAGTGATCTAACCTATTTTTTGTACTCGTCGATTATAATCTGTGTATTAATATTTCATAGAGAATACTGCAACGTCACTCTTTTCATCGTTGCCTAGTCTATGCTACTTCTGAAACAACCGAAATAACTTTTTTGTACTCGTCGATTAAAATTTGTGTATTAAGATTTCACAGAGAATACTGCAACGTCACTCTTTTCATCGTTGAATAGTCTGTGGTACTTCCGAAACAACCGAAATAACCATTTCGATACGCTCTAGACAACCGAAAAAAAATTGAAAATAGAACTTCGTATTTCAATAATATGTGTCCTTGTTTAAGGAGACTCGATCCGATACAAAATGGCTAATCTATGGCGTTTCGGAACGTAGCAACGTCGCGTCATCTGTCAACATCTACTTAAACATGCTCCTGTATGCAGGGCATTAAAAAAAACCACTCTTTGTGATTGTAGCCAATCACAGCACAGTACTGCAAAATTACGGACGCCGGTGGTGTTATAGTACTTACGATATTTCGTTTTCTTATATACTCGTATTTAGACTTAAATTATTAATTTTAATGAACTCGTACAAAAAGTATTGTTCACAATAGTGTCATAATTAAGCTTTTTAATCTCGTACCTTACTTAGGCCACTCAGCAAGCTTCGTGGCCTAAACACGGTACTCGACTAAAAAGCTCTCTATTATAACTTAATAAAGAACTTATATGGCAACCCTAGCCAAGTAAACAAGTAAACAGAGAGCTTAACGAAATTTAATATAAAAAATATAAAGGACGGCACCAATCTCTTTATTTTTGTAGTAAAAAAAGTGATAGAACTTACCAGTGAAATACGTAGCACAAACACACGGAAACAACAGCAAATAACACTTAACACTTAGTCGGTAAGAATCTTATTTTGACCGTTATCTTTTGAAATATACCAAAAAATGTAACATAAACAGACTCTACGGTCATCACTGCACAAAATAACGGTACCTTCTAACTACACAACAGCTGATTGGAAGATAATCCCGACTGTCGGTTGACATACCACAGACCACAGCACGGTCACATTCATTTTATTGCCAGCATAAAAACTTGAACTGCATTTAAACAGTATATCGAACCGCAACTTTGACACGTACAGCGCCATCTACGTAGCCGTGAAACAAACCACAACATTTGTTTACTAACAGATTCTTAACAGAGGGCCGTACTACTAGAAACTAAACAATGTCTCTCAAAGACATCTCTGTCCGTATAGATAATGTCACTCAAAGAAAGAAAAAAAACCGATCATATGACTCAATGACAGAAGACAGTGATGATTCTTCTGGATTAAGTATGTCAGGCAGAGTAAAAAGCCTCCCAGATCTTTCCACATTTGTTCCTACTGAGGAATACCTCTTAGAAATGAAACAAGAGATCACTGACCTTAAATCTGAACTCATTACCGCACACGCTGAGGTTGAATCTCTGTCAGCAGAGATAATTAACCTAAACAAGTTACTCAGAGAACAAAACACAAAAATTGAGACCTTAAAAAAGATGTGCTCCGATCCCGACATAATTAAAAAACCAGCAGTATTACAATCCTCGAAGAAAAAACACAAAAATGCCAGACCCAAACGCCTTCAACTTTCACACATTGTTTCTAGCACTCCCACCATTTCTCTCGATAGCTCGAGAGTGAAAGATACCCATCAAACTATTTTAGAGCCCAAGTTGATACCTAACACTTCCCTAAACTTGATTAATAAAACACAAGACGTTACAATTACTCAAACACCAAGACAGAAATCCGAATGCGTGGGAGATTGCACAACAAAAACTATATGTACTACGAACAAAGCATCAAAAATTCAAAATAAAAAGAAGATATTTATCCTCGGAGGTCAACAGTGCTCCGGTCTTGCTTCGTCGCTGCTTACATCCAGACAGGACACAAAGTTTGAGCAATACGACATTCGTTCTTTTGTTAAGCCGGGGGCTAATTGTCACATTTTATTGAGCACATCACATGGGGATCTCGCGAAAACATCGACCGAAGATAAAATAATTCTATCAGTTGGTGAAGATGACTGCAATCCAACTAGCATATTAATAGAACTAAGCAATTTTGTCAAAACACACTGCACATCCACTATTATTGTTCTGGGCATTGCACATAACCCTCATTTAAACGAGAAGAAGCTAAATAGCATGCTTAAATTACTCTGTAGCAACTTCAAAAACTGTACATTCCTAGACACGTCATGTTCACTATTTAGTACCAACAAATATCTACCCTCATTATGTCATAACATCAATTTATTTGTTGACACTTTATATTATAACAAAAAATATCTTACCGTCAATAAAACACAAAAAACGATTACCCAACATTGATTTAATATATACTAGATACACAATTAGCAGGAAAAAATGGCAAGTCAAAACTACTGCCTAATCAACTTGGGCAGTAGTTTTGCTTTTAGTCTTGTTTCGACCACAGACAGTGGCAGTTGTCAACCATGACGAAATGTGCAGTGAAAAACTGCAAAAATAATAGCAGCGTTTTACCTTACAATAAAACGCTTATTAAGCGAAATACCTTATTCGAAGCCTAAAATAATATTTGGAGAGTGGCAACACTGTTTGTTGAATGACGTAGTGGTTACTGATTGGCTGACATCTCCCGCCCTTTCCCCCCTACTTCACAAGTTTCGCTTTTCTACCACCAGGGGGCCGCGGCGCCTAGGTGGAAAGCGCGGCCTCATCTATCATTGGATCTCAAAGATATATTTATTTAACTACAGATGTAAACGACTTTGCAATAAAAAACAGAGATATGCCTATTTTACAATTTATGCATGTAAAGTGAACTACAAGTGAGTGAAAGTGAATAGGGCTTCCATTCCGTAATTCCGTAATTACGCAATTACGGAATTACGCAAAGATTTTAGACTTCTGACAAGTCCGTAATTGAAGGGTTAAGATCCGTAATTACGTAAGTCTAGGTTTCTCTTATATAATGAAAAATATCATGGTAAAAATAAATTATTGATCAATTATATCACAAATTAGCGACTTATTGGCAAGTTGGTAACATTATTCTAAATAGTATGACATGACATCTCGGCCCTGCCGACACTAAAACTGAATAAACGAATAAGCTGTTGAGGGTAGTTAGTAACAGTAACAGTGTCTCATGTACCCGCGCTAAGATAATTAAATCATGTTACTCAAGTCAATGTCTGTTATTAGGTTCACAGTTCACACCTCGAAATCCACGAACGGACTGACCTTTTCAATAAAGTATTTTTGTTAAGTGCGTCAATTGCGTGTGTGTGTACTGTGTACATATTTTAGTTGTTTCCTACTGGAGATTTTTCATTATAAGTGTATGGAATCACTACAAATATGTAAGTACTGAAAAATATCCATTATTTTTATTTGATTTTTATGAGTAAAAAATATAAATGTATGTGTATTTAACTACGCTCATGAATTTTCACCAAAATAAAATTAAGTGGAATTGTGTTGTATGTTGTGTGAACTTGTGTGTGTGTAATACATAAGTATGCAAACAATTAAGTAGTTAAAATTAGTTGTTAAATAAATTGTTATAATTGTTTTAGGTCTTCAACAAACAAGACAGTTTACAAGGAATTTTTAAACAAACGGACAACATCTTCAATCTGGGAACATTTTTTAAGGGCTGACAATGGGCAAAGCGTCGAGTGTAAGCACTGTAAAAAAGTTTTAAAAACGCCTGGTGGTGCGACTGGTGCCTTACATACTCACTTGCGGGCTAAACATATCACTGAAGTGCCACAAGCGGATACTTCAACATCAACGTCCGATAATGCTCAAATACAAGGAAAAAGGAAGGGCACGCCAAAAGAAGTACCTCAAGCACCGCGAGAGAAGAAGACTAAACTCACGGATTATTATACGAGTGAGTCTTCCATGGAGTTTAGAGTGGCTAGAATGGCAGCATTGGACGGTATCCCGTTGAGCAAATTTTGTACTTCCGAAGACCTGAGGTATGTTTTCAAAAAATCCGGCTATGATCTACCGAAATGTTCATCAACTATTACCAAGATAGTTTTAGAGCTAAGTGATAACATAAAAAATACATTCACAAATCTATTAAAGGAGATGAAGTCCCAAAACAAAAGATTTACAATGACGTTCGATGAATGGACCTCTACCCGAAATAAAAGGTATATGAATATAAATATCCATAGTAAAGATCTACGGCCAGCTAAATACAAAAATTTGGGTCTGGTGAGAATTCAGGGTTCAATGCCAGCAGATGTAGGAACTCAATTAATACAACAACATTTGAGCAAATTTGAACTTAGCTTTGAAGACATAATTGCTTTCACAACAGACGGTGCCAGTGTGATGGTTAAAATGGGCAAAAATTTTCACGGCCACCATCAATTGTGTTTTGCCCACGGCATACAACTCGCGGTGCTCGATGTGCTATATAAGTCACAGAACCAGTCAACTCCCGAACCAGAGCTACAAGAGAATGAACTGGATTATGACTCTGAAGATTCTGAAGAAAACTATGATGGAGGATTTGATATCGAATTACCAAAAATTCCAGAATCTGATTTTCTGTACAAATATACTATAAAAAAAGTACGGGATTTGGTTAAAACTTTTAAAAAGTCACCCTTGAAAAACGACTTGTTACTAAAATACTCTGCAGAAGAGTATGGAAAAAGCTTGGATCTTATACTGGACTGCAAGACCCGATGGAACAGCTTGTCCGATATGATTGGTCGATTTTTAAAATTGAAATCGTGTGTTTTGAAAGCATTGCTTGATTTAAAATCAAATATGAATTTATCAGAAAAAGAAATTCAAGATCTGCATGATATTCATCATAGTTTAGATGTTATAAAAACTACAGTGATATCTTTGTGCCGCCGAGATTCAAATTTATTGACGGCAGATGCTGCTCTTCAGTTTATGTTAAATAAACTTGATCGTCAGTCGAACGAACTCAGTGAAAAGCTTGCTACTTCCCTTAGAAAAAGAATAAAACAAAGGCGAACGAGTGTATCTGGTATTTTACAGTATTTGCATAACAATGAGGAATTTTACGAAACCATAGAAACAGTAACCTTCACAAAACCGACGTCAGATTATATAAGGACATATATTACAAGATTATTAGAAAGGATGAAATTTACAACCAACAAAACGTGTGCTGCACAGACAAGTAAAAGTCCAGGACAACGAATAAGCACTACAGACACTGCAGTTGCAGACTCCAGTGACGAAGAGTTAACTGTGGCCGAGGAATTAGAAAAAGAGATCCGCAAAGCCACGTCAGTAAACAAAACTACATTTAATACTGATCTTGAGTCCATCGTTAGAGTGGAAATGTGCATCTATGACAGTGCTGGCGGTGGTCGTGGAGTTTACCTAACTGCAGCGTATAATTATTTATTATCGATTACACCAACAAGTGTTGAAGCCGAACGTGCATTTTCTTCGGCTGGTTATTTATGCAGTAAATTAAGAAGTTCATTAAGTGACAAGACATTAAATGCGTTGTCGTTTATGAGATCTCATTTTCAGGAACAAAGTCGAAATAAGTAAATAAGCAATTCGTTTATGTAAAATATTGTTTTCTACAAATCTAAATAACATCTTTGTATTGTGATTTTGAGGTTTGTGAGTTGTGTTGACTAATTCGAGTCTTACTAATTAATACTGATTTATAAATACAAGATTTTGTTTAATTAAGGTCAATTTTTCACTTGTTACGTTACCCTATGCTACCTTTAAATACTAGCTTTTATTCATTTAATGGAATTTTTCACTTCCTACATTGTCGTTTGCTATTCATGAATACACCTTATACACTGTAATTGAAAAAAAAACGTTCGATTTGCAAAATATGTTAGAAATTACGTAATTACGTAGTTACGTAATTGGACCACCAAAATTCGTAATCAGTTACGTAATTGACATATCCGTAATTTTGGAAGCCCTAAAAGTGAAGGTGTAAAACATATGTGCGGGTGCAAAAAATGTACCCACAACTTGGCACATAAAATAAATGTGGTTTATTGCAAACAAAGTTTAAAAGTTACGCCAGGCAGAAATAAAAGTATAGGCTTCGAATAAGGTATTTCGCTTAATAAGCGTTTTATTGTAAGGTAAAACGCTGCTATTAAGCTCCAGTACCGTTATTCGAAGCCTAAAATAATATTTGAGATCTGTCTGTTATCGCCTGGTGGTCAGACGCCAATGTGATCTTTGTACTTAGTGACAATTGAAACTGAAGCAAGTATTGAGTGCACCTGCACTGCACATAGCGAGTGTTTGTACACTATGAAAAAACTGTGAAAATAACAAGATGTACCCGTGTGATTATGGGATAATGGTACTGCTTCACGTTGTGAAAAAGGTAAGACAAGGTTTATTGGAACAGAAACCACAATTTGTAAACAAAGAAAATATATTGATAACACTTAATAAAATGTTTTTCATTTACTTAATCGATAACCTTCTACATGAAACATTCGTGAACATACAGGCACTAAGTGCCTAAATATATCCAGAAAAAGAATTACAATCACTTGACACGTTAGTTAATGATTTCTGTATTAGTATACATATTGTAACATGACCTTTATTATTATTATTAGGTAATGGTAATGAATTACATGATGAATATAAAATCCTCAGTTGTTTTTATACATTGAATAACATGTAGATTGGTTAATTAGGTACTGGGTTAAAATAGTTACTAATAATTGGAACAGAACTGGAATCAGAATTAGATTGTTTTATTTCTCTGCAGTAAAATTTCTTAAAAGTATTTTGCGAGCGCCAGTTGCCGCGAGCTAGAATTTCGTCTAAAGGACAATCCTGAACCCAACTTTTCGAGGCTACTGCTGGACGCACGCTGCCGGGGCTGGCCCGAATGCCTGCATCCAGGAGCACCTTTTTGACCCAGTTCGCGACAACTGTCCGCGACGCTGCCTTAGGGGCACCACATACAGTTAAAAACAATGAGTTGCTTTTACACAAATTACGCCTGTCGGCTGAAAGTGAAATCACTTTGTTGATCCAGTATACTGAATCTAAATTTTTACAATCTTTATTTCTTAATAGTCGCCATCCCGACTGTCTATAAGTAGCAGTGTCTGTTTTAGACCCGAAAATTGGCCAAAAAGTGATATAATTTTCGTCGACAAAATAATTATCAGGGCCAATAGCTAACAAGGTAAGGTCATGGACCCTGCGTCCCGAGCACAACAAAAGCAAGATTGCGGCCCTTTTGGAGCACTCGAATAGATTTTCTTCGTTAATGGGGTGGCTTTGTAACCACCTTACTAGTACTTCGGTATCCCATATGGGGACTTTATTTATTTTAGGATTCATATTAGAAATAGCTTTTAACGCATGCTTTACGAGCACATGTGAGCTTAAACTAATACCATGATTAGGACCGCAAAGTGTGACTATCGCGGATTTATATACCAAAATAGTACCATAAGATAAGCCTTGAATGTGGTGTAAGTCTATCAGAAACCTAGCTAAATCAGAGCCAGAGGGGTTATAAATGTTTACTTTAGATTTGTGGCACCACGAGCTCCACCTATTCCAGGCAGGTTGATAAGTTTTAAGGGAGGATTCTCGCCAACTAGCACGTAAAATATTCTTTTGGTCTTGCGACCAATCTTTTACACTTTCAGCCCACCCCCACATTTCCACACCTCTAAGGTCATTGCCTGGACCTTGAGCGGTGGACGGCCCGTGGCTGTATCTATCAGTACTCGATCCAAGTTTCGAATGGTAAACGGGGGGGCTATTGATCGGTTTTTCAGATCGGGTCTCCAAAATACTTTTGGCCACCGTGGGGCTACTATCAAGTACGTGCCTGCTGAGGTGTTCAGGTGGGCTAACACTCGAGGGAGTAGGAACGGGGGAGGGAATAGCCAGGCCAGTTGGTAATCCCAGGTCTGGCTGAATGCATTGTGGAATTGGGCTTGTTGATCGGTTACGTCCAGTGAGACGTAGTTGGGGACTACGTGAGCTGTCACAGAGGCAAATAGGTCTATGCAAGGAGTCCCCCATTTTGAAAATATCATCGCTGTTATCTCGGGAAGGAGATGCCATTCGGGTACGGGACATAAGCGAGACAATTGATCCGCTTCGGTGTTGAATCTCCCGGGGAGGTAATGAACCTCGATAAGAATGTTGTACAAGTCTAGGAGATAAAAGATTTCGTAACAAAGATCCATCAAGGCGGTGGATCTCGTCCCGCCTTCGTTTCTCAAATACGAGACTACGGTCTTGTTGTCGCTCTGAATCATTAACGATGAGTTGGACAGGTACAGACAATGACCTTTTAAGGCGTATAGCACGGCCCGCATTTCTCGTTGATTGGAGTGAATATTTGCCTCTGCGCGAGACCATTTTCCCCAAATTCTCATGTTGTCTATCTGGGCTCCCCAAGCTAGCTCTGAGGCATCGGTCACCAGATAATGGGACACTGGGGGATGATGAATACTCGAGTTGCTGTGGACATTGGCAAGCCACCAATTCAGTTCGATTAGAGCTTTTTGAGGAATCGGGAAGCGATAACGGGGGTTCTGGTAAAGTAGGGACTGGCAGTGTTTTAACAAGGCCCGATGGTTCAGGCGCCCACGCAAGACTGGGAAACTGGCAAAGTTTATAGAGCCCACAATGCTCTAAATTTCTTTTAGGTTTGCCGATTTTCGTTTCCATAGTACTTTTAACCTTTGTTTTAGGTCGAAACATTTCTTTATTGGAAGATATTTTAGGTTGGAATGCGGGTTCCAACAAATCCCCAAATACTCTATCGCCCTTTGAGGGCTTAAAATTGACTTTTCGTAATTTATTTGCCAGCCCAATTTCTGGAGAAGCTGCACAGTCTCCATACCTTGCTTTTTTAAAGCGTGAGGGTTCTGATTTGCTAATAGGAAGTCGTCGAGATAAACTAGGATGCGAATCCCTCTGTCTCTTAAGACTTGGGCTACCCAATTGGTCAATGTGGAGAACATTTTCGGAGCACAAGCCAACCCGAATGGGAGGCATGTCATTTGCACTAGTTTTCCGTTGAAAATCAACCGTAGGAAACGTTTGTGACTTCTTGCAACTGGCAGGTGGAAGTATGCATTTGCCAAGTCTATCTTTATGAGCCAGTCCGATGGCTGTAGGAAAGTGGGTATTCTGTGCATGTTCACAAGATGGAATTTTTGAACGGGGAGATACCAGTTTAAATTTTTCAAGTTGAAAATGGGGCGGAAAGTTCCATCGTTTTTGGGCGTCAAAAACATTGGGGAAATAAAGCTTGGGCTGCGGGTCGCAGGTTCCAACGCTCCCATTTTCAATAGTTTTTGAATCTCTAGATCCATTTCTTTTGAGAAGGGGGTTTGTACATTGCTCGAACTTGGCAAAAACAGTGGAGGTTTTATGACAAAAGGGATTCGAAAACCCTTGAATCAGCTTTATCAAGGTTGGAGGGGCCTGCAGAGACTCCCATTCCCTTACAAAGTTTGATAGCTGACCCGCTTGAAACGTGTTCAAGTCAGAATTTTCGTTTCGGCGGGTACTCCCTGCGCGGGACATTGGGACCTGAATTTCTACCCTGGCTACGGATGGGTTGTTGATAAGGGCCTGGATTTCGGATACCTTTTGATCGACTAAGCTTCCCCTGAGGGTTTGTGGGTGGTCTTTGTGGGCGAAAAATGTTCGGCCAACTCATATGACAAGTGCCTTGCGCAGGCGGAGGACCATAAGGTCTGGGCATAGACATATAAAAGTTACTTGGATCATAAAAGCCCTGCGGGGGCAGTTTTTGAGTATAATTCGTTTGACTAGGACCTGCTTGCGCAACAGGTTTGGTTTGGTTTAACGTGCGTGTTGGCCAAAACACTTTAGATCTGCCGCCGTGTTTCTCAATAGCCGCCGAAAACTCCTCTTTTTGGAACAGATACTGAGAACTGGGCGGGATTTTTCGTAAGGTCTCTTTAAAAAATTTATCTTTTACTGAGCGTAGAATTGCGTCCCTTCTTTGCTGAATGAGATCAGCGCGATGCCCACATGCTAATTGGAGAAGATCGTTAGAAATTTTTTGAAAATTGCCTTCTATAAAAACTTCTTTTAGCTTATTCTGTAAGGATTCTGGGGACAACTCTGTCGTAGAACGAGACCACGACAACAGGGACTCAAAAGCGGAATCAGCTGCTTCACTTTGTTTTATGAGAGCCAGTGTTATTGAAGCAAAACCTCGCTCAGTGACACTCAAATTCAAAAACTTATCAAAGGGCTTTATTTCTTCATTTGACTCTAGATCGATAAAGGCTGGTTGGGAACAATATTGCTTTTGCACGTCAGAATAACGAACACTTGACCAATTTTCGGAATCAAAATGGTGGATCGAGTTTATGAAACTAACGTGAGCGGTTGAGGATTTGGGTATTGCTGGTTCTTTTAAGACAGTGTTTAATGACAATTTTAAAGCATTTACTGTTTCACCGGAAGTCGGTGACTCCTCTGCATTATCGAAATACAAGTCACCACTCACGTTAGCGTCAACTACATCACCTATTTCAGAAGAATTTGCCATTGGAGACAAAGGGGCCGATGATTGCCACATGTTCCCAACAAAATTTTTGATCTCACTGACCTGTTCAGATAAAAGGCGAATTGCCTTCCTGTAATCATTAGGCCGTCGTCGCTTACTTTTGCTTCCCGACTTGGGCTTTCTAGCTTTCCTTTTGGAAGGCTTTTTTTGACGGCGGCGCAGTCGGTGGTTGCTGCTGCGACGTAGTCGCAACGGATGTCAGCTCTTCATCAGATTCTGATGACGAACTTGAGCTTGAACTTGAGCTAGAGTCCGTCATATTCTGTAAAATAAATTTATATTAAAAATTCGAACGGTAAAACCGTTAAATATTTAAATTATTCAGTACTTACAAAAAATTCCAATTTTTGTAGTGAACCGTACGTTTCGACAAACAGAACGCCAATGATAGATGAGGCCGCGCTTTCCACCTAGGCGCCGCGGCCCCCTGGTGGTAGAAAAGCGAAACTTGTGAAGTAGGGGGGAAAGGGCGGGAGATGTCAGCCAATCAGTAACCACTACGTCATTCAACAAACAGTGTTGCCACTCTCCAAATATTATTTTAGGCTTCGAATAACGGTACTGGAGCTTAATAGCAAGAAAACGAAAAAAAAGGATGGAATGTCTTATTTTACATAAGTTATATTTATTTATAAACAGATTCTTGTTAAACTTATAATGCTTTCATGATTTTTTGTAATTTATATTGTACGTACAAATGATGACTTATCACGAAACAAAAATATATGGAGTAGCTATTACTTTTTAAAAATTTAATTAATCGAGTTTGTTTGTTTTGACTTATGACCAAAAAAGTGTTTATAGAGGTAATAGTATTTCTTATATTTTTAAATTAAAGCTTTCCACGAAATCCTCGAGATAGGCGTGATCAACTGTTCAAGCCAAATAAGTCGTCTGTTGTGTGTTTGACCCATTTTCGTACCACAGACGTATAAACCACAGAGAAAGGCTTTAGTAGACTGACTAAATCTGGGGCTCTACTTTGAAATCAGTTATTCGAACTTCGGATCGCCCCGTCACTTTCTTGCGAATTAGTGACGCGTCGAGAGCAAAAGGGATAGCAATAGACGAAGTTCGAATTACGGATTTCAAAGTAGAGCCTCAGCAATACCTGTATTGAATATAAGTAAATGTCACACTATAGTTTTTATATTAATCTCAAAAAATACAAATGACTATTAAAGCTTGACTTTACAATCATCAAATAAAATTATCTGTCAGTTAAAGTGAGCCCTTTCCTTTTGTTATGTAAAGAAAAGGGCGAGCAAAAATGAACTATGAGATAATGTTTGTCAGGCTTGTGATTGTTTTTTTATAATAATTGTAAACACTCATTTTATAAGAGTACTTGCTAATTTTACATTACTTCTTAGTGCATTAAAATATCCTGGGTGAAATCGCATTTATAAAGCTTTTTCTAGGTGATGACTTTCTTATGAACAAATCTAATGACAAAAACAAAAACGAAGATATAATATCTATCTAATATATAAAATTCTCTTGTCACAGTGTTTGTAACAAAACTCCTCCGAAACGGCTTGACCGATTCTTATGAAATTTTGTGTGTATATTCAGTAGCTCTGAGAATAGGACGTAAACTATTTTTCATAAGGTTTGTATGAAAAAAAAGTACACCCGAGCGGCGCCGGGCGCGGACAGCTAGTATAATATAATATAATAGTGTAATATTTTCAGGGCTCATGTATGTATGTATGTACGATTCTTTATTCCACCATAATTTCTAAACGCCTGAGCCGATTTATGTGTGTCGCTAGAAGCCTGTCACCATTCCGCGTGACAAAGGATACCTAAACTGTTAAAATTGAAATAACAACAATCGACGGGACGGGTTTTTAAAGCTTGTTATCCATTTATTTATTTATTATTATTGTTGTATATATAGCTTAAATTGTGTAATACAATTACATTTATATCTCATCAGCGTTTTTTTTAATTTGTCATTTCGTTATAATTAATACAATATAAAAATGAGAATTGCGACTCCATTCGTCCGATGTTCACTTTTGTCGTAAATATTGTGACAATTGCCGTTTCACTAAAAAGTTGCAAATATTTTGAAACGTTAGTTTGCAGATTTGACACTTGACGTCTAGTATATTGAGTTCTTTTTTGCATGAATGTTTAAGGTAAAAAATAGCGATGTTAGCATGTATCTGAATACAGCTGTCAATGTCATTTGGGACAGTTTATAACAACATTTTTGAAGGGGATTGTTTATCTAGTATATATTAAATCAATGTTACCCAATCAAATAAAACGATTACTTATACAAAAGGAACAATTCCATACTTGTTCAAAAAAATGGTTGAGAAAAACGCGTTAAAATGCCGAACATCGAAACCCAAGTGTGATCAAAGAAAGAATAATACAATATTAGATTATTTTCCCAAAATAGTTAAAACAGTACATGATGACAATACGTTTTTTCGTTCCTAGAAAGCAACACCAGCACAAACAACAAAATAACTTTTATGTATTTCACCAAAACATAGCTGGGATATTAAGTAAAACTGAAATGCTGGAAATTATAATGCACGACTTTTCCATGATAAATAAACGGATCGATGTAATCTGTTTGTGCGAAACATTCATTAGGGCTGGTGATGAACTTAATATTAATGTGCACGGCTTTCACGTTGCTGACTGGTACTCCAGGAAAGGGAAAAAAAGAGGGGGTGTCTGCATAATGTGCAGGGAGCATCTTGATGCTACACCCCTCCAAGGTTTGAAAGAACTACAGTCTGAGAATATTTTTGAGTGTTGTGGCATAGAAATTCCTAAATTTAATTTGATCATAATATGCATCTACAGAACCCCTAGCTCAACACCCAATATATTTTTAGATCGACTCGAAAATCTTTTAAGGACTCTGCGACCCAACATTAATAAAAAAATAATTTTAGTAGGTGACTTTAATATTGATATGTTAAAAAGTTCAACTACGGCATCAGAGTTTAGAAGAATAATTCAAAATTATAATTATGTTATTCATATTAATTTACCGACAAGACTTAATGCATGCTTAGACCAAATGATTAGTAATATACCAGATGCCACAGGTGAACTACACAATTTGGCCCTATCAGATCATAACACGGGTCAAATATTGGTAGTTCCTTACATTGATAAAAGTAGCGACACATCACAAAAATATAAAACAAAACGCGACTACAGCAAACATAATATTTTAAAATTCTATGAATGTCTTTGTCAATTAACCTGGAAGAATGTTCGCGATGAAACTGATGTAAACCATGCTTTCAACAAATTCCATGATGACTTGACACTTTTTTACAATCTTAATTTTCCCCTTAAAAGAATTAAAATAAAAAATGAAAATAATAAACAAACTTGGCTAACTAAAGGCATTAGAAAGGCATCAAAAACCAAACGCTGCCTCAGATTTAAATATTATAAGTGTCGGAACAGAATTAACAAAAATAACTATTTGACTTACCTTAAAATTTATAAAAGATGCATCCACTCTGCTCAAAAACTATCAAACACTTCGTACATCAACTCATCAAAAAACACATGTAGAGCTACATGGAACCTAATAAAAAGTAATACAAACAACAAAACACGTGAAAAGAAACAAATAGATAAAATAACATACAAAAATAAAACTATTAGCAATCCTAAGGAAATTGCAGAAAGTTTTAATGAATATTTTATAGAATTAACAAACCAACACAGTATTAATGTAAATGATAAATATAAACAAACGATTAATCACCAAATATCAAACATGTTCCTGTTTCCAACTGATGTGCAAGAAATCTACAAAGTTATAATGTCATTAAATAACACACTATCATTAGGTTTCGACGGTATAGGTACAAATATCCTCAAAGCAACGGCAGATGCCTTAGCACCTATTCTTAACTATCTAATTAACCTATCTTTTGCTGAGGGATCATTTCCGGAGCGATTAAAGTTATCAGTAATAAAGCCTATTTATAAAACAGGAGATAGAAACTTAGTTGGTAACTATAGACCCATCTCACTCGTTCCAGTACTTTCAAAAGTCTTTGAGAAAGTTATGTATAAAAGAATCATTGACTACCTTACAAAATTTCAAATACTTTCAACTCATCAATACGGCTTTCAAAAAGAAAAATCTACAACCTTAGCAGCTTTTAATCTAGTAACACAAATAACTACCAATCTGGATAATAAAATGGCAACTTGTGCAGTATGTTTCGACATGAGCAAAGCATTTGACTTTGTCTGCCACGACCTCTTATTGCAAAAATGTGAAATATATGGCATTCGAGGAAATGCAATAAACTGGATGAGAAGCTACCTTAGCGGAAGGCACCAACTAGTTGAAATCAATATTATTGATACATATGGAGCAGAATCAACTTATCAGTCAAACACAAAACCCAACAACGTTGGCGTTCCGCAGGGTAGCATCTTAGGGCCATTATTATTCCTACTTTACATAAATGACCTACCTCTTGTTACTCGCCACCATTGTACTCTATTTGCAGATGATATTTCAATTGTAATAGATTGTAAAAAAAAAGAAACTTACCAAGACGATATTAATAATACCGTAAATGACATAATTAATTGGCTTAAAGAAAATAATTTAAAAGTAAACCTCAATAAAACAACTTTCATACAATTTACCAATAGACATAAAATTAAAGAAAACATAAAAGTAACATATGATAACCAAAAAATAACTGAGTCAGAAGAAGTTAAATTCCTGGGTATAATTTTAGATAGCAAATGCTCATGGAGACCGCATACACACGGTATTTGCAACAGAATAAACCGTTTTGCGTACGCACTTTGGCGTCTTACTAAGATCACGAGTGAAAAGACAGCACTAAAAGCATACCATGGGTATGTTAGCTCTATCCTGAGGTATGGAATTCCATTGTGGGGAAATTCGGTCAACATTAATAAAGTTTTCATAGCACAAAAACAGTGCATACGTGGTATATGTGACGTCACAACTGTTACATCTTGCAGACCATTATTTAAAAAGCTTAACATCTTGACTGTCCCCTGAATGTATATTTTTGAAGTGTCATGCTTTGTAAAAACCCACCATTCTTTATTTACAACAAATAGTCAAATTTGCCACTTTAATACCAGATACCCTGCAAGGCTTATATGCCCTAAAAGTAGAACTGATTTGTACCGCAGAAACTGCTATTCAATGGCAGTACGAATTTTCAACAAACTGCCAATTGGTTTAAAAGAACTGCCATTGAAAAGATTTAAAGTAAAGTTATTCCAGTGGCTAAATAACAAAACATATTACTCTATTAAAGAATTTTTCAATGATTTGGGATAATGTATTACTTGTAAATATAAGATAAAATATTTAAAATTATGGATGTAAATTTTTAACATTGACAATTTAATTTCTATTATACATACCTATCATTAATTTCATTGTAACACTTAGATTAAGATTAAGATTTTGCATACCGATCAGGTGAGACATGTGATTCAAACAATATTTAATGTTATCTTATGATGTAACTACCATGTCTAAAGCGAATAAAGTATTTCATTTTATAAGTATTTCATTTCATTTCATATAACACGATTGTGAAAAATACTATTTTGATCCGATGATTACACGATTAAAAAAACCAATTTGTAAAAGCAGTAATACTAACTAAAATACAGTGATAGCAGTTACGTCCACAACGACCCGTCACTTTACCAGGTTAAACGCAGTAAATATCTTTATTACCACAAAAAAATTGTAATCTTCAGCTTAAAAAGTATTTAAGCATGTAAATTAAAACGCAGTAAGTAGTTTTTGTACTAAAAAAGTTATACTGCATGGTTGATCACTAATTTATTTCCTATGAACTACAGATTAAAATGCAGCATCGTGCTTGAATGAAATTTTTTATTTAGTTTTAATCAAGTAGGTTCATAGTGAAAAACCAACTAAAGTGCGACAAAGTCATACCACTTTCTTTTACTTTAATCGCAATATCACTTTGAACATGAGTATTACTGCCTAAACTGCAGTACGTCCATTACTTACTGCAGTATACTTGGCATTGTTCTTAGGTTGAAAAATAACTTAATGCTAAATAAATAGCAGTATGAGAGTATTTAACTGCATTTCAATTGGCAACTTGAAAGATGTTAATAAATTTCACTGCAGCCGAGATCATACTTTACTGCGTTCTAGGCAGGATTGTGTTGCTTTTTCTCTCGCTTTAGTCGCTTAGTCAGTCGCAAGTCGATCACTGCGGAAGAAAGACGTTGGCGCCGCGCTGGTGCATGGAGGCAGCGAAGGACTCGTCGTGTCAGCGTACTTTGTATTAGCTTTCGGATTGTCAAGGTTCGTAAATAAAACAAGTACTTAGATATAAAATAGTCAAATCGAATGATTGCAACCACTTTGTCAACACTGCAAACAATACTAGAATCTATAATTAACTTATGTATCGAACAGGCGTGATTTAATGTATGTATGTATGTATGTATACAATATCGTTCAACACAATAATTAATTATTTTGTTAGTTGACTGACTAGTAAGGCGCGCAGGATAGGTTATCTTTTTTGTCAATCCAATACGGGTGTATTATGTAGGTATGTATAGTGCGATAGTTTTTAGAAAGTGCTTCGGGTTTGTACTTGTCTCTCACTCGCTCTTAAACGCTCTTATTAAGAGCGAGTGAGAGAGACATCCCCAGTGTGCGCTAGTAACTTTCGGCAAGTGGTTGTGTGTTCGATGCGAAATAAAAGTGTGTAAAGCTAGCAGCAGCAAATGCACCATTGCATATTTAATCCCATTGAGCAACTGTGGTCTAAATTAAAACACGACATAAAGGCGAACAATTGTGAACCGACAAACAGTAATGTCGTATGTCAATTAGAGCAGGTTATGACAAACGTTTGTAACATCCGATTTGTGAAATAAATAATACCTATGTAGGTCATGCTATTAATGAAGAGAATATAAATATTTCGGAGCAGACCAAGACATTGATGAAAATAAATTCAAAATATAATAATAAACACACAAAATGATTCAGAATATTCAGATGAATAAAAAAGTGTTGAAATGTTATATATGTTTTTTAATTCTTCCTGTTTGATTATTTGTTACTATAAAAAAATAGGTAAATTACCGTAAAATGTGCCTACTTTGCTCCCCCACGGGAAATTATGCTCCATGGTTATATTGAGGTAATCTGTATTGTAAATCATTCTATTGCTTTCATTCACTGCGTGGCTGGATGTATACATCGATTGTTTTTAGAAAATTTGTCTTCAACCTTAACTTATAAGTAACAAACGAAATAGTTACTATGGAGCATAGTTACCCATGGGGGAGCAAAGTAGGCACATTTTACGGTATATAAAAATGTGGTTCTTGTTGTATTACTTATATGGTTTCCATAGCCGCGTGTGGGTGTACTGCAAACTATTTGAACGGACGAACTTGTACGTGCGGGTGTAGCGGCACTTGTAGGTACCTAAGCGAATGGACTTTGTTAGTTAATCCTTGTATAGGAGTTTTCGAATTTTTAAGACTAAAGAGTATATATACCTACATACTAAAAATAAAAATAAGAGAGAAGGCGTGATGTATGTTCATACTAAAAATTATGACATAATCCACTTCAGTTTACGTTCAATACTTTGTTTTAAAGTAGGTAAATGAAGTTTGGTAATTGTGGCAATCTAATAGAATAGTCTTAAGTAATATTTTTCTTCTTCTTTTAAAAATTAAATGAAATGCTTGGTTTGTTGACGCATACTCCATAATATTTTTTTAATTTATTTACAGAATATAAAAAAAAGAAAATGAGTACTAGATCAAAAAAAAAATTGCCGTTGGCGAATGGTTCAAAAAATGCTACACCACCTTTTAAAATGATACGTAATAAAGTCAATACAAATAAAAACTTAAACCAAGATAAAGAAAATTGCCTGAACTCAAGAAAAAAAAAATGATGAAGAAATTTGGTCTCATTATATAACATTGGAAGAGATGAAGGAAATTAAAAACGGGAACTTTGAATATAGCAATTCATACCAATATATCAAACAATGCGATTTATCAAAACTCACGCAAGCTTTGACTAACAAGCAGCTTATCCCACCAACACCAGAAAATCCTGTGACTCCATATCCTTTGCCACTAATACCTTCGACCGAACCACCTACGCCACAACCAACTGTTATAGAAATGGCTTTGACTCCACCAAATCTGACCCAACCAGCTCCAGTACAATTGGCTCAAGAAGATCAAACGTCTTCCCTGTCGATTTTCTCTCAGCCTAGCCAATGCGATTTACCTCAACTCACGCAAGCTTTGTCTAACAAGCAGCTTATCCAACCAACACTAGAAAATCCTGTGACTTCATATGCTTTGCCAGTAACAGCTTCGACCGAACCAGCTACGACACAATCATCTGTTATAGAAATGGCTTTGACGCCACCAAATCTGACCCAGCCAGTTCTAGTACAACTGGCTCAACAAGATCAAACATCTTCCTTGTCGATTCTCTCTCAACCTGGCCTAGCGGATCTAGCTACTTCAGAATCAGCTTCAAAAGAAGTCATTAACAATGATATTGTTACATTGGAAGATTTATTATGTACTGAGGTTCTGCCAACATCAACAGAGATATTAGCGGACATGGCAGTTTTTGAAGATTCGGACGACTCGGTAGCAGATAAAGATTATGTTTCTGTGCCCTCACCAGGAAACCATGTATCAGATCATACAACAGAGGACGCAGAAGGGACCTTAAGTAAAAGAAAAAGAAAACAAAGAAAAACTAGTACTATACAAAAATCTGCAAAAAAGGTAAAAAAGAACCTCGATAAATATATGAAGCCACCGTGCCACAATCTTTGCAAAAAACTGTGTTCTTTCAGTTTTAGTGATGATAAAAGACTAGCTATCCATGCTGATTACTGGTCTATGGACTGGGAATCCAGAGGAATTTTTCTGAAGGGTATAGTTCATACCGTTGACTGTGCCAAACCAAATACAAAGGGCAAAAAGAAGCGCAACTTAACTCACAAATACCATTTCTATGACAATGGGGTAAAAATTGAAGTATGCAAAACATTTTTTTTGTGCACATTAGGATATGATAAAAAAAATGATCGGCACGTTTTGTCAGCTATAGGAAAGGAAATAGGGGATCAAAAAGATAAAAGGGATGGAAGAAATTTAAAAATTACTACGATCGATAAAGACTTACCACGTAAATTCTTTCAACCCAAGCGTCCATCACTATAGAAGAGCACATGCCCCGAATAAAAAATATTTACCTAGAGATTTAACAATAAAGATTATGCACGAGAATTTCATAACACTGCATCCAGAAATAAAGTGTTGCTTTGAAACATATAGAAATCATGTGTCCAACGTAATGAACATTTCTTTCGCCAGACTTGTACACGAGGAGTGTAAATCATGCGAAAAATTCAACCTTCATAATGCTGATCATGTGAAAAACGGGCTAGATGCTGAGTGTGAAACTTGCATTTATTATACAACTCATAAAGAAAAATATACAAAAGCGCGAAAGCATTATGATGTTGATGCCAAGAGAGTCCCGAAAGAAGAAGATGTTTATGTCTCTGCAGATCTTCAGAAAGTCATCATGCTCCCGAGATTAGATTCTTTCAAAACTGCTTTATTTTGCCCCAGAATAGTGGTATATAATGAAACGTTTGTACCTCTTGGGAAGTATACAAGTACTAATCCCGTGTATGCTGTGACATGGCACGAAGCCATTTCTGGACGGAAACAAGAGGACATAGTAAGTACTTTCCGGGCTTTTTTTTCCAGCCAAAGATATGCTGCAACAATTACAATATGGCTCGACAATTGTTCAGCTCAGAACAAAAACTGGTGCCTCATAACTTATTTGATCGGAATTATTAATAGTACTGACATAGCCGCTTCAAAAATAATATTAAAGTATTTCGAGCCGGGGCATACTTTTATGTCTGCGGACTCATTCCACCATAACGTGGAACAATCTTTAAACAAAAAGAAAAAAGTTTACGATTTTGATGACTTTTCCCATGCCGTCGAGATCGCAAACTCTGGTAAAATTTATGTTAAAAAGATGGAAATAACAGATTTCTTTGTTTTTAAGTCTCACGTCTCACAACAGAAACTCAAAAACAGCCCTGGAAACAGGGTATATCTAAAAGATATAATGGAAGTCATGGTAAATAGAGGAAACTACAGCCTTTATTACAAAACAGACTTTGATGCTACAGAATACAGCCAATTGAACTGTTTAAAATCGAAAAAACTTCCAAAACCTGATAAAAGATGCACGCCCAAGGGTATCACGTCTAACAGAAAGCAAAATATAATAAAAAAATTGGGGCCACTGATTCCAGTAAACAGAATCGAATTCTGGAGAAGTTTACCCTTGTCGGCTACAGAAACAGAAGATACAGAAGAAGTATTTGTTTTTGATGATGACACCGAGTAGGTAAATACTCGTAATATTATCATTCCCATAGGTATTTTAAAAATATGGCGAATGATGATTATTTGTTTTTTGATGCCTTTGTACTTTTTGTGATTTATGTTTAAGTACTTATTTAACATCGGTAATGATACCGCGTAAATGATACTATTATCATTTTTATAATTTTACTATGCATGCTATTTCTTACTTAGGTATTTATTACTTATTGCTTATTGCTTAGGTATTTCGAATGTTTGAGCATTTATGTTATTTTTTATAGTACAGTCGGCTGCAACGAGATGTATCCATACAATGCAAGGAGAAAAAGTGGATACATCTCTTTGTAGTCGACTGTACCTTGGATTTTTTATGATGTAGTTTTAGTTGGGTATAGTATGTTCCATATGGCGAAAGATCTCATGTTTCTTGCGAAAGCAAAACTCACTTTACTATTGTTATCTCAGTATAGGTACTTATATGATAATGTTACAACCGCATGTGTTCAGAACACCTAAATTTAAGTAAGCTACCTCAAATGGTAAAAAAATAAACATTATTCTGATACATACAAAGTGTATTTTTTGTTTTATAAATTCCTACCTAAAAGACATCTCGTTAAAAAATTTGTTACATACTTAATTGATACTACATACTTGATACGTATAATTACTTCAAAATGCAAGATAAAATGCAGTAAAGAAAGTCTTTTGCCGCAAATTAGTCTGCAAAGTAGCAAACAAATCGGAAGTTTTTGTAGTATCAAGTATTTTTACCGCATTTTAGTATGCATATTGCTACTTTTTCGTGTGCAGTAACTGCCATAATTATGAAAAAAACCTTTTAATTTTTACCATAATCACCTAAATTTAATTTCTTTGTAAATTCAATCTTTGTTGTCACTTGGTCCTCTTGGCAATAAAGAGCAGAAGGTGGGGCAGAAGTGGGAGGAAGGCCGAGCACCAACAAGACGGTGTAAGAGGGACCCCCACGGATGTCGGGAGGAGAAGAGTAGAGGAGGGTAGCAGGTGGGGCAGAAGCGGGAGGAAGGCCGAGCACCAACAAGACGGTGCAAGGGGGACCCCCGCGGAAGCCGTGTATAGACTAAGGAAATCCTGTTCTTAGAAGATGAGGAATTTCTGCTAAACCCAAGATAAAGAGCTGGCACTAGGATAATTTTTCGATGTGGAGGGCGCCTTCGATAGAGCTACCTTTGGTGCAATAGAGAAATGCTAAAGGAGGGATGACATACACCTAGCAGTTAGAAATTGGATTATGGCCATGTTAATGTATGGCTGTGTTCAAGGGAAAAGGGGACAGGTGTGACGTCAACAACTATAGGCCGATTACGATAGTTCCTACCATCTCAAAAATAATGGAGTCAATCCTGTCGTCGCACATAATGAGCCACCTCGAGGAGAACGACCTACTGACGGACCAGCAATTTGCGTATCGGCAGAAGATGTCAACGACCACGGCAGCGTGTAAAATATTTGACTGCGTTGTTACTGGTCTGGATGAGAGGTACAAGGTAGCGGGTATCTTGTGCGACTTGTCCAAGGCTTTTGATGTGATCAATCACGGAATGCTTCTGGACAAGTTGCATCACTACGGCATCAGCGATGTCAGCCACCGTCTACTCACGTCTTTCCTGTCCGGACGTCAACAGGCAGTCAAGTTGTCCGCAAACGGCAAAAGGATGCAGTCTATGACCGGAAGTGTGAGTCTAGGGATCCCTCAAGGGTCTGCATTAGGAAACACACTATTCCTAATTTACATGAATGACCTTCCGACGGCTATTACGGCTGGCTTGTCAGTGCTCTTTGCGGACGACACGACTGTCGTGGTTAGTGCGCGCACGTATGAACAGCTCGGGGAGAAAATCCACGACGCTTGCCAACAGTTGCAAACCTGGTTTTCGGCTAATGGTTTGATTTTAAATTTGTCGAAATCCAATAGCATGATTTTCTCAGGCCGAAGTATCTCCCTTCCTACGTGCGTGACAAACACTCCGATGCCGATATGTAATGAGTGTAGGTTCCTCGGCTTCACACTTGACTCAAATCTTAACTGGAAGTGCCATGTCGACAAACTGTGCGATAGACTGAGTGGTGCCGTCTTTGCGTTGCGTAAACTGAGGAGGCTTATTGCAAATGATGCATTAAAACAGGTTTACTTTGCACACTTTCACTCCCTAATATCGTATGGGACGCTCCTATGGGGAAACTCCACGGATGCCAATAGGGTGCTGCTTATGCAAAAGCGTGCCTTACGCACGTTAGCTGGGGTGAAACCTAGGCACTCTTGCAGGGGCCTTTTCGTAACGCACCGCATATTGACGCACTACTCAGTTTACATTTTCCAAATATTAATGTTCGTAAGAAATAATATTTCCTCCTTCGCACGCGTTAATATTCTTGGCAAGGAGCTCCGCCACACCGGGCGTTTGAGAACAGTTTCCCGTCGCATGGCACTTGCGGGTAAGAACCCGCGTGTCATCGGTCCCACGTACTATGAGCGTCTACCCGCCAAACTTAAAAATGTACAATCCGACGAAGCATTTAAACATCAGCTGAGAAACCTTTTATTGGATAATCCATTATACTCTGTGGATGAATACATGGAACTGGATATGTAATTTTTTTTTATTGTGTTGACTTTATTAATCCTTGTACATATATTGACATCGGACGGGTGACCATTTATTTGATGTTCAATTGTTGTTGTTATAATTATTTATAATTATTAATTATTTTTGTGTTCTTTGACTATTAGTATTTATGTTTGACGATTTCAATGTAATTTCGTATTTTTTTGACATGCAATGCAATTAATATTGTAATATTACATTGATGAATAAATAAACTAAACTAAACTAAACTAACAGGTAGAGCGATCATAGCACAACTAGGGGAAGACGCGATAAGAATTACGAGCAGGGGCTTCCCGCAAGGGGGCTGTCTGTCACCACTCCTGTGGTGTCTCCTACTAGACTCGCTTATTAGAGAAACAAATAGAGGGGGTATACATATGCAAGCGTACTCAGATGACGGGGTACTCTTAAAACCCTCAGCGTAATGAGAGAAGTCATGATAAGAGAGATAAAGCAGGTACTAAACTGGTGTCAAAGCAGAGGGTGTAACGGTCCAGATATGCCCGTTCAAATTCACAAATATAAATAGAGTTAGTTCAGGCTCTAGCGAGAGTTGATTAATATGCGAAATCTATTTTTAATAAAATAACATTATTAATAGATATTATACGTATTCATGTATGAAAACAATAATAAATGACAAAATGCGAATGCAACAAATTTAAGCGCCTCCTAAAAATAGTCCGCAATATTACATCAAAACAAGAGCAATGCAATAAGAATCTAGAAGGACACTCACCATTTTAGTAAGCTTTAAATCAAGTCATGTGTTAGTTTTATAATCTTAATTAATTAAATATTTGTTTAATACAAACTTTAGAATTGTAAATCTTATTTATTTCTTCAATAAACAATGGTTATATAAAAGAAATGGGAATGTTATAATTCTTGAGTAATGAACACGAGAGAGAGAAGGAAGGAACTATATAGGTTGTCTCGCTAGAATCGGACCAAGCCGATTACGTAAACGAACATCACCGAGTAGGTGGCGCCTTATCATGATTTTTGGTGGTACAGACATGCAGAGTCTGTCATGTTCGAATTGGTAGAATACGACAGTGACGGAGATAGACGCCATCAGAATACGGATTCAAGTAGTTATTAAAAACGGTAGTACTGGGAAAAATGGAAAAGTATACTGTGTATTGAATAGCATAAGGATTAGTTTCAATGATCAGTGTAGATTCTAATTACGAATCAGGTGATGTAGGTTTGTAATGATAAAAATGACTTAAGCGATTGAAATAGGGATTGAAAGTATACCTTATGTTATTTATAGTAAGGGATAATTTTGAAGGAATTGCATGACTGGCTCGAGTGGCAAGAGTGGCTTGACTGGCATGAGTGGTACAAGTGGTTCGAGTCGTTCAAGCGCGATGGCCGCCAGTTGAACTTATATATAGAGATTTCAAAGGGAATATGATTATTATTTTCTGGGCATTCATCGCGGAACGTTTATATTTTGGCTTTATTTTCGTTATTCAAAGGGGATAGGCTCGTTTACTGGGGAACGCCTTGCGTAAAATTCACTTACGGTTTGTAGTTACCTTGTCGCGTTAACTTCGTTTGGGTTTTATATCGTGCTACGCTCGTTTATTTGCTATATTTTGTGTAAATTTCGGCTAATTACGGGTTTTATAGTGAAATAGGAGTACGACGCGTTCGCGGTTAAATTCTTGATTCAGTGCTAGTCTTTCAGTAAAATTTAAACTACGCAGTATTCGGTTTAATATTTGCGATCTTTTAAAGTGATACAGTTACATCGTTTGTATAGTTAACGTTAATTTTGTCATTAGAGCTAGTAGGGAGGTATAAAATATGTAGGGCTTAATTTCGTGTGACTCATTAGCTAACTATTGTCTTACTGGCTTTAAATAGGATCACGTATTGCTTTGGTAGTGTTAGGAAGACGCGTTTTCGCAGTTAGAGTAGTAATTAAATTCCTTCCGCGAGGGGATAGGGAAACGGTTTGCTTGGGGAGTAGGCTATAGGTATTATTGTGTGGGAGATGGTTTTCTGTCATGTATGGGAATGCAGTGCGAAAGCTCTGTATTTTTATATATTCTGATTGGTGTTGGTTGGGGGGTTGTGCTTTAATCACAAGATTTTGTTTTCCAGTTTCACTTCAGTAGACGGGTGGTGGGAACTTTTATATTTAAGGTTGATTTATTTTGATATTTTTATTTATACCTTGGTAAGGAACTTTGGTTTATTATTTCTCTTGCTACTGTTAATCCTAGTTTACATAGCTTGGGTTGCAGTTAGTGAGGCTTTCTATTGTATGATTGTATTTCTATTGTTTGTATTGGTGGGTAGAAATCCTTGCTGGGCCAGGACACCTTTAGCTAACCACTGTGATCAGAGTCCGGACACAGCTGGCGAGGTTTCCCAAATACCAATACGTGTACTAATATACCTTTCTGTGTACTTTTCAGAAACCTTGGGTTGGTTATCATTCGTGTCTGGTACAATATTTTACATAGCTGTAGATTAAAGGACATTCCTTGTATAGTGGGGAATATTTGTTGAGTTAAGCTAGATTAGCATACACTTGTACCAGAACAGTGATCAGGCTACCACTAGTAAATGTCTGACAAGTCCGAGGAAGCCTAACGGAGCCTCTGATTTGGAACTATTAGAGTCTAAAAGAGCCTTGGGCAAGCCCGGATGTCTCTTTACCAACATAGACATCCGTAGAAGCGCCTACTTAGTCTCAATGTCAGCCTTTAAAGAACAAGTAAGGATCACCAGTTGACATGCCGGCGCGCGCTTACTGAAGCTTTATTGGAGTTGAGGCTGGGTTCCGATAAACCTATTTATTATGTATATATACTAAACCACACAATAGGGCGCCTTACTCTCACTATCCCTGAGAACTACGGTTCAACAAAAGTGAGGGGGGAGGTACGCAATACACGAGCTATAGGTTGCCTTCTCAGCCGACTCAGCTGAACTTTCCAGATTCCCTAGGGCCCTAGCTAATTACCGGGTGAGGTAAGCCCATAGGTGTAGCAAGTAGAATAGGCCTTATCAGTAGGTTTAGGGTAGCTTCAATGTAGGGAAAATAGGGAACTAGGACATAAACTAATAGGAATTCAACTAGGCATGTAGGGTTAAATCTTGTTAATTAAAAATATTATTTTAAATTCATCCTAGTTTGGTCTTATACTATTATTGTATAGGGAAAATATTAGGAAGTTTAAATTAAATATGTTATCCGCCATAACTAAAGAATCAGTGGGAAATACTATTTATTTCCATATTTATTTGTTTTACCTTAAGGAGATTTCAGTTTATTGAACATAGACTTTTCCAATAATATTCATGCCAGTTTGTCAGGAAGTAAATATTTCTAGTCTTTAACTGACAAACAACATTCTTAGTAAATTTCAATGTCATATTTATGAGTTGGATTGTCTTCTCTCATTCAATCTTCAGAGGCAGATAGATTGCTGTACATACTGAGATACGTCTCTACCGTCACTGCTTACGAGCACCGGTTAGTCACTGTATAGTTAATTCAATCAGCCATTCCCACGGGAATTATGCATAAGAACATGCACTACAATGACCGAGGTCACTCCTTCTAGTAAATGTACTTAAAAGCATCAAATAGTATCAAGACTAGAAAGCTTTACTATATCTTCAAATCTATTTTACAAATGTTTAATTGAGAGTTAGTAAACTGTTTTCTCCTATAAATAATAAAGTAACTATCTACTGCAAAACCAACGTCCGATAAGTTATAACATCAATAAAACAGCTTGTGCAAAGTAAGCTGCAACTTTTAAATAATGACAATGTAACAGATTGTACATTATGTTCATCAGTTCCAGTATTTCTAAACCTTGAGCATAGTGAATATTTCTAGTTTATGGCAGATAGCCAAATATACCTTCAGCATTGAAAGAATCAACGAGATTAAATGATTTCTCTCAATTTATTTTGAATATTTTACATCAAGTGATTTCTCTGTTTACACTATGGGTTACGTACCCTGCTTGGTTGTTCTCAAGGGAAAACCGGCTTTATAGTTGTGAGCAGTAAGATTCACTATTCTATTCCTGTGGGAATAAACTTCAGCTTTTATCTACAAATTATGATTGAAATCATTATCAGAACCAGTATTCATCATGACTAGAAAGTTTCACTATCATTCTAGAATATGCCATAAATATATTTTACAAATAAACTCTTCATAAAAGTTACAGTGCAATGTTACACTTCAATCTTCATTAACTTGGTCTTTTAAGACTACTAATTATTACTATATACAACCTAACAAACTTGGTCTTATATATGACTATTTACCACTACAACCATTATCCTGACAGTTTGACTTTGACTTTTAATAATTCAGCTCCTAGTAGATCTATTCAGACATACAAACAATACCAAATGTCTATTAGATTATATTTCACTCTTGCATTGAGTATGGAGCGCTTGAAAACCCTCTTGTCCTTTTGTTGACTGATGACAGACTACTTCTGAACAATTTACTACTAACAACTGACAAAGACTGTAAATTCAATATATCCCACCTGGAAAGAGAAAGAAAAGATTGGTAGGCGCTGGAGGGATGTCCAGTCAGGTAGACGAGTCCCACTGTCATGACCCTCATGAGTCATGGCTCTGACCTTAGGCGCAAAATAAAATGCCATAAGCATACTTTCCAGTTTCTATCTAATAACCCTAACTAGTACCAAAGACTATGACTGACCTATACATATATTTCATAATATCAAACAACAAGACTTATATCTCTTAGTTATAATTTGTAATTTCCTTACAATTAACTATTATATTTTACATTAAACTAAATCTTATAGGGATAGGTTATATACCTATATTTATACCAAACTTATATGCATGAAAAGTTCTTAGGTTACTATCTATAACGGTTCACAAAGTAGGTTCCTTGACACTAGATGATCATATGGCCATTTCAACAATATTAAACATTCTTACTCTATAGGTATATTTAAAGATAGGAAAGTTAATAGGTACTTTATAAGCTTAATAATTTTACATAAAAGCTTTACTTAGGTTAAACTTAATACAAATTTTCATAGCTTTCATTTCAGTGCTTCAGTATAGTGTTAGGATTTTCTATAGACTTAAAATGTAGGCTTTAATTTACTTTAGGCTGTTAGTTAGAGATAGTTAGAGTTAGTTAGAGGTTGGGTAGAGGGGTTTTTATTGGGGGGGGTTACAAGGGCTAGACTTGAACCCGACCAAGACGAAAATAGTACACTTCACCAATAAAAGGAAGCTGCCGACTCTGACACCCATCAGAAAGGTAAAGAGATAGAAACACTCAAGGAAATGAAATACCTGGGTGAAGTACTAGACAGCAAACTGTTATACAAGACACATGTAAAGGAGCAGTGTAGAAAGGCAACAATAGCGCTATGGCAATGCAGGAAAGCCATAGGAAGAAAATGAGAACTAAGACCACTGATAACACAATGAGTATACAAAGCAGTGGTCCTACCAAGACTGCTATATGGAGCCATAGTGTAGTGACATAGAGCAAAAATAAAAGATATAGACAAGGAGTTGACGAAGGTCCAGAGACTAGCATGCCTAATGACAACCGGGGCAATGAGGACAGCCTCCACTCAGGCCCTGGAGATAATGCTAGGACTGAACCCCGTACACCTCGAAGTGGAGAAGAGAGCCACAGAACAGTGGTATAGAATAAAAATGAGCAGAGAGTGGATCGGATCCGAGATGGACAAGAGACACGGAATCATACAAAGGGAGTCAATGATGAGCATGAATATGCTCATGATCAACAACGACCTAATAAAGAAAAGGAAGATCTTCGACAAGAAATACAGAATTCATATAGGAGAGAGAGATAGTTGGGAGACAGAGATACCGGAACCCAGAGTGACATGCTTCACAGACGGTTCATGGAAGTCCTCAACTAAAAGAGCGGGGGCAGGCATTTATAACCTAGAAGCGGATGAGCATACAACGATACCACTAGGGGGCTTTACCAGTGTGTTCCAGGCAGAACTGTATGCCATCTTGAAGTGTGCACAGAGCCTCAAGGAAAGAAGCAATATAACGGAAAGCCATGTTATAATCTACCCAGATAGCCAAACGGCACTAAAAGCGCTAGAAAATCCGGTAATCAAGTCCTCCCTGGTGCAGGAATGCAGAGATGAACTGAATAATCTAGGCACAGCATCCAATGTAACACTGGCTTGGGTACCAGGACACAGCGGAGCAACAGAAAATGAGAAGGCAGATGAACTGGCCAGAGCAAGGGCGGACCAACAATATCTGGGCCCGGAACCAGCACTTCCGATATATGCAATGGTAACGAAGGGAGTCATAGCCAGAAGAATAGAGACAGAGACAAATGAAGCGTGGATGACAGCACCGGGATACAGGCAATCCAAACTCATGATAGGAAGGGTAAATAAGAACAGGACAAGGTATCTACTAAATCTTGGTAAGTACAACCTAAGCATACTGACAGGGATCTTGACTGGACACCGTCCACTCAACAGACATCTGACGGTAATAGGAGTCAAGCAGGATCCTCGATGCCCACACTGTGGCAAAGAGGAAACTAGTCAACACGTCCTGGCCGAGTGTGTAATGTACTCGTCACTGAGACATCGCACATTAAGGGAGGACGCACTATTAACAGAGTCACTTAAAAGCATTAACTTACAAGACGCACTATGTTTCTGTAGGAAAACAAGAAGATGGGATCATTGCTGGATCGGAGCGCCGCCGAGGCGGTAACCTGAAGCTTGATCAAGGGGAACAGGGCGGAATGAATGGAGAGCCACTCGACCGCCCGTCTGCCTCGGCCGCGTCCCCACTCATCATTATCATCATCAACGGGTGCAGTAGTCGGAATTGGTTTCCAATTGTGATTCGATTGTTTTTCCTGGGGATGGGATCCGCCGGAGTGGGAAGAAGAATCGGCACCATTGCTTGGCCCATACGTGCACACACTGGTAAACGGCTCTTAGGAGATGCTGCTGGAAACTGGCATCCGCAGGCGGAATATTCTTTCTTAAAATAACTCCGTATTATGAATTGACTTGTAAGTTTATTTTGTGTGTTTTTTGTAAGTTTGTGTTGTAAGTTTGTTTCGTCTGCGTGGACTTCAGAATTCGATCTTACCAGGATTAATAGTTTAAGTTTGTCCTAACCGAACCGAGAACGAATATAAAGCTTATTATTGCACTGTATAGGGAAATCGCTTAACCACCCAGTGACCTTGACCACACTAAGGCAGCAATTCGATACCGAGTCCTATTCTAGGAACCAACCTATATGTGTGCCAAGTTTCATCCCGATCCGTTTAGTGATTGACTAACAAAAATCCAAACATCTAAACATCCAAACGTTCTCATTTATTTACTTAGAACTAGCTTTCCGCTCGCGACTTCGTCTGCGGAGAGTCCGAACTTCTGTTAAAAGTACAGTTATAGTTTACATCACCTTCAAAGGCTTTTAAAAAAAAGTCTAGAACGTGAATTTTAAGTAAGCGGTCCACATAAACAGCTTTAATTTCATGGCTCTAACCTTTAAAACAACAAAATTGACATACAAAATAAATTCACTGCCTCTCTTTCACCATTACGTTTTTGACGTGACAACGTCTTATAAATTGGTTTGCCGGGTGACACTTCAAGAAACTGCGTTACGCTCCGCTCACGTTATGCGCTCACAATGAGAGCGAGTGAGAGGCACGCGTCCCTTCCACTCGGGCATGGTTAGCCCGCCTAAGAGCGAGAGAGACAGACATAAAAAGTCAAACCGAGACGACCAATCACTGCGTAAGGTAGTAAGCGCGCGATTTACAAATTCAAAGATCAAATGTGAATTTGTTTTCTCCTTTTAGAAAATACACTTTGAATTAAAATCGATTGATATTAACAATTAATGTGATTTAAATAAATGTTCTAACTTTTAAATTTAGTTTTTATATTTATAACAATGTAAAACAAGTTAAATTTATTAATAACTTATAACAACTGATTGATTTAACATAAACCAATTTTGTGAATTCTTGAATTTGTTATTTATATTAATAACTGTTTCAACAAAGTTCAATTTATGCAAAAATTTGAAATAAAAAATGAATTTAATTAATTTAAATTAATGTTTTAAATATAATTCTTTGTATAAATAAATGTTTTAATTTGTTACTATTATTTCATCCTTCTTCCTACTATACGATTGAATATTCACATTAAAATTATTTTACCACACAAAGTCGTTGTCACGTAAAACTTTCGCCCGTATATCGACTTTACAGGCAACCAATTTTTTTTTAATACGATTCTAGATAAATTTGCCATATTTCTATACAAACAATTAACCCACTTAGCAGAAAATTTTCGAAAAACACCGAAGCTGAATATTTTCTGCATGTAATAGTAATTTGAATATTACATAATTTCGATACAAACTTTACAGTCTCAGTAGTCTTACTCGTAGATCCCAAGTTTTTCCCTTTAGTTATTTTTTATTGATAATGGATTTGCTCTTAACTAACTATTCTTTAAGGTGCAGATGTTTAAAAAACACTGAAGATTGCAAAGTTTTAGATGCTATAATTCAACTCCTATTCAAACTTTCACTCGCTTTTCACACTGTTCAGGGATTGTTTTAAAAAATGGTTATTATTTAATTTATATTGGTGTTGATACCGAGTTTCATGTATCTAACTTCAGTCATAATTTTAATTTGTAGGTAGGTAGGTTTTTTGTAGGAAGGTAAACATTACAACATTTATTAATACCAATTTTGACATTTCTCACTTCAAAAATGACCAAATTTCTACCGAACGTCTTATTTAACCACCTTTGGGATATTTTTTTCTAAATCGCCGAAAGTAACTTTTTTTTGTTGATAAAAACAGTAGCGTAAATATACATTTCCACATTTTTTCCTTTAAAAATTATCATTATCCCTTACAAACTTCTATCGCCAATTTACCCCCAAGTGTTTCCAAAATCGCCGAAAGCTATATTTTTAATTTATAACTACAGTAGCCGTTACAACATTTTCCACGTTTCTCACTTCAAAAATATACTATAAAATTTTCTACCCCCGTTTTACCTCTTCAGAGTTAGTTATTCCTGAATCGAGCATTTCTACCAAGTTTCAAGTAAATCAGAACATAAAAGTATTCGTTCCTATAGAAACTTTGCAACCTCCTTTCATCCCCCAAGGGGTTAAATTCAAGTTATCACGTGACTCATTATTTTCATTGCAGAGCCAGCATTTCTACCAAGTTTAAAGTAAATTTAAACATACCAATTTTTTTTCCTAACCAAACTTTGCAATCCCGTTTTATCCCTCTAGGGGATAAATTTAAGTGATCGCTGGAATACGTGTCTCATTATTTGCATTGAAGAGCGTTTCTACTAAGTTTCAAGTAAATTTGACCATAAAAGTATTTTTTCCATTCATACTTTGCAACCCCCTTTTATCCCTCTGGGGGGTGACTTTTAGTAATCGCTGAAATACGTGTCTCATTATTTGCATTAAAGAGTATTTCAACCAAGTTCCAAGTAAATTTGAGCATACCAAATATTTTTTCCTCAACTAACTTTGCAACCCCCTTTTATCCCTCTAAGGGTTGAATTTTAGTAATCGATGAAATAGATGTTTCATTATTTGCATTGAAGAGTACCTCTACTAAGTTTCAAGTAAATTTGATCATAAAAATATTTTATCTATACACACTTTGCAACCCCCTTTTATCCCTCTAAAGGTTGAATTCTAGTGATCGCTGGAATACGTGTCTCATTAATTAGATTGAAGAGCGTTTCTACCAAGTTTCAAGTAAATTTGACCATAAAAGTATTTTTTCCATTCAAACTTTGCAACCCCTTTTATTCCTCTGGAGGGTGACTTTTAGTAATCAATGAAATACGTGTTTCATTATTTGCATTGAAGAGTACTTCTACTAAGTTTTAAGTAAATTTGATCATAAAAATATTTTATCTATACACACTTTGCAACCCCCTTTTATCCCTCTAAGGGTTGAATTTTAGTAATCGCTGAAATAGATGTCTCATTATTTGCATTGAAGAGCATATCTACCAAGTTTAAAGTAAATTTGACCATAAAAGTATTTTAGAGATTTGTCGTGGAAAGAAGTGGTCTCTGCCTACCCCTCTGGGAAACAGGCGTGATTTAATGTATGTAATGTATGTATGTATGTAAGTATTTTTCCCCATACAAACTTTGCAATCCCTTATTTGCATTGAAGAGTATTCCTACCAAGTTTCAAGTAAATTTGATCATAAAAATATTTGATCTATACAAACTTTGCTACCCCCTTTCATCAGCCAAGGGGATGAATTTTAGTAATCGCTGAAATACGTGTCTCACTTTATGAATTGAAGAGCTTTTCTACCAAGTTTCAAGTAAATTTGACCATAAAGTATGATTTCCCATACAATCTTTGCAACTCCCTTTCATCCCTTTAGGGGTTGAATTTTAGTAATCGCTGAAATAATTGTCGTTGCAAAGTTTGTATGGGAAAAAATATTTTTATTGTCTAATTTACTTGAAACTTTGTAGAAATGCTCTTCAATGCAAATAATGAGACACATATTTCAGCGATTACTAAAATTCAACCCCTAGAGGGATGAATGGCGGTTGCAAAGAGTGTATAGATAAAATATTTTTATGATCAAATTTACTTGAAACTTAGTAGGAATACTTTTAAATGCAAATTATGAGACACGTATTTCGGCGATTACTAAAATTCAACCCCTAGGGATAAAAGGGGGTTGCAAAGTTTGTTTAGGAAAAAATATTTGGTATGTTTAAATTTACTTTAAACTTGGTAGAAATGCTCTTCAATGCAAATAATGAGACACGTATTTCAGCGATTACTAAAATTCAACCCCTAGAGGGATGAAAAGGGGTTGCAAATTGTTTAAAGATAAAATATTTTTATGATCAAATTTACTTGAAACTTGGTAGGAATACTCTTAAATGCAAATAAGGAGACACATATTTCAGCGATTACTAAAATTCAACCCCTAGAGAGATGAAAGGGGGTTGCAATGTTTGTATGGGAAAAAATACTTTTATGGTCAAATTTACTTAAAACTCGGGAGAAATCCTTTTTAATGCAAATAATGAGACACGCATTTCAGCGATTTCTAAATTTCAACCCCTAGGGATAAAAGGCGGTTGCAAAGTGGGTTTAGGAAAAAATATTTGGTATGCTCAAATTTACTTTAAACTTGGTAGACATGCTCTGAAATTAAAATGATGAGTCACGTATATTAGTGATAACTAAAATTCAACCCCTAGAGGGATGAAAGGTGATTGCAAAATTAGAATGGAAATAATACTTTTGTGGTCAAATTTACTTGAAACTTGGTATAAATGCTCTTCAATGCAAATAATGAGACGTATATTTGATTGATTACTAAAATTCAATCCCTAGAGGGATGAAAGATGGTTGCAAAGTGTGTATAGATAAAATATTTTTATGAGCAAATTTACTTGAAACTTAGTGGGAATACTCTCCAATGCAAATAATGAAACACGTATTTCAACCCCTAGAGGGATGAAAGGGGATTGCAAAATTTGAATGGAAAAAATGTTTTTGTGGTCAAATTTACTTGAAACTTGGTATAAATGCTCTTCAATGCAAATAATGGGGGTCCGTTCATTTGACCGAAATATGTTTTCCGAATGAGTCGTTTGGCAACTGTTTCATTTCCCAACCCGCTTATATTTCTGTAACTGCAAATATTTCAGGATTTATTTTTGTACCATTGTGTAGACCCTATAAGTTAGGTTAGGTTAGTTTTTATAAAAAATCTGAAATATTTATAGTTACAGAAAAATAAGCGGGTTGGGAAATAAAGCAGTTGCCAAACGACTCATTCGGTCAAACGTATTTCGGTGAAACATTAGTGAACCCAAGTAATGAGACATATATTTGAGCGATTACTAAAATTCAATCCCTAGAGGGATGAAAGGGGGTTGCAGTTTGAATGGAAAAAAATACTTTTATGGACAAATTTACTTGAAACTTGGTAGAAACGCTCTTCAATGCAAATAATGAGACACGTATTCCAGCGATCACTTAAATTTATCCCCTAGAGGGATAAAAGGGGGTTGCAAAGTTTGTTTAGGAAAAAATATTTGGTATGCTTAAATTTACTTTAAACTTGGTAGAAATGCTTGCTCTGCAATGAAAACAATGAGTCACGTGATAACTAAAATTCAAACCCTTGGGGGATGAAAGGGGGTTGCAAATTTTCTACAGGAACGAATACTTTTATGTTCTGATTTACTTGAAACTTGGTAGAAATGCTCGATTCAGGAAAAACTACCTCTAAGGATGTAAAACGGGGGGTAGAAAATTTTATGGTATGTTTTTGAAGTGAGAAACGTGGATAAAAGCTGGTAATAGTTAGTTAAGGGCAAATCCAAGAAAACTTGGGATCTAAGACGACTGTAAAGTTTGTATCGAAATTATGTAATATTCAAAGCTACGTACCTTCAAGATATGAAAATGGGTATTATTTATTACATACAGAAAATATTCAGCTTCGGTCTTTTTCGAAAACCTTCTGCTAAGTGGGTTAATTGTTTGTATAGAAATGTGGCAAATTTATCGAGAATCGTATAAAAACACGTAATGGTTTCACCGAGGCAGTGAATTTATTTTGTATTTCAATTTTGTTGTTTTTAAGGTTAGCGCCATAAAATTAAAGCTGTTTATGTGGACTGCTTACTTAAAATTCACGCTCTAGACTTTTTTTTTAAAAGCCTTAGAATGTGATGTAAACTATAACTGTACTTTCAACAGAAGTTCTGACTCTCCGCAGACGAAGTCGCGGGCGGAAAGCTAGTTCGTAATATAAGGCAAGGTGACTTTTTTCATAAGCTACATAACTGATGTACATATCTATAACTTGACCTTTAATTTATACTGCTAATGACGGGTAGAAATTGGATGAAATTATTTTATTTAAGACCTACAGTGGGTCCAATTCGGATAAGTGACGTCTAAATTTAAATTTAAGTTAAGAATCTGTAATTTTAAGTTATGTCATTTTAGGTTACACGCCAATTGGTATTCGGATTACCGCCTATTTTGAAGTTGCCATACATTAAAATCTCTTAATTTAGAGAATCGCTTAAATTTGACGTTTATAACATTCAACTTAGAGATAGACGCCAATCTGGTATTCGGGTGCACATCACAAACGTCAAATTACAGATTTTTAAACGAAATTTTCTGTAAATTTAGACGCCACCTAAACAGTCCCATGTAAATTTACACGATAGGTACTTAGGATTCTAAATCGGATGACAGATCGAAGCCTTACTGATTTTACCGTTCGTCAATAGGATCCTTCCTGTTTTAATTGCATTTTTTTTCACGATTTCCTGAATTCTAAAAAGGATTCCTAATAATTGAATGAAAGTGTAATGAAAAGCCCTTAAATGTGTCTGCTTTGAGTTCTGTGTCTGTACCTACCTATTTGCAAAACGCAAATGGGATATGGTTCTGTGGAATTCATTTCATTACCTAACCTATCGTACATAAAAGTGAAAATGTTAAAAAGAACCACCCTTAAAATCTGTGTGTGACCAGCCGTAACAAGTTATAAATACGTGGCTATTTGTTTAATTTAGAGAAGTCACATTAAGGCTTCCCTCGAGTCAGCTCGTCAATTGATACGATTGCTGCATAAATGAATATTAGGATTTCCCGGACCATCAAAGGTAAGTCATTTAATACACCTGCGGAAATAAATATTCGAGAGATAGTTTTGATATCTCTGTGAAATGCTTGATACTTGCTAAAGTTTTTTCTCTACTAAGTACCCATGTTATAAGATACTTAAAACATAGGCCAACACAAGGAATGCTGTACCAGTACATAGATACTTGTTGGTAAGTAGGTACCTATGTTATGTTATGAACTGCCTTAATATAAATGGTTTTATGTACAGTCGGCCTTATAAGAAGCTGCACACTTTTGTACCTTGTCGCTTTAACGCCTTTGAGAGATTATTGCAGCTGTTTATACATGATGTTAATGTGACAAAACACTAAAGTGTGCAGCTTCTTATAAGGCTGACCGTACCTACCTAAGTGTAGAATTGGAATTAATTTTATTCTCTAAGCTATACATGCACTTTACAAGTTGTGAGTCTACTAGCACCTATTAATGCTTCCTAAATAAACACTTGAGATGAACCACTGCAAAGAACTCCTTAATATTGTAAATTGTTTTCTACATAGGTTGTATACCTATAAATGCTCCGTACAAACAACATGAATAACTTGAATATCAATGTACCTACCTACCATAATTATGTTTAAAAAGTAGGGTCTTGAGATAAAAGAAACAAATGATCATAGAATAGTATTGCTTTTTATATTATAAAATTTTTATATTATGAAATATAAAGAAAAAGATCATTCAATAGTTTTATAGTAGTAGTATAAATACAAGCATTAGATGATTTACATTGCTATTTAACTACATAGTTGTTTGTTTCCCATACAACTATGAAACATCTAAGATTCATTGCTGGTATTAATGTTACTTACTGCACAGAAAGTTTAGCCCTATCCTATGTTAATTAAAGTTAGTTATAAGTATAATTTAGTGACTCTGAAAAAGAGCACATATTTTCTTTAAGTACCTAAAGTATGATCCAGCTCTAATGCATGCATAAGTGTCATGGGAAAGTGCATCTAGCTAGATTATAGTTTAATGATTTAACTAAAGACATGCCACAATTCACTCAGACCCAATTTTTTATTCTCATTGCTTTAAACTTTATTGCTATTGCTTATAAATGTGGAGTAACCATGGAGTAGCTAAGCCATGGTTTGTCCCTATCCTTGAATTCAAATGTCACAACGGTAAGGACAAAACATGGCATGGCTACTCCATGGTTACTCCACGTTTATAAGTAAGGGCATATAACATTTAGAACCAGCAATCTTATATTATAATTATTTTTTCAGATTAATAGTGGTGACATGCTTTATAGAATCCTGGTGAAATATGCATGATTCATAAAGCTTGGTGCGCTGAATAGAGCGAAGTGGTACTTCACATCGAGGCAAAGACTGTTGCTGTATAAGTCGCACGTCCAGCCCCATATGGATTACTGCTGTCATCTCTGGCCGGGAGCACCTGAATACCAGCTCGGGCCTTTTGACTCAGTTATGTTTTGGGCATTTTGATATAGGCTACGGTAACGGCTTACTATCAGGCGGGCCATATGCTTGCCTGTTTGCAGCTAGTGTAAAGTGTATTTCCAAATTAAATGTTATTGGTTAATAGTAATAAGGTAACATGATATGTGTTTTATTTATTATCTTTGAGAAATAGAGGACATAGATATAACAAGAGGTAATGACATCCTTGAGCTAATTTTATGTTTTACTGCCTACTACAATATGTTGTTGCTGTTAATGGATTCTCAACTGGCTTTGGACTTGTAGCTGTATGTTGCACGAGGCAAGTATGTCACTTAGAATTGTGTCAGTAGGTGATGAATTGGTGATAGTTTGCTGAGTAGGTACAGTCACCAGCAATAATAATACTGTCGTACATTGGGCGCAAAAATATCTGACACCCTCTTGTACCTCGTGTAATAAAGACGTGTCAGATGTTATTGCGCCCAATGTTGGACAATATATTATTGCTGGTGACTACTAGCTGGAGTCCCAATACGGTACAGTCCAGATAGTCTTACTCAAGGTGCTTTTCCACTGGCGAGGCAAAGCTAGACGATGATATACTTAAATTTGTATCAAAAATCTATGAACATCATCCAAGGTGGAAATGGTTGTTCAATACGAATATTTAAACTAGTCGCGCCTCGGATCGCTAGTGGAAAAGCACCTTCATTAATTTTTTAATTAACCTTCAGCTGATGCCAAAATCAGGATATGTCAATGATATCATTGAGATAAGTAGGTAGGTTAGTGTTTTGTTTCTTGTAAGTAGGTACAGCCCGACAGTACTCATCATAGGTGTCCCTACAGTTATTTTATTACACGAGGACTGTTACTAACTTAAATTTAGTCTAGTATACAAAACTAAACTGACAACCGCATACAGGAGACCGACTATAACACAACAACGAAGTTAGTTTTCACGAAGCATGCTAATGCAGGAGTAATTAATTGTATTATGCAGCTGCGCCCATCCATAGGTAAGACTGAATTACTGCCTAATGGCTGCGCCAAAATATTAGACTTGTAGAAAATTATAAAATTATAATCGCAATTCGCATCGTTCGCAGTCAACATACATCACAGATTAGAGATTAACATACATTCCAGGGAAAACCACAGATTATAACTACATGATAAGAAAATAATCTTGCGTATTTTTTTAAGATTCTTAAAGCCCTCTCCACATTCTCGACAAAACTACACGAGACTTGCCGAATACGAGAGTGTGGAGTGAGTATCCGTCTATGTTCGTATTGTCTCGCGTATGTTCGTGTTGTCTCCATTTCGTGGCGGTAAAAAAGGCCAAACATCAAAGGGCTCTCGTGAAGTCTCGTGTTTGCGCGAAACTACCCCTCCACACTCTCGCTGCGCTCCTGTCAGTCGGCCGACGGCAACCGTAAGAAGCGCAGTATCGCATCTATCGATGTATCGCAGTCATCCAGTATCTTCGCCTATTCCACCGTCTTTTGATAACTTTTTTTCACGGATCAGTAAGTCATTGTAATACGCTACAGCGCATAATACTGCAGCGACAGAAATTTCGAAGATGTCCATTTTGGTTGAGAGTCCAATTACTGCGCAAGGCGAGAATGTAGTGGGCCGCGCTCGGTTTCGCCCGATCTCGGCAAATATCTCTACAAAACCTATCTCGTGTAGTTTTGTCGAGAATGTGGAGCGGGCTTAAGCCGTATTCACATGCTTGGTGTTTTCCACAAACTACAAATTACAAGCGGAACTCTCTTTTTAGCAAAAGGAGTTAGAAAGAGACTTCCGCTTGTAATTTGTTGCTTCGTGAAACGCGCCTCAGGACGCACGTAACTCTGCGTTAGAGTGAGATAGAAATACGTCGTGCTCACTTTAATATAATAGTTGCAACCCTCAGTGTTTGTGGCAAGCACCAAGCATGTGGGTACGGCATTAAACTGAAACTATACATAGGTATTTGTTTGTTTACATTACATTGTATATAGGCATGATGTACCTGGCAAACTAATAAAGATGAAATAAAACAAGGTGTAAGTAAGTTATTACTAATGTTGCTAATTGTATCAAAATAGTAAATAAAATATAAGTTATGTTTTTCGGTTTTTTTTTTCATAACAACTTGGTTAACGGTAAAAGGTATGATAATATTTAAAATACTGTAATAAATGAGCAAAAAAGTAATTAGAATGCCTATTGTTTTATTTTATAAAGTCGTCGAGTCTGCCGGTAATTTTCTTTGAATATAGCAAAGCCGTCAAAGGCTGACAAGTACGTTTCTAGGGCCTTCCAAAAAAAAAACCGCTTTATTTAAACTTAACTTTTAAATCTATAAATTTAGGAAATGTCACTTTAGGTTACGCGCCAATTGGTATTCGGAAAAACTCTTAAATAAAATTCACTTAAATTTATAACTTTTTAGCCGTAAATGACAGCTCTAAATTTAGAAACTACTCTCTTGTCTGTGGTTGGTTCTGATAGAATTAAGCTATTTCATATAACGAAAAGCGTTTTTTTCATGTAAGAATGTATCCTAAAGATTTTTCTAGTCTCAAAATCTATCTACAAAGTTTCAAGCGGCGCTTAAAATTGCAGATAAAATTATAACGTAATGTGCGTCCGAATACCAAATTGTAATCTACCTATAAATTTAGAAATGTCAAATTGTAATCCCTATAAATTTAGAAATGTCAAAGTAAGGTGCCTCTAAAATTAGGGATTTCTGTCTAAAATTAAGAATTCCCGAATACGGATTGAGTTTAGACCTGTCAAAATCGAGTTTGACGTTTATAAATTTAATTTTACAGACGTTTAAAATTAGACAACGGTTATCCGAATTGGACCCATTATATACCTACCCACTTTTAGAATTGAATAACCGACCATTTTTCATTACCCAACCGCCGAAAAATAAAATGACTGTGCGTAATTTTTTTCAAGTGATCGATCATAATAACCGCCCTAATATTAAATAACAACCTATTTTAATAATACGCCTTTGAATAAGTCAGTGAAGTAAGTAACTATGGCGGAAAAATTGTTAAAATCTGGATACGTCGACGCTGTCAACGTTAATCTGACACGGCTACTTTTGACATAGAATAACAAAACAGAATGCACAAAGCCTGTCACGTGTTGTCACACTGGGTGGCAGAATTAAGCCATAGGAGAAATAAATAATTAATAATATAAAATGAGATTTAATGTAACTAACAATCTATGTAACGCCATGATCCTGAAATAAATGCATTAAATCAAAAAGTAGGTATGTAGTATTTGGGTTAGTTAATTCAGTTCTGTTTTTAAGGTTCATCACCAAAATGGTAAAAAAGGAACCCTTATGGTGAGACTTCGTTGTCTGTCTGTCTGTCTGTATGTCACAGCAGATTTTCTCAGCAACTACAAATACTATCAACTTGAAATTTAGCATAGTTGTACAACTTACTGAAATTAATGAATATGGAATATATTTTATAAATAATAGAAAAGGGGTCTAGAATTGGAGGTTGAAAAATGAAAGTGGTTTGATAATAGCAAATGGGGTGTCATTTGAAAGGTCTTAATTTGCATATTTTAAAACTATTTTTTGTTTAATTTTCTGTGATGTAACTTTAAGATTTACAGCGTAAATGTACAAAAAATGATCGCCCCCATTCATCTATTATTTAGCTTATTACTCAAAAAATCTGAAAAAAGCCTCACGTATAGATAATTAATTATATTTTATGGGACAAATAAAATGAAGTGTTAATTATATACAGTTTTTGAGAAATCCCAAAACTACTTAGAAATTGTGTGTAAAAATTTAGGCTAGTCAAAATGGACCTTATTGCATAGAAAATAAATGTCATAACAAAATTAGTATTTTCTTTTGCGGTTACCAAGCATATTATCTAAAATACGGAACACTCAGTGCGCGAGTCCGACTCGCACTTGACCGTTTTTTTACCACTAACGAAATGAATAAATCGGTTACCCTAACTGACTAATTCCACGTATCAAACTTTCAATTCGCATTTTTCCCCAATTTATTTTTTCTCCAATCGCATCGTTTTTTTTACCTATTACGAATTTTCCATTTTGGATTTTCCCCATTTGCGTGTTTTCTCATTTCAATATCAATATCACTGAGTCGATGGAGCTATTTCTGGGTTCTATGGCACTTATGGCCTTCTGGAAAACTAACATATCCTAAACCTATCTACCTATTTCGACTTAATTACAATGGGAAATTTAGTGAGTGTGGAAAATCCTAAATGAAAAATATGCGATTGTTAAAAATTACTAGAAAGTTTGCTATGCGGAATTAATCAGATTGAGGAACCGATCTAACTATCCAACGAAATATTTTTTATTCCATAATCTGATTGATAATCGATAAACAACTAACACCCAAAAAAAATTAGGTAATTGTGACATATGTTATAGATGCACATGTTGAAATTGTAAGGTTTTTCTTTTCACTTTAAAAAAAATGTAAAACCCAAGCTAAGTTAATAATAGGAGTTTTATTGGTCGAACATTGTCTTAAATATTTATTCGAACTCTCGATATTACGCAAATAATACAATGTTTTTAAACAACAATTTGACACCATTAGTTTCAATTACAACGTCGCTTCTATTGTAACATTAATCTATGATCCCGTTATGGGAGGAATATGGCTGTCCCTTTCCTTGATGTCATATCATCATGGCTTCACATTTGTTACAACAACAAACTGGAATTATTTGTTTTGCTTCTTTATAACATTTTGTACACTGAATTTTTAAAAATCCTTGAATATAGTTTGTATGTAATAAACGGAGAATAAAATGTTGATATTTGTAAACACGTAAAGTAATCGTCAGCCCTCGAATAGGGTTTAAAAGAAATACTTATAATTGGCATAATTTGATAATTTCTTAGTTGTTTTAACTTTAATCGAAGAATCCTGATATAGGTATAGTTTAATTTGTTACGAAGAGTAATTGTACAAAGTTTCAAGTGAACAGCTCAATCCGGTAACTTTTTCCATACTAACTTTGACCCCTCTTTTGCCCCCCTTAAATTATCATAACTTAATTTTTTATTATATATAAACCTCGTCACCGTTTGTTGAAACGTTGAAAACCGCATCAACATTGGTTCAGTGGTTTTCAATTGATGCGAGGAGAAACAAAATTAAACAGACAAACAGACAACCAGACACCAACTCTAAAAATTGTAGAAACGTGTTCTGCTGTTCATTGTGAGGACCCTTATAGTATTTTTAAGTTCATATATTGAATGTACAGATTTTTTCCCTTCTACAACTTTATTATATGTATAGATAGACTAAATAGATTACAAAATAATATGTAATTTATGATATCAATAGCATAGTGCAGCAGGCTGCGCGGCGAGTTCTCGTCTTAGTTAGTTCCGCCCGCTGTCTTAATTCGCGGTACCGCGCGGATATATTTAATTATGCTACTCGTCTCAAATAAATGGTATAAATTAAAAATAATTGTTTTTTAAATCTGCATAAATCGGCCTGTTAAACCGTTTATTTTGTAAATATGATGTTGTACATATATTATAAAATATTGTGTGTTGAAACAAAAAACATAAGCTGAGGTTGTGAAACTTCTTTATGTATCTTAATAAATTTATATGAAGGAGTGTATTTATGATATCAAAAATGAAAGCCACATCTATGGTTTATCAGAAACTAATACCACACTCGAGGTGATAAGTAAACTGAATCCAATATTAAATGTTTATCTGAAGCGCGGCGGCGTGTAACTGTGAATAACCAGGGGGTGGCTGATGGCTACCGGGCTAAATCAGCTCAATTTGTCCTAGGATACATCTGTGCCAAGTAAATTCATCCGATACCAAAATTTTTACCTATGGTCGTTACTGCCCGTACTATTAGGTATAAACAACCAGAAGTTAGTACATTAATTTACTAGATTGCATTCCCCTGCACCCTAACCCTATAACCCTAGATGGTAGAATCTTAGCCCTCATTTCGTTTTGCTTTATTTAAAAAAAAATGTCCTTACCCGGAATCGAACCTGCGCCTTCTAGCGTCGTAGGCACTAGGCGCGTCCCTATCACCTCGGCTAGCGTCGCTTTGCTCGCTGCTATTTTTGCTCGCTCGGCCCAGCCAAGATGATATACTTTCGCGCGCATGTAATACGGTGCAGTTTGGCGTCACAGTTGCACTCATAATTTTAGTTAGTATTTTTCCTATGCGCTTCGAGTTGAATAAATAATTACTCAACGGTTTATTTTGCATTCCGCGTTCTGCACTCTTACTTTTATAAGTAGAACATAGGTTTGTCAGTGTTTGGTATTTATGGTTTCAAAAATTAATTTTGATTCACATAACGTTTGAAAACAGTAGGCCGTGTTCATACACATCACATCACATCAGCACATTACATTACATAGTGTACCTAAGTTTACACACCCTAATGACTTGAATTCTTGTCTTGTCATTATTTAAAAAAAAACATACTCACAATGCCTTACAAATCGCAAGCGGTGATCTTTCGCGAGGCACGTAAGGCCATTTTACAACTCCGTGATATTGGACAGGCACTTGTTGCGAACGACCTATCAAAATACTCAGTCGAGGAGTTTAATGCACGATTCTCGAGATTAAAAGACACCAAGACCAAACTGGATGACGTCTTCTATGAAATTTTGGACGATAAAGATCTGGACGACAAATCGGAGACCACGTACACCAAAAGCCACACTAAGGCCATGGTAGCACATATTGAGATATTGGTCTCACGGTAAAAAATTAACGCGATGCGTCAAGTTCGCGCTTCGCCAGCTCAGCCCTCCACTTCAAGTACGCTCACTTCTGTGCTACCCAAAATCGCACTGCCCAAGTTCAGCTCCCAGGTGGAAGATTGGCCTTCCTTCATTGCCATTTTCAAAAGCCTCACCAATAACATGGTTACTCTCTCAGACGCTGTTAAGCTCCATTATCTTTTTTCGTGCCTATCAGGCGAGTTGCTTAGTATGGTGTCCCTGAAGATAACCAAAGAAAATTTTGCCGTGGCCTTGGACATTCTCACCAAACGCAACGAGAAATGTCGTGTATTGATCGACCGGTTTGTTGATATCATTTTGTGCCTCCTAAATATTCATACGCGCTGAAGTATCCGTACCCTTTTCTTAACGCCACTCATTTCCGCGTGTGTGTTCGTATCGATCGTGGTACGAAAGCTATAAGGCGAACTCCGCACCCTGTTTGAGCGAAAATACGGGTCGCGCACAACTCTGCCCACAAACAAAAAGTTAATTTCCTTTCTGGAGGAGCATGCGCGAGACCGAATGGTTCAACCTAGTGCCGGCCCAAGTTACTCAGGCCTCTTCCCGTAGACAGTCTCCTACCTTTCAGTCTCCACGAGGTTCTCGTCAGCCCGGCTGCCAGCAGTTCCGGCACATAGCCCCGATACGGTCTCGTCCAGATTATCTGTCGCCACCAAAAACTCAGCACAGACAAGTTTATTCGGCCCAAACGTACCAAACCCCCTGAATTTCAACATAATACTGCCCCTGCTGCAAAAATAACGGGCACAAACTAAAAGCTTGCCCAGAATTTAACAATCAGCCTATTCAAGGTCGATGGGACTTCATCCAAGCCCATAATACTTTATACTTTTTTCTTATGATTCTGATAAAAATCAGCTGCAGGTAGGGTAAAAAAAGTTATGTTAAAAAATGTACCAAAAAATAATTATTTTCGTCGTCTAGATTCTCCTGCCTCATCCAAAACAAAATAAGTCACCCGTCAATTTTTCTACGATAAAATGCAAAGCCAGAATTTAATAACTATGGATGAAAAATTGGCCTATTTAGAAAATTACCGTCAAGTCTGGCAACTTTGCAATTGGATACTAACTTTGCCACCTGCTGTGTGCTATTACAATAACGCCTATATTTTAAATACGGCAATATTTTTTCATCGTTGGACACCCTGAGAAGAAAATCGGATTATTAACTGACAACACTGATTAATGTATGGTATCCCTACGGATAGTGTAGTAGTTTTAGTTGACATCCAAAGTTCGCCGGTAAGTTAACCTAACTTTTTAGTGGTCTGGAACTTTCAACGAATTTGTGCTTATGGACTGGATATAGCTGTGTACACTTTTTTGTCAACGTGTTTAATATCCCAGTGATTCAAATACTGCCATTGATTTTGATCAATTCTTTGTTAAACCCTTCAAAAATTGCATTGGCAATGTTACCATACCGGTGCAGAAAGGATGGGAAGTCAACTTTGCCACGTTTTGAAATGACGTAGGGTTGTCAATTTTATCATCATTATAGTCATTATAGGTATAGCTCATGCAATTCACGATGGCGAGTGGGCTTTATTAGTGGTTGAACGTGTACATGCACATTGCGGTAGTGTGCGTGTCTGACGGAGCGATCAGTCGCGAGCGCGCCGTCGCTCGAGTTACTTGTGCATATTGTTTCCACGACGCTTACTGCCACGAACTACCGTCAGCATGTCCAATATCCGGAAAAAACGCAAAATTATTCATAGCGAGGTATAACGGATTTTTATTTTGAAGTATCCTAAAATAAAAATAGTAAATTTATTTAGAAGTGTGGGCCTATCCGTGTTTGTCGCTTGACAAAACGGTAATAAAACATTCGACACTTTCTGACAAGTGCATACATATAAGTGTGAGAGTGACGGATGTTTGATCCACGTTTAGTCACCCAAGAAACACGGCAATAATAAGCCCTCTAAAATAAAGACAAACCTACAGATAGGTTTTAATTTTAAGTTACATAAAATTGTACGTAATTTTAAGACAGAAAATACGGAGACATTTGAAATGTCATCTTCGCGACAAGATAGAGTTAGGTACATCAATTTCGTAGAAGATGCAACCAAGAAGGTCGCTAGTGTCGCTACTACATGTAGTATGACTAAGTAGTTCGCATATCACATCAAGAACATAAATAAGTAGTTTGTTGTTTTATAATATTTAAGGTCAAGCGGGGCTATTCCGACAAAGGGGTAGACCCGTCACTTAATTTTGTTAAGGGAATTCAATTCAACGTTATAAAACTATTTATGCCTCCTTTTATAGAAATGAATGTACTTAAACTACTATAAAAGGACGCAAAAATAGTTTTAAAACGTTGAATTCCGTTAAAAAAAATATGTAATGAATGAAAAAAAATTAGGTGAATCAAGTGACAGCGATACCGAAGAGTTTGAAAGGGGCAGAGTGACAGTAATAGTGACAGTAATAGTGACATTTTATACGAAGAAGATTAAGTGGTTCATCCTGTTGTGGCATAGTTTTTAATAAGATAACCTAACCTAACCTAACCTACTTTTCTGGTAACAGCAAGTATGTCAAGTAAGTTTCGTTCAATCGATAAACCTACCCTACTTTCTAGTAGCTTGTTCCTCAATTCCTCCTGGATCCGCTCATCATGGATCATCACCTCGGAAGTAAACTCAGTTAAACAAAACAAAAAAAGAATTTATGAAATCGGACCATAATTGATGGAGAAATCAAATCGGTCAAACTGAGAACATCCTTTTTTGAAGTCGGTTTAAAATACTTAATTGCATTATTTCTTATCATTATTTGCTAGAGCAAATAATGATAAGAAATAATGCAATTATACTTATTATACTGTCGCAAACCCTCTAGGGTTTGCGACAGTATAATAAGTATAATGTGTCCAATACTTCTCTTTATTTTTTATGCTTACCATACCATACCCGCTCTCGCTGTCACGCACACTTTGACACGTATACAGATATGTGTTTACCACAAGTAAAGCCCACTCGCCATCATAAATTGCATGAGCTATACTTAATACAATAATAAGTTTTCGGGATAATCGATTTATAATATTCAAATATTTTTTAATATAGGTACCATTAAAGCGATTTTTTTTAATTCTAGATTATTTGTGTAGGTATTTTAAATTTAATATTACCTACGTTTACCTATTTTAAACTTTGTTTTTTGTTGTTTAGAAAATGAATCGCCGTTCTAGAAAAAAGTTAGGAAGTAGATCCTACAGAAATTACTCGCAAGAAATGTTAAATGTTGCTGATCTTGTGAGAAAAAAGAAGATATCGTCTTTGGAAGCTGAAAAACGTTGTTTCATTCCAAGACGTACCATCGATAACAAAGTGCGGGGACTTCATATGAGTACACCTGGTTCTCCACAACGTTTAAATGACTCTGAAGCATCCGCAGCTCCGCAGATTTCGGGTCTCCTTTAACACGATTAGACCTACGGATTTTGATTTTTGAATATTTAAGTAAAAACGATCGATCCCACGTATTCCAGAATAAACCACCAGGCAAATGGTGGGTTGCACGTTTTTTGGACAGAAACAGAGATGCACTGACGGTACGATCAGTTCAAAATATCAAAAAGGCTCGGGCAGAAAAAACAGGAGACGAGTTAAAAATCTATTTTGATAATCTAGAACAAAGCCTACACGACGTGCCCCCAAAAAATATACTTAATTATGACGAAACCAACTTGTCTGATAATCCAGGGTCGACAAAATGTATATTTAAACGAAAAGTTAAATATCCTGAAAGGGTCTTAAATAACTCAAAAGGGAACATTTCAATAATGTTCGCCACAACCGCAGATGGTACTTTATTACCCGTATATACAGTATATAAGGCAGAGCATTTATGGTCATCGTGGTGTGAAAATGGACCACAAGCAGCCCGATTTAATCGAACCAAATCTGGTTGGTTCGATGGCAAGGTTTTTGAAGACTGGTTCCAGAGCACTGTTATTCCATGGGCTTCAAAACTTGAGGGGCCAAAAGTTGTGATTGGGGATAATCTATCTAGTCACGTAAATGTCAATATTGTAAAACTATGTGAGCAGTATAACATAAGATTCGTTTTTTTACCACCGAACTCAACGCATATTACGCAACCATTAGATGTTGCTTATTCTTATTTAGTTCTTAAATTGAAAAACTCTAGTCTGGCCTTACAAAACATTAACGTCATATAAGGCCAGACTAGAGTTTTTCAATTTAAGAACTCTTCAAAGTAGCAGAAATATGCTAGATCTGACCTTCATGTACAAAATACTTAACAATATGGTTGACTGCCCCAATTTAGTTAGTATGTTCTCGCTTAAAGTTCCTGCACGGCTACCGCGCTATCCGTGCTCACTGTTTAACGTTCGTTTCTGCCGAACTAACCTCGGCGCACACTCGCCAGTACCTAGAATGTCGCGCCTCTACAACGCTCTTGCTAGGCGATCGGAAAACCTAGACATTTACCACGACAGCTTCTATACGTTTAAGAGAAAACTTGTAGATAACTGTTGATGCACCTTCTAGACCTTTAAACCCATTTAATTAATTGTGTATTGTTTATTATTTTTATTTTTATTCTTTTTAAATTCTAAATTGTTTTAATTGTAGATAAAACTTTAATTTTAATTTTAATTCTAATAGTATTATAGGTAGCTAAACTGCCTGTTACTTGATACCAACGCATGCTGTGTTCACCTGTAATTAGTGGTCCAATTATTATATTAACTAATTTGTTACATTTTAACTAGCTTTAAGAAAATTGTATCTGCTGTTGGTGATCCTATTAAATAAATAAATAAATTTTGGACCGCTAAAAAAGCATTGGCGAAAAATTCTGACGGAATATAAAATACAAAATCCTTCTGAGGCGACGATAAACAAATGCCATTTTCCAACATTACTAAAAAAGTTATTAGAAAGTATCGAAACGACTTCTCCAAATAATAGTAAAGCCGGTTTTAAAGCGACCGGTATTGTTCCATTTAACCCACTTGAAGTTTTACGAAAACTGCCAGATTATGAAACCGACGTCAAATATAACATAGACAGTACCCTTCTGGACTATTTGAAGAAAGCAAAAGCACCGAATCCAATTAAGAAAATAACTAATAGAAAATTGAAAGTAGAACCCGGCATGTCTGTTACTTCAGAAGATTTGGAAAAACTACAAAATACAACGAAAAATACTGAATCTATAAAAGTCACTATTAGAAATGAAACCTCGAAAAAGACTGAATCTAAAAAAGACATTATTAGAAATGAAACCTCGAAAAGGACTGAACCTAAAAAAGACATTATTAGAAATGAAACCTCGAAAAAGACTGAACCTAAAAAAGACATTATTAGAAATGAAACCTCGAAAAAGACTGAAACTAAAAAAGACACTATTAGAAATGGAACATCGAAAAAGAATGAAACTAAAAAGGACACTATTAGTAATGAAACCTCGAGAAAGACTGAAACTAAAAAGGACACTACTAGAAATGAAACCTCAGGTGATTCTATCGAAAACGAAAACACAAATAAGAAAAAAGAAGCTGTAGTTAAAATCATGGATATATCCAACGCAATTCAAATATCGGGGAGACCAAAACGAGTAGTGACAATTTTATCAGACATTCGAAATACACCAGAAAACCAAACATATTTCGACCTTAATAAGTGTGGTGCACTGAAACTACAAAAAGTAGATGCAACTTTTGATCTGTTTAATGCAAAAAACACATCACATAAAAATGCTGATCCTTATAGTAACCCAGTGCCGTCATGTGCTGGAATTATATCAAATAAAATGAATACTTCAAACAAAAAAACACAAGTCAAAAAGCAAGAAGTTCAATTCGATAGTGAAGATGAAAGTGAAGAAAACTATTCATTGCGAGACACATCGGAAGACGATTTTCTAACAGAAGATTGGAACTTTAATATAGAATGCACAAAGATAAAACAAAACAAAACTGAAACGCATAAAGCAGAAGGTTTTTTAGATGGTAAAAGTTGTGTAGAAGTTAATCAAAATAAAATGGCTGAAGAACATAAAGGAAGATTCTCGGATACAAGCTTTATAGAATTTATGCAAGACAGAAATAGTGAAGTACTTGAAGAACATGAAAATGAAAGCATTTTTGGAGAATGTGAAGAAAAACGGAGTAAAACTGACTTAGGATTAAGAAACACAAAGACTGAAGAGCTTGAGGAAGAAAGAGATAGTTGGGAAATAAATCTGAAAGAGGTCTAAAGAACGCAAAGAAGAAGATTGTAAAGATATAGATCATACGGAAATACACAAAAGCAAAAGGACTAACGTATCTGAAAAAATGCATAACATTGATTTAGATTTTACAGAAATGGAAGAGGATAAAGATATTGAAGAGCGGAAAGCAGAAAATGGTTCGAACCCGGATATGAACATTGTAGAAATTAATGAGAATGTTTTAGTCAGGTACTATATTCGCAAATCGTGGAAGTACTACATAGGACTTGTAGAAAAAATAGTTCCCGAGGACCAAGAAATGTATTATTCAGTGAATTTTCTAAAGACGGTAAAAAAACCAACATTAAAATTCGTAGTCACGAAAAAAAATACATATGTGTTGAGTGATGATTCTGACAAGGTCTATTTTTAAGGATTATTTTGATATACCTACAGGGTTTTTTTAAGTATCTCTATTAATTTTATTTGCCTGTTGATTTATTCTAAGGTTAATAAGGAAAGAAATTTGTTGCTTTCATTATTTCGCAATGTTGTAAGTAAACGAACTTAATTAGAAATAAAGTAAGACTGAGAAACTTTTTGTTACTTACCTACATGTGCAATTTAATTGAGGTGTAGAATAGAGATTTAAGTAAAAAATATTTAATTTTCAATTAGGTATTACGTTTAATTACGTACCTATACGTAGTTTTTCAGAAGAGCAACGATTTAATTTTGTGAAAAGTTTTTTCTTTAAGTAGGTTTTATTTTTGACCTATTTTTGTTATAACCTACTTTCATCATTTAATTAAAACGGAGACTTAAGATTGGTGTGCAATAAAAATGCTGATAAAATAACATTAAATGTTTCAATTAGTGACAACCCTGACGACACTCTTTAACATTGTATGAAAATTGCATATAATGGTGTTCAACAGTGCCACTTATTTGTTTCTCATAGTACTTTAAAAGAAAAATATTTTACAAGATGTTAGGTCTATTGTATATATAAGAATAAAGTCCGGCAATGGAGAGAAAAGCGGCAATATAAATTACAATAACTTTATTGTATCTTTGAAAGGTACACTCGGTACTGACAATTAATTAATTAATAAATAATCTACAGTTATGAGGATATTTCAAGAGCCACTCAGCCTGTGCATTGCTTCGTGTCTAAGTCTCGAATGCTCCTCCGTCAAAGAGACTGGACTTTTATATCCACAATAGAATAACTTCGTAGTAGGGAGACTAGGGGGGGCGGCGTGGCGTGACCACCTGAATCGCTGCACGTGCTGTTTACAAGTTCAGCAGGTGCAGGGTGGCGTGATGCGCTCGAACCATTTGCCGGTGCTGTTTACATCAAGTTGCTACATAAGATATCCTCAATTTAACACGTCACGATGATGCCGCCGTCACGGCCATGCTGACATGCGCACGTCCTCGTGCGCGTCGTACCACAGAGTTCAATTTGAGAATGAAACACAATAATTAATGTTCGATCATCCTGACGAACTAAATTTTTCGTATCTGTACTGGACCGGCTCATATGCCCTTCAGTTCTGGTCCGGTCATATACTGACCCTTCAGAATCCCTTCAGCACCATAGCCGGACCGGATTTTCCTAATCCCTTCAGCTCCATAGCTGGACCAGATTTTCCGAATCCCTTCAGCTCCATAGCTGGACCAGATTTTCCAAATCCCTTCAGCTCCATAGCTGGACCAGATTTTCCGAATCCCTTCAGCTCCATAGCTGGACCAGATTCTCGGAATCCCTTCAGCTTCAAAGCTGGACCGTTTTTTTTTTTTGGAATCCCTTCAGCTCCATAGCTGGACCGGATATATATTTTTTGAAACCCTTCTACAATTAACTGGCCCGGATTATTAGAACCAATCCCTTCAGTTATATTGGACTGGATTTACTAAGACTAAAATTGGCTAGGCCGGACCTACAATGGTCCCTATAGCTTGTTTTATTTATTTTATTTTATTTTATTTTATTTTATTGGAAAAGGTACAGTAACAAATTACAGACACAAAAAGTAGGTATAACAACATAAACTTACAAGTAACACTCAAAGCCTGCAACTCAACAGTAACTGTACTCAACATAACTTAGTATGTACAATTGCTTCTTTAACAATATAAGCAGTATCTGGCAAATAAGACAGTGTATCCTAACCATCAATTACAAGTACGTGATTTACGTCGGCCACGTATGGACGGATCACAGACATAGTTTCTTTATCGTCACTATTACAAGCAGTTTCATGAAGAGCAAAATTATCATATTGACCTTCCGCCGTCACGTCATCATTAGTACATTAGGCTATTTCCACTTAACCGGTTAACCCGCGTGGCACTTTCAAATTTTCGTGGGGGTAGGTACTTAAAGACTCTATTTTAACCATTAGTAGTTATGTCGCAATTCATAACGGTCGTTATCTAACACTGATAATCGTAAGAGCTTTTATTTTTACTATATAATACAAAATCGCCTACTGAGAAGGGTCTGAGTCTAGCTCTACTGCTATTGAACCGAAGGGTATCACTTTGAGATGCTTACTAAATGCTACTGGAGTCTTATGAGCCAGCTGTTTCGAGATCTGGCCTCGTTGTATCCTGAGCGTTAATTGATATTCTTGATAATTGTTAATGAAAAGGGAATATGGATGGTTTTTTTTTTTTAATCGCATTTCTCAACAAAATATTAAAATACCGTAAAAGAGATCACCAAAAGTGAAATTAAAATTAAAATCGGCCAAGAAATATGGATGATACAAGAATTTTAAACTGCTAATTAATAGGTATAATGAATAGACATAGATCCGATATGCACTGTGACGTCATTTAACAGATCCATGTTAAATACTGTTTTGCTAGAAAGAGATAGGAAATATATTTGTTGGCTTATATCTTGGTTATTTTTTAACTATTCAAAACAATTGAAATATTTTTCTCAACTGTTTGTTACATGAATCAGTTTTAGTTGAACCCGTGAAACAAGTAATGAATATTCCCTATAACCCTGAATTCCCAACATTAATTATAATGGAGTAAAATCTGTTACTCTACAACGCGTACTATTAAGGGCTAATTGAATGTATCCTAAGTTTTTCTGCCATGAACCGTCTGTACTGCTCTCAACAAAAGTTTAGAAAAAATAATTAAGTATCCGCATAACGCAACAATTTGGCCATTTGCTTTAGTAGGAACCTGTATAACCTGCGATAACATGTAATACTTTGAAATCGGAATTTAATCTGAGAACGTCCGTAATCAGCTATGTTGTGGGGCTCCGAAAAGGCGACCGCATGTTGCAAAGCTCGAATTGCATTGGACGCGTTCAAAACTAGATTTTCTGGATAAATCCATATGTGAAGTATGCCACGGGATAGGAGGCTTAGGAATTGCATGTATAGGCGAACCTGCTGAGAACCAGATGGGCCCTGAGATGCTTTTCATTAGACCCAAAAGATTTAAGTCGCTGACAGCTCCTAAAGTAGACTCGAGACTAGCCTACAATGGAATCCAAGCCTTAAACAAGCTTGGTAAGCACAAAATAAGTGTACTGATGTGGATTACAGGACACGAAGGTTGTTCCGGAAATGAAGCCGCGGACGAGCTGGCAATAGAAGGGTCCAATGACGCATACATCGGACCTGAACTATTTGTGGCAACCTCACTGGGCACCAAAAAAAGCAGCCCTGGACAATAACGCCCAAGAACACCACAACTCACACGTTTTTCACACATACAAAACTATTGAATCTCGTCTTCTCGTGATCACGGCTGTTATAACACAGTCAAAACATCGAGGTACCTATATATTATGTTTACGCGATTAAGTCCCAATTCCTAGTTTAAGTAAACATCTCCTAGCAAAGATGGGCTTTTATGATAACACAGATAGTGTAATGTGCGGCGAAGAGGTGGAAACAATGAAACACTAATTGTGTAAATGTGATGTCTTCGCCGGAGTAAGAATGAAAATCCTTGGTTGTGACTACCCAGAACCAAACGATTTCAACGCACTGCCATTGCATTCCACTATCCGCTTTCTGGAAGGGGTGGAGACTGCATTGGATTAAGCGCTAAACAAAAAGAGGGGTACTTACTTAATTACATGAAAGATCCCGTAGGGTTGAAGTGTATCCCCAAAGGACCCAACCAATAAGATAAGGTATGACACAAGAATCTGTGTTCTTTTTTTTTTTTACATATTTGGACATGCTAGGAAACCCATATAAATTCAGAATCGCGATGCTGCTTTACGGTCAGCTAACCTTTCTTTAATTCCGAAAATAATAACATTCTTACAAATCACAGGATTTGGATTCGTACTAATGGGATTCTGCAATAGACAATCTGCGCGAGCTATTGATTTCCCATCTTTATAAACAATTTTGAAGACATACGATTGTAAAATAGCCCACTACCTATGAAAACGTGGTCTCAGCTCTATTTTTAGAGTGTGACCTTTAAAACATTACAATCGGTGAGTACTTACAGTGAATTTTCGGCCGTGCAATTAATCCCTTAACTGTTCTAAGGCTTTTACTACAGCTAGATACGTAATTCACACATTAAATTACTACCTTTTAATTTTTTTCTTTGTTATAAAACTGCTCACCTCTTAACAAAATTAAGAATGTCATCTTCTATCTATACAGAGTGTGGCAGAATAGCGTCCACCAAGCCAGAGGTGCTGAGGGAGATCGAATGATTCTATGGACAGTTGTATACCTCGGTCGCCAAACCTGTTAATGACTTAGCTAAAGAACCGAGAGCTAAGCTCACCCGACACTCTAGGTCACAACACGTGGCACGGAGGTCACGTCCATGCGGTTCAGCACGAAGCGCCCTTCACGGTCAATCCGGTAGTTAAGACTACGCCTAACTATAAAAACCCTGCAACAAGAACTGCAGTCGTTAATAAAATAAAGTTTTGTTGAAAGCTAATCTATCAGCCCTAGCCATAAGGTAAAGATAAACACTTACCATAAAGTGGGTTTTACATAGCTCTATATCGTGAGGCTAGTTGAGACCGGCATACGCCAGGTGCCTCCATATAACGTGGCTCTGGCTAAAGGAAATGTAGCTTATTAGAATTAGGTTATGACAGTTGTGCTTGTCGATAGCAACGTGGCTTCTCACGATTCTCACCTTAATCAGGCACATATACTGCCTGATGACCCTGTTTTACAAGGCAGGAGTCACCGCTTGGGATTCGGTAGGCTGCATCAAGCTATAACAAAAGAATTGGTACGTGAATCGACAAGTCAAGGAAAAATACACCTTTAACAGTATAGGACGCGAGAATTACTTACGGTTTATTATCCTTTTAGTATAAAGGACGCAAATACAAGTACTGCAACGATTAAATTTTCATCGTATAACTTGCCTGAAACAAAATGTAAATGGACATAAAAACAAATCCCACTTGGGCACGATGGAAAGACGCATCGAATAAACACCGCAACTCACCGCTAAGTATCCATTTGTAAAGGTTATTAAATTTAATATGAATAAGGTAATGCTGCTCTTTCCACAAGCGAAATCCTAATCAGAGAGAATAGAGCGAACCTAGATTATGTGTCAATAGACACGGAACTCGTTTCACTCTTAAACGCCGGCATCGCTCGTTCACTGTTTTAACAATTTAGAAATCAAAACCAATCTAAAACAATCCAAAAGATAATTCTAAAGATACTTCATAGATCCTGAAACAATATAATTTTACATGCCGAAAAGTATCAAATGATCCGAGCCCTCGTCCATATGTCAAAGCGCAGGAGCAGTGAAACGTAACGCACGCTCACGCTTGACCGAAGTGTTGAAAGACTCCGACCACAAAATAGATAGGTACAGAAGTCAATCACATGTACGTACTTCACTTTTCATACCTACGCTCGGCGTTCGCTCTATGGTTGTCAACTATGGATTATGCACAAAAAACTATCGTGGTAGTGGCACTCGTAGGTATCTAGTTGTTTGATTTATTGTTGAGAATTAAACGGGAAGAATCGAAATATAAATGAATAGTAACTAAAATATTTTAATTTTAATGTCATTGTTATGTTATTACAAATTTGACTATCGCAAATCCCTAATAACTTCTAAACGGATTACCCTAGTTACACAATTCCTTTCAAATGACACTAAAAACAACACAATATCTACACAAACAAAAAAACATGTTTTCAACTTACGTAATGTGGCGTGAATTTACCTTACAAAAATGTTGTTACTTTGTTTATACTGATTCAAAATAGGAAACTATTATATAAATCGATCTTAAACCGTTTAATGTCGAATTTAAACAACTGTCCACTGAACAGTTATAATAACTTTTTTTTTGTTGCTCCATTATTGCACAAAAAAGTTCACAGACGCGTGTCTCGAGCGGATGGCACTCGCGCTCGCACTGGTCCTAACCGGTCCGAGATATCGTGTCCGTGAGCAGTGTCTATGTGTGCGTTGCTCGAGCGCACTTTGTAAGTAGATTGACTTCTGTACCTATCTATTTTGTGCTCCGACCCACTCTTTCTCCATTCGTAACCAAAGCAAGAGAAAAGGACAAAACTAGTTGTATTCAACTCGATTTTGATGTAGAAGCCCACAAGCGGTAGTGTTGCTATATGAAAAGGCTTAGCAAAAAAACGGGTGTTACACAGTAGCAGTCCTCAACATTCTCACACAATCTTTGCCCTCTTGCCTTAAACAATGTTTACAGTCATCCGGACAAGGTCTTCGGGAAAGGGCGTCTGCGTTACCGTGTGATTTTCCACTGCAATGTTCAATGATGAAGTAATATTCCTGTAATTGTTCAATCCAGCGCGCTAGTTGACCCTCAGGGTTTTTAAACTCCAATAACCATTTTAAAGCAGCATGGTCAGTTCTGATACGAAATTTGCGCCCAAGCAAATGTATGTATGTATGTAAACTCTTTATTGTACAAACAGAAAATAACAAATCAAAAAGAAACAGAAACACAAAAGGTATGTACAAAGGCGAACTTATCCCTTTAAGGGATCTCTTCCAGTTAACCTTTGAGCGATTGGGATATTAATAAAAACAACGGATGGCTAAACGTACAACAAATAAAGATAAAGAAAACTAAAATCATAATAGCAAATAAATAAATAATAAATAAATGAATATACTTATATAAATATAAATAAATACATGATCAAATAAATAAATATAAAATATATATATAATATAAGTATGAAAGGTAGAAAGGACATACAGTCTTAGATCAGGAACAAGAGTCAAGCCAGTACTTCTTAAGCCTAGATCTAAGTGAAGCAACAGATTGTGATTGCCTGATGTCAGTTGGAAGACTATTCCATAAACGAACAGAATGTACCGAGAAGGATTTAGAGTAACATTCGGATTTGCTAGCAGGAAAAGCAAGGAGTAGGTTGGCACTCGAGCGTAAGCGGTTCTGGGAGCCGGTAGCTAAGAAAGAGAACCGTTCGACAAGGTAAGGAGGGGATTGAGGATTGAAAAGGATATTAAATAGCAACGACAGGATATGGACATTTCTACGCGACCTAATGGGCAACCATTTTAGCTGAGTACGGAAATCAGACACATGGTCAAATTTCCGCAAGCCAAATATGTACCGAATGCACACGTTCTGAAGCCGTTCCAGCTTATTGAGCAGCTCTTCAGTTGCGTCAATATATGCGATGTCACCATAGTCGAATAAAGGGACAAGAAGAGATTGCGCAAGAGTAATCTTGGTGCGAAGGGGTAGAAAATTCTGCAGGCGCCTAAGAGAATGGAAAGATCTAAAGAGTTTACGACTAACTTCAGAAACATGAGCCGACCAGGAAAGCGTCTGATCCATTGTGAGACCCAAATTTTTGACAGTGGTTGAAAAAGGAATGATAGTACCGTCGAATACCAAATTCGGACACACAAGGTCAGACAACTTTGCGATAAAATGTGGACTACCGATAACAATTGCTTGCGAAGTCTCGAATAGACGCAAGGTCAGAGTTTATTAGGCTTATTAAGGAGGGAAAATCATCAATACCAGCCGAGGCGTAAATCTGCAGATCGTCTGCATAAAGGTGAAAGCAAGATTGGAGGGAAGCAGTGATGCCATTAATAAATATGGAGAACAGAAGCAGGGATAGCACAGCTCCCTGGGGGACACCAGCGGACAAATCCCTCCAGGAAGAGACAGTGTCATCTACCTTAACAAGCTGGCGCCTCCCAAGGAGATATGATTGGAACCACGAGAGAGCCGTAGAAGAGACATTAAACGTTTTAAGGATGCCGAGGAGGAGGTCAAAGTCAACGGTGTTAAAAGCACTGCTAAACTCCAATAAGACCAGAACAGTGAGTTTTCTGTTTTCTATATTAAGACGGATTTCGTCGGTGACCTTGACCAAGGCAGTGGCAGTGCTATGCCCGGGGCGGAACCCAGATTGTAACAAATTGAAAAGTTTGTGAAAGTTAAGGAATCGAGATAGTTTTCTATTTATAAAATGTTCTATAATTTTCGAAAGGACTGGAAGAATTGAAATTGGACGATATTCGGAAAAGGAAGAGGGATTAGTGGTCTTAGGAAGAGGAATAACATGGGCAGATTTCCACAAAGAGGGAAAACAGCCTAATGACAAAGAAAAGTTAATAATTTTGGATAGGGTGGGAATAATAGGCTCCGCCACGAGCATAACCATATCCAAACCCACACCGTCTTCACCAACGGCTTTCGTCTTAATATTTTTTAAAATATTTAAAGTTTCCTCCGTCGAAATGAAGCCTAGGTCGAAAGGGGGAAAGTTGGGGTGAGGAGTGTTGGCGAGAAGAGATAAAGTCTGTTTTTTTAGAGACGAGTCCAAGACAACCGGAGAAGTGCTAAAGTGATTGTTGAGAGAATTGAGATCAAGTTTAACATTAGAAGAATTTTGTTGAGGTTTGCCCACCCCTAAAGACTTAAGAAACTTCCATAATTTAGGATAGGGACAACTCTCTATACGTTCGTGAATGTAGCGGCGCCTAGCATCTCTACACCTATGACTGCAGCGATTACGCAAGACAACATAGTTTTGGTGATTTTCATCAGTTGGTTTATGGCGCAGCTTCAAGCGGCCCGTTTCCTCTTAGCCATTAGAGCCTTAATATCAGAAGTAAGCCACGGCGCAGGGTAATGCTTAACCCGCAAAGGCTTTAAAGGTGCGTGACGGTCGAAAATCGCAAGCAATTTGTCGGTAAACGCTTCAAGTTTCTGGTCAACACTGTCAAGAGCATCAATGGACTGCCAGTTGACGTCGTGGACGTCTGAAAGCAGGGCTTCCCGATCCACATTACCAAGATTACGGCAAAGAATAAAATTATGCCTGCGTTTTGGGGGTCGAATTCTGAAGGAAGCAAATATTAAATCGTGATTTGAGAAGGCAGCAGCGATAAACTGGCCGTGAAGAGAAACAAGGTTAGGAGAAGAAGTAATGATAAGATCTAAACGAGAGGGGGGGCCATTATGAGGGAAGTGCGTAGAGCTGAGAGGAAGAATACTAAAGTTCAAGGAATTTGTAAGAGATTTAAGTTTAGAGGACCGGAAGTCGTTTTTAACGAGACACGTATTAAGGTGACCCATTAGGATGGTGTGATCGAACTGCGGGACAAGATCTCCCAACGTCATCTCAAGAGCATCAAAGTAGTTTATGTTCGAGGAAGGACTATAATATACTCCGAGAAGGACTTTAGAGTGATGTAATGAGACACTAAGAAACAGATACTCAGGGGAAATCAAAATGGCATGAATGTTTTTGCAAGAGAAAGAAGAAAGTAGGTCAGGGAAGTGAGCTGGTACACTCTGAGCGTTAATGTGAACGACATTGAATTTTTTTTGTGATTTGCAAAAAGTGGTGTTCAACCGATCGCAAAGATCTGGCATATCTGACTGGTCACTCAAGGAATCGTATAAACTAGACGAGGATAAGGAAAAGAAAACACTGTCATGACTCGCATTCAATACATCCGACATGAAGGTAAAATATATGTGTAAATATATATAATATAAATAAAATTAAATAGTAAACTAATAATCTAAGATATCGAATACGAACGTATACGTATCGTACTCTAAATAAAACCGGACGCGATTGTAACTCAATCGCTCGCCAGCAGCTGTTCAGATGCAAATTACTAATTAGCTAAACAAAGGTAAAACAAATATATATGAAGTAACAAATATCCGAATGGAAAATACATAATAATCATGAAAAAATTTAAAATATCAACTACTCACTCACATTACAAGTACCGAAAGAAACGTTTGAAGAGCGAAACGGAATGCAACACAAACGTCAAATGTCACCTGCGTCAGTGTCATGTTCATGTCAAACAAACTTCAAGAGTGATACCGCCGCAAGCAACGAAATTAAAAATCTATTTATAGAACACAGTTAAAGTATAAGAAGTAAACAGAAAACGGCGGCACAAATAAAAATAAGAAATTCGATGCAGCGGGAAGACGCAAATTGGGAAAAAAAATAACGACATAAAGTCTATTTGGGCTTTGCAGTGGCAGCTGCGCGTTTTGGGAGTTTTGCACGCACTGTCAACGGCTGCTTGCTAGCGGCATTCTGCGTATGACCAGACGATCCCAGGGTTTCGCCACTTGGTACCACGACTGGAGAAGGCAGGGCACGGTGCTCTGACATAGTGGTGACTCGGCGACGAGAACCATCTCGGCATAACACCACAATCCGACCATCGTTCGTCCAACTGCTCCTGACGCCAAAGATCTTCCGTGCCTCAACGAAGACTGCGTGCCGACTGCCAGTCAGGAACTCCGACAGGGTCATGCCAGAGCCTTTCAGTTTGGTTTTGGCTAACCAGACTGCCTTCCGCAGCACCTAGGATGTAAATCTCAACAGTATGGGCCTTGGTTTGGAAGGATCCCGTAGTTTGCCAAGACGATGGCACACGTGAACAGCCTCCGCAGACATGCCTTGAACCAGCAGATTTTGAGAGCAGATGGCAACGGCAGCATCCACAGTGATTTCGTTTTCTGTCTCGGGCACCCCATGCAGAAGCAGAACCTTGGATCGTGACCTCATTTCTAGGTCATCAAGGGATTTGGCCACCAGGTCCATTTGTGCCTGAAGACAGGATACAGTTTTCCATATAAAGGCCTTAAATACCTGGTAATCAAAAAAATGCTGCAACGTCTTGACAACTGCTAGCAATTCCCTCCGAGTGACGCAGTAATTTCTCTCTGCCTTCGATAGTGACTTACTGAAGTAAGCAATAACAAATTCCCGGTCTCCTTTCTTTTGTGACAAAACTCCCCAATACCAGTATTACTTGCGTTTGTGTCAACAATAAAATCACTCTCAGGGTCTGGGTATTCCAATATTGGAGTTTCACAAAGCCTTTGTTTGAGATCCGCGAAAGCTGCTGCACACTGATCATTCCAGTCAAATCGTCGTTTTTGTTCCGTAAGCTGGTGCAAGGGCTTCGCTATATCTGAGAAGTTTTTCACGAAACGTCGATAGTACGAGCAAAATCCCAAGAAGGCACGAACTGCGGTCTTGTCCTTTGGTGTTGGCCGACTAATACAGGGAGACTACAATGTTTTTTGCAGTTTTGGTCAAAAAAATCAAAGTATTTTTTCAGTGGTTACGCTTTGGTACACCCTAAAACTTTGTTGTGGTTTGCCGTTGTTAAAAAAAATATGCCTTAGTGCATTTTTTAGGCTACTGGTGGAAGTCGGTGGCCGCATGAACAGCCAGCGATATCTGGAGGTGTTGAGGGACGTCATGCTGCCGTCAGTGCGAGTCGCATACCCTGAAGGCCAGATTTATCTGGTCCAGGACAACAGCTCGTTGCATTGGTCACGACACGTCCAAGAATGGCTGACTTCATAAACAGGCATTACTGTGTCTGACTGGCCGTCTAAAAGTCCGGATCTGAATCCTATAGAAAACATGTGGGGTCAAATGGTCCTTAACTAGGACCCCAGTGAAGTAAGATAAAAAAAAGATGTAGACCAAGAAGTAACCAAAACTTGGGAACTCATGCGAAGTAGTACTGCGTGTGGTTGCGGGTATGAAAAGCCAGCTTCAACAAATAATAGACGACCACGCACTCTGCTATTAAATAATAATAAAAAATATCTCAGTGAAGAAGGTATCACTGGACTTCACAGTTTTCAATATAAGTAATATTCGTTTGTTTGTTAATTATATAGGGTTGTTTCAAATTTTGCTAAAACACGAGAGATGTAAATTGCTATACTACTTAGCATGTTGGTTCTCTCGTTATATTAAAAGTTCACTTTTGAAACAACTCTTATTATATTTTTAGTAATTTCTCTTATTTATGGAAGTAGTTATCTTATTTTTATTAAAAAACAGTAGTTAATTACATTTATAGTAACGACTTATGTAAAAGAAAGCATAATGTTTCAATAGCATGGCTGGGTCTTTAATTTTCATTACATTATTTACCATAATTTAATTCTCGACATTAGAATTAGAAATTGGTAAAATAAATATGAGGGACCTGTTATGAATATTCATATAACACACAAATCAATCAATTTATCAATCAATCAATTTATTTAATTTGTTAAACATAGGTAACAATGGTACAATTGTAAAAGTGGGTAAGTATCACTATGTTTAGCCAAATAGGCATACAAATATGGTAGCATTCATCATGCATTACTGAAACTAGTTTTACATATTACAATTTAAATACTCTAATACGGAATAAAACGACCCGTTTATTAAAAAATCTAGTAACAGTTTTTTGAACTCTAATATGTCAGATTTTCTTCGAAAATGTTCCGGTAACTTATTATATAATTTTGGTGCTATTCCAAATACAGTCTTTGCAAGTAGGGCCGTTTATAATGGCCTAAAGTTAATCTTGTGTTGCTGACGAACACTTTTAAAAGCAGGGAATAGGTGCAAATTGTTTTTAACATACAAAATTGTTTCATAAATATATAAACAGGGTACAGTTAATATTCTTAATTTTTTAAAATACGGCTTACATAATTCCGTTGGTTTTAAATTACAAACAGACCGGATACACTTTTTCTGAGCCTTGAACACTAATTCTCGGTCAGTGGAATTTCCCCAGAATATTATTCCGTATCTTAGTGTGGAAGTTACGTAGGCGTGGTAGGCGGTGAGTACTGTAGGTAGACTTACTACTTTGCTCAAGTTATACAGTGCATACGAAAAACTATTTAATTTTTTACAAACAATATCAATTTGGTTCTTCCATGTCATCTTATTATCTAAAGTTAATCCTAAAAATTTTGTATTGTCCGTTTCCTCAATTTTATATCCTTTAAATGTTACAGTCAAATTATTCATCTTATTAATCCTCTGGTAGAAATTCATTATTTTAGTTTTATCTAAATTTATCCGTAAATTGTTGCGGTTAAGCCATTTAATTATTAATTCTAACGTGTCATTTATATTACCGTGGTTTTTCTGTAGATTTTCTTCAGTTAATAAAACTGTGCTGTCATCAGCAAAGAGAACCATGGGGTGTGCAATTGCTTGAGGCAGATCGTTAATATAAATAATAAACAATAGTGGTCCTAGTACGCTCCCTTGCGGTACCCCGTAGTTTATATCCCTAAACTCTGATGAAAAGCTGACTTCACTTTTTGTTTTCAAACATATTTGATTAATTTGGACCATTTGTTGTCGACCAATCAAATAAGATTTTAGAAGATCGTAAATATTGCCGCGGATCCCGTAATTGTACAATTTTTTTCAAGAGAATATTGTGATCAACGTAGTCAAAGGCCTTCGTAAGATCCATGTAAAGAGCGCAGACAGAGCGTTTTTTATCCAAGTTTGTCATTATTGTTTGTAGAAGGTCAAAAATAGCCATGCTTATTGATTTACTCTTACGGAATCCTTTTTGTTCTTCTGCAAATAAGTTATTCGATTCAAAATATTGATTAATACTGTTATGAATAACTTTTTCAATAATTTTTGAAAATACAGGTATAAGAGCAATGGGTCTGAAGTTATCTATAATATAGATAACTTCAGACCCATTGCTCTTATACCTGTATTTTCTAAAATTATAGAAAATATTATTTTCTTTGTCCCCTTTCTTAAATAGAGGCCGCACAACAGCTACCTTTAGTTTTTCAGGAAATAAACCCTGTTCAATAGACATGTTTATAATGTAGCTGAGTGGCGCTATTATCAGGGGCGCTACATTTTTTATTATTTTAGTTGCTATGCCATCATAATATCCAGTACTATTGGTGTTATTAAGCGAGTAAATAATAGTTAAGATGTCATCGGGATTCGTTGGATTCATAAATAATGATCGGGGCGCATTATATGTCATAGTATTATATATTTGGGAATTAATATTAGAAGAGGTATTACTTATGTCATTGTTATTATTTTTCACATTATTAATTGATATAATTTGGTCTATAAAATGATTATTAAATTCTTGTGAAATTGAGTTAGGGTCTTTTATTACTTTACCGTTGTGTATTATTTGTGTGATATTTTCCTTAGGATGGACTGTTTTGGGATTATTGATGACCCTCCACGTAGCTTTAGATTTGTTTGTTGATTTTTTGATGTAATACTCGTTTTGTGACTTTTGTGTTAGTGATGTTTTTTTTTCAGACGATTTGAATATTGCTTAAAATGCGTTTTGCTATTTGCACTAGAAGACAACCTACATTTCCAAAGTGATTGCCGCTTTATTTTACAACATCTTTTTATACCTTTTGAAATCCATTTAGATTTTTTGTTCGCAGTTAATTTCAAGCTAATATTAGAAAAACACAAGTCGTAAAATAATTTAAAGAGGTCAATAAAATTATCATAAGCTTCATTAGCATTATTTGCCATATAGACACAATTAAAGCTTAACTCTTTCAAACACTCTTCGAATTTTCTAATATTTTCTACACAAAAAAATCTTTTTTTAACATACCAGTGTGATAAAAGACAGGTTTTCTTAACCGGGCATTTCATTATTTGTGCTGTGTGAACTGAGATTGCAAAATCAATCACCTCAGTTTTTCCACCTCGTACGTTATTAATTATGCTATCAATACACGTATTGCTACACAACCGCGTTGGTTCTGTTACACCTAATTTAAGGTTGAAGCTCATAAGTAAACTTTAAAAATCTAACAAATGGTTTGATCCTTTTGAAGTATCAATATTGAAATCACCGCATATTATTACTTTTTTATCATTGTAACATAATTTATCTAAGATACTACTGAGCCTATTCAAAAACATGTCCACACTTGGTGAATCATATTTGGGAATCCTATAAATACAGACCACTACAATCCCAAGTTTGGTTAATTCTACAGCTGAGCATTCTAAAATATTTGAGATGGATAAATTTACAATATCATGAAGAGTTTGGAATTGATGTATTTTTTCTTATTAAAATACAGGATCCACCATTTCTGTTATCTCGTGAGAAGTGACTTGCAAGTTTATAGTTAGGTATTGTTAAATGTGCTTCGTCGCCCGTTTTCATGTTGGTTTCTGTTACACAAATGACATCAATATGCTTTTTAGAGTCTATTAATTCATGCAAATGGACAGTCAGTATGTCCGCCTTATTTATCAAACCATTAATGTTTTGGTGCAATACAAATATATTGTTAAGGACGAAAAAGACTATTAGTATTGTAATTAGCCATTACACTAGTTGAAGCTGGAGGACCGCTGCGGAACTTTGTCCTGCCATCTCTAATTTTATTTTTATTTCCCATTTGGAAATAATCAGTCATTTTTTTCTGAACCGTTTTAATGGGAAGCTGCTTCTCATTGTATGTTGTAATATTGGAGGTACTGGATTTTGTTTCATTGACTATACTTCGGAACTGTGTGCAGCTAAACTCCCAATCTTTTTTAATATCAACATAATTGTAATAGGCATTTTTATAATCTAATTGGTCGATTTTTTAAAATATTTTCATGCACAAACTTTTAAGATACTGTTTTCTAATTATAAATTTGCCTTGCATAAACATGCTATCAATAAAACTCAAGTTATTAATGTTTACACAGCTACGTCTTAACATATAATTTAGATTTTTTACATCTAGGTCTGTGTTTTCTCTAGCACTTATAATCAGGACAATGTTATTTCTTAAAGTATCTAAGTTATTGCGTAAGCTACAAAACATGTCCATTGGATTCGAGTCATGCTCTCCAACCGCTAGCACAATTTTGTCTTCCTTAAAAAACTTATGATAGCTCACAGCCTCCAAAATCGATTCAGTATTCGCACCGGGTTTAACGAAAGAACAAACATCGTACTTTACTATATTGCTATTAGGCTGCATTTGGTGCAGCCTGGCGGCCAATCCCACGCATTGTTGACCTCCAAATATATATATTTTAGGAGTCTGCTGGTGTTTTTTCTTAGAGTGTGTGTCATCCCAGTCCTGAGTAATTTCTTTCGCTGCGTCTTCTTCTCTGTTGTCATATTGAGCCTTGTTATGCAGATTTGCCTCGGGGGTTTGGGTCTCGCTTAATTTACTTGGAGAACTAACATTCGTGGATGATATCTCCTTTTTTGATTTACGTACGCTAGCTAGTTTATTTTTTCTTTTTGCCTTTTGACAAGTGGGCGTATATATTTGAGTTAGTTTCTTATTGGTTTTTCCATTCTTCTCAATTTGTTCCTTTAAAGATCCATTTTCCAAAATTAAGTTTTGAATCTCATTATTCGCTTATTGTAATTGTAATTCTAAGCACAGTACTTTATTTTTATATTCAGCAAGTTCTTCTACTTACACTTCTCTCAGCTCCGGACAACTTTTATTTGGATTGAGTGTATCCAGAAGAGTATCTCCATCACCAATATCGGATTGCGTTATTTCGAACAAATCATTTGATGAAATTTCGGTATCCGACAGATTTTGTTCTGGGGACTGAAATCTATTTTGAAATGGTTTTCTGAGAGTAATATTGTCCATGGAGGGCGTGTTATTTGCACTCCGTGCATGCGCAGATTCACTTGACATGGACTTGACAGGTGGCGAGACTTGGAGTATGGAGTCATTTATTTTTCTTATTAATTCTGTTTCAGGATCCGAAGAGGATGTCGACGGTTTATGCATGTTCGGAGGTGTCTCTTTAGGAGCGCTTTCCTTTGTCTTGATATTATTTTCAGACTTTTTTATTAAATAAGGTTTTTGTTCGATACTAGGTCTGGGGTATTTGAGCTGGCGCGACATTTCTGGCATACCCAAGATTTCTTGCTATCCACTGACATTAGCTGGAATAGTTTTTCTTTGCCTGCGCATTGTATGTCAAATGTATGTTTGCATTTTGAGCATTTAAGCAACTCTTTATTTAGTATGCTCTTATTGCATTTTTTGCATAATGGCGCCATCTTGCGATAATTCCAAGAGGTGGGCGGGATGTATGAAACGTAAACGTCACACCGTAATCAAAATTTAATAGTTTACAACACTCAAAGTTTGTTTTGAACAAATATAACACTTTCACAGTTACGTTTAATTTTATAAAATATAAAAATAAAAATACAAATACAAAAAGTCAAGGTCTGCCACTCTGAAGTGTGATCACAGATTGGAACCCGTACCTCTCGATTATGTCTGTGCTACGCACCGCTCGACAACCGTACACTTGCTCTAAGCGAGCGAAATTTGCTATCGCTAGCGTCTAGCCCGCAGTGGGCGTGTACACATGAGATAAGGATCTATGAGTCTATTGGTTAAACACTTTCCGTTCACTGTGATGCACTTGGTGGTGTGAGTAAAAATTTAAACCAAATAACCGAACGTTTAAGTCAATTTTTATTTCGTGATTTCTATTTAAGTACGTTCACTTTTGGAGATTATTTTTACACTATTTTGTTCCATTGTTACTTTACATTAAGTGTTTATAGTTCTTACACCGAATCATTTGATTTTGACACTATTTTCGATTTATTTATGCGGAGCTAACTGGCAGCGAGACATTACCGGCTAAACTATATGTTAAGACGCAGCTGTGTAAACATTAATAACTTGTGTTTTATTGATAGCATGTTTATGCAAGGCAAATTTATAATTAGAAAACAGTATCTAAAAAGTTTGTGCATGAAAATATTTTAAAAAATCGACCAATTAGATTATAAAAATGCCTATTACAATTATGTTGATATTAAAAAAGATTGGGAGTTTAGCTGCACACAGTTCCGAAGTATAGTCAATGAAACAAAATCCAGTACCTCCAATATTACAACATACAATGAGAAGCAGCTTCCCATTAAAACGGTTCAGAAAAAAATGACTGATTATTTCCAAATGGGAAATAAAAATAAAATTTGAGATGGCAGGACAACGTCCCGCAGCGGTCCTCCAGCTTCAGCTAGTGTAATGACTAATTACAATACTAATAGTCTTTTTCGTCCTTAACAATATATTTGTATTGCACCAAAACATTAATGGTTTGATAAATAAGGCGGACATACTGACTGTCCATTTGCATGAATTAATAGACTCTAAAAAGCATATTGATGCCATTTGTGTAACAGAAACCAACATGAAAACGGGCGACGAAGCACATTTAACAATACCTAACTATAAACTTGCAAGTCACTTCTCACGAGATAACAGACATGGTGGATCCTGTATTTTAATAAGAAACATACATGTGGGATATTGACAAAGCAAGGAAACGCTGATCGATACTTAATAGCTTTATTTTATATAAAAGTTATAAGAGCACACACCGCACAGATCGTAGTAACCGCCATTCTAACGCTCTCCCTCTCGCACACTCCCTATCTCCGTCACTCGCTTGCGTTCCGTTCTACAGGTTCGGCCGTCCTGAATATCCCGTGTCTGCCCCCAGACACCCTCCACTGACACTGACCAACTTTAGAAAACAACATGACAAAATTATGTATGCACAGTGGATCGTAAAGCAAGTAAACAATATTAAGTCCTATATCGCAGACATAGGGTCCCAAATGTACATACATCGTTCAAGTTAACCATATTTGAGTGACTACTTTGATACTAATTGTGAAGGGAGAGAAAGATAACAATAATATTGGACAACATTAACATTACAATGCATAGTTGCGGTACCTACATATACATGTACTTTATAAAAAGCTAGTTTTAGATTATAGTTAACATTCACCAGGTAAGTATATGTATAGTAACTTGACCATAAAAATAACAGTGTGATAAACTAAATGGTAAGTACCTCTATGTACCCACATAACTGTAACATGTGTAACATTACAAACATGATATAAACTTAAAAAAAAAATGTTTATAACTTTAACATATTTTTTTATTCTTAACCTTTTAACAAACCTCTTGTTTTATCATTATCTGATCAAAAAAAAAACATGTATCAAAAGTATTCCAAAAGAAACAAACTGCTGCTTTTGCTTGTATCAAGAATGTGGCAATATTTAAGAGTCAAAAATCGCGACATTCATACTTCACCATTCATTTTAGACAAACATAAATCTGGGAAAAGAAAAATAAAATATTCAAATAAAAGTTACCTAGTCAGAAAGCCACGGCTTCATGTAGTCAGCCGCGGTGCTCGTCTTCATAGGTCCATCAGTGTAGTTACCTACTTTTTCGACGTCATATCGGTCATTTCTCTTTACCTTAGTAACAACATAGGGTCCTAGATATTTGGGTTTCAATTTTAGACCAGGGCCGAATTGAGTGCGTCGTATTGCTATCTGGTCTCCTTCCGTATATTTTCGGCTCTCTTTGCGTTTTTTATTATATGTGCGCATATTCTCTTCTTGTACTTGCAATATCTGCTGTTTAGCCCGTTCCCTAAGCTCGTCTCTATTTTGAGTGTAACTGTCTCTCTCTTCTTGTTGTAGTAGTTGATAGATCTCCATATCTTCTTTCATTTTCATTTTCTTTCCTACTAGCAGTTCGAAAGGTGTAGTGTTTATACTGCGTTGAAATGTGCTGTTAAGTGCTTTCTGCACTCTTCCTACGTGTTTATACCACAGTGTTGTGTTTTCTAAGCACAGCTTTGTTAAAACTGGAATAATGGTTCTGTGAATCCTTTCCACTTGACCGTTTCCTCTTGGTATCCCTGTAGTTATGTGTATAAGCTGTATTCCTTCATCATCGCAGTATTTCGTAAACTCGTTACTTGTGAAAGCAGTACCTCTGTCTGTGATGATTCTCTCCGGATTACCAAAAGTATGTTGATGGATTTCCAGTTTATTTAACACCTCTCTTGTAGATGTCGTCTTTGTCGGGAATAGCCACACGAACTTAGTAAATGCGTCAACCATTGTTAATATATAATTGTATTGCTTCTGTGTGGCCGTCAATGGTCCTATGTGGTCTAAATGGAGCGTATGCAGCGGTGTGTCACCTTTTTCTATGGGCTGCAGGAAACCCTCCTGTTTCCCCTGCTTCTTGTTAGCTAACAGGCATGGTACACACGTTGCTATGTAGTCGTCGACTTTTTTTGCTAAGTTGTATATATAAAAATCTTTACTAACCAACTCCATTGTTTTCTTCTTACCAAAATGGCCGTTCTCGTGAGCCCTTTTTATTATCTCCATTTCCATCTTCTGAGGAATGATTAAACATTGATCGGGTCCCTTGTAAAGTAAGCCTTGATTTAAAGTAAAGTCCTTATAAGGTCCATTTTTAAGTGTCTCTATGATTGCTCTCAAACCGTCGTCAGTTTCTTGTGCGCGTCGTATGTCGTCGTGTAGACTTGATGTTATGGTCATTGTCATTATACTAGGTGGATTCCTGCTTAACGCGTCAGCGTGTTTCATCTTTGATCCTTCACGATGTTTCACTTCAAAGTCGTAGTCCTGGAGTAACATAATCCAACGTGCAACTCTTGTTGACATAGCTAAATCTTGTTTATTTAAAGTCAGCTGGAACGCTTTGCAGTCAGTAATAATGGTGAATTTCTTACCATGTAGGTAATGGCGAAATTTCTTGACTCCTTCAATCACCGCTAAAGCCTCCAATTCGTAGCTGCTATATCTACTCTCAGCATCTGATGTTTTTCTGCTCATGTAATATACTGGGTGGAATTCTTCATCATTGCCCTTCTGCATTAATATGGCTGAATATGCTACTTGTGAAGCATCCGTGTGCAGTTCTGTTTCTGCTTGTGGCTCATAGATTTTTAATACTGGTTTTGAAGTCAATCTCTCCTTTAGCGTCATGAAAGCTGCTCGTTGCTCATCGTTGAATGTAAAATTGACATCTTTTTTCATTAAGTCTGTAAGTGGACGTGCAATCAAGGCATAATTAAAAATAAATTTTCTGAAATATGAGCTCAATCCAAGAAAACTTTGTAGTTGCTTCTGATTTCTAGGTTCAGGGAATTTCATGACTGCCTCCGTTTTTCCTGGCGATGGCATTACTACACCTTCTTGAATGACATGCCCTAGATATTCAATACTCGTAGTAATCAGATGTGCTTTTTTCCAGTTGATTTCTAATCCGTAGTCAGCTGCAATTGTTAACACTTTCTTCAGTTTGTAGAGTCCGTCTTGTTCATCTTTTGCTGGAATTAAAATATCGTCAATGAATATTATGATGGAGCCATCTATTAACAATTCTCGAAATATAATCGTAATGAATCTCATAAAAAGGTTAGGGCAGATTGAAAGGCCCATTGGTGCTTTGGTAAACTCAAATTGGCCATTATGCGTGACAAACGAGGTATATTTGATTGATTCGTCACTAACTTTTACATGGAATAATCCATTTTTCAGGTCGATAATACTAAAAGTCTTAGCTTTGCTCAATTTATCAATACAGTCGTCAATCAGGGGTAAAGGAAAAACATCTTTAAGTATTTTCTTGTTTAAATTTCTGTAGTCTATACATACCCGCAGCGAACCGTCTTTTTTACGCACTAGAACTAAAGGACTAGCGTATTCAGAAGTACTTACTCGTACTATTCCTTTGTCCAACCACTCAGCTACCTGTTGTTCCACCTCTAGCTGTTCCTTGAGCGATATTCTTCGCGGACGTTGTACGACCGGAATGTCATCCTTCAAAATGATTTTCATTTGGATCGGGGCTTCTTTGACTTGGTTTGGTCTGTAAGCCTCGACCAGCTGCTGCACTTCTTCCCGTACCAATGGATCCTTGATGTGATCTGTAGAAGGCACACACACTTCGTCATACTCACCTAACATACAATCCAACCATTCGTCGTCTCGCGGTCGTAACCATACAGTACTTCCACTCATAAACATTGTCACATTCTTTAAAAAGTCGTTTCCGAGAATAATTTTAAAAGGCATACAGTGTTTAGGCACTACATAAAACAATACCTCATTATAAATACGTTCGTCAATTAACACCGAAGTCGTTATTGTCCCACTAGAATTTATTTTTGCTCCGCCTAAGCCGCATAAGGTTATGTTTATGTCCATATTACACTGTCGCAAACTTAACTCATCACAGAACTCGTCCGCTACTAAATTAACGTCGCTGCCTGAATCAATTAAAGCGTCCGTCGTTTTGTTGTAAATTTTAACTATTTTCACAGGTTTGAACTTCTTATTACCGGTATCATGATTACGTTTTGTCACTTCGTACGTACTGAAGTCAGCTTCGAAGCAGGCGCCGCCATTATACATTTCGGACGCCATCTTGCCGCTGGAACCAATCGCTGCGCTCGGGTCTCGTGCAGTGATACCGACCTCGCACTCGGCATTCGTCGCATACTTCATATCGCTCGATACGAAGTAAACCCCGTCGTGAAGTTGTTCGCTCTGAACATCGTTGCTGGTGGCGCCGCCCTCGGTATATGCGGTCGTGTTGAAGAAAGCCTGCTTGCCGGAGCCGAATGGAAGTGGAGCCGATGTGTTCCGATTGTGGCCCGATGATGATGATCGCGCTCCGTCGGGCTTGCTCGGATCCAACTTCGGATTAGATCGGGATGTCGTCGTAGATGTCGTCGTTGGCGCCATTTTCTTTAAAGGGCACTCCATCGAAATATGGCCGAAATTGTTACAATGGAAACATTTTCTGCCTGGTTTCGTACATGCTGATGAAACATGGTTCATTTCCCCGCAGTTATAACAGCGCTTCGCCGTATATTGCCGCTCGCCACCGGACATGTTTGATGCTAGCTGCGATTGAGTGTCAAATCGCGGTTTTCTTGGTTCTTCGCGACTTTTCCTAAGATTATTCTTATAATTTTCGTACAGCTTGAACTTTTCTTTCAGCTCGGAATAGGTAGTGGCACCGTAGAGTAGTGTTTTATTAGCTTCATGATCAACTATACCATCAATTATGTATTGAATCGCGACGTAATCGGCGAGTCTTCCCCTCTTTCCTAGTTCCTTCATTTCTAGCATATATGCGTAGCACGTCTCGTCCTTGCGTTTCTTCCGTCGTGCCATTAATTCATGTATTTCTTTAGTGTTCGTCGTATCTGGGAATTCTTTGAGAATAGCGGCTTTCAGCTCGTCGTAGGTTTTGAAAGGTTTCTCCGTACGTAACCACATGGCCGCAGTACCAGTTAAACATCGTCTCGCAATCAAAAGTTTTTGTTGCGGCGTGAGGCCAAATATTTCTGCGTTGTCGTCCACGTCTTGCGCCCATTTTGATGCAGAGTAGGTTTTGTCTGTGCCGGTGAACTTCGGGATGGCGTCGTCAAGTAGCAGAAGGTTAAGTGATTGCTTTTCCGTCATAACGTCGTTGTCTTCCTCGTCGTAATATTCACTATCGCTTCCGTCGTCAAGATTAGTCTTTTCGAAGCTACTCGAAATTCGGCGTGCACACTCAGACCACTTTTTCGGCGAGCACGCCTTCGAGGTTAGGTTAGCTTTGCCCCGTGACCTCATGCAACTTCTTCTTCTTCCTATCTTTGTCAAATCCCGGACGAGCCCCCAAAATGTGGGATATTGACAAAGCAAGGAAACGCTGATCGATACTTAATAGCTTTATTTTATATAAAAGTTATAAGAGCACACACCGCACAGATCGTAGTAACCGCCATTCTAACGCTCTCCCTCTCGCACACTCCCTATCTCCGTCACTCGCTTGCGTTCCGTTCTACATACATCAATTCCAAACTCTTCATGATATTGTAAATTTATCCATCTCAAATATTTTAGAATGCTCAGCTATAGAATTAACCAAACTTGGCATTGTAGTGGTCTGTATTTATAGGATTCCCAAATATGATTCACCAAGTGTGGACATGTTTTTGAATAGGCTCAGTAGTATCTTAGATAAATTATGTTACAATGATAAAAAAGTAATAATATGCGGTGATTTCAATATTGATACTTCAAAAAGATCAATCCATTTGTTAGATTTTTAAAGTTTACTTATGAGCTTCAACCTTAAATTAGGTGTAACAGAACCAACGCGGTTATGTAGCAATACGTGTATTGATAACATAATTAATAACGTACGAGGTGGAAAAACTGAGATGATTGATTTTGCAATCTCAGATCACACAGCGCAAATAATGAAATGCCCGGTTAAGAAAACCTGTCTTTTATCACACTGGTATGTTAAAAAAAGATTTTTTTGTGTAGAAAATATTAGAAAATTCGAAGAGTGTTAAGCTTTAATTGTGTCTATATGGCAAATAATGCTAATGAAGCTTATGATAATTTTATTGACCTCTTTAAATTATTTTACGACTTGTGTTTTTCTAATATTAGCTTGAAATTAACTGCGAACAAAAAATCTAAATGGATTTCAAAAGGTATAAAAAGATGTTGTAAAATAAAGCGGCAATCACTTTGGAAATGTAGGTTGTCTTCTAGTGCAAATAACAAAACGCATTTTAAGCAATATTCAAATCGTCTGAAAAAAAAACATATCACTAACACAAAAGTCACAAAACGAGTATTACATCAAAAAATCAACAAACAATCTAAAGCTACGTGGAGAGTCATCAATAATCCCAAAACAGTCCATCCTAAGGAAAATATCACACAAATAATACACAACGGTAAAGTAATAAAAGACCCTAACTCAATTTCACAAGAATTTAATAATCATTTTATAGACCAAATTATATCAATTAATAATGTGAAAAATAATAACAATGACATAAGTTTAGGAATGCATGAAGCGGACTAACAGATGACGTATGATAGTGAAAAGAGATAGTATGATAGACATGTGAACGAGAGTGAAAGAGATGCATGGTTTACTTTTTATTTTTTTCCAAGATGGCTATTCGAGAGCTCGACACTGCTAAAGACGTTGTACAACTTGCCTAATTATTTTCTAATTATTTTCTAATTAAAGTTACTTGTTATACGAAGACTTTTTACTTCTACGACTCCCACAAATTTGGTGTCAGACGTGGGATTGAAGTAAAATTCTAGACGACGGAGGTCTCGGATCAAACGACGGTCATTAAAATAACCTCACGTGCACGCGGTACGTGGCGGTTAGACAAAGAAACGACGGTTTTTGGTGTAAAGACGTAAGTTGTACACGAAAACGCGAAGATGTTGAAGGATGAAAGACGGAATTCCAGACAGGCGGACTACAACGACGAGTTTGCTGATTCGTATAGTCACCGCGGCGAAGGTGCATGGTTGCACCTTACAGAAGGAATTATCCCCCAATTCACGGGACAGGACAAGACGTACCCTGCGACCCGGTGGATACAGGACGTGGAGGATAATGCGGAGGTGTTCAACTGGACCCCAGTGCAGAAATTACTGAAGGCGCGAAGGTCGTTGTCAGGAACGGCGGCGTTATGGTTACGAGCTGAAAAAACCTATAAGACGTGGGAAGAGCTTAAGACTAACATTAGTAAGGAATTCGCGGATTCTGTGGATATAAAAACCATCCACGAGATGATGAATGCGCGAAGTAAGAGGCCAGGAGAATCGTGCATGGATTACATGTTGATAATGAAAGAATTAGGCAAAAGAGGTAAGATGCCGGATTACGTTGCCATTAAATACGTAATAGAAGGCATACAAGACGATGAAGTGCACAAAATAATGCTGTACGGAGCAACAAGCTACAGTGAGTTAAAAGATTGATGACTCTACTGAGGGTCCCCGAAATACGTCAAGCTCGTGTGACCACATGAAGAGGTGGCCCTCCGGTGTTGAGGAATGAGGTATGTAGCATCAGCATCTCATTACCACTGCGTGTGCTCTACCTCGTTACACTACATTATTATTGTATTGTGTTGTATTGTTGTTTATTTCATTTTGTAATCTGAGTAGTTTTAAAGATGTTCTGAGGACCACTCATTACGAGCATAACAAGCTGTTATCCATTTAGTATAAGTAAATTATATAAGTAGTCATAATGATTACTATGTACTACTAACACGCTAGACCTAAGTTCTTATCACGATGTAATGATGTAAGTACTAACCCGTTAGACTAAGTTTTTAGAATGATGTAATATAATTAAGAACCAACGCTGTAAAGTTGAAGTCTGAGGCCAGACTTGATTTTCAGGACGGCCGACTGTAGGAATGCGTGAAACGGACTAACAGATGACGTATGAAAGTGAAAAGAGATAGTATGATAGACATGTGAACGAGAGTGAAAGAGATGCATGGTTTACTTTTTAATTTTTTCCAAGATGGCTATTCGAGAGCTCGACACTGCTAAAGACGCTGTACAACTTGCCTAATTATTTTCTAATTATTTTCTAATTAAAGTTACTTGTTATACGAAGACTTTTTACTTCTACGACTCCCACATAAGTAATACCTCTTCTAATATTAATTCCCAAATATATAATACTATGACATATAATGCGCCCCGATCATTATTTATGAATCCGACGAATCCCGATGACATCTTAACTATTATTTACTCGCTTAATAACACCAATAGTACTGGATATTATGATGGCATAGCAACTAAAATAATAAAAAATGTAGCGCCCCTGATAATAGCGCCACTCAGCTACATTATAAACATGTCTATTGAACAGGGTTTATTTCCTGAAAAACTAAAGGTAGCTGTTGTGCGGCCTCTATTTAAGAAAGGGGACAAAGAAAATAATATTTTCTATAATTTTAGAAAATACAGGTATAAGAGCAATGGGTCTGAAGTTATCTATATTATAGATAACTTCAGACCCATTGCTCTTATACCTGTATTTTCAAAAATTATTGAAAAAGTTATTCATAACAGTATTAATCAATATTTTGAATCGAATAACTTATTTGCAGAAGAACAAAAAGGATTCCGTAAGAGTAAATCAATAAGCATGGCTATTTTTGACCTTCTACAAACAATAATGACAAACTTGGATAAAAAACGCTCTGTCTGCGCTCTTTACATGGATCTTACGAAGGCCTTTGACTACGTTGATCACAATATTCTCTTGAAAAAAATTGTACAATTACGGGATCCGCGGCAATATTTACGATCTTCTAAAATCTTATTTGATTGGTCGACAACAAATGGTCCAAATTAATCAAATATGTTTGAAAACAAAAAGTGAAGTCAGCTTTTCATCAGAGTTTAGGGATATAAACTACGGGGTACCGCAAGGGAGCGTACTAGGACCACTATTGTTTATTATTTATATTAACGATCTGCCTCAAGCAATTGCACACCCCATGGTTCTCTTTGCTGATGACAGCACAGTTTTATTAACTGAAGAAAATCTACAGAAAAACCACGGTAATATAAATGACACGTTAGAATTAATAATTAAATGGCTTAACCGCAACAATTTACGGATAAATTTAGGTAAAACTAAAATAATGAATTTCTACCAGAGGATTAATAAGATGAATAATTTGACTGTAACATTTAAAGGATATAAAATTGAGGAAACGGACAATACAAAATTTTTAGGATTAACTTTAGATAATAAGATGACATGGAAGAACCAAATTGATATTGTTTGTAAAAAATTAAATAGTTTTTCGTATGCACTGTATAACTTGAGCAAAGTAGTAAGTCTACCTACAGTACTCACCGCCTACCACGCCTACGTAACTTCCACACTAAGATACGGAATAATATTCTGGGGAAATTCCACTGACCGAGAATTAGTGTTCAAGGCTCAGAAAAAGTGTATCCGGTCTGTTTGTAATTTAAAACCAACGGAATTATGTAAGCCGTATTTTAAAAAATTAAGAATATTAACTGTACCCTGTTTATATATTTATGAAACAATTTTGTATGTTAAAAACAATTTGCACCTATTCCCTGCTTTTAAAAGTTTTCGTCAGCAACACAAGATTAACTTTAGGCCATTATAAACGGCCCTACTTGCAAAGACTGTATTTGGAATAGCACCAAAATTATATAATAAGTTACCGGAACATTTTCGAAGAAAATCTGACATATTAGAGTTCAAAAAACTGTTACTAGATTTTTTAATAAACGGGTCGTTTTATTCCGTATTAGAGTATTTAAATTGTAATATGTAAAACTAGTTTCAGTAATGCATGATGAATGCTACCATATTTGTATGCCTATTTGGCTAAACATAGTGATACTTACCCACTTTTACAATTGTACCATTGTTACCTATGTTTAACAAATTAAATAAATTGATTGATTGATAAATTGATTGATTTGTGTGTTATATGACATTTTTGTATGTTAAAAACAATTTGCACCTATTCCCTGCTTTTAAAAGTTTTCGTCAGCAACATAAGATTAACTTTAGGCCATTATAAACGGCCCTACTTGCAAAGACTGTATTTGGAATGGCACCAAAATTATATAATAAGTTACCGGAACATTTTCGAAGAAAATCTGACATATTAGAGTTCAAAAAACTGTTACTAGATTTTTTAATAAACGGATCGTTTTATTCCGTATTAGAGTATTTAAATTGTAATATGTAAAACTAGTTTCAGTAATGCATGATGAATGCTACCATATTTGTATGCCTATTTGGCTAAACATAGTGATACTTACCCACTTTTACAATTGTACCATTGTTACCTATGTTTAACAAATTAAATAAATTGATTGATTGATAAATTGATTGATTTGTGTGTTATATGAATATTCATAACAGGTCCCTCATATTTATTTTACCAATTTCTAATTCTAGTGTCGAGAATTAAATTATGGTAAATAATGTAATGAAAATTAAAGACCCAGCCATGCTATTGAAACATTATGCTTTCTTTTACATAAGTCGTTACTATAAATGTAATTAACTACTGTTTTTTAATAAAAATAAGATAACTACTTCCATAAATAAGAGAAATTACTAAAAATATAATAAGAGTTGTTTCAAAAGTGAACTTTTAATATAACGAGAGAACCAACATGCTAAGTAGTATAGCAATTTACATCTCTCGTGTTTTAGCAAAATTTGAAACAACCCTATATAATTAACAAACAAACGAATATTACTTATATTGAAAACTGTGAAGTCCAGTGATACCTTCTTCACTGAGATATTTTTTATTATTATTTAATAGCAGAGTGCGTGGTCGTCTATTATTTGTTGAAGCTGGCTTTTCATACCCGCAACCACACGCAGTACTACTTCGCATGAGTTCCCAAGTTTTGGTTACTTCTTGGTCTACATCTTTTTTTTATCTTACTTCACTGGGGTCCTAGTTAAGGACCATTTGACCCCACATGTTTTCTATAGGATTCAGATCCGGACTTTTAGACGGCCAGTCAGACACAGTAATGCCTGTTTATGAAGTCAGCCATTCTTGGACGTGTCGTGACCAATGCAACGAGCTGTTGTCCTGGACCAGATAAATCTGGCCTTCAGGGTATGCGACTCGCACTGACGGCAGCATGACGTCCCTCAACACCTCCAGATATCGCTGGCTGTTCATGCGGCCACCGACTTCCACCAGTTCTCCTGGCCCTATTGAGGACATCCATCCCCAGTAGCCTAAAAAATGCACTAAGGCATATTTTTTTTAACAACGGCAAACCACAACAAAGCTTTAGGGTGTACAAAAGCGTAACCACTGAAAAAATACTTTGATTTTTTTGACCAAAAGTGCAAAAAACATTGTAGTCTCCCTGTATTAGTTGGCATACAGGATGTTTGGTACATCGTTTGTCAAATTAAAATGGCGGATTGGTGGGGTCATTTGCTATCTCTTTCGGCCCCCAAATACCCAGTTTTTTTTTGTTACTGTTATTGTTAAGTTTAGTTCATGTGATAATGGTTTCATTCTCGAACGACCCACTTGCTTTTCGCACCCACCGCGTTCCCGCGATTTTTACAAGGTCGTCACTCCATCTTGTTGTAGGCCTACCTACAGCTCGTCTCCCGATCCGCGGACGCCACTCAAGAACCTTCTGACCCCATCGGCCATCAGTCCTGCGAGCAATGTGCCCCGCCCACTGCCACTTAAGTTTAGCTATTCTTCGGAAAAGGTCGGTAACCTTAGTTCTACTGCGGATATCATCATTTCTGATTCTATCGCGCAGAGAAACCCCGAGCAAAGCCCCCTCCATAGCCCTCTGAGTGACTTTGAGCTTCCTTATGAGGCCCATTGTTAGAGCCCACGTCTCAGATCCGTAAGTCATCATTGGCAAAACACACTGGTCAAAGACTTTTGACTTCAAACACTGCGGTAATTTAGACGAAAAGGTGCTACGAAGCTTCCCGAACGCTGCCCAGCCGAGTCGGATTCGACGAGCGACCTCTTTCTCAAAGTTGGACCTACCTAACTGGACCGTTTGTCCCAGGTAAATATAGTCAACAACAACTTCGAGCGCAGAGCCCCCGACTATCACGGGATGATGCCTCGTCTTTTCCAGTCCAGAACCTTAAAAGCATCCTCCAATGTAGCGGTGACAAGCTTCGGAGAAATCACATCTCCTTGTCTGACTCCCCGCTGCAGAGGAATAGGCTTCGTGCTCTGGTCCTGTAGTCGGACGGACGTAGTGGCGTTTTCGTACAGACACTTCAAAACTTCGATATATCGGTAGTCAACTTGGCAAATTTTCAAAAATACCTCTTCTATCACCCTCTTAAAGCTTTGTTCCTAGCGACCCTGTGTATGCGATTATGGTCAAGAATAAAAAGATGATAAAATATTAAGAGCTTTACTTCAGGAACTGTACAAATTAAGGAGATGGTAATATTATGCGCACGCGCGTTCCCTATCGCGGCTCGCTGGCTATTGCGGTCGGCGGGCGTGAGCCCGCGCCCTCCGCGGATCTCACCCTGCCGTCGTCATTGGTCGTAGATATCCTGGGGGCCCATTGGAAGGAGCAGGGAAACCCACAGTTGCAGCAGGAACTGAAGCTTCTTCCAAAACATCTTCTTCGTTAAATAGCGGGCACACCTTGTTCAGTGCGCGACGCTCGATGTCCTTGATAGTGACGAAGTCCGCTACTCGAGTGACTCCATCCTTGCCGGCGTGTAAACAGTAAACTCTTCGTAGTTTCCATTTCATAGGTGGGAGGTGGTCTTCTTTAAAGATCACCATAGAGCGTTCCTATATGTCTTTGTAAGGAGATTTCTATTTTGTCCTTTTGTTTAATTCTGAAAAGTATTCGTTATGTCACCTCTTCCAGAAACCTCCTCATAACACTTCGATCAGCTGGTATCTATTTCTGGTGTTTCGCTCCGTGGCAGCTGGGGGTGCCCGCAGTGACGTCAGAGGCTGCCCGATCAGCAAGTGCCCTGGAGCGAAAGGTCACTTGGGTTACTGGATAAAGGAGTAAGGGGTCGGGAGTTGAGGACTGCTTCGATCTGAGTGCAAAGAGTGCTCAACTTCCGAATGTTAAACTACTATTTCCTATTACTTTTTAAGTGTAACTTTGCGCTTTTCACGCCGGCCTCCTACAAGTCGCCGAATGTTGGGGAATATGGAGGATTGAATTTAAATTTTAATCCTTCCACTGCTAAAAAGTTAAAAATAGAATTTATGCCTGATGCCAATTCTCTGCTTAACTCATTGTTTGCCCCCAAAAAGTTAGTGCCGTTATCACAATGTATCTGATTAAGTTTTCCTCTACGAGAAATGAATCTTCGAAGGCAAGAGATGAAAGCGTTAGTGCTGAGATCACTTACAATTTCCAAGTACTTAAATGGCTTTGCTACAGAAGCAAATAAATAAGCAAAGATAATATTTTGTAATTTGATTACCGCGGCCCTTCTTACATGAAATTTGTAGGGGACCAGCAAAATCTGTCCCGCATATTTGAAACGGATAGTTTCGTGTAACTCTGCTCGACGGCAGGTGGCCCATCAACGGCTCCATGGCTTTGGCTCTATAACGAGTGCATGTGACACATCCGCTAACTAATTTCCGTGCCAATGATCTACCTATAATAGGCCAAAACTGATCCCTGAAGCTTGACAAGAGAAATTGAGGACCAGCATGTAGTAAGCCTTAATGTTCGGCTCTTATAAAGAGTTTAGTTAAATAATATTTTCCGTGCGATAATGCAGGATGGTTCTTTTCAAAATTGAAATCTTTGTTGTTCAGCCGGCCATTTAGTCTTAGTACGCAATCCTTTGCGATATAAGGAGATAACTGTAACAAGGATGACGTAAGTCTCTTCTTGATTTTAATTAAGTTAAGTTCCTTATTAAACGATTCAAGCTGAGCAATTCTAATAAGGTAAGTGAGTGACTGTGCAAGTTCAGATTGCTTTAAGGGACCAAATGATTTCTTGTTTTTGTTTTTGTTTTTACAGTTATTTATGAATCTATGTACGTTTGTAAATATCCTCTTTAATTTTGCTATCAGGGTAAAGGTATCTCCGTGTTGGGACTTAAGGGCCATTGAGATTCGTCATGTTTTAAAAAATTGGGACCCTCCCACCACTGAATAGAATCACGGAGATGACGCGGATCTACACCTTTCGAAGCAATGTCTGCTTGGTTAAGATTAGTATGAATATGTCTCCAAGAGATCCTAGGCGTCAACTCGTGGATTTCATTGATTCGGTTACAAACGAATGTTTGAAGGATCCTAGGTTGTGTTTTTATCCAAGTTTACTTGCGGTGAGATAAAAAGGACGCTAATAATTTATGAACGTTGTTTTTTATACCGTACAGTTTGATTTTTTCCAGTAACAGCTGGTTATTTATGACGTCTAATGCCTTAGATAGGTCGCAAAAAATGCTAGCAACTTTATACTTAGAGGCTATGCTCATAATAATCGAGTCAATGATCTAGTAAGCAGCTAGTGACGTTGACTTATTCCGTCTGTAGGCAAACTGTTTGTCGGTCATAAATTCCTTTGTCTCCAAATGGCGCATAATACATCTACTCTGGCTCTCGGGGCAGGCGCATTAACACTTAAGGCCCTACTTAAGATCCACGAAATTAGTAATCGCTTGCTTTTCATACGGAGGGAGGGAAGGTGACGCCATCTATTGCTGTTTATTAACAAACAACACTCATGTTTCAAGTTCGTTGAAATTAGCATGAGTACAATATGCCATCTTATTCTAAACATTTTTTTAAATTTCAACAGAAACGTCTGTTACGAAATACAGAATTCATATTATGATCATCAAAGGTATATTGGTCTTGATTTTATCTTACATAACATTAATAAAAAATTAGATTAAGTAAATAATATTATAAGGATACAGAGAGCAGATACGCCGGTTAATTTATATTACTTAATCTTAAACAGTTTGGGTAGGTAGGTACCTAATATTGTTTATGCCTGAGACAAACTCTAAACAGTCATATTCTTACTATTATATCAATGCAGCTAGAGCACTGATCACTTATTTATTTATTTTATTGCATTTATACAAAAAAAAATACTCCTAAGTACAACCATATTAGGGTATTGCAATGTGTTACGTTACTTTAAGACTTTTTCCTACTCCTGTACTTTTATCTGTCATTTATATATGTAGTCACGAACACTAATATACGAATATACATAATATGTCCGCAGAATATTCTGTAGAAAAGTCTATCTTGTCTATTCCCCTTAACAGCTCTTGTGTCGTAAAGTCACCAAAACGATACGCCTAGCTTCCAAAGTTTACTAAACCTAGGTTATTTGACCAATCAAAATACTTCACCAAATTAAATCCACCAATCACAATTCACATCGACTGTCAATCGAAACGTTAGGTTCTTTTTTGGTACGTACACTCTTTTACTAATTTAACTCTTTAAAAAAAACTTTGTATTTGGTATCAACCAACCAGAATACAGGTAAATTAAAATCGACCAATCAGGTGCGAGAAAACATTCGGTGTTTTTTAGTCCCTATTTCACAATGGTTAAAATATGATTAAATCGATTGTGCAACTTTTTTTAAATATAAATTCTGGCAAGTGCACGTTAATTTAAAAACAAAGTTAACCATAGACACATATTTTGTTATTTTCACGTTTTGTTTGTTCTGTGCTTCGTTCGTATTAGTTACCTATATTCGAGTAAATATCGCGTACTTTGTTAATTTAATTTTGCATTTTATTTGAAACCTAGTCGTAGAAAAAGTATTGTATGCAACGGTGTATAAATAATAATTAATAAAGCATATCGATTGTTAGGCTTTATTTGGCGCAACTGCAAGCAATTCAAAAACTTGGCTGCATTGAAAATCTGTTATTTTGCTTTGGTTCGTAGCCAATTAGAATATTGTTGCAATGTCTGGAATCCACAGTACAAGTGCCATGTCGACAGACTCGAAAGGATTCAGAGGCGTTTCTTGTATTTCCTTACTGTTCACCAACGTAAACGCTCCTTATTACACTCGTACAGGGATCGTTTGAGTTATTTCAAGTTGACTTCTCTAGAGGACCGCCGTTGGATATTGGATCAGGTTCTACTTTACAAGGTTTTAAGTAATTCAATAGATTGTCCCCAGCTTTTGGAGAGGGTCGGATTCACAGCGCCGCGACCACATTCTCGTATATGCAACTTCAGACCTTTCTCGGTCAAAACATTCAAAACTAAACAGGGATCTCATAGTGTTTTGCCTAGGATATGCGCCGAGCATAACAAGCTATACAAAGCAACAAAAGTGGACATTATATCTCTTTCACTTAATAAATATAAGAATCTCCTTTATAAATACAAGACTGGATTGTAATAATCTACTTTTTAAGGTTTATATTTTAAGTATTTTTTTAATTGGTGTATCTTCTGAGCATTTAATAAGGTTTTAACAGTAAAATTGTTTACTTTATAACATTTAATAATTTAAGCAGTTTCCCACTCTACGATTTTATTATACACGCATGCCGTGTTTGCCTTTAATTGGATAAGCACTCTGTCATTTATTATTAGTTTTACGATTACTTTTTCAAGTGTAGTGTTGTATCTGTTGGCGAACCTTTAATAAATAAATAAATAAATAACTAAGTCAAAAAACACTCGTGACGTCTTCCTTTACGATGTTCGCCTGCAGCTCACATCATAACCCACGCCACTCGTCTTTTTTGACGTCTCTTATACACCTGTTGCATAAACTACTATTATATTGATACGTACGTGGGGGTAGGTAACTGATAGAAATGCACAAATACACCGATAATCAAAAGTAGACTTTAATAACGCACTCACTTAAACCGTTACAAACAATAATCGCACAATAAACTTCGAATACTCAGATGATCGCTCGGGTCGCTCTTGTTCGCACTGTTCGATTTACAATTAAAGACTGACTGTACTTGCAACCGGTCCGCCTTTTATAGTTCCCGTGTCCGATAATCCCAGAATGCCTTCTGTAATGCTCGATATACTTTGCCCCGCCGAGGACGTTCGAGACTTTTCGTTGCTGGAATGTTCTACGCCTTTCTACCTTGTTTTGTTTACAATCGCGATTTCCTTAACTCATGGGTCTGGAATGTTCTGCGTATTGCTATCTCATTTACAATCGTGTTATCTCATTCACTCCCTTCTCAAAGGTTCTCAGTATCGCTGTCTCTTTCTAACCGTGTTATCTCTTTCACATGCTTCTCGAAGGTTCTCAGTATCGCTGTCTCTTTCTAATAATGCTTTCTCTTTCACTCTTAGTGGAAAATTGTCATATACTGTGTACTTCAAAGGCCCATAAGGGGTCCTGAAAACGCCTGAAAATGGGGTTTCAGGATATTGCGTAATCTGATAGAGAGTGGCCTGAAACGGACTGAAACGATATTTTAGCCTCCTGAAAACGCTTCTAAAGCATCAAAATTCACGATTGAAAATGAAACGCCTTATCCCATCGGCGTAACACTACCCCCTCCTAAGACATGCTCGTCCCGAGCATTATTAGTTCCGTAGTAACTATCTCGCCAGTCGGTCAACGTGGACAACCTTGCAGGGACTTCGCTGGCTCCGCTGTATCCGATACGTAACGTCGTTGATTTTAGTAACTACTTTGTACGGCCCTTCCCAATTCGGCGATAGTTTCGGCGATTTCCCTTTTCTTCGCATGGGGGTTATGCAGCCACACCAATGAACCTTCCTCGAACCCACTTGGTTAGATTTTCGATCATATCGTGTTCATCCTCGCATTGGCTTGAAGTCCATGTTCACGAACGTGTCTGTGAAAATCGTCTATTCGGTTTCGCAAATCGCTGGCATACTCTGTGATCGATTTTGGCGAATCTGGAGTACGTCCAGCAGGCAAACGAAGTTCCCTTCCAAATTTCACGTAAGCTGGGGTGACAGCCGTACTTTCGTGAGTTGCCGACCTATATGACATCAGGAAGAGAGGAATATGCCTATCCCAATCCTTTTGGTGACTTTCAACCACCTTGGCCAAATGTCTTTCCAGCGTCTGGTTGAATCTCTCGACCATTCCGTCCGATTGTGGGGGATATAGCGTAGTTCTAGTCTTATGAATTCCCATGATTCGGCAAGTCTCCTGGAACACCTGGGACTCCTGTACTCAAAGTATATACTAAAGCAACCCAAATCGACAACACACTTCCATCACTATTTTTTCCGCTACAGGCACTGCTTCTTGGTTAGGAATGGCAAATGCTTCAGGCCATTTGGTGAAGTTATCCATTATAACGAGGATGTACTTGTTTTTCGAGTCGGATGTCGGAAACGGCCCTGCAACGTCTAAAACAATTCTTTCCCAAGGAGCTCCAATATTGTACAACTTGAGCGCTCCTCTACTGCGTGTTTGCGGCAAAATTGAAAAAAAAACAAAATTCAAAATATTTATTCAGTAAATTCGCCACATGAGGGCTCTTTTACACGTAGTTAATATGGAGTGAATCTACTAGCGCTTCGGACAAGACCATCATTGCGGAGAAGAAGCGCCACAAGAAACTCCAGCAGAAGGTCATTTTTTTCAATCATAAAATACAATAATACTTAAAAGTAACATTACAAGGTAATAAGGTAATTAATAATTATTTTTGAAACTAACACAAATAAAATAATAACAAAGTAAGGTCAATAAAATGAAATTATAAAAAATGACTAAGAGAGCAACATGACGAGGTCTCTACGTCAGGAACGATAATTTAGACAACTAAATTGGAAAACAGGTCCTTGCAAGCGTGAACAGACCGAAACCCACAGACAGCACCTGTTCACGAGTATGACACGTATCTCAGCAATCGCCTCCCTTAACCATGTGTTCGGGAAGGTGGCGACCCGATCAACGACGCCGCCGTAAGCAAAGACCTTTAAGTGAGCATGACATGCTCATGCTGCCGGACAAAGATAACAATAAAAAGTATCCGTCCGGCGAGAAACATTATAATGTGTTCTCATTTCTTAAGTGTTTTGTGCACACCAGAATCAATAAAAAATATAAACAAAACAAAAAACAGTAAATAAGATTTCAATTTAAAAAGTACACATTATTGGCTTAAAGGCATTTTGCAATAAGCGCTGCCCAAGACAAAAAAAAGACAAAAAAACCGTAATTTCAGTTAGCTCACACTACATAAAAAAGTCTTTATCATTTAGGAAGTTTTTAACAGTATAATATGCCTTACACAGCAAGCAGCACTTAATGCGAGACTTAAATTTATTGAACGGCATATTGTCAATATCAGTAGGGATCTTACTGTAGAAGCGTACACAGTTCCCCGCGAACGATGTGCTTACTTTACGAAGACGGTGACCTGGCACTACGAATTTATCTTTATTTCGCGTGTTGAACTTGTGAACGTCTCGGTTATGTCTGAACTCATGTATGTGTTTGCGTGCATACATGATATTTTCAAAGATATACTGCGACGCGACAGTAAGAATATTAATTTCTTTAAATTTATCTCTGAGTGAGACCCTAGAACCCAGTTGATAAATAAAACGTATAGCCCGCTTTTGCAGTACAAAGACGGCCTGGATGTCGGCCGCTTTTCCCCATAACAAGATCCCATAACTCATAACACTATGAAAATAATTATAATACACCAGTCTCGCCGTCTCGACGTCTGTAAGTTGTCGGATTCGCTTTACTGCATACGCTGCAGAATTAAGTTTATCCGCAAGGGTGGATATATGTGCATTCCATTGCAATTTTGAGTCCAAAGTAATACCTAAAAATACTATTTTATCTTCGAATGCCATTATCTCGTCCTTTAGTCTTAAACTAACCTCATTCACTCCTTTCACATTTGACGGAGAACGGTGAAGTATCATCGGCAAACAGAACTATTTCATGTTTGTCGCACACAACATAAGGGAGATCGTTAATATAAATCAAAAACAAGAAAGGGCCCAGAATTGAGCCTTCGGGTACTCCCATAGCTACAGCTGATCCAGGGGATTGCGTTCTGTTTATGTCCACCCGCTGAGTTCGGTCAGCAAGGTAAGATTTAATAAGATCAAGGGCACCGTTTTTGATACCATAATAACCAAGCTTTTTCACTAACGTCGCGTGATCATCACAGCCTTGGATAAATCACAAAAAACTCCAATTACATCTAGTGATTCCTCCTAGACATAAAATACATATTTAATTAAGGTTGAACCGGCATTTGTAGTAGACCATCCCTTGGTAAACCCAAATTGACTACTGTGAAGCAACTTATTCTTATTAAAATGTGAGGAAATTTGGTTAAGAATTATTTTTTCAAAAACTTTACACAGTGCTGGCAGTATCAAAATTGGTCTAAAATTTGTGGGGTCTGTTTTTGTCCCTGACTTAAACGAGGGTATAATCTTACTGTTTTTCATCAGATCGGGAAACACTCCAATATCGACACACTTGTCACTTGTTAAATAAAGCAGCTAAATAAGGTGCAGTTAACTCTAAGATGGACTGTAGTACTGTGACAGAGAGGCCCCAGAGATCTTCAGTCTTTTTTATATTTAGTGACCTAAAAGTATTAATAACATTTTTTGGAGTAACATGATAAAAATTAAACACATCTCGCCTAGTGCCTGCTATACGGCCTCATCTCAAAAATTTTCATTTTTGATATTATTGCAGATTCGTGGTCAGAAGGGTTTAATTTACCACCTTAACTAAAAAAAATAAGGAAAAATATCATCTAAAGCCTCTTTGTGCACTTGTGGCCTTATGCAAATTTCCAAAAATCGACCATCCCTTACCTGCAATACAGCCACTCGCCAGTCCGTCGCTTGCGCCCGTGACGATCGCACGCGGAACTACCATGCTGTTCGGACACTTCGGAGTTGCGGCCGTGTAGCATAATCGTTCGGAATAAGGTTTTGAGTTACGTCCACATCGCACAACAGTAAATGGGACCGTGATTACAATGAACGCGTCAAAATATAAACGAAATAAAAATCACTTGATGATAAGACAACAACTACAGTAAGTAGGTACCTTTACATAATAGTTATAAAAAGTTACCTATGATTAATATACCTAAGATTTGTAATAATATAACAAGGGTAACTTAAGGGTCAATCAACTTTTTTACCCACACATTTCTGTCTGTTGCCCACTGTTCAGATTTTAATAAATAAAATAAAATCTGGGTACTTATTTTAAGTGAAATTATTTTAAAATTGTAGTAATATCATTAACTCCTTTCATAAATCACATTATAATGTATTGTTTAAAAATGTATTATTTTATTATTATTTTGATATTTATTAAATTTTCTGTACATTCGGTTGTTATTATTGTTCATAATATTTATGTTATATGTTTCTGTACATTTGCTTTTATAATAATTATTCAAATGTAAAAGTAAAATAAAAATACTAATACAAAAAATATACATTATAAAAAACCTAACCTACGAGTGCCGCCGGCAGTGGGGCAGGGCTCAAGCTACTGGTGGTTAGGGCTGCAGAGAGAGGAACCTCTTCACAATGCGTGCCATGTCGAGGAGTACTTCCTTCTGTATCTGGCCCTTGATCCAGCCATCTAGCGAGAGTCTCTTGAGGTGTTGGTCGAGACTCTTCGCTATAAGACCGTTTGCCGAAACAAATATCGGGACAAAGATCGTCGAGTCAACATCCCACATGGCGGTCACCTCGTGAGCCAAGTCGAGGTTCTCGTCATGCGGGATGGTGACGTCGACGAGCACTGCCCGGCGTTGAGATCGATCTGTCAATACGATATCAGGCTTATTGGTGACAATTGTCTTGTCCGTGATAACAGGTCGATCCCAATAGAGCGTAGCACGACCATTTTCGAGAACTGGCACCGGTGTGTACTTGGAAAAGATTTAGTTAAAATCAATGGTAAATTGACGTAAATCACCTACCAGCAGTAATTTTCTCATTTCCTGAAAGTTTCAACATATTTTGTCACACCACTGATATTAACAATGTCACAATCTGAGATGAAGACATCTGTTGCCGAGCTTGCCACTTTGTTCACTGCGAAGATGGCTGAATTTCAAGGCAGCCTAGATAGGGCTGGTGCCGGTAACCCTTCTGTGGCTTCAATTGTAGCAGAATTTGAAGAGTTCAAAAACTTCATGATGAAAGCGCTGAGCATTCTACAGCAACAAGTGGAGACACTATCTCATCAGGTAGACTCCCTTGATATGCGTTCTCGCCGCAAAATGATGCTATTGCATGGTGTTGCTGAGTCGGATAGTGAGGACACCACAGCTCTTGTTAATGCGACGCTTCACAAACATCTCAAGAGGGAGAATGCAGGTGAGATTGCACACTGTCACCGCACTGGTCGGTCTCGTAGAGCCATCCTTGTCAAGTTTCGTGACATCATGAATCGGGACGAGGTATGGTTTGGCAAGACGGCACTGAAGGGCACGGGTATCACACTGTCGGAGTTTTTGACGAAGTGTCGCCATGATGCTTTCATGGCGGCCCGTGAACGCTTCGGAGTCCGGAGCTGTTGGACTCGTGACGGAGTGGTGCATATTCTGGGCGCAGGCGGTGCGCGACATCGCGTTACCTCTCTTACGGAGGTCAGCGCCATACCAGTCGTGCCAGCGCCAGTGGTACCTTGCTAAGTGTGCCGCCGGTCAAGAAGTCCAGGAGAAACATTGCGAAGCCTGCAGCTTACTAACTTTGATGCCGTATAATTATTTGTGATAGTTACTTATTGTCTTCATCTCTGTGCTTCGTGATTTGGCGGTATTGTACGGGTTATATTTTGGACCTCTTATTTTGGTTGCATGTTATTTATCTTCTGTATACTCTCAGTAATTTTTAATAATCGATCGTTTTTTTTTTTTTAATCTTAATTAATGGCTTTCACTCCTTGTTTTAACAAGGTGTACAATACAATACAATACAAAACACTTTATTGTACACCAAACAAAAACAGTACAGAGAAACAGTACAATTAAAAATAACACAGGTAAACAACAGGCGGTCTTATCGCTAATTAGCGATCTCTTCCAGACAACCTTAGCAGGGACATGGTGACAAATTAAAACATATTACACAGTAGGTGGTGCAGGCTACACGAGAGCAATAATAGGAAACTATTAAAGCATAAAACACGAGTACTAAAAAACAAGAAAAAGTGATATATCTCTCCTAATATTTTTGCCATGTTTTCCTGCTGAACTACGCATGATATTTGATATTATATTTAAATTAATATTTATAGCTTTATATAATACTAGACTAAGTTGTATCATTGTAATAAGAAATATGGTTAAAAAAATGACTGACTGCTGAGTTTCTTGCGGCGTTTCTTCTCGGCAGTGGTCTCCTCTTGGGAAGCGCTGGTAGACTCCTGACGTGTAAAAGTGCCCGTGCGGCCTACTTACTAAATAAATGTCTTTTATCTTTTTTTATCTTTATCTTTATTGGAAAGTAATATTTGTAGACCACCCGCACAGTATTTGTGACCACCTATGTAAGTATTATGGCAATAACATTTACCAGTGTATATAAAAGGGTGGATCAGTTAAGGTATGAAAACGTTTTTTTTTGCTTTAATCCTCTTTGGCTAATATGAGAAACTTGTTACACCTACCTTACATTCATAACAATATATAGAATATAAAAGAGATACAGCAATATTTAGTACCACACCAAGCTAACGGAACTTTTACAAAATAGGGAATTAGGCCATTTGTGTAAAGTTCCGTGAGTTTGGGGCAGTACAAAATATTAATGTACAGTCGAGTTCATACATATGTGTACACTTTAGTACCTTGTCTATTTAATGGTATCTTTAAACTGTCATAATATAAATTTTCACATCTATTTATTTAATGCTGACTATACGGGTCAATCAACTTTTCTTTGAAGTTCATTGCCAGGGTGACGTTTCCTGGGTCACTCATTAAAACTATGATTTAAAAGGATATAAGTCCACTACCATTCTTTTATGGCTTTTCTCCTAAGTGTGTTAGAAGTACACATTATAACATTTTTCGTAAGAAACTCTATCACTGTTGTCTCCTGGCTTACGGGACAATAACAACAACAAAAAAGTTGATCCACCCATACGTATTAAGTAGTAAGACTCTTGGGCTTCTATTAATAAACTGTACTTAAATATGAAACCGTATGTGGTCTTACTATGGACAAACGGACACTTAAGTGCGGTATTAGTGACTTGAGTACCTTTAGTTTATTAATACGGGCCTTAGTATTGTGAAAAAGTACGCGTTTTGTAACACTCCTACCCCCTAAATATATCCTACGTTGTGTAATTAAATTAATTTGGCCATAAAATTAAAATGAGTGATCGTCTAGTTTTAAATATCTCTAAATTAGGACCCTCTACGTTGTGTAAAATAATAATGAGAACAAGATAACCCTAAACCAATTTCAACCAATACGCAAGCTTGAAACCATAGATAAAACACAATCAAGATAACACAAAACAAACAAACGAAAGTTATAAATTGGATACGACTCACCGAGAATCTTCTAAGAATACCTGCATACTCAGGAATTGAAGTATCGAATACCACTCCACTCACGGCTCGTGGGGCCTCCGTGTACCGGAGTGCGTGTAGTTCAGATATATAAATAAATGGCAATATATAATATTCCCTACCTAAACCCCTACCTTATTACGAGGTCGGTTACAGCGAGAACCTATTTGACCTTAAAATTGAATTCTTTGAGTACTTGTAATGATTAATCGAAAAGGAAGTTAAAATCAAATTGGTCCTTGCTTTGGATGGGGTCTGACCTCACTAACCCTACCTGCCTCGCTATCTCGCTTCCTAGATCCCTAATAACCTACCCTAAACTAAAATAAATGTAATTATATTTAAGCACGCTCATGCAGTTACGCTACTTGCTTATACTATGCTCTTAAATTATGACTCTACGCGTCCCTAATCCGAATTACGCAAACGCGGTTTGTGACGACGACTGAGGAATGTTGTCGAAGGTGTTCAAGATAGTCTGAATATCATTTAGATGAGTATAACAATTCCTTGGTGACCCCATAACAAAAGTGCGTACTAACCAAACTTCACACTAGCGCGGGCGGCCGGGTCGTAGGGTCTACACCTCAGGGCCACTAGTATAAAGTTACAGACACCTAAATGACCCAGGTCTTGAGTGAGTACCTAATGCCTGTGCAGAGGTGTGACGAAAACGGTGCGTTAGCTAATGTAAATTGTTGAATCTAAATAGTGGTAAGAAAGTGGGATAGCAAGAGATGTGTTTCTATTGCTTGCAGTGGAATTAGACAACCAGAATCGCAAGGCTTTCAAGCCGCTATCTGGGCTGACCCCACGTGTGCTGTTTGTGAGTGTTCAAATTAAATGTGTGTACAGTTAACCACAAAAATAGTTTTTTGTTATAAACCTTAGCTCGTCACAAACATGATAGAAAACTTACTTAGGGTGAAGCGTTATAACACACTCAATAAAACAAAGGTGGAGCAGATTAAGGATAGTGAATAAGATAGAACTGCTTTTCCCTCTATTTCACAAAGCCTGTGATAACAAAAGCGTATTAATCAATTAAGCAAGCATAAGGTTATTATATTTACCTAATCTAATTTAGTCACTACACATAATTCTTGCACACATACTATTCCCTTTCACAATCTGTTTGTCGAATCAGCTGAGATCAAATGATACCTAACGAACCTTCCCTCAAACCCTAGTTGTCCTTGACGATTTAAAGAAAAACTACTAGCCCTACAAGTAATATCAAAGACACAGAATATAAGAACCCCTCCGCCCCTAATACTGAAAAGACATAAATTATCTAATACATAAAATCAAAATCAAATATATAGAATAGATACAACCGTGTATAAACACTGTCTCTAAATAACTATCTAGTAGTTAGCGATCACAATTCACACACAATTACAGTCCTTTAAACTAATAGTCCATAATCACATAAACCCGTCTACAGCGATATAAAAAATCAACACTCTATGAATTACTAAAAAAATACCGTAACTTGGAAATTTAGATCGAAATAGGAGATCCGACTTTACTTGCGCCGCGTGGTTGACTGTCCTTAGGTTCGTTACCAACTATCCCGTTGTTACTTCCTAGACTCCCTCTCCGCGTCCGAATTTCCTATCCTACCCTAAAAGTAGGCTTGGCTAATAACACACTTGACCAATCGGTGACCGATACCCTTCTTTTAACGTCAACGCCCAGGCCCTATTGTCTTCGTCGAAGTCATCAACATATTCTGTGCTTAAATTATTCTCTCACGATATTTTCTTTGTTAAAATTATTGAGAAATGGTTTACCCCGAGGAAGTAATAAATATGCGATCCAACTTTCATATTCCTAGTAAAACGAAAGGCCCGAAACACATTTGCGCAGCGTGTTATTTTAGAAGATATGATGCTCTTCGCTAGTACCGAGAAAGCAATAAACTATTGTTCAAGTCTCGGTATCATCCCTCCGACAAAGGCTTCTGCACATGTTGCGTGCAAGTAGATCCTTTCGAAGAACTGTGAAACCATCGCCATAAAGTGATATTTAACACTATGTCTGTATTTAACAATCTAGCAAAAGAAATATAGATAAAAGAAATTTGTCTAAATGACCTGCAGCTGACGGAGTTAAAATCCCAAAAGCGGCTTCTTTGTTTGTAACTTTCTATTGTTACTGTAATTCCAAGATTTCGAAGAATACAACTAATTAAGTTTTAAATAATATCTTACATTATATGAAATGTTTATTATTTATATATATTAATGTATAGCGGGTAATATACACGCGTTACAGTTTCCTCTTCTTTTGTGCCCGCCAAAATAAAGAAAATAAGAAAAGTATCAAAATTGTTTATTCCTACATTGATCGGTAATACCATAATTATGAAGATTTTTTGAATTTGCCGCTTTTTCTCAGGTTCATCTTTCATTAGACAGACTCTACCAGCGCTTCCAAAGAGAAGACCTTGTTGAGAAGAAGCGCCGCAAGAAACTCAACAGTCGGTCCCTTTTACGTTTTTAGGGTTCCGTACCAAAATGGTACAAAAGGAACCCTTATGGTGAGACTTCGTTGTCTGTCTGTCTGTATGTCACAGCAGATTTTCTCAGCAACTACAAATGCTATCAACTTGAAATTTGGCATAGTTATACAACTTGCTTGCCCGCATCTGTTTATTAGGGTGGTCCAAAAAACAAAAGTGTGTAATATTCTTTCTCCACAAGTTTCTTTTTATTTCATAATACACGACAATATGCTATACCAAGTTTTGTTGCAATTGAATAAATTTTACAGGTCGCGCATAATGTTAAAATTGTTTCATATAAAAATGTATAGAGCTTCACATATCTAATCAAATTGTCGAATGAGAAAGTCTTAGGACAGGATCATGTCACTGAATTCTGAGTTGCAGCAGTAGGCAAAGAATATTCTACTTCTGTTTTTTATTTTTGCTAAGTTTACTAGATGTCGTTTTGTATGAGACTGAGATTTTTTTGGCATAAACTTAACTCTTTGGGCGACCAGTAAACGACCACTTAACAAGTTTAAATTTGACACATAAGTAACTAACTTATCGTAAACAAAAATAAGCTATGTGGAGGAATGATTTGATATACTTCATTTTTCTTCATACTATTTTGGACCACCCTACTGTTTATAGTAAAAAAAATATGGAAATAATTTCATAAATAATTAAAAAGGTGTCTAGATTGGGGGGTAGAAAAATAAAAGTGGTTTAATTATAGCAAATGGGGTATCATATGAAAGGGCTTAATCTGCACATTTCAAAACTATTTTTTTTTTAAATTTTTTGCTATGTACTTTTTGATTTATAGCCAAAAATGTATAAAAAATGACCGTTCCCCACCCCCTTATTTCCGAAGTTTATGAATCAAAAAATCTGAAAGAATCTTAAAGTATAGATAATTACTTATTTTTTATGGGAAAAATAAAATGAAGTGTTCGTTATTTACAGTTTTTGAGAAATAACAAAAAAACTTTGAAAATCTGTATTAAAATTTAAGCTCGTCAAAATGGACCTTATTGGGTAGAAAATAAAGTTTATCACAAAATGAGTATTTTCTTTTGCGATTACCATGCATATTATTTTAAATACGGAACCCTCGGTGGGCGAGTCCGACTCGCACTTGACCGGTTTTATTTCTTTACAACATTCATCTTAAAATATTGGTCTTGATCTTATCTTACATAACATTAATAACAAATTAGATTAAGTAAATAATATTATGATTATACAGAGAGCAGATACGCCGGTTAATTTATATTACTTAATCTTTGATTTATTGTACTTAAACAGTTTGGGTAGGTAGGTACCTAATATTGCATATGCCTGAAACAAACTCTAAACATTCATATTCTTACTATTATATCAATGCAGCTATAGCACTGATCACTTATTAATAATTTATTTATTTATTTTATTGCATTTATCTATATATATAACAGAGGATGACTGACTCATCAACGCCCAGCCCAAACCGCTTAAGACAAAGATTTGGAATTTTGAGGGAAAGTTGATTTTATAACGTAGGCGTCCTTTAAGAAGGGATTTTTCAAAATTCAACCCCTAAAGGGAAAAAAAGGGGTTGCCAAGTTTGAATGGAAAAAAAGGATTTTATGGTCCATTTGACTTGAAACTTAGTAGAAATACTCTTCAATGTAAATAATGAGACACGTATTTCAGCGATTACTAAAATTCAACCCCTAGAGGGATGAAAGGGGGTTGCCAAGTTTGTATGGGAAAAAATGTTTTTATGGTCCAATTTACTTGAAACTTGGTAGAAATGCTCTTCAATGTAAGTAATGAGACATTTATTTCAGCGATTACTAAAATAGATACAACCCCTAGAGGGAAGAGGGGGTTGCAAAGTTTGTATGGGAAAACATATTTTTGTTGTCAAATTTACTTGAAACTTGGTAGAAATACTTTTCAATGCAAATAATGAGACACGTATTTCAGCGATTACTAAAAATCAACCCCTAGTAATGAAAGGGGGTTGCAAAGTTTGTATGGGAAATAGGGAATGCAAATAACCGGTTATAACCGATTTTAACCGGTTATTTTCATACAAAAACAGTTAATAACCGGTTAAATTGCATTCCTTAATGGGAAAATACTTTCTGTAGGTACTGCAAGCAAATTAATGAGTTTTGTTATTTTTACTAAGTTCAAAAAACTGACTGCCAAAGTCAAAATTATGTTAAGTATAGAAAATAGAAAGGTTAGATAGTATATACAGTGGGTTACCAGCACCCTGGCTTTTTTAAAGGAGGTTAAAATAACGTATATTTGTAACGTAACTATGACATAGATTTTATTAATTAACAAATTTTTAGGCTTTGTTAATTATCTAACAAAATTTTACTTGCCAGCAATGTAAAGCACAGCACAGTTTTTTGCCCCCGTACCACGACATGCCTTGTACTAAGCAACAGCGATACAGATAACGATGAACACGCAGCACATGCACTACATTAAAAATGTACAGTAGTTAAGAAAATTTATTGTGAAGTTATTTTAATATTTTTTTAATTAATAATACTTGCAAACAATTGCTATAGCAACATATTATCGGCAGTTTTAATAAATGCCCGCATGCCGGTAACACACTGTATATATGTATATAAAAGGAAAATATGACTGACTTATACAATATCAACGCCCAGCCCAAACCGCTGGACCTAGGGACTTGAAATTTGAAGGGAGTATTCCTTGGGTACTCTAGGGGCGCACTTAGAAAGGATTTCCATAAAATCGACCCCCAACGGGAAGAAATTGGGGGAGTAGCGGGAAACTAATTCTACGCGTACGAAGTCGAAGACGGGCGTCCTCTAGTACAAAATAAACTTACTCCTAAGTACAACCCTATTAGGGTAAGTATTGCAATGTTTTACGTTACTTTTAGACTTTTATCTGTAGTAATTAATATAAATTAACACACAGATTTATTTTATGTTAATACACAATAAAACATCTACAATATACGTGGCAAATAAAAAAAAAACCCGATTTCAAATAGTAGGTAATTTCAGATGGAAAGAATCAGAGCAATATCCACTTGGATACTCAATTTATTCTCTTCATCAACTTATCTTTAAATACACAGGTTATCAGGTAACTGTATCTAAATACTTAATTTCATTTATTTTTTGATCATATGACAGAAGACTAGGGATCGTTCACTTGCTTTTAAAACTGATGGTATTCATAATTAGATACCTACATGAAATTATTCCATAAGTAGATAAGTACCTATCACATCTTTAGCCGGTATAGAAAACTTTCTTCGAGTGTTTGTTTGCTGGATTAGTATTAAAAATTAAATGTCTTAACAAACACCACACACTTTTTTTCAATACATGGCAATTGCAATACACCTGTTTTCAACGATATTTGACCATTTTAAAATAATTTCGAGGAATAGGCGTCTCAAATAATCTTTGCAGTAACATTTCGAAAATACGTTACAATTAATAAATTATATTAAAATTAAGAGATTACTCTCATTTGCCCGCTAAACCTTGCGCTTACACTAAGCCCGCAATGTACCCGCATTTTTTTTTGCAGGGTTTATCTGCGACTATTTCGGCTATCAGATTTTTGATTCGGTTTACCACACCTGGTGCATACAGGTGGTACTTTAGTTCTTGGTTTTAGATCAAGCATTAGCTTCTAAAATGCTTTTTTTTTCTTATTATATTAATGACTGCAAGATATTTCTATATATTAATTAATTATTTATTCATTGCAAGTTGTAGAAAATAATGTACACTCGTGTGTTAGGTAGTGCAAGTATGAACGCCGTTTGCCTACCAATTTGTTCTTTTCAGTGTCACCTACATATATAATATAAAATCTTAATGAACTGAGAAGGAAAATAAGTAACGTTTATCTTTAGCACCGGCCGATAGTTATCCATTTGTGCACGCCAGTACATAGCGCGCCCCTGCTCGTTAGCGTATTCTGCTGCGATGGACGCAAACACATTGTATGAGTCATATTGGGGCTTAGGACTCGTAGATATACTTTGCATGGCTTTTACTTGTTAAGTAACAGTATAACAATTGACATAGCATTGTGATATTTATAAATATTTGCGTACTCTCTATAAGCTTTATTTAATTTGCGTCCTTTAACAAGCATTGTAAATATTTGCGTGCTCTTTATGAGCTTTATTTAATGTGCGTGCTTTAACAAGCATTGTAAATATTTGCGTGCTCTCTATGTGTAGTGAGGTCACCAATGTAACAGCTGATACATACAGCTGATACCTACCTCTTCTCTAATTATTAGTTTAACGATGCTATAAAACTTTATAGCCTCTATTAAGTTTTATAGTTTAAATCCGCTGACAATGCATAATCATAAGTTCCACACCAGTAACCCTAGACCTTGATACTGACTAGAAACCATAGTATATAAGCTGAACAATTTACCAATAAAGCACAGTATTCCTCCAGACTCTTGAGTTGTCATTATACCTCTCACCCTACACTTCATGGCGACCTTGCCAGGATGCATCAGGCACAGCTGTTGGAAGTTTATTATCCAATCAAAATGGATTACCAGTAGCATATGCAAGTAGACCTTTAAATAAAGCAGAAAAAAATTATCCCACAACGGATAAGGAATTACTAACCATCGTATGGGCAGTGAAATATTTTAGACCATACATATATGGGCGAAAGTTTAAAATTATCACAGACCACCGTCCACTAATCTATTTATTTGGAATGAATAATCCATCAAGCCGACTCACCAAGTTTCGTTTATGTCTAGAAGAATATGACTTCACGGTAGAATATTTGAAAGGTAAAGATAATGTAGCTGCAGACGCATTATCTAGAATAGAAATAACTAGCGAAGAACTCAAAAATATGACAAAACAAGTGGTATCAGTGATGACCAGAGCACAAACAAAACGAATGAAAGAGCAAAACATAAACAATGACTCAAGAAATAAGGACTACCACCGTGATGGGTCTGATCAACCAAGAATAGTGGAACTCCTTAAAAAACCAGAAAATTTACCAGAATTAAGTTTCAATGTTCATGACTATTGCAAAATACTCGAACAAAAAGATTACGTTACGAGTCAAAATAATGAAATCGTGTACTCGCCATCCTTGGCGACATTGTGTGTCAAGCCTAGTATTCAATCGCGTACGAAACGAGCTTTTCTCGCGAGGGCATTAGGTGCATTTTGCAAGGCACAACAAATAAAGGAAGTATGCATACTATATAACAATGACACCGCGTGTACAATAACAGAGCTAGCTCAATATATAAACAAATATGGTACAGGGTCCGGACCCCGATTATGTATCATTAAAGGTGTCACAAAAATAAACAATAAAGATGACAGACGTGTCATATTGAACGATTTTCATTTATTACCCACAAGCGGTCACGCGGGGATTCGAAGAATGACCAATAACGTGAAGCGTTACTACTACTGGCCAGGAATGGATAATGACATTGTGAAATTCGTAAAAACATGTCATAATTGCCAAACACAAAAATATCATAAAAATGTAAAACAACCACTTTGTATTACTAGTACGGCCACAGCTTCTTTCGATAAGGTATTCTTAGATTTATGCGGACCCCTAACTAAAGATACCAACGGATATTGCTATATACTTACGTTACAGTGCGAGCTCACAAAATACGTAGAGGCATATCCACTTCTAAATAAGGAAACAGACACAGTCGCGAGAGCATTAGTTGATAATTTCATATTGCGATATGGAATTCCAAAAGAAATTGGAACAGATAAGGGAAGTGAATTCATTTCATCAACTATGCGCGAAATATGTAATGTTTTAGGAATAAAACAATTGCAATCAACCGCTTACCACCACGAAAGCCTAGGTTCTTTAGAAAATTCACATAAAGCTTTAGGAGCATTTTTAAGGATACAAACAAATAACCAAGCTCACCAGTGGTCAGATTGGTTGCAATATTGGTGTTTTTCATATAATACGACAATGCATTCAGCAACTAAATATACACCATATGAATTAGTATTTGGAAAATTATGTCGTATACCACATAATATTATAACTCAAGTAGATCCAATGTATAATTATGAATCATATCCTATAGAATTTAAATATAGATTACAAAAATCCCAAGAGGATGCTAGAAATAATTTAATTAAGTCGAAAATAGATAGAAAAGTAAGTTATGATTTAAAAACTAATCCTATAAACTATGCGATAGGAGATTTAATATTAGTTAAAAAAGAAGATAGAAATAAAATGGACCCAGTGTATAAAGGACCATATACTGTAATTGAAGATCAAGGTACGAATGTAAAAATATTAGTTTTAGGTAAAGAATACATTGTGCATAAAAATAGAACAAAACCTTACAGCATATAAATTAAACAACGAACACACTGCACATACGGGTATTTAACCCTAAAAGCCGGACAAAAGTCAGTAAACATAAGTTAAAGAAATCGCAAAAAAAGTTACTACCCTCGCATACCTGACTGATAAGAGAACAATAAGCCGCCATATTGTTTTAGCATAGTTGCATAGATAGTTCGAGATCATTCGTTGTCTGAGCGTCTTCTAAGTTACATGTGTAAATTAGTAAGCGATCGATATTCGAAAGTGTTCCTTTGGACATGTATATGTTTTACTGTGACGTTAAATTTGGTTGTTACAGTGATGGATACTGTTTTCCCAGGTTTGTTTTATCTATTTTATCTGTAACTTAAAGTTTTTTACTAATAATTACATTTAAATAGTAAATTTCGTGACCGGAAATAAAAAATAGTGAAATATAGAATATTCTGAACGTTTACAAGGGTTTAACTTCTACTTTGGGGTGTTTCCCGGTACAGTTTTTTATTTTTTTAGTATAAGTAACTCTTTTTATTATCAAATTCTACTAGAAATGTTGCCGGAATGTGCCGGAATATATATTATTATTTAAATAACTAAGATGCAAGTTTACAAAACAAAATTATTTTATTCACATGAATTTCTAAAATTACCTTTTTTTTATTTTAGGTGGGCCAGGTGTTAAAATATTAACACGTGAATGTATGCATATGTATGTATGTGAATGTATTTAGAAATTCCAGAAAAGGAATTTAAGAAAAAGCTTGATATGATAGAGAGTAAATTTGTTAATCAAACAAAATTTTCCGTGGAGCGAAAAGATGAATTTGAGTACAAGTTTTCATATTTTAAGACGAAAATGAAGAACCGGTGGCAGGCTGCCCAAAGAACAGAAGGCGACTTTAAAAAAAAAACCACGATTGGTTGCAGGGAGTAGTAGAAATACCACTTAAAAATACGAATCAGACTGGTAGTTTTTTGAGAATGCACAAGTGTGTTCTGAAATAACAGGGATTGACTTGCAGTTAATCACGAGATTTGCTGTAATCTTGGAGGTAATTTCCAGTGGATTGAAAATCAACATCGATAAATTTTCAACCTTCTGCAGTGATATTGCAATATTATATGTTGAGCTCTACTCTTGGCACCCAATGTCACCCACCGTAGGTACATAAAGTACTTATTCACGGACCTCATGTGATCGAACATGCTCTATTGCCACTTGGCACATTATCTGAGGAAGCTGCTGATACAAGGAACAAACACTTTCGGCAATATAGAAAAGACTTCGCACGAAAGTTTTCTCGAGAAGAATGTAACGAATTTGATGTATTAAATAGACTACTTTTGACGTCGGATCCATTGATGAGTAGTATACGGATTAAGGTTAAAAATAAATCAAAACCATTTAGTGCTGCTGCACTGGAGATGTTAACGCCAAGTAAATTTGAAAATGACAACAATTATTCGGAGGAGAACGATTTTTCTGATTCTTCTGATATAGAAGAATTTCGATTTGGCAATTTCAAATTCATTTTTTAAGGAATATATGTCGCATTTTCAGATAAATCGTGGTCAGATGGCTCGTCTTCCATGTTTTGAAGTTGGAAATAAAACTTTAAATAAACGTCTTGATATTTTATTCAGCCTTCTCAATCTCAAAATAAAGGTAAACTATTACAATCAGCTCGATTCAAATGGATATTGAAATGCGGTGAACGCGATGTGCTAATGGCGCTACAGTTCTACCAAAAGTGACGTCGTGAATCAATCCACGATCGTTCCTTTAATCGAATGAATGAATGATTATGCAGTGTTGCCATTTTTGCAACATCGATTCCACCCAAGTCCCGACTTGACATTTCAAATCCATAGTAAATTATTTTAATCTAGCAACACCAAAACATTATTCTTGCTCTCGCCAACAGATGGCGTTGCTCGTTCGATGACACGGCCGTTCTGACGTCTCACACGTCCTCGTGTGCGTAGCCTGAAAGGAAAAAATCTTAGCAGTAAAATATCATCGACTCGGTCAGCCCTGACCAAGTAGGGCCACCACAGTTAAACTTCCGTCTTGGTCAAATTCTTTATTGTTAACTTAAATGAATTAACAGTTTCAAGTATTTAAACAATTGCCAATGTAAACAGAAAAATAACCAGTTTTTATTGCCTCCATCTGGCCGATACACTCAGTAATCGCCTCCATCCGGCGATACACTTAAAAATCATCGCCTCTATCCGGCGGATATTCGCAAAATCATCCCTAGCCTAGCGGCAATTAACTTGTAATTGAATGAAAATAAAACAAAAACCGTTCCAGACAAAAGTTAAAGTATTGCTATACAGTTTCACTAACATCATCAATATCTATTACAGGAAAATCATCGGGCATCTTTCTCAAACGGTCATGAGCGTATTTATAAGTGCGGTTACCAATCAAAGCCTTCAGAATATAACGGTCACCGTCAAGTACTTCTATAACACGGTATGGACCTTTATATTTGGGGTCAAGCTTTGTTTGGTTCCGTTCTTCATTTTTCAGTAACACGAAATCACCTACAGAAAAGTTAACAAATTTTGCTTTTGTACTGTCAAACCGTGTTTTATTATAATCGGCATTCCTTTCAATATTCTTAACTGCGTCAGCCCTAATCTGTTCGATGTCTACAATCTGTTCGTCATTGTCATATTGTAAAATGTCAAGGGGTCTCGCAACTCTACCAATTAAAAGTTCCAGGGGACTTGACTTAGTGACACGATTTTGTGTACAATTCAAAGCCAGTTGCACCTCTGGGAGCGCATCTTGCCAAGACTGATTGGTGGTCTCAACTGCAGTGAGCATACTTTTTAAAGTGCTCATTATGCGCTCTACTTGCCCATTGGCACGTGAGCTTCCAGTTGCGATTAAGTGCAGCTTGATGTTGGATGTTTCGCAAAAATCACGAAACTCTCGGCTCGCAAAGCACCGACCCTGGTCTGCAATTAATCTAGATGGAGCACCAAAAAGAGAGACGCTATTTTTAACTGCCTTGATACTACTTGAGGTATCAATGTTGTGAGTGTGGTATAAGAGTACGTATTTCGTAAACGCGTCAATAAGTACGAATACGTACTCTTTCCTATCATTTTTACCACTCAGTTTGCCTGTGGCATCAACGTGAACTGTGTGCCAAGGGATTGCAACCTTTGGGATGGGATGTAATTCTGCATGAATTTTTCCTGAATGCCCTTTTGAAACTTTGCACGTCACACAATTTTCGACAAATTTCTTAACATATTTTGACATATTTTCGAACCAATATAGTTCGTAAACTTTTTCCAAAGTCTTTTCCCATCCCAAATGCAACAATCCACTGTGTACGTTATTGATGACTGACCATCTTAGGGACCTAGGGACAATAGGCAAGCACCGTGTTCTTCCGTTCCTTTGGACTCTGCGATACAAAACAGAGGAGCGTAACTCGTAAGTCTTTGCTAAGTCATCTCTAAGTTTATTCTCAGACAGGTCAGATATCAACTGCGAAATTTCAGCATCTCGCTGCTGTTCTGCAAGTAACCAATTTTGACTGAGCTCAGTGACATTGACCTGTTTGGGAACAATCCTGTCAATCATCTTAGGTGGAGTTTCAGGCAGAGGGTTTCGGGAGAAAAAGTCCGCGTGACACATTTTCTTACCTTCCCTGTGCACAACATCAAAGTTATATGCCTGTAAGAATGCCCACCAACGGTGCACTCTAGGGGTGAGATCAAGTTTAGTACGAGCTGCCTTGAGCGAGTTGCAGTCTGTAACAACGGTGAACTTTTTACCATGCAAATAATGGCGGAAGTGTTTAACCGCATTGACGACCGCAAGAGTTTCCAGCTCATAAGAATGATACTTTGACTCTGCGGCCGTCGTGCGTCGGCTATAATAAGCTACAGCGTGGTTTTTACCGTCAATTTTTTGCAACAACACCGCACCGTAGCCTACCGCACTTGCATCAGTGTGCAGCTCTGTCTCACGTTCAGGGTCAAAAATGGTCAAAACTGGTTCACTGGTCAGTGCTAAAATTATTTGCTGTCTAACTTGTTCGTGAGCAGGTTTCCAATTAATTTTACCATTGCCGGTAGTCAGGGCGTATAAAGGTGCCATAATTTGCGAAAACATGGGAACATACTGACGAAAGTAGGAGGCTAGTCCAATAAATTGACGCAAGTTAGTGACAGTCTCCGGGGGAGGAAGTGATGTAAGAGCCTCGACCTTTTTAGGATTAGGGCGAATTTCACCTTGACTGACCTCGTAACCCAAGTACTCGACTTTGGTTTTTAAAAAGGAGCACTTTTTCAGCTTCATTGAAAAACCTTTTGCGGTTAACACATTCAAAACAATTTTAAGCCTTTCAAGAGCTTCCACTGGGTTTTGGGCTACAATAAGCAAGTCATCCATGTAGACAACAACGTATGAGTTTGCTAATTCGCCTAAAGCCTCTATAACTGCACGTTGAAAGACAGCCGGGGCGTTTCGGAGACCAAAGGGCATAGCCAGATACTCATACTGGCCATCGGGGGTTATGAAAGCCGTTGTCTCAATAGAGTCCGAGTGCATGGGGATCTGATGGAACCCGGAAGCCATGTCAAGTATTGAAAAATAACATCCACCGTGTAACCGGGCTATTTGGTCCTCAATACGTGGGAGAGGAAATCTATCCGGTATGGTATTATCATTTATTTCGCGGAAATCAGTGCACATTCGGTCATCCCCATCTTTCTTCTTAACTAGAAGAATAGGGCTTGCATTAGGGGAAGAACTAGAGCGAACAATACCAGCCTCAAGTAACTCACTTACACGATCGCGAACGACTTTACGCTCATCAGGACTTAGGCGGTAAGGACGTCTGTACACAGTCTTACTTGGGTCCTTGAGCCGTATCTGCATCGGGGACACGTCAGCTCGAGTTGTGGGAATGCCATTAGTGAAATATTGTCCGTACGATTTTAAAATATCAATTAACTCGGTTTTATACTGGGGAGGTGCATCGGTGTTAATACAGTCAAAATCGATAGTCGAAGTATTTGTTATGTCGCATGCATTAACAACAGTCGCCCTAGTAAATTTCAGTTTGTCAGCTGTCATGTGAACAGATAAACCCTGTCCCAATAACTCTCGTCCTACCATGATGCCATAACTCAAATATGAGTCAGGTGATATCGTCGATTTTAACAGTTGAAAGAATTTGCTCAGTACTGTTCACTGAAGTCTGTCCAATGCCGGTCATGGTAACAACATTACAAAATCGCTTGCCACGTAATTTAGGAGCTAAAGATTCTTTAACAAGTGAGCACTCAGCTCCAGAATCATAAGAAAATTGATACTGCTCACCAGAATGTTGTAAAGATCCAGTAGGCATGCTCACAGCACAGATGTCCACTCGTTTCTCGCTTGGCCGGGAATTGCCAGCGCCTCCGTTGCTGCTGCTGGTCCCATCCTGGCCACGACGTTTGGGGCATTCCGATGCGTAGTGACCCACCGCTCGGCAGTGGAAGCAGGTCACATGTGACTTGACAGGAACGCTTCTAGTCTGGTTCGGTCCACGTTGAAGTTCACTTGATGACGTAGATTGTTTACTATTCTGCCTCGAAATGTTACGACGATGACGACATTGTAGTGCTATGTGTCCCAGCTTGCCACAATTGTAGCACTTTAGAGGATTTTCTCGACTTCGTTTTACATCGGGTGCGTTATCACAAGCAGATGCAGGTGCTTTGCGTTTTAAAAACGATACAGCTTTTAATTCCTGTTGTAAACGACTTCGGTTGGAAATATCATGTGTGAACGACATTCTTTGTACCCGCGGCTCAAACTGAGCAATATGTGACATAACCGTAGCCACGGCTATTTGTTCGACGGAGAGATTCTTCCACTTCGACATAAGTGACGTAATTAAGGTGGCAGCATATGCAGCCAGACATTCACCCTCTTTTGGCTTGGTACCATGTACATTAATAAGATGAGCAGCCGCTGTCTCTGGGCAATCATACCTTGAAATAAAAAGTTCTTTGAAGTCGGTCCAGCACATTCCATGGTATGACACTTGAGCTAACCAAGCAGATGCTTGTCCTTTCAGCGCGGTACTCAATGCTAACATCAGCGGAGCCCCTGTGAGCTGTTGATCCGGAACACACATATCTGCAGTACTAATCCAAGCACGCGCGTCCACATGTTCTTTCTCGGGGTCAAACTCAGGAAAACGTAGCTTACATTCAGTTGACGGTCCTTTCATAGCTTGAACTAATGCCATGAAATTGCGATTTTGTTGCTCCATCAGTAGAAGCCATTTTTCATCATCAGAATTCGTTTTCTTCTCACGTGGGAGTTTTGAGTTGCATCGCACTTCTGATGTCGCATTTTCAGATAAATCGTGGTCAGATGGCTCGTCTTCCATGTTTTGAAGTTGGAAATAAAACTTTAAATAAACGTCTTGATATTTTATTCAGCCTTCTCAATCTCAAAATAAAGGTAAACTATTACAATCAGCTCGATTCAAATGGATATTGAAATGCGGTGAACGCGATGTGCTAATGGCGCTACAGTTCTACCAAAAGTGACGTCGTGAATCAATCCACGATCGTTCCTTTAATCGAATGAATGAATGATTATGCAGTGTTGCCATTTTTGCAACATCGATTCCACCCAAGTCCCGACTTGACATTTCAAATCCATAGTAAATTATTTTAATCTAGCAACACCAAAACATTATTCTTGCTCTCGCCAACAGATGGCGTTGCTCGTTCGATGACATATATATATTTTTTATTTTTTATTTAATTTTATCACTTGCCTTTACCTATTAGTACTTTACCTACTAATATTTCCGGGAACAAAATGTCCCAATAATAAAGAAATGCCATAAATATCATTAGTTGGGGCTATTTAAAAACATAAGACTATAAAATAATTTTGTCCGAATTTTAGGGTCAAATACCCGTATGTGCACTGGTTAATAAAAAAGTTTAATAAAAAAAATAAAAAAATTCGGTGCGAGAGGGTTATAATCTCTCATTAGTTGGGCGCGTAGGTGACGCGCATTCCGGGCCCAATGTTTACATTAACAGCATTAGCTGTATGATTTGTGGTTTGTCACAGAAGAAGTCTTTGTTCGGTGAAACGGGACAGTGTAGCATTGTCGAACGTGGCCGTGGGTCTTGGTATTTAATGTAATTTGACAAAGTTCTTTGTTCTAAGTTTTGGCTTGTATGCCGGGTGGGCATTCTTATTCGGCCTGTGGTTGAGACGGGACACGCGCTCTCCCGTGACTCGATTGTGCGAGACGTGTGTACTTGTACCACTTGACCCACGGACTCGTTTCCGTTTCGTGATAAGTTAATTTAAGAGAAAGGACTCAATTAGTTACTATTTTTGTAGTGTGGTGAACTTATTTTATATTGTGACTTTTATAGTGGTTTATTGACACTGTTTATTAGTGATTTATTGTTGTTTAATTATTCATTATACACTTTGTTTGAAACTGTACTCGTGTGCGTGATTACCCACCGTTTCCGCCCACAAATATGGATACCATCCCTGGCGCTTCGGATGCTGCACAAGAGCTACACGCTCCGACATATATATATATATAGAAAAAAAAAAACACTTATACACTAAATAACACCATCACTACCATCATCTAAAAGAAAGTCCGCCATCACTTCGTCGAGCTCCAACCAATCCACAGAACGCCACCACACATGCCAGTACCGGCCATCCGGAGTGAGTGCGTAGTCCACAAATAGCACTAAGCCATCTGCGTCCACAACACTCAATTCCACGCAAATCGTGGACAGCAGGTCATCCGCCGGATGGAGTGGGCACATCAAGGGATGGCCCACAGCCGCGTCAAACACGCTCACCCACTCGGACGAACCCACCACAGTCCGCATGGTTGAAAAATAAAAAGAAACACCATGACGGACACTAAAACTCAGAGACAAATCAAAAATACGAACAAGTGTAGGATCCAAAAAGTAAACTGACATGATTCAAAAAAAAAAAAAGGAAATAATAATAATAATAATAGAACAAAAACGACTTCACAAAGCAGGAACAGAATAGTGAATAAATGAACCACAACACTTAACATTACAACAATAAAAATATATATACTAAACCATAACAAAATCAGACAAACAAACACCACCACCAAATAAGGGACCGCTATGCCCAGATATAAACAGAGTTTAAGAACGCGATACCAATAAATATCATAAAACTCATTGCAAGCATAAATGTAAATGCAACAATGTACTTCATAGCCATATAAGAAACATGTAACCTAAACGTAAGATAAACTGTAAACAGATAACATTAAGATAGATTAAGAATTTATAATGTATACCATACCCATAAGTAAATTAAGTAAACCTAAGCCAAAAATTGTTTTGTTACAATTTTTGTCTCAAAAAAAAAAGGGGAAAGCTGTAGTGAGGTCACCAATGTAACAGCTGATACATACAGCTGATACCTACCTCTTCTCTAATTATTAGTTTAACGATGCTATAAAACTTTATAGCCTCTATTAAGTTTTATAGTTTAAATCCGCTGACAATGCATAATCATAAGTTCCACACCAGTAACCCTAGACCTTGATACTGACTAGAAACCATAGTATACAAGCTGTACAATTTACCAATAAAGCACAGTATTCCTCCAGACTCTTGAGTTGTCATTATACCTCTCACCCTACACTTCATATGAGCTTTATTTAATTTGCGTGCTTTAACAAGCATTGCAAATATTTCCGTGCTCTCTATGAGTTTTATTTAATTTGCGTGCTTTAACAAGCATTGTAAATATTTGCGTGCTCTCTATGAGCTTTATTTAATTTGCGTGCTTTAACAAGCATTGCAAATATTTGCGTGCTCTCTATGAGCTTTATTTAATTTGCGTGCTTTAACAAGCATTGCAAATATTTGCGTGCTCTCTATGAGCTTTATTTAATTTGCGTGCTTTAACAAGCATTGTAAATATTTGCGTGCTCTCTATGAGCTTTATTTAATTTGCGTGCTTTAACAAGCATTGTAAATATTTGCGTGCTCTCTATAAGCTTTATTTAATTTGCGTGCTTTAACAAGCATTGCGTGGTCATTATAGCTTTTAAAGTGTATTGGCGTGACCATATTATACTGTCCTATAATGGATTTTTTTATCCAAACAGTTTTAAGGTTTCTATGATATGAATATAATAACACCTGCACTCCGGATGGCCATCCAATGTGAATCCACCGTTACATGAAAAACCTTACGGTGCCACCGCGCCGGGGCGCGGAAGGACTCTCAAAGTCGTGAACTCTCAAAGTCTTCCCGACAGCTGTCATTGACTTGCGTGTGTACCTACACTAATAATAATATAAAGAGGAAAGATTTGTATTTTTGTATGTTTGTAACGAATAAACTCAAAACCAATGGATCGATTTTTAAATCGTTTTATTATTTGAATTCTACATTGTCCCCGAGTAACTTAAGCTAGGTTTTATTTTTCTGCAACTTCCATTTCAACTAATTGAGCGAACTAAATAGACATCGGTTTAGTGTTTGATAGCATTTGACACTTTTTTGTTCACATAATTAGGTAAACACTTTTGTATACCTACTTCATGATGTCCTGTAGCGCAATTTTGCATGGCCCTTTGTTTCATTTTACAACTCGGATAGCATGGCCTTTAGGAATCTACCCATTCCTACGTAGGTGCGTAACCTATTTCATTGTAGGTACTTACAACACTTGAATGGTTATTTAGACAACACCAAGGCAACATTTCGCTACATCATCAATCCCACGTCCATAAAGTACTTGGCCGTTTTTAATAGCATATTTTTATTTATTGATCTCATGACCAATAAACGTACAGTCAACAGCAAAAGAAACTGATGAAATAGGATCTTAAAATAGTATAAGCAATAAATTAAGTCCGATTTCCGAGTCCGATTAAGTAAATGAACCCATAATTGTGTCATAATTAAGTGACATTCCATTCAAAAAGTTAAAGTCATTACTGAGTGTTTCAAATTGGACTGATTCTTTAAAATATCAAGTCAGTAATACGACCAAACTTTCATATGTAAGTGGACACGAATTTTTGGGACTTCATGACCTCTCAAAACCAGCTCGGAAAACAAGTCAGACAATCGATTAATGTCGGTTATATTTGTTAGACAAACACACCCACTATAACAACACCTCTCATTTCAGTTTTTTTTTTTGCAACATTTTGAATAAATCCTTTTTAACTGCTGTGAACACCCTGGTTGTCATTTGAAGATTTTAAAATGTTGACTTTCTCTTGTTTGACACTTGACTGTCTTAAATAATTTTTAGTAGATAGGTATAAACATTTTATTTGCCGTATCTCAAAAACCAATCAAGTCTACTTAGTCGTGATAGTTTTCTTTTTAATTCGTTATATGTGCTTTCATTTAAGATTTTTGCAATGCAATGTTGAAATACAGTCGGCAATCTTATTTATGTTTGTAAACTCATGGTCGTATATGTGTGACGTTTGACTCAGGTAAGATTACCGACCGAGATAGAATAGCAAGAAACCCTGTGAAATTAAACTGAAAATAAGGGTGAGGCGTCGTTGAATCATAGTTTTGGCCATCAAGCCAGACAAATAACTTCAATAAATATTTTAAAGAAAACAGAAGTGGGTATTCAGCCATTACCATAAAAGTAAATTGTCTTCTTGTTGACACTTAGGCACAATAGTTATTTGTGCAACAAGAGAGCAAAGTTGGTTTTTACTGCGAGTGTTGTTTTTGAATCCCGAGTAAGCGAAGGATTCAAAGACACGAGATGTAAATAACTTTGGTCTCGTGTGACACATACAACTTTTCACCTCAGCAGCGAGAACAACACAGCGTGAAGCTGGTAGGGCCAACGCAGGTCTTCCGTTGTGACCATTTGGTGAATACACGACTAAATAACGACACGATCGCATATGCATCAATCACAAGCATTTTTGCAAAATACTAATAAAATAAAAAGTGGAAAAAATAAACATGAAACAGATAAAACCTGTCACTCAACTTGATAATGCCGTAGTGCAAACACAACTTTATACAGCTTTATGTAGTCTGTGGCTTTAAAAAAAACCTAACTAGGCCTTTTCTATGGCTATTGGCTATGGCGGACAAATTAACAAAAATTACATCGTCATTTACATTACATTACATTTTTTTTGGGCCTACTATGTGTGGAATTTGAAAATCGAACTTCGAATCAAGTTGTTTCTATCTCTCGCTTTTTTCCTATCGAAGTGAAAGTGACAGAACAAAGTGAAGTTCAATTTTTTCGAATGTTGTGAGTAGCCCCAGCTCTGCTCACGGCATTTAAAAAAAATAATTAAAAAGCTACTTTGCCTCTCGCTCGCAGCAAAATTGAATTTTGCTCACTGTGCATTAGGTACTGAACATTGGCTTAAACAAGACCAATTCATTTTTGATTTTGTAAATTTTAAATTAGTTAGTTATTTTGCTAGAAAATGTGCCATTCATGGTGGCTCTTTTATAATGGTTGAAAATACTCTTAAATACAAGGAAAGGAAGGATATTGTCAAGTTATCGATAGAAAGGATTATAGAAATTTCATGCGCCGAACTAGAAAGTTATATAATAATATGTGTTTACAGACCACCATTGGCTGATTTTTGCACATTTGAATCTACTATGGAACATGTGTTAAAATTAGCATGTAATAGCCAGAAGCATATTATAGTTTGTGGAGATTTTAATATTAACTTACTTGAAACGTCAAATAATACCACTAGGTTACTAAGTTTATTTAAATCTTTTAATTTAGGTAATCTGTTCCTTGAACCTACACGGATAGGTATTAGTAGTGCAGGTTGCACGTGCTTAGCTTAGATAATATTTTTTGTAATTGTAAATGTTTGGGTAAAGAAATATTTAATTATTTTAATTCTGACCATAGTGGTCAGAAGGCTTCTTTCATCAATGATTTTTATCAAAAATCTCAGACAATAACATACCGACCTATAACTAATAATCGTATGGAATTATTCAAAAATAAAGTTCAGAGTAATCTTTCAGTGTTACCTTTCATACAGAATGAGTGTAATAGTATTTATAATGACTTGTTTGGCGTAATTCTGCATTAATTTAATAACAATTTTAAAATGAAAACTATTACTAGGTCGAAAACCAAATTTAGTGAATGGGCTACTGCAGGCATTCATAAAAGTAGAAATAGGCTTTATGACCTATATAGAGAGAGGGAGGACAATAAGAACGCTGACTTCCTAAATTATGTTAAGAATTATTCGAGGACTTTTAAGCAAGTTTGTTTAACTGCTAAGGCAAATTTTCTTCGTCTTAAACTCAAATCATCTGACAATGAGGTAAAAACTGTATGGAATATTATAAATAGAGAAACGGGAAAATCAAAAACTCGTGATATTAAAATCACCCTAAACACAGGTGACAAACAAATCACGTCAAATAAAGACGTCGCCTTAGCTTTCGAACATTGTTTTTCCAACATAGCCATTAATACTACGAAATGTCTTAAATCATCCGCGGTTGAAGCTAAATCATTACTTTGCACTGAGGTCTGTAAATGTAATATTAACTTTGAATTCATCCCCGTTGATTCAGAATCAATAGTCAAGGTATTTAAATCACTTAGTTTAAAAAAGACTGAGGATTTGTGGGGCACATCAGTTAAAGTAGTCTTTCATATCATAGATGTAATTGCACCCCATCTAGCATTAATTTACAATAATTGCATATCAGAGGGGATCTTTCCAGATCTCATGAAATATAGCAAAGTCATACCTCTTTTTAAATCTGGCGAGATGAGTGATTTAACGAACTTCCGTCCCATTTCCATACTACCAGTTCTAAGTAAAGTCTTTGAGAAATTAATGCTGAATGATATGTTAGGTCACTTTAATAGAAATAAACTACTTAGCAATAACATGTTCGGCTTTACCAGAGGTCGATCAACAATTGATGCGGCATCTGTACTCGTTAAATATATATATATATAACAGTTGGGAGACATCTTGCGATGCAGTAGGAATATTTTGTGATCTTTCTAAAGCATTTGATTGCGTAGATCATGCGACCCTTATTTTAAAATTAGAACATTATGGATTGTCCAATAAAGCTTTAAATCTTATGTCTTCTTATCTAAGTGATAGAACTCAAACAGTTGTAAACAAAACGCAATCTGTTGGAGCTACAGTAAAAATAGGAGTGCCTCAAGGCTCTATTTTAGGTCCTTTTTTATTTTTGGTTTATATAAATGACTTACCACCAACAGTAGATAAACTTTGTGAAATTGTACTTTTTGCTGATGATACTTCACTTATTTTCAAGGTAGATAGAAAATCCGTAGACTACAGTAGGATAAACGCCACACTAGATAAAGTACTTAATTGGTTTACTAGCAACAATTTGCTACTAAATGCTAAGAAAACTAAATGTGTTAGGTTCGCTTTGCCTAATGTTAAATCGGTAGATTCAAGTATTTTTCTAAATGACGAGTGTCTGCAAATGGTAGATAAGGCAGTTTTCCTAGGCATAACAATAGATCAAAATTTGCAATGGAGTCCCCATATAGCTGTACTGGCAGGTAAACTAAGTTCGGCTGCTTACGCCGTTAGAAAAATTAGACAACTAACTAATGTTGAGACAGCTCGCTTAGTTTATTATACTTATTTCCATAGTGTTATGTCGTACGGTATTCTGTTTTGGGGTAAGGCAGCTGACATACAAACTATATTTGTGATACAAAAAAGGGCCATTCGTTCTATTTACAACTTAAATTCCCGTGACTCCTTAAGAGAACTTTTTAAAGAAATTAATATCTTAACTGTAGCGTCTCAATTTATTTATGAGAATATTATTTATGTTATTAAGAATTTAGATTTGTTCACCAAAAATTCTGATATACATAATTTAAATACTAGAAATAAAAATAAAATCGCTATTCGACAATTCCGTGTCCGTAAAGTACATAAATCATTTGTTGGTCAATGCATTCATTTCTATAATAAATTACCTGACGTAGTTTTAAAGTTACCCTTTTCAGCACTTAAAAATTACTTGAAAAAGTCGTTAATGTCGAAAGCGTATTATAGGGTCGAGGATTATCTAGCAGACAAAAATGCATGGCCTAAACTCGAAACTTAGTAAGCTGCTTACGATCTTAATTGTTAAAATATGCATGTTCTTATGTTCAATAAAAATCTTTAAATCTTTAAAATCTTTAAAATCTTTAAATCTTTAGTCAATAATAATTTATTCAAATGTAAAACCTTTATCTTGTCTAGGGGACACTGTTGATGTAGGAAAACATGTCGAAACTTTCATGTGGTCGTCTTGTTGTTTTTTTGTTTTTTGCCTTTTTCTCCCTCTATATCTCTCCTAATATTTTTGTCATGTTTTCCTGCTGAACTACGCATGATATTTGATATTATATTTAAATTTATATTTATAGCTTTATATAATACTAGACTAAGTTGTATCATTGTAATAAGAAATATGGTTTAAAAAATGACTGACTGCTGAGTTTCTTGCGGCGTTTCTTCTCGGCAGTGGTCTCCTCTTGGGAAGCGCTGGTAGACTCCTGACGTGTAAAAGTGCCCGTGCGGCCTACTTACTCAATAAATTTCTTTTATCTTTTTTTATCTTATCTTTAATTGGACCATAAAAATGTTTTTTCCCATACAAACTTTGCAACCCCCTTTCATACCTTTAGGGGTTGAATTTCAAAAAATCCCTTCTTAAACGACGCCTCCATTACAAATCTAACTTCCCCTCAAAATTCCAACTTTTTATCTTTATCGGTTTGGGCTGTGCGTTGATATGTCACCCGGGACATTGCCTTTTATATATATAGAAGATAGATAGATAGATAGTACACGTATAGACAGGTGAATAACTATATTTCTATATAATTGTTTACAGCCACGACAAAATGTACCAAGAGAACCAGTACGCATTAATTTATGATTGAAACATTCACCCTTATAAACTTTTTCTATGGGGAAGTATCACACCTTAGTATTATTATCGATTTACCTTTTATCCATTGGACGTCGAAATTGTTTTTCTACTCGCGTACTATAAACCGCTAATATTGATATCGTTAATGGTGTCAGAATACCATCTATAGCGTAACCGAAGAGTAAAAACAATTCTATAATTAGCGTTGCCATGGTAATAACAGTTCTATAATTTATTATAGCATTGTTATTACCATGGTAACGGTCATTCCGGATATCAGTCTTGGCGTTTAGTTAACACTTGACATCCTAATAATTTGTATAATAAACCGTTAAAAAATGTTAACACCAATTAAAGTTATCTATATTAAAAATAAAATTATTTTTGAGACTAAATATGTGTTTAGAATTACATTTTTATCAAGTTACTAAAAATAGATGAGTAATATCCGTCGATTTGTTATTTGGTTACCATGGTTACGTTCAATATGGATATCAACAAAATGGCGTTTTGTTTGGCATTCCAACTTTTATGATAAATTGTCAGAACTGTTTTAGTACCTAACTATTAAAGATTGCATGAAATTTATAAACATTTAGCAATAAAATTTACAAACTAGGTATTAACGCCAATCGGAATAATGAAAATGACTTTGCTAACAAGTAATTTGTTAGCAGAAAAATCGAGTGAAGACGAGAGAAAAGTTAGCGATTGTTTGTTTTTGTCATTATCATTCTAAGCTTGTAGAAAAAGTTATGTATGCAACGGTACATAATTAGCTCTTAAGGTACTCGTGCCTATAATTAGAGCGCTCGCAAGCTCGCGCTCTAACCTCGGCGCTCGTGCCTTAAGAAGCTTCATTATGTACCAGTTACATAAATAACTATTATTGTTTATTGCATAACCTGGCAGAGTTGAAATTTTATGAGAAACTCAAGGAGTTTTCGTCCTCCGTTTTTCTTGTTACATTTGACTATACTAACAGGGATTAAATATTTTATTGATGTGTAGCATTAAAATAACGATGTTATATTTATTTAATCTGTAACCTTTTTTCTATTTTTTCCGACATAGGTACTTAGTACATCTCGATGTAGTCGTAACATAGCAAATATGTAGTTCTTAGTTTAAACCTGTACCAACTACAATGAGCACATTTTGTTTTGGCAGGTACTCAAAATGTGAGCCAACCAAGAAATATTATCTCTTAGTTGACATAAAATGAATACAACAGCAATGCTACCGGTCACATCAAACAAAGCTGACAGTAACAACAGCAAGTTCCTTAGTGATTGAAATAACATCTTAGGTTGGGTTTTATAAAGATCCGTTAGATCAAATTTCGGTCAGGAATGTCAAAACTTGTATGAAGTTACTAAAATTTGATCTGACATATTTACTAACGGACCTTTATAAAACCGGCCCTTAGTTGATGCATCTAACGTCTTTATTAGGCTCGTATAGAATCGAGACGCCTTTGCACAACAATCACAATCTTGTTAGAAGCAACCGATTTATTTAGTGTAGCTGACACCTTATTTTGGACTAAGTAGTTAGACTAAGCGTGTGTCAGTTTGTTTACTTTATGTTCTAAGCTAATAGAGCTACGACTTACGACAAACATGAACTCATAATTTGAACCATGGATCCAACCTCCATTCTTTGATTTTTTTTCTCTTGCAGGTATTAACAATTTATGCATTTACTCACGTTCTTTACCTCGTCGCCAATGTAACGTCCTAAGGTTTAGGATCAAGTAGGTTATTGGATAGGTAATAAAACCACGTTAATGCGTTTGCCCCACACGCTCACGCCGCGACCCACCGACCGACCGCAATGACAGATCAATGTCACATCCAGCTGTCAGGCAGGAAGTGTTGCCAACGGCAGGGTGTTTATTCCAATACACTACAGTGGCCACATTTAAAAAATTTGCTCAAAAATGATAACACAATAAGTTATATCTGATTATCTGTTAAAATTACACAATTAACAATAAAACATTTTAATTCTGTGTGCGATACCGAAGCAAAATGTATTCAGCACTCCTACTATTTATACAATTTAATTAGCGCTATTTAGCTAAATTACAATACAATTACAATTAAATTAAGGTACGTAACAAATTATTCAATTATATTAGATAGCTCTCAACATGGTCCTAAAGACTTGCAACAAGTTACTGAAGATGTCGATATCACTTGCACATGTTCTATGAGCTATTAGAATATATTATAATGGGATATCTGGGCATACTTATGAGGCATTTATTAATTAACGATATCTGATCATTTGACGGATCATTTTGTCTAATGAAATGATTAATAACTAATAAGTCTATAATTATACTACACTTTTGCAACGATGGCAGTTTAAAATGAGGGCCTTATTTAATAGCTATTTATGAAATAAAATTATACATACTTGCTTATGTGTACTTATTCTGCTAACTACACTTAATGATATAATTGTACCTACATGGTATTAACATTAGTGACTATAGGGAATTATGCATTGTTACCAAAATCATAATGATTAAAGTGATTGTAAAACACTATACTTACGAAGGGTGATCAATAAGTTTTTAGAATCGGTATGAACGATCCTCATAATGATATTATTTTAATGTGGACTATACCATGGCACTAAAAAACGTTAAATTAGAGAAAACAATAATTTACATTATTAATTTGTTTTTCTGTGATAGCTAAACAAAAAACATCTGTATAAACAATTTTACAAGACGGCAAAAATAAGAGTTAGTTTTGCAATTATTTGGAGCGGTGTGGAGAAAGTTCTGATGCCCTTATGATTTAAAGGATAAACAAGTTATGTTTGCACTGGACTTTTTTATTTCCAGCTCGGTTACCAAAATGTAAGGTTGCTTTTTCGGCTTTTTCCGGGATTATTGGGGCCTACAAATAAATACTGTTATTTTTTTAAATATTAAATAACCTAGGAGAATTATATAACATTATTCTGCCATATAATTATGGATTTAAAAGAAAAAAAAACGGATGAAAAAAATTAACGAATTTTCGGCAGGAATTATGCTTCAGAGACATCTAATTCACAAGGGTGCTGGGTAGTGATTCTGTCAAAAGCAAAGGTGAGCGAACGCAGGAGTGATGTCCAAGCGGCGAGTTTAAGTAGTCCCGTCAAAGCGAACAAAACACATTTCAGCGCGTGTATTCAATTTGGCAGCATGGCTTCTCGAACGTATAAGGCTGCCTAATTGAGAATGCACGCGCTAATATGTGTTTTGCTCGCTCTGACTTCACTCCTGCATTCGCTCACCTTTGCTTTTGAGAGAATCAATACCCTGCTCTCCGACCTAAGTTCAGAAATGATTACCGCTCCCCCTGTTATTTAGCCCTAACTTTTGACTACTACCTCTGATTATAAAAAAATCGCAAGCTGATGATGACTTAGTGAAGGTACAAAATTTGAACAAGGTAAAAAATATTTTTATAGGGGTAAAATAAAACATTCAAATGATGTTTATAAATGTTTTCAAATATAGAAAGTGTGCATATTCCAATTAAAATATAATGATTTACATATCTCTCATTTTTTATACCGATTCTAAAAACTTATTGATCACCCCTCATACTTCTTATATGGTACCTACATGTGTAATATTTTTATTTACATAATTGTTTTTAAAAGTAGCAAGTGAGTCTTTATATGCCAAAATTTGAGTGAAATCGAGTGAAGTTATGGGTAATTTGGAATGAAGGGTTCTATTTCAACATTAAGGCTAAATGTAGTGTAGGAATTTCTTAATTACACGGATACCTACTAACTATTTTGTAAATAGTGTTTTACCTATGAAACTAGCAGTCCAGGTTCCATTCCCGGTAAGAACACATATTGGATGAATGACCTATATTATGAGTCATGGATATTTAATTTTCATTTTGGTACATACCTATCTCTCTAATATATAAAATTATCGTGTCACAGTGTTTGTAACAAAACTCCTCCGAAACGGCTTGACCAATTCTTATGAAATGTTGTATGTATATTCAGTAGGTCTGAGAATAGGACTTTTTTTTAAGTTTTGGATGAAAAAAAAATACTCCCCTATTCATTATAAAATTGTATACTAGTTGAAGAGTTCTTACAATAAAATTTAGTAAGTACGCATAATGCAAATTCAATTACAACCCAATAATAACATTATGTCAAGTAACTGTCAAACAGCATAGTTGTGTTTTTGTCAGTGTCTAAGTATAAATTAAAGAAAAGTGTTAATACACCACGAAAACCTTAAAAAGTTGTCAAAAAACGTGAAGGAAACTCTGAGGCCGCGATCCCATATTGAGTTATCATGGTAGCAGTGCGGTCTTGAAGATAAAACGGCAAAAACATTAAGGGAAACTACATATGCATAACAACTGCATATAACAAAAAATAAAGCATACCCTCAAACTACAAAATTAATTGACGGGTTGGGCAGTGTTGCCACTGAAGAAAAACAATTAGGTCACACAAAGGGCTACCATCCTTAATACAGTGTGCCCAGTGGTAAGAAAAACTACCAATTTAGTAGATTCCTTAAGAAGACGGAAATGGACCCACAAATCTCAATGATATTAGAAAAAATGGAAGAAATGAAGACGGAGTTTCAGAAACAAACATACATTCTTATAGAGAGCTTTAATAAAAGCTTAACAACTACCATAGAGGAGAAAATAAAACCAATTGTAGATGAGAATCTTAAGCTAAAAGAAGAAGTTAAAACACTCAAAAATAAAGTTCAAAATTTGGAGAAGGGGACAAGGAAAAACAACATTATATTGCACGGATTAGATGAGACGGAAGGAAACTTTGAAGACTTGAGAAATAATGTTTTGGAAATTTTAAACAACGTCAGCTCTAAATCAGGGATACGAGAATGGGATCAATGGGAAGTCAGTAATATATATAGAATCGGGAAAAAGAATAACATAAAACCAAGGCCCATTTTAATATATGTAACACTAACTTGGCGAAAATTTGAAATACTAAAAAACAAAAAACAACTACCCGAAAACATAAGCATCACCGAAGACTTCCCAAGGGAAATACTAAACATAAGGAAGGATCTAATGATTCGCAAAGAAGAGATGGAGAAAAATGGCAGAATTGCCTTTATCCGCTACGACAAGCTTGTAGTGAAAGATAGAAGGGCACCAGGAGAGGACAACAAAAGAAAGAGATCCACAACGAAATCACCATCAGAAGAGCAGAAAAGGAAAATAACGGCCCCAAAAAAGATAACAAAAACGAATGCATTTGATGTAATTCAACAACGCGCCCAGCCGAGTACCTTTTCGACAGAGACTAACAAGTAGCAACCAAGACAAAGGCCTCTTCAAAAGACACACAACTATCCTACAACAATACACCAAAACAACACAACGGACCAGAAACAATTAGAAACGAATACCACAACTTTATCAAACAACAACTTATTACAAAATATCTCCAAGCTGGATGGTCACCAAGGGGAGATCGACCGACACCCTCTAAAATATTCCTCCTACAACCACCCAAACCCAAAACCCATAAAGCCAAAAACAACAATACAGATAGCAACCTATAATGTTAGAACATTAAGAACAGAAGAGAAACTTACTGAATTAGAACAGGCCCTTAATCAAATAAACTGGGACGTATTAGGACTATGCGAAACAAGGCGACTCGGAGAAGAAATTAAGGAATACCAAAATTATATTTTCTATTATAAAGGACATATACAAGGATTACACGGAGTGGGGTTTATGGTTAACAAACATTTGAAAAAACACATAAAAGAATTCATAGGAATATCAGACCGTATAGCCATACTCAACATAGAACTACCTGGTTACAAAAACATATGGACCATAATCCAAATATATGCACCAACGGAAGCAGCCTCGTAAGAAGAAAAAGCAAACTTCTATAACGACTTGTCTAATGCAATGGAGGTAACACATAAATACATTATAGTGATGGGAGATTTTAACAGTCAAATTGGAAACAATCAAGATAAAACAAATAACACCATTTTGGGAAGATATAAATGCGGAAAAACAAACAAAAATGGGGAAAAAATGTTACATTTTGCTCAGCAACACAATTTGGCAATTATGAATACCTTCTTTAAGAAAAAATCAAGTAGACGTTGGACTTGGCAATCACCAAATCAACAGCACAAGAACGAAATAGACTACATTCTTACAAACTCACCTTGTTTCTTCAAAAACGTTGGAGTAGTGGCACAGTTTAACTTCATATCAGACCACCGAATGTTAAGAGGTTCAATCTACGGAAAGGAGCCAAAAAGGACTAGAAAACACATAAAAACAGACAAACAACACATACCACTGCCACTGCCAGACTATATAAAGGATGAACTTCAGCACAAACTGCAAGAAATCAAAGAATTAGACAACATACAACAAAAATACAACACACTCGAAAAAGAGCTACAGAACCTAAGTCGTCACCTACCATGTACACAGAAAAAGGACAAGATAGGAGAAGAAACAAGAAAAATGTTAGAAGAAAGGAAACACTTATTCCAAAACAGAAGATTAAACCACACAGAAATAATCTCAATTAGCAAAAAAATTACTGAAGCCATTAAAACACATAGGGAACAAAACAGAATTGAGATAATTAAATCAGAGATAGAAAGAACAGGAGGAACTAAACAAGCATTTAACAAATTAAGAGACCATACTGTGTGGATTCCAAGCTTAAAGAGAAAAGATAGCAAGGGAGCTCAAACTACAACAGGTTCAAGACAAGTAATATCCGAGATAGCTACAGACTTCTTCAAGGATCTTTACAGTAAAAAAGTATTTCTGACAGCCCCAGATGGAAATAAAAACAGGACAAATAAGAATGAAGAACACATACCACATATACTAGAAAGTGAAGTTAAAAAATCTATTCTCTCGCAAAAAAATAACAAATCACCTGGGGACGATGGAATAAATAACGAGCTCTTAAAGGGGACTCTTGAGGAAATAATTAAACCACTTACCAATTTATTTAACCAGATAATTTCACAAGAAGTCATTCCAGAACAATGGACAAAATCTACTATAATCCTACTACATAAAAAGGGAGACAAGAACAAAATCGAAAATTATCGCCCAATAAGTCTGATGCCCAACATGTATAAAGTATTCTCCAGAGTCATACTTGGGAGGTTAAACAACACACTAGAACAAAATCAACCAAAAGAGCAGGCAGGATTCAGACGAGACTTTTCCACAATCGATCATATACATGTAGTGAAGCAGATAATACAGAAAAACAATGAATATGGAAAAAAATACTACATGGCTTTTGTAGACTACAACAAGGCATTCGACTCTATAGACCATCAATACATGTAGGCAGCACTAAGGGACCAGGGAATAAACGAAAAATACATTAAGGTTCTCAAGAAAATATATGAGTTCGGCACGGCAGTAGTTCAGCTGGAAAGTAAAGGGGAAACATTTAGAATAAACCAAGGAGTGAGACAGGGAGACCCTTTATCCCCAAAGCTGTTCTGCGCTGTGCTGGAGTCTGTATTCAGACATCTTGAGTGGGACCTGCATGGATTGAACATAAATGGTACCAAACTTTCCCATCTTCGATTCGCAGATGATATTGTGATATTTGCTGAAGAGGCTAACACACTTCAAACAATGCTCCAACAACTAGCACACGAAAGTGCCAAGGCAGGCCTTACCATGAACACCGAGAAAACAAAACTAATGACAAACCACACTCGGGAAACAGTCTTATTGGGTGACAATGAAATTGAATATGTAAATGAATACATATACTTAGGCCAAGTTATATCACCTGTAGACCAGATGTCCAAGGAATTAGAAAGAAGAATTAACAACACATGGAGCCGATACTGGTCAATGAAAGAAATCATGAAAAACACAACAGTACCTGTAGAGATCAAATCAAAGCTTTACAACACATGTATACTTCCTTGTATGACATATGGCTGTGAAACTTGGACACTCACTAAGAAAAACACTCAAAAACTAGCAGTCTGCCAACAAGCAATGGAAAGAAGCATGATCAACATTAAAAGGAAGGATAAATGGAGATTAACAAGAATAAGGAATATAACTAAAATAACTGGAGTGACAACAACAATTAAGAAAAGGAAATGGAAATGGTCAGGCCATATGCTACGTTCCAAAATAGACAAATGGACAAAACAAATTACGGAATGGTACCCAAGGGATGGAAAAAGGAGTCGAGGAAGACAGGTACGAAGATGGGAAGACGATTTCCCACCACAATGGAGAAGGGTCGCTCAAGATAGGAAAATGTGGAGGACACTAGAGGAGGCCTATGTCGAAAATCGACAGCATGACCAAGGAGCTGAAGCAAATAGCAATACTTAATTAATCAGTTTAGTTTAGTTTAAAATAATTTTTATAAAATATATTGCACTGCATGTCAAAATATATGAAATGTATTAATACTGGTCATTGGAATAAAGGCTAATTGAAATTGAAATTGAATAACATGTGGGAGAGATCATCTGATGATGTTCGTATTGGTAAAATAAATACCAAATAAATAATGTAAGCTTTAGGTACGTTTTTCGTAAAAATTACGTTTAAGAAAAAAGTAGAAACATTAATTTGTGAACTTGTTAGATTAGCCTCGCAAAACAGTTAAAGGCTACGTATGAAAGCAACAAGCAATCGGTAAACCAACTCGTGACAAAGTTATATTCTTTTTACTAAGGTTAGCTCAGTCAAATAATGAATGAGTTTATTACCCAAATAAGAAAAAAAATACCTGCTATAATATTTCTCAACTATGTCCCTTCTTCCAGTAGCAACGATAAACAAACGTAAATACACAAAAATAATATTTCACCACCATCACTTGTAACACAACCACTTTCCTGACAGGTAAGGTCAATAAATTCACTTCACTCACATTTACACAGCCATTTATTTTAGATGGCGGCCATCTTTCGTCTGAGAAGTCAGGGTACGTTTCCACTCAAACAATGCTGAGTGAAAGAGTGAAAACGACACGTAACGCAGGTTCTGATTGGTTCATTTCTCTCTTCACCTTTGCTTCGGTTAAGGGAAACCGCACCCTAAACCAACTCACCTCTAATATAGGAGCTTTTCAATTTGATACTAATGACAAGCAAAAGTGATCTCGTTGTCAAACGAGTGAACTAATTGAGAAAGTTAAGAATTGCGTGATAGTAGGGACAAATAGTTCCGCTGACGTCTGTGAGCGCTAGTATCGCTATTACCGTGTTCGGTGTAGAATACGCAATAATTAGTTGGAAATTAAAACATGATTGGGTACTGCCGTCGGTAAAATCGTTATGTATTAGGTTTTTGACGTGACAACGTCTTATAAATTGGTTTGCCGGGTGACACTTCAAAAAACTGCGTTACGCTCCGCTCACGTTATGCGCTCACAATGAGAGCGAGTGAGAGGCACGCGTCCCTTCCACTCGGGCATGGTTAGCCCGCCTAAGAGCGAGAGAGACAGACATAAAAAGTGAAAGGCACGCGTCCCTTCCACTCGAGCACAGTTAGCCCGCCGCACAGCGCAGTTGAGCGAGAGAGAGAGAGTGAGAGAGATAGGCATACACACCGGTTCATGTCTTGCGCTTCTATTTCGCTTAGGCGCCTGTATACAAGTTTACACGTTGCCAGTTAATTGTAAAACGATTGTGTAGTGATAATGTGAAGGTAGTTTCGTCCATCGCAACAATTCAAACAGCAAAGGTAAATAATTTCAGACTGATAATATAACATGATGAAATAAAATTTTGTTAATATGAAATTCAGTGCGAGATTCTTTGTATAAATTAATGTTTTAAATATAATTCTTTGTATAAACAAATGTTTTAATTTGTTACTATTATTTCATCCTTCTTCCTACTATACGATTGAATATTCACATTAAAATTATTTTACCACTCAAAGTCGTTGTCACGTAAAACTTTCGCCCGTATATCGACTTTACAGGCAACCAATTTTTTATTACTAAAGTACCGCAAAATAGTACATACGTAATTTTAAAACTCTTTAATACGTATATAAATAGCCTTAGGTGTAAAACGTCATGTCACCAAAAGTGAAGAGAGCTGTCACCTAAAGTGAAGAGAGCTGTCACCTCTTCACCTTAGCCTACATTCATCTTAGCTTTTGAGAGAATCACACACCTGGACACCCAGAGTTCGGGGGAAAAGATTCACGAAAACTAAACACTTCAGCTACGGCTGCCGTATTTTTTGTGAACTATATGCGCAATCTACTCAGAATTGCATAAAACTTATCACACCTAGTTTAGTTAAAACGTCGGTCCCTGCCAGTTGTGCAACATGCAAAACGTGACGATACCATATTCGGTACTTAATTGTCTGAAAACTTTTAGTCCGCGAAGACCATTGAAAAACAGGGGTTTCAAATTAAGAAACCTACTCGGGAGACTGGTCAGCGCCCCTCCGATAACAGTCGAACAAGGGGGTGGCCAGGAGGTGCCCGTAGGTCAGCCACTGCGAAAGAGTCTGTCTAATGAATGATGAACCGGGCTTTTATTTAACTGGCAAGTCTGGCAACACTATTAAAATGACGTTTTGACATTGACAAACAAGTCGTAGTTGATGCGAGTCTGGATTTATTTTGGAAATTTACGGACTAAACATGCGTAAAACTATCAAAAGTGGTGTGCGACAGATGCTCTTTAACATTATAAACAAATATAAAGAAAAACAAGAGAAGAGGGACGCATTGTTATGTCATCAATAAATAGAGTGTTTAGATACAGTGACCGAATTCATAGGTTAGTATGGCATGCTTATTTTGATATTTATTATTTCTATATCTTCAATCTAAAGTTTCATAGAATATATACCTTTTTCTGTCCTACCTATCTTTTGAAATTGGTATTTCTTTTACATTAAGACTAAAATTAATTAAATCATTGTCGTTCCTTATAATATATAGCCATGCAGAGCAAACAGCATTTTGTTGGTTGTGAACCAAATGTACCTACGTACACTTCATGAGCTCTTGGAAAGATGTTCGGGTTATATCTGTCTTCCTTGCTCTTAAACCGTTGCAATTTGAACCTCACTGATGCAATTTGATTTTGCCTAAACCCAAATGTTCTTAGAGCTGTCGGACTGTACAATGGGGATGTACTGTGTGTCACAATGTATTTGTAAATGGTGTTCTGTTTAATTCATTCCTTCTTTCTTCTTACAGATATCAGTGTTTCGACATTGAAGAGAATAAATATTGAAGGCAAAGTAAACCATGGTGTCTTCCGTACTCCAGAAAACAAGCGACCTCACAAGGCCACAGTATCCAATTAAGATCATTTTAACATCCATGCCATCCGAAATAAAATGAACGAATTTTTTATTGTAAAGAAGCAAGTGCCTACACTCAGATGCCTATTAGGTAGCAGGTTGAGAGAAAGCATCGGTTTTACCCTAATAATAAATAAAATATTTTTACTTAATGACTTGTTATTGATGATTTTATTTACTAAAAGAGCTCACAAATGAGAAAGCATGCTGATGCAAGCATTATTATGGTGGTCTGAATTCATTTTTCATAGATAATTTCAAAGCATCAAATACTTTGTGACACCCAAAGTTGCCAAATATTTCGGTTCATGTTTGGGGACATTGGGTGTCACTATCTATTTATTTAATGCTGACTATACGGTCAATCAACTTTTCTTTGTAGTTCGTGGCCAGGGTGACGTTTCCTGGGTCACTCTATAAAACTATGATTTCAAAGGATATAAGTCCACTACCATTCTTTTATGGCTTTTCTCCTGAGTATGCTACATTATAACATGTTTTCTAAGAAACTCTAACACTGTTGTCTCCTGGCTTACGGGACAATAACAACAACAAAAAAGTTGAGTACCTATAATTTATTAATACGGGCCTTAGTATTGTGAAAAGTACACGTTTCCTCTTCCTTTGTGCCCACCAAATTAATCAAAATAAGAAAAGTATCAAAATCGTTTATTTTACATGCATTGATCGGTAATACCATATGAAGATTTTTTGAATTTGCCGCTTTTTCTCAGGTTCATCTTTCATTAGATAGACTTTAACTGCTGGACGCCTTTGTCATTTTTGCGACTATGCACTTAAAATAACCTCAAAAAACAAAGTTGACTGGTAGAGAATGCTTGTAGCATTAAGTTCGCCTTTTTTACACTATTTTAATTTTGTGCAATAAAATATTAAAATAAATAAATAAATAATATGGTCTTAGATTGGGTGCGATATGGTTATTCAATCCTGTTTAGCACAGAGGTAAAACAAATATCAGTACCAAAAAACACCTTCTCACAGAGTGAAGAAGCTGTGTAAGCATTACAGGAGCTGTTCGATTTAGGGGTCATATCCGAGTGTACCCACATCACAGATCAATTTATTTGCAAGTAAATTCTTGCTCCGAAACCTGATTTATGTAAGCGATTCATGTTAAATTTAAATAATAAATTTATAGCACCTTGTCATTTCAAGATGGATCCTCATCCCGGAAAATAAAGATAAGATAAAGATAAAGAGACATTTATTCACAACAATACAAGATTATATTAGGTAGATACAAAAATAACAAGACAGAGAAATTGTTGCGAAACGGTCCCAACTCAGCATTCGCTAGCCGTAAAGCCAGCACTGTTCTTCCGTTGGAACCGCTGAAAATGGGTAGTTGGACTTCTTTCAGATCTATTGTGGCTATTTTCTAGCGCCAATAAATAAATAAATAGTGACAGTAAGTACTTGCGATTTGTCGCATGGTTTATCTGTGGCCTTTAGAGTATTTACGAAAATTATGAAAGAAGTGATTTTCAAATCTGTCATTTATTTGTAAGTATGATATTCTGTGCTTAGAGATAGTGTTCACGGATACCTTCATAATGTACATACAGGTACGTATTTCAATGTCTAAAATTAAAAAAACTAACGTTAAATAACCTACATTCAAAATACCTAATGATTTCAAATACCTAAGCAAGTAACACCTACCTACGAATTACGTAAGTTTAAAATACCTATTGGAGTACCTAAATATGAAATGTTTAAAATACGAAAAGATATGTCACCTAGATTTGGTACACCAACATTTGAAATACCCAATGGTCAAAATACATAAAATGACTCATTTGCGAGCTATTTGTACGAAGTACTAGTCATTGATTTAAACAACTATTAAGTCTATGGTACTAGTAGGTCAGATTCCGCGAGCGTAAAAGAGGGTAGATTGAACAAAGTTCAATTATTTTCTGTTAGTCACCCACTAGATTGCACAACAAATAGATATTCATTGATACGTAAAAATGACTGAACACAATATTAGTGTATTTATAACTCAAAAAGGTGGTTACTAAGTCTACGTGGATGGTTTTGCGTATGAAAAAGGCGTGAATACAAAGTGTATTGGGAGTGTGAATGTAAACGAAATGATTTATACAAGTGCACAGCGAGGTTAACGACCAATGTATTTACAGAAGTCGAATGTGTATCTGTGATATCAGCAGCTAGGGAACATAATCATGAAGGCAATCCTATGAGAGTGAGCGTACCTAGTAATGTGCAAGAATTAAAAAGAAAAAAAAAGATCAGCCTACGGTGAAGACGTGTCAGATACTTCAAAATCATATCGCATCTACCAGTAGTGATATTGCGACAAGTTTGGCATCTAAGGACTCGTTACAACAGATGATTAATAGAGAAAAAAAAATCGTCCCAATAATATTCCAGCAACTATATACGATACACGGTTCAGTGCACAATACCGATAAAACATTTCCTTTAGAGTTTGTCCTATGTACGCACAAAGATAAGGCATCATATTATGACGTCATGTTTGATCTTATAATCAAATACTGTACAGAACAGGGAATTGCATTGAGCCCATCATTTGTAATTATGGATTTTGAAAAGGCCGCAGCTTTAAGTATTCGTCAAAACTTTGAGGCAGTAATCTTGAAAGGTTGTTTTTTTCACCTGCGACAAATTTTGATTCGGAAAATATGAAGTGAGGGGTTAATTACAAAATACAACAGTGATCAACAATTTAATAAGGAAGTCAAATGTTTGATGGCATTGTGCTACGTTCATCCGGATAAAATTTTGATGTACGTCAATGGTTTACTGGAAACATTGGCTGATGACAGCCTTAAAATTGCTAAGTGGTTTGGAGAAAATTAAATCATTGGAGAAGCTAATAAACAATCAAATTATCATCTCAGCTTTTGGTGTCTTAATTATCTAGCTACGATTCCACGCACACAGAACAGTGCAGAATCATTTCACCACCACATAAATCAAATCTGTTCTAAAAGACATGTCGGATTTTATCGTTTGGCATCTGAATTAATCAAGGAAACAAAGGTGAATTTAATTGAAATTCAAAAAATAAGAAACGGTGAACCAGTACTTAAAAAACGGATGAAAAAAGGACATTACAAGTTAAATAAAATTAACAACGTATTACAAAATATTCCGGAATGCAATAATCTATTGAGAGCTATTTCAGCAAATCTGTGATAAATATGAAGTGTAGGGTGACTAGATTATAATGACAACTCAAGAGTCTCAGAGAATACTGTGCTTTATTGGTAAAATGTTCTGCTTATATACTATGGTTTCTATTCATTACCTAGGCTAAGGGTTAATGGTGTGGAACTTACGATAATGCATATCGTAAGCAGAATTATAAGTAAATGTCAAGGTTTAAACTATAAACTTTATAGCATCGTTATACTAATGAACTTATAAGAACTAACTACATCAGCTGTATCAGCTGTTACATTGGTGACCTCACTACAGTTTTCCCCTTTTTTTTTGAGACAAAATTAGTAATAAAAACTATTTTTGGCTTATACTTAATTTACTTATGGCTATGGTATCTATACATAATGTTTCTTAAACTTTTATTACAGTTTGATTTACATTTGTAATTGATACATTTATGTTTACTTCATTAACAACGCTTACTGCTTAGAATGATTTGCTGAAGAAATAAGATTTACTAACGAAGAGACATTAAAAAAATACTGAAATAAAATAATTGCGCCCACTTACTAAGATTAAACATAGTAAAGGCAGTGTCTATTCGATATTCAACCGAGTAGGACGCGCTCTAATCGTAAACAGTTTTTTTATTTACCTGCATAGTACTTACGCGGGTTTTTATGCGGCGCTTATCTTAAGCGCGTTGAATTCAACTGATGCACTTAAGAAGTGCAAAAACATACCTTATGCACTATGACTGAAGACCTACAGAAAGAGCATCTAGTAAATGAAGTAAATGATGATTCTGGTAATAGCAGCGATAGTGACCATGAAGAAGTCTTACCAGAATTAGAAAATCAAATGGAAGTGGGTGACGAGGCGGTGGAGATGACGGGAGAAGAGGAAGATGGAGCTGAGTGGATACAGACGGACAAAAATAAACCAAAGAAATCGGAGACAATTGATATATGTATATCCAGCAAGGAAAAGCTTCCCAAATAGTTTGAACTGGCAAAACTATTTTATAAAACTAAAATCACTGGCATTAACCAGTGAGTGAGTGAGAGTGAAATTTATTAATGCATAAAAAGTTTTAATAAGCTTTAATAGTGTCGAGAACTCTGAAGTCCTATGTACATGCCAAGAAATACTACAGGGCGACTGAAGAATTCAAAAGTCTTGGGAAGTTAATGTATCTTACGGTATTATTAGAAATATAGATTTGGGTTTATCCAATGAAGAACTGAAATCGTGCAGACCCGACCTGCGCGACTGAAATCATTGATGTGAAGCGATTAAACAGGAAGTCGTCCACCACTGAGACCCCTGGGTAGAAAGTGATACACTGCGTATTGGTTTCAAAGGTAATAGGCTTCCACAACATATTTACCTTTTTAACATGAAAGTTAAAGTCGAACCATTCCATGACATATTCCCAGTAACCCAGTGCTCAAAATGTTGGCGATTTGGACATAGTGTTAAAATATGTCCATCAAATAAAGTTATCTGCCCGAAATGTAGCAATTACCATTCCAATTGCGAAAGCGCAATATTTAAATGTTCAAATTGTCGCGGTAATCATATGGCGCTGTCTAAATCCTGTCCTACGTTCTTAAAAAAGAAGAAGATAAGAGAGTTAATGTCAGAGTTCAATTGCACTTATCGCAAAGCTGTAACAATGTACGTTCCACCATTTTCACCTGGCCCGAGAAGAACTGGTACAACTTCGGTGACCGACTGCAGAACTAATGTTAATGTCCTTAGATCGCAATTCACAGCTCCTATCGCTATTCCTATGTCATACGCCACAGTTGCAACGACGCCACCTTATCAAATAAATCAGGGTCAAAAAACTAACAATCAAGAAAGTGAGCAAATCAAGAAAAGGAAGCAGCGTTTTTCATCAGATCGCTCAATCTGTGATTGGGATGTCTCTTCGTTAGCGTCGGATGGGAGTGCTCGTGAAGGCGTACAACTACTACGGGCGGTAGTGTCACCCGATGTATGGAGAGGTCAAAATTTGGTATCGGATTAATTCACTTGGCACAGATGTATCCTAGGTCAAACTCAGCTGATTTAGCCCGGTAGCCATCAGCCACCCCCTGGTGGGTAGGGAGGGGGGGTATTCAAAGTTACACGCCGCCGCGCTTCAGATAAAAAATTATATCGGCTTCAGTTTACCTATCACTTCGAGTGTGGTATCATTTTCTGATAAACCATAGATGTGGCTTTCATATTTGATATAATAATTACACTCTTTGATATAATTTTATTGAGATACATAAAGAAGTTTCACAACATCAGCTTATCTATTTGTTTCAACACAAAATATTTTATAATATATGTATAACATCATATTAACCCTTAACTTGGCAGCACAAAAAGTGCTCGTTTTTTTTTTCTTTTTTTATATTGTTTAGTTCCTTCCAATTGCATGTATCTTCCAAGATACATTGCCAAGTGTTCCATGTTTTAGTTGAAAATATTTGTGGATCTTTAAGGATACATTGCCTGTAGGTTAAGGAAATATTTAATTATTCAGCTTAAATCACAGCCATTAGTGAAATTTACTTATTATACTAACACTTCTTATAATTAAATCACATATTGAGATCTTTCCTTAAAGTATTTGCGAATCCAATGTTTTGGAGTCGGTAAAAAAATAACAAAACATAACATCAAACATACAAAATGTGCCTTTTAACATTGCACTTATAAAAATGCTGTTCTAAAAGTCATGTAAAATTACATAAAAAAATAAACGCGTGTCTTCTAAAGCACATAAAACTCCAAAACAAAACACTTAACAAATTAACAAATATGCCTATGACATATTATGATAGGAGTAAAAGCAGTTGCCATCATCAGTCAAGCACAGTCTCACATTGCATTTACTGCACAAGAATTTGGTCTGCCCTTTTATGCATTTTTTGCAGCGGCCTTTTGTTGTAAATATCGGAAAATGGCCGACATTATCGTAACGACTGTCTACTTGACATTCAGGGGTCAGGAATCTCTTCTGTCCACCTGAAGTTATTTTTATCGCCATTTGCAAAGTAACAAGACTTTTACATATGGCACATCTGAATTCTTTCAGTCTCATTATCTTAGATTCTGTAGTCTCTCTTCTGTAAACCAGCCATGCGTTGTTAACACAGATCGAGGAGCTGGGAAAAAAGTGGCGTGTACCATCTGTGTGACTTCATTTCCGTGCGGTACAAAGCAATGAGCATGTCGGCTAGGTCGACACCTCCCATGCGCGAGTTATAATGCCGAATCATATTAGGACAAGCTACTTGTTGTCGGGTTTTGGTCGTCTTATTATAACGCAAAATCGTATGAGTAGGATAAGCATCCACGTAGGAACTGGCTGCAGTGACACACTTGTTGTCGAACCATTTGACAATTGCAATTTTGCTTTCATTCGAGACAACTTGAGTAGAAGCACCACGGCCGCGCTTTTTCAAGATTTTGTCAGTGGGTAGTTTTTTGTTCACTTCACGCAGGCGATTCGACCTTACAGTGCCCAAAGCAAAAATCCCGTACTCATTCCGCATGTGATGGAGCAATTCTAGCGACGTGAAAAAGTTGTCAAAGTAAAGTACTTTACAGGCAGGTTGCTGAATTGTCCGTGATAGTGCTATAACAACTTTTGCTCGTAAACCCATGCATTCTTCATCGTCACTAAATGCATGGTAACGAAAAGTGTCTTCCCCTCCATAAATCAAAAAATCATAAACATATCCGGTCATTCCTGCTCGCACAAATATTTTATACCCCCACTTCCGAGGTTTATTTTTTATATATTGTTTCCGTGAGCCGGCTCTGGTCCCTTTATATGGGACCATCATTTCATCAATGCTGAAATGGTTTTCCTCCTCGACTTTCAAACAATTAAGGCGAATTCTTTCCAGGAATGGCCGGATTTTATAGTAACGATCACCATTCTCCCTTAAGTTATCTGCAAAATGCAGAAATCTTCTGATTTGTTGGAACCGTTTTAGGCTCATTACATCTGCTACTTTGTCGAACCTTAGAAAAGTTGACCAATAGTCGGTGTAAGCTGGCATATCAACGACACCCATAAGAAGATTGATGGCCAGGAAATCTTTTATTTCGTCGGTAGTTACATTTAGCGAAGTACCCTTTAATTGAACATGATACAAATTCGTTTGTTCCACCATCAATTCTATTATATCGTCAGATAAGAACATGTGAAAGCATTGTACAGGTAACTTGGTATTGGAGGGCTTGCTAAATGTTTTCTCTGGGATATCTGCACTACCACGAAAATTTTGGATCGTCCATTTCACGTCAAGTTTTTTTTGTTTGAGTGGTTTTTTTTTTGTAGCAACCGTAGTTTTGCTTTTCTTAGACCGAGTTGCATTGGATGGAGAAGGAGCCGGACAAGTAAACGGGGTCAATGGAGCAATTAACGGTGAAAATGGATTTAAGACAGAAGTTGCTGAATTACGTTGCGTTTGCAAATTTTGTGGAGTGGTGTTGGACTGAATTAACGGAGTCAGGGGTGAGTACATCGGAGCCAGTGGACTATCATCTGGACAAGGGCTGGTACATGCAAGTTGGACGGCTGATTGGTTTTTATCTTTATTTTCGACATTGTCGCTATCAGTGTCTGAAAGTAGGTGCAAGTTTTCTAAAGATGACGCTATAGATGGTGCAGGCGAGCTATCGGAGTCATTTATACGCCTAGGCAGATTCAATTCATCTTCAGAGGATTCACTCTTTTCTAGGTCTGAGTCTGCTCCTGGCTTTGGTACTAATGCCAAAATTCGTTGAGATCTTGTGATTGGCTGCAAACCGAGAAATTGTTGCATATTAAAGTAACGAAATAAAAACGAGTCTTAATCAAATGCGCTGTTAATTTTATGTTTTGACAGAAAAACCATTTTGTATAGGTTGTTGAGTTATTGGCAATGTTGACGTTAATGTACATGACTAACCACAAGTAATAATATACATAACCTGGTAATGTATCTTAAAGTGCACACAACCAAATTATTGCAACTATATACATACCCTGGCAATGTATCTCACAATGCACACGACTAAATGAATGTAACTTTAGGCATAACCTGGCGATGTGCATTTAAAGACACACCAAGAAAGACGCTTACGCTTGACTAATAAAATATGTATTTTTCTGTCAAATATGAATATATTAGGAAGATTAAGTATTCAGTTATAAAATGAAGTTAATAGCTTAGTGATAAACAAGTTAATTAACGAATTATTCAAAATTATTACCTTGAGTGTCGCAGCCGCACGCGCACGGTCCGCCGCCATCTTGCGAGCTACTATCAAACAGTGTTGCCAGAAAACCCAAATTTATTTTTTGGTAGAAAGATTGGACGTTATACTACCATTTCAAACTAAAAATAAAGTTGAGAGCGAGCGATTTTTCTCGCAATATTTTTTTTAAATAAAATGTACATTATTAGATACGCTGCCAAGTTAAGGGTTAAAAAAAATACAGTCCAATAGCCGAATTTCAGCAGATTTCAAAAACATATAGTTTTAATTTATACTATTTATTTGAGACGAGTAGAATAAATAAATACACCCGCGCGGCAGCGCGAATTAAGACAGCGGGCGGAACTAACTGAGGCGAGAACTCGCCATGAAGCATTAAAATTTATCTACTACCTCGTGTGTGGTGTCATTTTTTGATCAACCAGACATGAGGAATTCTTTTTTGGGACATTTAATGTACAGTTTTCTAGAAAAAAAGTGAAATGTTGTCGAAAATATGAAAACCGATTTCTATTTTTTTTAATTAAATAGTCAGTATGTTTGAAAATACTAAAGTATTTGCGAAGAAAAAAATAAAGTCTCAAAGAACATTTATTCAGCTTTAAAAAAATAATAATATATATAGTTATCATACAATGTCGGTGTGAAAAAAAATCGAACATCCAAGTCAATATTTTAAAATTAACTATTCTAGTTATCAAAATTTTGAACATCTAACACTCACCAGTGGGTCTCATCTCAAGCAACCCTCCCCGTAAAGTACGGTGGGCTTTGCATTTGGGCTATTAGTAGTGCTTATCCGATACAGAGGATGCTTGGCGTGTCTGTGACTCGGGTGAGAATTTGCCAGTCGAAAAAGCTAACCAAGCAGTAAGGGACCTCATTTCGGTCTAAATTTGCCATCGCAAACTTTTGAAAACCGTCAAAATTCATCCGAGAAGGCCCGTTGCTCCCTTCATGAGCCCTAGGAGGGACTCTTTTAGATTCTAATACTTTAAGGATAGCAGTGTGCCTCCGCCACGGTCTTAAAGTCTACGAGCCGCATCCTTGTTGCCGTTGTGGAAATGCAGTCGACGACCTAGAACACCACGGTCTGTGTTACCAATCCAGTGCTGGTCGAGTTTAAAGACATGCATCGATAACCTTTTTGATCCGTCGGGTTTTAGCACAATTTCATTCCCGTCTTCGCTAGAGCCCACTGGCCTGTCTGCCTCAGATGAATAGAGACCCGACGAACGCACTTTAGTACCGTGACATCTTGGTCGTCCCTTGGCGTGAGATGTTACTTGAGTTGATACGCTAGCAAAGTCTCATGTGCAAGGTTCTGCTCGCAAGCCAGGGACCGCCGCAGATCACGCCCAAACCATCAAGTGCTGCAAATACGCTTTTTTAAAGTCAAATTATGTAGTTGTTTGCTAGAGAAACTTGTAGGCCGTGGTCATCTGACACAGATAAATTTATAATAAGTGTCAGATAAATTAATCAGCGTCTCTGGCGACCACAGGCAAGGCTGCTTTTTTGCCCCAAGACTGAGCATCGCGGTGCAGCGGAGTAACGCTGCGAGTATCCTCGGCACGATGCCGCAAGTGGGTGCAATGGGGGGCTTTACTAAAAGGGTCGTTTTCAAAAAAAAAACATTTTTAAGGCGTTTAATTAAAACTAAACTTAATTCATTCCTTTGTGTAACGAAAGTTACCCATATAGTTTGTATGCCTAACTTTCGTTACACAAAGGATGTGATCGTGATTTTATAGCGGGAAACTAATTCTGCGCGTAGGAAGTCGCGGGCGTCCTCCTAGTAATGCCATAAATTACAATATGAACCATAAGGACCTAGGCATAAAAATGTAGGTATCTTAGAAATGTAAACTATCGTCACAGTAGTATTTTTATATAGATAAATACTGCGTTTATGCCATTATTACATTTTGCACCACAGTGGCATTAATTCGGTACATTTTAACAGTTTTATTCGACAGTTGCACCTAACACCGCACTGTGACTTGCTCTTGAACCGAATTAGTTCCAGACAAGCTGTAGCAGCAACGGGTGCAGTATTCGGAATTGGTTTCCAATTGTGATTCGATTGTATTTCCCATCCCCAATCCGCCGGACTGGGAAGAAGAATCGGCACCAACGCTTGGCCCCATACGTGCACACCCTGGTAAACGGCTCTTAGGAGATGCTGCTGGAATCTGGCATCCGTAGGCGGAATATTCTTTAGTTTTGGGTCGTAAAATAACTCCGTTTAATCAATTCACCTTAAGTTTATCGTTTTTTTTCACATAGACGTTTTATGATAACTAAAATTTTCTTTGCAAAAACTTTAGTATTTTCAAACATACTGACCATTTAATAAAAAAAATATAAATCAGTTTTGATATTTTCGTCAATATTTTATTTTTTTCTAGAAAACTGTAAATTAAATGTCTCAAAAATGAATTCCTCATGCCTGGTTTATCAAAAAATGACACCACACTCGAGGTGGTAGATAAATTTCAATGCTTCGTGGCGAGTTCTCGTCTGAGTTAGTTCCGCCCTCTGTCTTAATTCGCGCTGCCGCGCGGGTATATTTGATTATTCTACTGGTCTCAAATAAATGGTATAAATTAAAACTATATGTTTTTGAAATCTGCATAAATTGGGCTGTTCAGCCGTATTTTTGTAAATATGATGTTGTATTTTTTTTTAAATATAAAATATTGTGTGTTGAAACAAAAAAGATAAGCCGATGTTGTGAAACTTCTTTATGTATCTTAATAAATTTATATGAAGGAGTGTAATTATTATATCAAAAATGAAAGTCACATCTATGGTTTATCAGAAAATGATACCACACTCGAGGTGATAGGTAAACTGAAGCCGATATAATTTTTTATCTGAAGCGCGGCGGCGTGTAACTTTGAATACCCCACCTCCCTACCCACCAGGGGGTGGCTGATGGCTACCGGGCTAAATCAGCTGAGTTTGACCTAGGATACATCTGTGCCAAGTGAATTCATCCGATATCAAAATTTTTACCTATAGTCGTTACCGCCCGTACTACGACGTAATATCAGAAGTTGAAGATCCCGAACATCAATCAGGTAATCATTTTTTCGTTTTGATGTTTAATGTCTTCGTGCCATAAAATTTGAACACGTTGTGTATTTTTCAGACGAGGAAGAAGACATGGACGAAAGCGCTTCTCGGATGCCAGGTATGACGACGCTTTTTAAATAAAATGACTTTTTTTTACTTTTTCACAAAAGAAAAAGTGATTAAAATAATTTAAAATAAAAAGAAAACAAAAATATTAACAGGACAAAAAATGCTTAGTGGATTTTATTTCATATATTTAACTAATGTAATGAAAATTAAACTTATGTGACTTTGCATTTCCGAGATATCAAAAAATCTCAGATAGTGGTTCAGGAAAAAATGTAACAAAACTGATAGTTGTTGAACAATGGAAAATATTTAAGCCCAGACCTGAATTTCTCAAAATTAAACAGATAAGAGGTTGCTTAACATTTTAATATAGTGAAACAAACGATTTGCATTATGAGTTTAATTTTGTTGTAAGTAATATAAAGCCCATAAATGAAAGTTAAACTAAATTTAACTCTATTACATTTTTGAACCGGTATAAAAAAAAACCTATTAACATTAATTTGCGTTGATACAATTTGTTTAATTTTGCTTGATAGCGTTTTAATATATATATTAAGTAATTTGACTAATTTTATGTTCTAACTGTTAATATTTTTGCTTAAAGTACTTACAATTTAAAAAAATCTAGTTTTTTTTTATTTCCGTGAGGGATTTCCTTTATTTCTGCAAAAATATATTGGTTCTACCAATTCTTTATATATATAACTAGAATTGTCCTATTAACTATTTTACCTTGAATTTTATTCACAAAAACGCGTTTTTGTTATTTGTACGTTGTTCCGGTCATGGGAAATGTTTAATTTGTTGTTATTATTTAGAGAAATAAGTTGAAATAAATGATTCTTTAAAAAGCCGCTATTTAGATTTTTTGCAAGGTTCAAAGCTAAAAGCCCCCCCACTAATAACCGCTTTCCCTTAATTCTGTGGTTTTCAAACAGTTGTACAGCTAAAAATCAGTGAGCAAAGTGTCTGCCAAATGTTTTTTTCGTATCCAGGGAGTCATAATGAATCGAATGGGCACAATGACAACCGTGTGCAAATGACTTAGTAGAATTTTTTTTTTTCATTTTTACAACTCCGTCCCATGATAATGCAGAGCCCTGAATGTCTGCTTCTTCGATTTTCTTCGTTTCCTAAATGATTGTGACCATGAACCCCAGAGGCATCCATGTGCAAATGATTTAATACCCCCCCTTTTTTGCAACTTCAATCCGCTGTAACACGAAAACGCAGCGACATAGGACCTTAATTCACTGGACCAAATCGATTCGTATTGATCTAAACTGCAATCCACCTCGATGTGAAACGTGTGCAAATCATATACCGAAATGCTCGCCAGCTCCCTAACTATATTGGCAAACTAGCTCAAAAGGCAACTAAATACTTGAACGTCTTCAAGGTTTTAGCAGGACCGTGCTGGGGTGTTCACCCAGAACATCTGAGACGGTTATACATGTCCATTATTAGGAGACGTTTGGATTACGCCAGTTTTTTGTTTGACAGTAGCTGTGATTCAAGTCTGTTTAAACTGGTAAAAAATCAAAATCAAGCACTGCGTATTATAGGAGGCTCCATAAAAAGTACACCCATTCATGTAATGGAAAATGAACTTTGCTTACAGCCATTACATATCCGCCGAAGATATTTAGCCGGTAAATTTGTTTTAAGGTCGAGGTCTCTGTCGGATAATATACCTAACCATATCTCTTCTCGAAGAGTTGAATACGTCTATCACCAGTAGATCCTGGAGGCGCAAAATCCTACAATTTATATCGACGCATAACGCCCTTAAAGATATAAAAATGCATTCTAGAAATCTACCGGAAATGTTCAAGTTAGACTCGTGGCTAAGTTCTTATAACCTTCTCAGTGTGGTTAAAATTGAAGTAGATGGAATAGTCATAGTCATAGTCATAGTCATATCATTTATTGCATTATGTGTTTACAAATGGTCTTAAAATATTTCATGTCCAACATAAACCCTGTTAGGGCACTGCATTTAATTCATACATATTATATTAAGATACCTATTGAATAACTAAATTACATTACATTACATTAAATTACATAATTACTTAACTTATCCCTTATATTCCAAAAAGTCATTCAAAGTGTAAAAACTGTTCTCTGTCAAAAAATCCTTTAATCTATAGTAAAATATATTGTCCTTTATTATTAATTTCAATGTCGATGGTATTTTATTATAAATTTGTACCGCCATCCCAGGTAGCAAACTGACGTCAATGACCTTCAGTCGACGTCACTCATAGGTGATAATAAGGTCGGTCATTTATTTGTCCAAAGCGAACGTCATACTAACGTCAATTTAGGGTCAGCATTCGGACGTAGATTATTGGTCACAAAAGTAACGTCTTACTCACGTCAATTTTAAGTCAGCATCCGGACGTACAATATTCGTCGCAAAGTGGACGTTATAATGACGTCAATTTAGAGTCAGTATCTGGACGTACCTTATTCGACACTAAAGTAACGTCTTACTAACGTCAATTTAAGGTCAGCATTCGGACGTAGATTATTGGGCACAAAAGTAACGTCTTACTAACGTCAATTTTAAGTCAGCATCCTGACGTACAATATTCGTCGTAAAGTGGGCATTTTAATGACGTCAATTTAGGGTTAGAATCTGGACGTACCTTATCCGACACTAAAATAACATACTTAATCCATATTTCTACGTCTATCCCACAAAAAATAATATAAGTAAGTAAATAAAACCATTTGTAATAGTTTCAATTTATTTATGTGTATGAAGTGTTACCTATATTAACACATGTTTTTTTTATTAATGTATCATGTAAATTATGCAAAACTAAGCATCTTTTTGTCATGTAAACAAAAGAGAACAAAAGAGATCCTGTCGCCACCTCCCGACTCCATCATCAAACCAGCCCGATGGCGACATATTATTGCATTGTCATCGGATCTACATACCTACACATACCAAATTTCAAATCAATCCGACCACTAGAAGTGGGTCAAAATAAGCTTCCAAGATTCCATACCCGGACAACATACAAAGGTACATACATACATTGCAAGTTAAATAAAAGCTAGTAGTTACTAAAACCTCCTAAGTGTAACAAATACTTTTCTGAAAACCGCATCAAAATCGATTCAGCCAATCGCAAGATAATCGCGAACAAACATACATACATACATACATACAGGTCAAACTCTCAGAAACTATATTTTTTTTAAGTCGGTTAAAAAAAAGCAAGCTGGTTATGAAGTAAAATCTACCTTGATGCCAAATCTTTATGACATCTTGACACCAATACATCTTTATAATGCAAACTTTATGTAAGTTAAGCAAAGAATAATGGTATGGAAATCTAAATAGTAATTTATGCAACTGTTAAGTACACAATTAAAGAGTTTCTTAATAATAGGATCATGAGAGTTTAAATGGCAAATTATGTACAGCTGCAATATACTAGGTACTTTACCCACACACATGTTGTAAAACCTGCATTATGATTTTTGTTGTAGAGGAACAAGCAGAAATAATTTTCTTTATCTACATCCATTAAATCCTCATTAATGTGTTCAAAAACCATAGGAAACGACCAGCATAACTAAACAGTACAGATCCCTGTGCTGTGTTGATTAATAGTTCTTCTGCTTTTTAAAGAGGATTTGGTTTATTCTGTTCTGTTTTGGTCTCAGCCATATCAGATTATGAAATCACTTTAAAAAAAAATGAGAATAGATCATTCTTTTTTATTCTTTTAAACTCAAATCTGTTCAACTTGAGTAATATTTGTCTCATTGTCTCACAATTTCCTGAGATTCAATAGATTCCTTAAGTTCATCATAGGTATAATGTTCTTGATGTAGGAACTTGCTTATTGACCGATTTTTCAAAACCGTGTTTTTCACCATCCACGTCCAGCTTATCTGAAAAGAATACATCGTTTAATTTCTTAATGGAAAAGAAATACCAATTTCAAAAGATAGGTAGAACAGAAAAGGTATATATTCTATGAAACTGGATTGAAGATATAGAAATAATAAGTATCAAAATTAACATGCCATACTAACCTTGTTATAACCTATGAATTCGGTCACCGTATGTAAACAATCTATTTTTTGTTTCAACAATGCTTCCCTCTTCTCTTGATTTTCTTTATATTTGTTTATAATGGTACAAAGGATCTGTCGCACACCACTTTTGATAGTTTTACGCATGTTTAGTCCGTAAAATTCGAGAAGAAAACTTTAATTTGACAGACTCGAACCAACAACGACTTGTTTGTCAATGTCAAAACGTCTTTTTAATAGTGTTGCCAGACCTGCCAGTCAAATAAAAGCCCGGTTCATCATTCATTAGACAGACTCTAGTACTCTATAAGTACAGTTAACTATTAACGAAAAAAAATTAAGTTTGACATTGATATTAAGTATAACTCAAAGGTGGCCAAAATAACTCTCTTTTTAACCGACTTCAAAAAAGGAGGAGGTTAGACGTTCCACTGTATGTATTTTTTTTTTGTTTGTTCACCGATTACTCCGTTAATTGCGGACCGATTTTAAAAATTCTTTTTTAGTTTGATAGAGTATACTTCCGAGGTGGTCCCATTGTCAGCAAATCTGAATCTGATGAAGGAATCAGTGAGGAATTGAGGGAACTCCTCAAATATTGTATGCAAACATATAGCGATTTTAGTATTTTTAGTAACAAGTGTAGCATTTGCATTCAGAAAGTGTCACTTGGTGAAGCGAAACTGAGGCTCTACTTTGAAATCCGTAATTCGAACTTTGTCTATTGCTATCCCTTTTGCTCTCGACGCGTCACTAATTCGCAAGAAAGTGACGGGGCGATCCGAAGTTCGAATTACTGATTTCAAAGTAGAGCCCCTGATGATGAAGACCACAGGATGGCCTCCGGAACTCCTCAACGGTACCGATTTCAAGGGTGACGATAAGATATCTCGATTAAGATAGTTGAGCGACTACAACGAAGAACATTTAATTGTTTTAAAATGACTATGATTTTCCCGCGGCGTTGCTTGCGGCGAGCTCGAAATGTCTTAAAGTTTCATATATCAACTAAGAAGTGGGACTACATAAGCTTATTATGATCACTAAAAAGTGTAAAATAAAATAAATGTTTTAAAAAACAAAAAACCGCCTTCAAAAACGCAAAAAATAACTTCTACTACTAAGTACCTATCCTATTAGGTTAGTCGGCGACCACAATATTTTCAACAAAAGCCGACTTCAGTTTCATTTCTTATTATAACTTAGGATAATATATATTGTAGCCTAAGGTCTGACTTGGCTAGTTCTCATATACGAATTATTATGTTCGATGGCTAGTTTCTACCTGCAAGCCATATTTTCGGAATAATGAAATAAGGACCGACAAGTAACAGGGTTAGAACTTGCGAAGGCTATAATATAATTCGTATAATGAAAACTAGCCAAGTCAGACCTTAGGCTACAATATATTATCCTAAGTTATAATAAGAAATGATATTATATGTTGTTATAAATAAATTTAAGGACTGACCATTGAACTTGGCACCCATTTAGATCTCATTTCTTTTGTCGTTGAAGTCAACAACCAAGGCATATATCATAATATTGAACTTGGCTCTCATTTCACATTTATGTTTTTGATGGGATATCATTACTTTTTGTACATAAATTATTAGTAGGTACTTATTTATAACAAAATTAATACCAAATGGTTTTTGTTAAACTACTGTATTTTCCTACAACTAAGTATAAGTTAAGTGTTCCTAATAGAATCGATTAAGAGAAAATTTTAATAAAATGATAAAATTTAACCAGTTTCTGATTTATTCCTTTGTATTCACCTAATTACCTAACCGCATGCCAAATTTGAACTTTCTAGGTCATTTGGAACTGGGTTAGAGTTTTGATCTATAGGTCAGTGATAAAAATGACGATTTTTGGACGTTAATATCTAAATAACCGTTTGAGTTGTGTTTATGAAATTTGGAGCACTTATGTATCTCGCAAGTCTTAATATATGAGCCAAATTTGACACGTTTATCTCAAATAGTTTTTGAGTTATGAGGGGGTCAAAAGTGGCTCCAAATGGTTCGAGTAATATTACACACGGTGCTGCTCGCCAGTTCTGTTACTTGAACTTGGCTTGACACGCTACCGCGTGTCTAGATGAGTCTTTATAAATGTCAAAAATAATCATTTCATGCCTTTCATGGCTGACGTTAGAGCCGTTGGCCCCACTTTGAAAATCGAGGTTTGAAATTATGTTATCTCCATCCCGTTCTCTCGATTGAGCCTCGTGTGAAGTGTGACAGGGACTCGGCACTCGAAGTTTCGAATTAGTGGTCCGGTCCCGTGGTAACCATCGAGGAACAAACCACGATGTCCGCGACTCGCGTCCAGGGGCTCTACTTTGAAATCAGCAATTCGAACTTCGGATCACCCCGTCACTTTCTTGCAAATTAGTGACGCGTCGAGAGCAAAAGGGATAGCATTAGACGAAGTTCGAATTACGGATTTCAAAGTAGAGCCTCAGTCAAGCGTCCTTGCAACAGTGGCAACACTGCTCAGTTTAGTTTGCAGTGTTGCCAGACACACCGCTTTTCCGCTTTTTACCCTGCGTTTTTGCCATTGGCCCCGCTATCCGCGTTAAGGTAACGCGGATCCGCTTTTTAAAAATAGATACGAAATATTTTTAAATGTTACCACTTGCTCGTGGCAAAAGGTGGTAAATACAAAACATCGAAAGAATGAAATAGCCGAACGCTTACGACGAATCGGAAGCACTAGTTGCACTATTCACACTTGCGCGCTATTGCGATAATGCCATTTCACTTACGCAGTAGTATATACTCAGAAAACAAAGGTCGGGCAAAATTGGCAATAACGTACTACTACTCAGCATCCATCGCTTGTTATATTTTGTTCAATGGATTTCATTTTCAGTATAAACAGGCAACGTATTCCGCAAAACCGCATTTTCATTTTGAAATCCGCCTTTTGAAAGCGCAGCTCCCGCTTTTTGTATTCCGGCATCTGGCAACACTGAGTTTGATGCTTTCTTTCCCGCCTACCTTTCCATAACGTGTGACGCGTAAATGAATGCTCTTGAAGTGAAATACCAAAAAAGTGGAAGTTGAAGTGAGTTTCTTTCAATTAACTTATAAAAAATGTATGCTGTCATACAATTTTCGGATATTGACGGTGGCACGTTATCAATTGTGAACAAAAATTGGCTCACACCTCGAAAATGTCAAGTACACTGGCCACCGGTCAAAGGCTCCAAAGACTTTAATCGATACTTGCCAAACCCTTCACCCACTGACAAGTGGAAAATATACGGAATACAGAGGGTATTCTATGAGACTGGTAAGTATTTCAAAATATTATTAACTTTTAGGGCCTACGCTAGCTGACGCGGATTATCCGTAACGGACGCCCGTCTAATAAGAAATGGTATGAACACCGCTAACTGGCGCGGGCGCGTGCGACGGACTTTGCTGACGCGGACGCCCGCCGCGTGCGCACGCTCGCGGGTCCCGCTCTGGACACCCGCCGCGGACCAGCGAGTCCGCGACGGGCGCACGCCTAACCACGCCTAACTTAGCGCTACCAGTATAATAACAAGTCCGCGAGCGTGTGCCCGCCGCGTGCCACAATCTTGTTAGCTATTTTGAATCATGGTTCATGGCCAACCCCTTCTCCTCCCTGGGAAAGTTATACAGTTCTTGGCTTAAGTATTGGGACATTGTGCTGCCAAAATTGTAACCCCGGTTTGCACTACTGCTAGCCTGCTGCCTGTCTTTTGTGTTTGGTAATTGCGATTATGTTAACTGCATTATAACATTTGTTGGGTAGTTATAATCTCAGAATATCTGGTCGAATGTTGCATTTATACTACCTAATAGAATGTATTTGTACCTCTTAAATTGAATGTGTTACTTATGCATGGTTTTTGAATTGTGTTCTGTGTTGTTGTGTCTTAGACTGTTTAGAAAAAGCAAAGCAAAAATTGAAATTGGTCGAGGTTACTTCAGATTTGGCCTCAGAGAATGAAGAGGAACTAGTTAAACCCAAAAGAGCAGTGAAGCCCAGACGCCACCACGTTGAATCATCAAGCGATGATGAGTTGGATAGTCATGTGCGTCCACCCCCTCTTAAGAAAGCTGTTTTACAATGTAAGTGTAGTATTAATGAAAAATCTTTTGAGTGTTAAGTTTCAACTCCTTGAGTAGGTAAAACATTTTCTAATTTTTTTCAGCTTTAAAAAGTCAAATCAATATTTTGAGTGACATTGCATTGCCATCATATTCAACCCCCAAAAAGCAATGTGAGTATGATTGACAATTAAATTTGCTACCACCATCTTACTCTCTAATCTTGTAGCTAAGCACCAGTCCAGTGTGCTGTTGTGTTCTGGTGTCAAAAGATAGACAACCAGCGAAATTACTGGCACAAGAGGTATTCAATCTTAGTCCTCTAGGTTGGCGACCCATCTGCTATCTGCATGGTCTATGGGCGGTGGTGATTACTTACCACTTGCTTGTTTGCCTTCCTGTTACAACTTATTTTTATTGCTAAATCAATTATTTTTCTGCTGTTTCTCTATATTCAAAATCTTTGTTGTATCTTTGTAGATATAGCAGACCCCCTTAACACCAATGGGACCAATTACATGCTGGGAAACACTCAATCTTCAAGTAAATAAAAAAGTGAACTAAGTAGGTATATCTATTTTTGCTAGTTATCACTTATCAGTCTTGATATGGTAAATTATGATTAAAATGCTTATTTTCACCAACAACTCGAGTGTATTTTGAAGCATATTTTGTAAGTCTAAATGCTGTTTTTACACAATTTATAGTTCTTATTATGCCGTGAATTAACCAATGAATGACAAATAAAGAATTTAAACCCTATTGCAGATCATCCCATTAACACCAATGAGACCGATGAAATACCAAAAAACACTCAATTAATCTTGCCAGGGACTGATAGCAACATTAGCAACTTACCTACAACATCAAGTAAGTAAAAAAGTGAACTATATCTATTTTTGCTAGTTATCACTTATCAGTCTATATGTGACCTACTTGAATTTTAAATGCGAGTGGTAGGTAATTAATATCCGTAATATAAGGCAAGGAGACTTTTTATTATTAATTATTTGGTAACGGATGTATTTCTATTTGTATTACTTGACCTATAATTTGTACGCCTATTGACAGGTAGAAAGTGGATGAAACTATTTTATTTTTTAAGACCTACTGTGTATACCTACCCACTTTTAACAAATAAATATTTAGATTTTTTGATTTTAATTTTGATATGGTAAATTAAGATTCAAATGCTTATTTTCACCAACAACTCAAGTGTATTTTGAAGCATATTTTGTAAGTTACAATGCTGTTTTTACACAACTGTGGTTCTTATTATGCCATGAATTAACCAATGAATGACAAATAAAGAATTTAAACCCTATTGCAGATCATCCCATTAACACCAATGAAACCAATGAAATACCAAAAAACACTCAATTAATCTTGCCAGGGACTGATAGCATCATTAGCAACTTACCTACAACGTCAAGTAAGTAAAAAAGTGTATATCTATTTTCGCTAGTTATCAGTTTTGAAATGGTAAATGAAGAATGTCAGTAGTTACGCCAAATCGCAAACGTACTACTTTTTTTGTCATTTAAATAGACCCAGTAGTTTTGATTCTATATACATTTAAAATCTTGGTCAATAATATTAAAGGGCGCGGGCGCCATTTTCCTGTAGTGACGTCATCGCTTAACAGCGGTGCGCGCCCTTATATTATTATGATTCAGTTTACTGGGCTATATTTTTTTAACCGTAATAATTAACCAATTTAAATATTCACAGAATACATCTTATTATAAACTCTATGGCCTGGTTCCCACTATGCCGGACCGGCAATTTTGCCGGATGCCGGTAAGGGTAGTGGCTGTACAATGTATATGAAGCTGTTCACATTATGCCGTGTGAACAGGGGCTCTACTTTGAAATCAGTAATTCGAACTTCGGATCGCTCCGTCACTTTCTTGCGAATTAGTGACGCGTCGAGAGCAAAAGGGATAGCAATAGACGAAGTTCGAATTACGGATTTCAAAGTAGAGCCTCAGCGTCATAACATAAGCCACTAGCCTTACCGGCATCCGGCAAAATTGCCGGTCCGGCATAGTGGGAACCGGGCCTATCGTTTTAAATTATAAAATGAACAATAAATCAAATACCAAGAGGGGTCCCCATACAAGAAAAATGAAAAAATTCCATTTTTTTGCATTTTTATATGGATTGTATTTTTATAATGGCTTCTTATTTTGATGCCATTTTAAGCCAAAATTGTAGTCTAATTTTCATAGTTCACGACTTGGGGCGGATTCGACCAAACTGGAATAAGGTCTTATACCTAGATTAAACGCCAAATTTGTATGGACTAATCTCGGATTAAGTCTTATTCCAGTTTGGTCGAATCGGCCCTTAATAGCAATCTCAAGGAAAACTGCTACAAATATGTGGAAAACCTGATTTTATGAACACGATGTTTTAAGCAGTCAGAACCCATTCTGTTTTAGACTATGCTTGTCGTTGCTTAACTTTGGAAGTCGTAATAATGTAATACTTTTTACGAATTCGTTTTGATGATACTATAGTAATTATGGTTATCTTTTGTTTTGTATTACATACACTTTAACTAAACTAACTGTCTGTTGCTGACCGGCTTTTCGGTTTACAATGTTTGTCGAGTAAGTTGGTTAAATAATAAAATAACAATAACACTAATCAATAGAGATGCGCCGAATAGTGGTTTCACCGAATAGCCGAATACCGAATACTATTCGGTTTAACCTTTACAGAACCGGATATTTTGCCGAATTATTCGGTTTGCCATTTCATTGTTTTGCCGCGTAAACAGGTTCTAACAATATGTACGCTACGTGTCGCTGCTGGCTGTTGACTATAGGTACTAACCTATAGATTAAGAAATAGAGTCTGTCTAATGAAAGATGAACCTGAGAAAAAGCGGCAAATTCAAAAAATCTTCATATGGTATTATCGATCAATATAGGAATAAACGATTTTGATACTTTTCTTATTTTGTTTATTTTGGTGGGCGGGCACAAAGGAAGAGGAAACGCTTACTTTTTCACAATACTAAGGCCCGTATTAATAAACTATAGGTACTCAAGTCTACTAATACCGCACTCAAGTGTCCGTTTATCCATATTAAAACCTCACACGGTATCATATTTAAGTACAGTTTATTAGTAGAAGCCCGAGAGTCTTACTACTTAATACGCTTCGCCTATGATTCACGCAGTTCACTTCGCGGTCTCGTACTACAGCGTACCCGTAACAGGTTTAAAATGTCGGAGTGTTTTGTTGGCGTTTGGTGGTAGTGTTTATACACTTTGGTACAAGGACTTTTTTGACTTCCGCGGCTCCAACATTTTAAACCTGTACGGGTACGCTGTAGTACGAGACCGCGAAGTGAACTGCGTGAATCATAGGTACCCTAATATTGTTAAATACCTACCGCTGCGGGCGTCTCGAGCTTGGTTTTTAGGGTTCCATACCCAAAGGGTAAAAACGGGACCCTATTACTAAGACTCCGCTATCTGTCCGTCTGTCACCAGGCTGTATCTCATGAACCGTGACAGCTGGACAGTTGAAATTTTCACAGAAGATGTATTTCTGTTGCCGCTATAACAACAAATACTAAAAACAATAAAATAAATATTCGAGGGGGTTCCCATACAACAAACGTAATTTTTTGCCGGTTTTTGCTAATGTTGTATAGATAATGGTACGCAATCCTTCGTGCGTGAGTCTGTCTCGCACTTGGCCTGTTTTTTATGTAGAGTAGGTACGTTAAGATCTAAACTGGCTGACATTCTCTATTAAAGCGCGTCACAAACGGAGCTATAATAAATATTATAGTAAGGCATCTTACGATATATTTTCATATATTTTCCGTACTAGTTGACAGATTCCACTATCTCTGGCGATTGGTAGGTACGGAAAATATATCTTAAGATGCGTTGCTATAATATATATTTTTAACCGACTTCAAAAAAGGCGGAGGTTCTCAATTCAACTGTATGTTTTTTTTTTTTATGTTTGTTACCTCAGAATTTTCGACTGGGTGAACCGATTTTGAAGATTATTTTTTTGTTTGAAAGCTGGTGCTTCCCATTTGGTCCCATTTTTATCATAATGAAGATTTGATGATGGAGTCTATGAGGAATCGACGGAACTCTTCAAAATTTATAGGCACACCTATAGCGATTTTGGTATTTTTCATTGTAACTCGTGTATTTGCTCTTGGAAAACACTATTTGGTAAAGTGGAACTGATGATGAAAACCACAGATGGCCACCGGAACTCCTAAACGGTATATATTTCAAGGGTGGCGACAAGATATTTCGATTAAGATAGTTGAGCGACTATGACGAAGCATATGTATGTTTAAGTATTTGACTATGACTTTCCCACGGCGTTGCTTGCGGCGAGATTGAATTTCAATGTTGTATAGTTTCTTATTAATTCTTATTAATTAAAGTGGGACTAAGTACATAACATAACAGTATAATTATGATCACTAAAAAGTATAAAATAAAATAAAAGTTAAAAAAAAAAACCGCCTTCAAAAAGCAAAAAATAACTTCATTTAAAATGGTAGGTAATAGGTCAGTCCAACTGAAGTCGGCGTCCAGCAATATTTTAACCAAAAGCAGACTTCAGTTGGACTGACCTATTACCTACCATTTTAAATGAAGTTATTTTTTGCTTTTTAACCCCCGACGCAAAAAAGAGGGGTGTTATAAGTTTGACGTGTAAGTGTGTGTGTGTGTGTGTGTGTGTCTGTCTGTGGCACCGTAGCTCTTAAACGGATGAACCGATTTGGATGCGGCTTTTTTAATTTGAAAGCAGGTTTTCTAGCAGTGGTTCTTAGACATTTTATATCGAAATCGGTTCAGCCGTTTTTGAAGTATTGAACTTTGAAATGTCAATTTCGGGGGTTTTCCAACATTTTGTTGGTTAGGTTATTGTAGGCGGTTTTTTTGTTTTTTTTTTATGGTATATTAATATACAGGGTGGAAAGTTGAGATGGGGCAGTAAGGGCAGCTACTAGATCCCTTGCTGCTACGCGAAAATGCTCTTAGGAGACCTAACTATACTAACTCACAGATTTTTGATAAAATGTACAGTCAGCGAGAAAATCGACAGATTTGAGTTTTTTTTTAAATGCCATTCGGTCCCATTTCTATCAAGGATTAAAACACTCTTTGTGACCAACTAAGGTTAGAGTACTAGAAAACCCACAAATCAAAGAAAACTTTTTCCATACAGTTAGTAGGGTAATTACGAAGTGTACATTTTGCACGTTGTTTTTTACGCTTATGAGTCCTTTATGCTTAAAGAAAATTAAATAGTATGTAGAGAACTAAAGGCCTGCTCCAAAAACATTATGCTGGGTTAGTAAACGTTAGATTCATACAAAAACTGTAATTTTAACTCGCTAAGGGTCCGTTGTTTGATCAGTAGTTAACTCACTTAATTGTTAAAATTAGAAAATGGAATCGACAATTTGAAACATTTCCTTGAGATTTAACCATTAGTTACGGTTTTTACGATTAGTGAGTTTAACTGCTGATCAAACAATAGGCCCTAAACAGAACGTTTCAGTGAAAAACGAAAATTCAAATAAAGAATGAGATCATCATCGTTCTAATTTCAAAATTTTAATTTAGTATCTACATTCTTTTTCATTATTAACCTGTTTCATCCATGACAGCCAGCTTTATGTGTGTAGCAAAATGTTCGTATTTAGAGTTCTCTTTCCGCACAGACTAGTTTTTTTTTACAATTAATAATTATAATTTCTAATATCCTAATTGCAGTTGTCTCCATATGTAATCATCTTAAAGGTAAAGAAAATTTCAGTTAAATAAATAAATAAATCAGGGGACAATCTCACACCAATTGACCTAGTCCCAAACTAAGTTCTAGGCTTGTACTATGAGTACTAGACAACGATACAATACTTAAATAGAGAAATATATACTTAAATACATAGAAAACATCCATGACTTAGGAACAAATATTCGCGCTCATCACACAAATATCTGCCCTTACTGGGATTTGAACCCAGGACCGCTAGCTTCGTAGGCAGGGTCACTACCAACTAGGCCAGCGCGTCGTCGACTTTGTAATTAATTATCCTACGAACTGTATGTATCGTGAAAGTTTAAATAAATACCTATATTTTCTTCCAGGTTATCAAGATAAAGTAGTGTCACTACTGGCACATATAAAAACCCAAAATGACATAATTATGTCAATTTTGCAAAACAAAGGAAATACAGCAATAAGCAGCACATCATTAAAACCAGAGTTCAAGTTTCCTTTGGAGACATTTGAAGATTTGGAAATAGTTGAAAAGTTGTTGACTGTAAAAGAAAACTATGCAAACGTGGTAAGTTTTAAGTTTGACGACGCCGACTCTAAAAGACCGGGTCTTTTTAAAGGTACCTAACCGTTAATGTAGCATTCGGGTACCCAGGGATTGAAAAACCGCTAAAGACCAGTCACCTAAAAAATAAAGGTACCTATCAAAATGAAAGGGTATCCGAAGTTTAAGGGTACCCAATGAAATTAGATTTAAAAGGTACCTTTTTAAAACGGTACCGCTAAGTTTGAGTGATTCAGAGACATAAGTAGCTATGGCCCTTGCCAGTAATTTTAACAAATTCTAGTTTGATGGGTTCCTAATAATTTTTTAAACAAATTACAGGTTGCCTACTTTAAGAGCCTTGGTGGACAGGGCATTAATAATAAAGTTTCCAGAGTCATGAAATATGCATTGTCCGACTCTATGGCAACCAAGTTCAACTTTTACGGGAAAAGGTCTGACAAGAAGCCCTTTGCAGAGCTACGTCTCCGAGCGACAATTGTTGGTAAGTGTTAATCCACCTAGGAATTTACCCGTTATATACTGACTAGCTAGTCAGTATATAACGGGTAAATTCCTACAGATCTACTTCAAAAGGTAAAAATGGTAGGCTTATTTATTAGATCATCCATGTCTAATGATATCGTTCGGATCTGGGCAGTCGCGACCCGGCAGCAGCGACCATGGTAGATGAATTACCGAGAGCGTGGAATTGCATATGTAGTGGTTGTACCGTTCGCATGAAAAGGAAAACCATTTAAGTTTTCTTCTTAATTTAATGAGATTACCCTAAGCAAGTGGAATAAGTATGTCTATTTTTTTCTTTGTCGGTATCATTTATTTAAATTTTCATCTTAAAGGTTGGAAATTGCTTATGGGACAGATGAAAATTAAATTATTTAAAGTTCTCCTGATGACTTCTTGATCAAAATCATCTACTGCCGACGGACCTTACGTAACTTTTTCTTACTCGGAGAGAGGAATTTTTCGTTGCTTTGAATTTGTCACTCTTACTCTCAGTCAAAATTTTATAAATAGTCGAGAGAGAAACACCTGTAGCTTTTCAACGAATTGGGCAGCGGTGTAAGGTGAATTTAAAATTTTCATTAGGGCGAGTTCAAAATATTTATGACAGTTAAAATTATTTGTTTACTTTGACTCCCAATCGGACTACCATAATTTTTGCAAACTGTGTAACTTACAGTCGCACGTGCCCAGACAAAATAATGCTGAAAATTGCGATCCAATAAAATAGTTTTTAAAGTTGTGGGTAATTCTATAGCTCTGCCTACCCCACTCTGGTATTACAGGCGTGAAGGTATGTATGTATGTACAATAAAATAAGACGTAAATTTTAGTGCATTGTAAAAAGTATTTAAAATTTGACACTGGCATTATTCTTGTACTTACTTATTTAATATATAACAAAACTCTTTTTATGCTGATGGTATAAGAAGTAGAGGAAATTTAAATATAGAATGCCTGTAAAGACATGTTACCACTACATATGCAATTCCACGCTCTCGGTAATTCATCTATAGGCTTATTTATTAGATCATCCATGTCTAATGATATCGTTCGGATCTGGGCAGTCGCGACCCGGCAGCAGCGACCGTGGTCGCGCCGCACCGCTTTGTAGGGATTTGTAACAACGCTTTACGACGCAAGCGACCGTGCAGCGCGGACAGGGGGTGTAGCCTGCGCGCGACCTCGGCAGCGCCGCCAAGCCGCTCCGGAGGCAGTATGGTCGCGCTGCCCACTCAAGACAAAGACGACGTTTTAGTAGTTAATTGTTAAAAATCCACCAATTAACGATTCTCAACTCAAAACTTATAAGGAAAATCTTTGTTCGAGATAATATGTATATGGGAGCATACTGCAAGTATACTCAATAAAACAACATACATTAATTCATCATCATCTTCTTCGTCCTCTATCAGTCTTTGCACGAGTTTTCGCTTGCGTTTATGTAAATTGTCAGTCATAGTTAATCTTTGATACACGACTGGTATGCACAACTGTTCGCACGCTACTGCGCGTGGCAGTCGCTGCCCGGGCCGCGGTCGCTAAGCTGCTATCCGAAAGCTTCTGGCAGCGCTGCACAGCAATGACATTGGGTCGCGGCAGCCGGTCGCTACTGCCGGGTCGCGACTGCCCAGATCCGAATGCTACCTTAATTCATCTGATGTTAATCATTATGCTGGTACACGCAATTTGAACTTGGAAATGCACATACTTGGGTCAGAGTGGAGCAAAGGGGAGGGCATTATTTCTCGTTAGGAATAAGCTCATCCAAAATATTCGACAATGCCAATGCCTGGCATTTGTCATAATTATCATGAGAGAATGAATGGACTAATATTAAGATATATACGTAAAATTTATGTTGAAAATAATTGTTTGTCTTTGCAGAAAGCTTGAAAAGTGCGGAAATTACAGAAAAACACATCGAAGACAGTATAAAGGTGTGGCTTAAACACGCACCGGAACGAGCAAAAAAGCGCTTATCAAGGGAAGGTAGAACATAAAAATGGCTTTCAATGAACATAAAAAAGGTCTGTTAGGTGAGCGTCAAATGTTTCGAAGAGTTAGGGAGGAAAAACAAAAAATTACTTTGGAAATCCAACAGTCTGGTGCGCTAAGAAATACGTTAAAACCATCAAGTACTTTATCATCTTCACCACAAAGTACATCCACATCTACAGGTAATAGCTCGATAGCTACAGCTACAGGTTATAATAGTATCTCAGAATACAGGACCAATTTGGAGAGTAGTATTGCCGAAAATATTTCAAGTTTGCCTTCATCTTCAGAGAACAATTCTGTGGATAAATTGGTCTCGAAATCTGACATCACCAAAGATTTGTCATCTCAGTTAAGACATTGGGCTACTGTAGAACACAAAATTCCCCACAATGCTCTTGATAGTCTGTTAAAAATTCTAAATCCTATTTGTCCAGAGTTACCTAGAGATAGCAGAACCCTTTTAAAAACGCCAATTAATATAACAAGTATCTCTTTAGAATCCGGAGAGTTGGTGCACATTGGCCTCATTCATCAAATACAGTCACAATTAAAATTGTACACTGTGACCAATTTTGAAATTAAGGAAATATTGTTGTCTTTTAATGTAGATGGGTTACCTCTTTTTAAAAGTTCGAATACACAATTATGGCCTATATTAGGGTTAATCAAAAATTTCAATTCTGCACAACCATTTGTTATATCTCTGTTCTGTGGAAATTCAAAACCTTCACCCTTGAATTTGTTTTTGGAACCATTTGTTGGAGAACTATCTAAATTACTTAGTGACGGAATTGATTTTGAAGGAACTCATTATATAGTCAAAGTACATAGTTTTGTATGTGACGCTCCAGCTAGAGCTTTTATCAAATGCACTAAATCACATGGTGGATATTCATCATGTGATAAATGTGTAGAACCGGGTGAATATATTCAAGGTCGAGTGATTTATAGCAGCTTGTCTGCGACTAGGAGAACAGATTCACAGTTTCGTTTACAGTCTGACGAAGACCATCACCTTGGTGAATCTCCACTTGTGACCCTTCCTATAGATTTAATAGCACAGTTTCCTATCGATTACATGCACGCCGTATGTTTAGGAGTAATGAGGAAACTTTTAAACGTTTGGGTCAGCGGTGATCTAAATGTTCGCTTAAGTAGTCGTTTAGTAAAAGCAATTTCACAAAAATTACTAAACTGTGCAAGCAGTATGCCTGTGGAGTTTAACAGGCGACCACGAAGTATCAGTGAGTTGGCTCGCTGGAAAGCCACAGAATTTAGGATGTTTTTGTTGTATACGGGGCCAGTTGTCCTAAAAAATATTCTTCCGATCTCGCTTTATAACAATTTTTTGTTGTTTCATTGTGCTGTAACAATTCTCATATCTCCTAAACACTTAAATAAAATAGGTACACATTTAGCAAACGAGTTATTATTAATGTTCATAAGACACTCCGCGACGGTTTATGGCCGAAAATTTATGATTTACAATGTTCATATGTTATGCCATCTGTGTGATGATGTTCGTTTATTTGGTGCTTTGGACAATTACTCCGCATTTCCGTTCGAAAATTATTTGGGCATGTTGAAACATTTAGTTAGGTCGCCTAACAAACCTCTGCTACAAATTGTTAAACGATTAAAAGAAATGGAGCCATTACTGGCTCCCAAATATAAAGAAGAGTTGACAGCGGTTTTTTATTGCAATAGTTTAGGCCCAACGCCTGCCGATAACAATGTTTACAAATGTTTTAAGAAACTTGTATATAACGGTTTTGCAATGTATGCTAAATCCGTTCGTATAGCTGATTGTTATTGCTATGCAAAAGGGAAGGTAGTTGAAGTACATAATATTTTGAGCCGTACGATTAATGATAAGGAATGTTTTTTCATTTATGGTAAAGAGTTTATTCAATATGACTCATATTATACGTATCCTTATGATTCTGCAGTAATTGATATTTACAAAGTCTCTGAACTTTGTTTAGATTACAAAATCTTTCCTGTGTGTGACATTATTTCAAAATGTGTTGTTATTCCCCAAGAGACAAATAGTAATGATTTTATTTGTTTTCCAATGCTTCATGCATATTGTGATTGATAATGGAAATTAAATATTTGTGGCAACTTAATTTACCTGATAGTACTAACAGGACCCCATGGTAAAGGACGGAGATAGCAGGTCCCTATTTTACCAAACTGACAGGTGAAGGTGACAAATAACAACGACAATTCGGCATACATGGCAAACTAACCTGGGCCGGTACTCTAGGCGGTAAAAACGATATCGTAGTTTACCTGTTATGGTATTGTTATGACGTCAGCCGCCATTACTGTCAAGGTAATAAGAGCTAACGTTGACAATACGATATAGATGAATTACCGAGAGCGTGGAATTGCATATGAAGTGGTTGTACCGTTCGACGCATGAAAAGGAAAACCATTTAAGTTTTCTTCTTAATTTAATGAGATTACCCTAAACAAAGTGGAATAAGTATGTCTTTTTTTTGCTTCTAGTCGCTAAGATTTATTTAAATTTTCATCTTTGGTTGGAAATTGCTTACGGGACAGATTAAAATGACATATGGTTCTCCTGATGACTTCTTGATCAAATCATCTACTGCCGACGGACCGTACGTAACTTTTTCTTACTCGGAGAGAGGAATTTTTTCGTTTCTTGGAATTTGTCACTCATACTCTGTCATAATTCTATAAATAGTCGCGAGAGAAACTCCTGTAGCCTTTTTAAAGAATTGGGCAGCGGTGTAAGAAGAATTTAAATTTTTCATTAGTTCGAGTTCAAAATATTTATGACAGTTAAATTTGTTTACTTTGACTCTCAATCGGACCAAAATTAATTTTATAGCTCTGCCTACCCCACTCTGGGATTACAGGCGTGAAGGTATGTATGTATGTACAATAAAATAAGACGTATATTTTAGTGCATTGTATAAAGTATTTAGAATTTGACACTGACATTATTTTATACTTACTTATTTAATATATAACAATAGTAGATTGTTCAACGAGGGACTAAAACAAGCCATAATGACACGAGATGTTTAGCCACGCGAGCGAGCCAGCGAGCGAGAGTGGCTATAGTTCGAGTGTCATTATGGTTGTTTAGTCTCGCGTTAAACACTCTACTTTTCACTTTGAATGCGAGGAAAAAAAACAACGTTCAGTGCGGGATTAGCCACGTACCTAGCAAGAGTAGCAAATGCTACGCGCCCCGCACATCCACGTCTAAACTCTAAAATGCTAGTACTTACATCAGTATGCGTATGCGTGTACTCATATTATTATGCATCAGGGTTGACGATAAGATGAATAATCCAGTCGATATTCTCCACCAGAATAACCTAAAACAAACACCCACGCAAAATAGGTGCATATCTAAGTCGCTCAGTTGCGGAAAAAAGCCCGCCACAACCTGTAACCTAAAACAAACCCAGGGGTCTCTTTATAGAATTTGCTACGGACCCCGTGCTTGCTCAATCCAGCACTGACGAAGTTCTATACACATTTTTATAAAATTGATTGAGTGAGAAAGTTTCTTACAAATTTGTTCCGCGGTTTTTTTCTTTTCTTTTGTATTTTTTTTGTGAAGTGCCGCTTTAAATGCTTGCATATTTAGCCAACTGGTTCAAACTTGAAAACTATTTTAAAACTAATTGGACCAAGCATAATAAAATGAATTCATCCTTAATATAATTAAATATATTCATATTCGTAATCATTAATCGTGTTTCACGAAATTAAATCATTTTTATTTTATATTTTTTCACAGTTGTCATTTTGAGGTTATTTCCACGCGCTTAAAATTGTCTACACCACAGAATAAAAACTAGAGGCATAGAAACCGTACTAAATAGACAGAAAATACATTATGGTTGACTTCTTTTTACTTATGGTTTTCATAGTGAGTTGGAAAGAGATCGTCATTAGGCGTGATTTGGACCTTTAAGCACCGGTGTGGAAGAAAGTAACGCCAAAGAAGACCGGTCGTTGATTTGACGTTTCTTCACCTTCTGATCATGACAGATTAAAGAAGAAAAGACACCTAGGTTTTGTTTCTTTTCCTCTTATCAAAATGTAATCTATAAAGTAGAGACAAGTAGCTAGTGCAACGTTCATCTTATTGCACGGCTTCTATGCCTTTAGTCTTTATTCTGTGGTCTGTACAAAAAGACTGAAAATAGCAATAAATCCTCCATTCACAAACACCATGATTGGATGTTTAGGGGATTCCAAAGTAAATTAAAACAATTTTAATTTAAACCCTAGAGATTAAAAAAGGAACTTTAGTCCCGATGTGCAGAGACTAAAGTAACATTTTAAGAGCATGAGAAGTGAAAAACTCTTTTTATGCTGATGGTATAAGGAAGTAGAGGAAATTTAAATGTAGAGTGGCTGTAAAGACATGACGTTACCACTACATATGCAATTCCACGCTCTCGGTAATTCATCTATACCAGATCAAAAACGATATTGTTTTTGAGCTGTTATCGTATTGTCACCGTTTTGATAGCTCTTATTTACTTGACAGTAATGGCGTTTGACGTCATAACAATACCATAACAGGTCAACTATGATATCAGTTTTACCGTCGGGAATAGAGGCGCTGGGCCTCTACCGTAACAGGTCAAATACGATAATTATTTTTTACCGCCGGGAATAGAGGCGCTGTTCTGTGAATATTCGTTGTCATCTGTCACGTGTCAGTTTGGTGAATTAGGGGCCTGCTCAAAGTCCTTTACAATGGGGTCCTGTTAGCAGTACTAGCAGCTAAATTAACTTGCCACAAATATTCAACGGAAATACGCGACCTTGTATACGTATACAGGGTGGGGCCTGTAACTAAAGCAAAAAATTAAAACGTAGATTGTACTCCTCAAACTAGACAACTTTTGTTTAGCAACTTTTTAAAATCATAAAGTTTTTAGATTGTTCATTTTTCAAACAAAGTAAATAGTATTTTCAATGTACTTAAAACTCCGTCTAATTGACATCGCCTGTCAGTCTAGCCACTCTACAGACATAACCAATTTCATAGTACATTGCGTGTTCGAATTAACTTTATAATGTAATAAAATTCAAACCACAAGTTTTTTTTCAAAGTCGTCAAACAAACGTTGTGTAGTTTGAGGAGTACAATCTACGTTTTAATTTTTTGCTTTAGTTACAGGCCCCACCGTGTATAGTATCATATATTGTTATAAACGGAATTTGTGGATCGGTATTCGTGTGGAGCGGCAATAGAAAATTGTTATAAATATTTAGAATTTAATAGAGACACCGTGTAGTTATGTTACAGCTATGTTATTTCTTTGTTTTTATTGGTACCAAGATAACACTGCGTCATTGGCACATAACTATACATCGGTATCAACGTTCAAATTTCATGGCATCAGGTAAGGATAGCAAAAAAATAAATACTTCGAATATTTGATGAATAATAACGTTTATATTCTGTGTTATTTTTAAATTTAATTATGTTGCAGTTAACTGTACCTATATAAATACTGTACTTATACGTAAAGAGCTTTATTATCTTAATAATGTCATATAACCTTAATACTCATTTTGCATTCGAAAAGTAATATATGCCAAATAGGAAACAAATGTCAATTTAATTGTCAAACCAAATAAATACTAGTTAGTGTGAAAAGGTCATTTGGTCATTAAAAAATGGATATATTATAACAGACGTCAAATGTTGACAGAAAAATCCATGGAACAAATTTAAGTAATTTATCTTTTCATTTATAAAAAATAAAGGTTCTAAATACTAGATGTATTTGTTTGTATTTGTTTTTCTGCAAACCGTACTTTGCCATGAAAGTTGAACGTTGATACCGATGTTTAATTATAAAACGCTGTGTGTTAGGGAAACATAAATGAGGTACCGGTTTGCCGCCCTCTGTCGTAGACCATGAATAGAAGAAGGCTCATGTCATATCTTCATCATTTTGCTGGTTATTTAGTAGTTCTGTTAGTCAATGTACTGTGCTTTACGAGACTTCAACATTATAAAACGCTGTGTGTTAGGGAAACATAAATGAGGTACCGGTTTGCCGCCCTCTGTCGTAAACCATGAATAGAAGAAGGCTCATGTCATATCTTCATCATTTTGCTGGTTATTTAGTAGTTCTGTTAGTCAATGTACTGTGCTTTACGAGACTTCAACATTATAAAACGCTGTGTGTTAGGGAAACATAAATGAGGTACCGGTTTGCCGCCCTCTGTCGTAAACCATGAATAGAAGAAGGCTCATGTCATATCTTCATCATTTTGCTGGTTATTTAGTAGTTCTGTTAGTCACTGTACTGTGCTTTACGAGACTTCAACATTATAAAACGCTGTGTGTTAGGGAAACATAAATGAGGTACCGGTTTGCCGCCCTCTGTCGTAGACCATGAATAGAAGAAGGCTCATGTCATATCTTCATCATTTTGCTGGTTATTTAGTAGTTCTGTTAGTCAATGTACTGTGCTTTACGAGACTTCAACATTATAAATATACATCGGTATCAACGTTCAAATTTCATGGCACCAGGTAAGGATAGCAAAAAAATAAATACTTCGAATATTTGATGAATAATAACGTTTATATTCTGTGTTATTTTTAAATTTAATTATGTTGCAGTTAACTGTACCTATATAAATACTGTACTTATACGTAAAGAGCTTTATTATCTTAATAATGTCATATAACCTTAATACTCATTTTGCATTCGAAAAGTAATATATGCCAAATAGGAAACAAATGTCAATTTAATTGTCAAACCAAATAAATACTAGTTAGTGTGAAAAGGTCATTTGGTCATTAAAAAATGGATATATTATAACAGACGTCAAATGTTGACAGAAAAATCCATGGAACAAATTTAAGTAATTTATCTTTTCATTTATAAAAAATAAAGGTTCTAAATACTAGATGTATTTGTTTGTATTTGTTTTTCTGCAAACCGTACTTTGCCATGAAAGTTGAACGTTGATACCGATGTTTACACATAACACATTTTTCGTAAATAAAACGTCTTAAGTAGTGTAATTTTGTGTTTTTTTTAATAACTTCAGTATCGCTTCAGATTAGCAAATACAATATCATTGGGACGTCACTTTAAGCCGTTCATTTGATCGATGATTTTAGTTGACGACGTCTTTGCGCATTTATTTTCGTATATATGTGCACTGAATACTGATGTCAACTGGACCTTACAAAAGTAGTAGAAAGATATCATGATAATAGAAAAGATATCATGATAATAGACGTAAAGTGACATCGCAATGAAGTCTATTGTAATTGCCAATAATACGTCATTAGAAGAAGTTCTACTACATCATATGGACGTCTTCAAAAGGCGTCGAAATGATGTTCCTACAAGACGTTCTGCTAACGTCTTCAGAAGACGTCCATTGTGATGTTTCTATAAGACGTCCTACTAACGTCTTCAGAAGACGTCCATATGATGTTCATATAAGACGTCCTACTAACGTCTTCAGAAGACGTCCATTATGATGTTTCTATAAGACGTCCTGCTAACGTCTTCAGAAGACGTCCATATGATGTTCCTATAAGACGTCCTACTAACGTCTTCAGAAGACGTCCATGTGATGTTCCTATAAGACGTCCTGCTAACGTCTTCAGAAGACGTCATATTCACGTCGTCAGAGACGTCGTGGCCACTGACATTAGGCCGTCATTTGGTACGTCCGCGCGACGACGATTACGACGTTATTTACGTCGGAAATGACTGTAAATGGACGTCGTGGTGACGTAAAATTGCTACCTGGGATGTGGTGGGTCCCTGAGCTGACTATTTTCATGTTAGTGAAAGAACTTACAAGCTTGTTCCTTTAATGGAATAAATAAATCTAAAAAGAGTTACTCAAAAGAAAACCTTAGAGACATGTGTACTCAGTTCATATCCAACAGTTATGAGAATTTTTATAAAATTTACACAGACGGTTCCAAAGAAAGCATTAATAAAGGAGCTGCATTCTATGACTCCCAAAATGGCAGAAGTATGAAATTATCTATTGACGGTGATGTTTCAATCATGTATATCGAGCTCATGGCCATATTAGAATCGCTTGCATATGTAGAATCTATAAGTTTTCATCAATTTGTTGTACTTACTGATTCTCGAAGCGCGTTACAACATTTGGTTAAGTCATAGTATAAATAGACAAGTAGCTCGACTACGGCCCTTTAGGAGATTCTGATACCTATTGCCGCTCGGGCGTAAGGGTTGTCCAAACTTGTTTTAAAATTTTAGTCACCTACTTGGCCCTACTTTGATCTATAATCATATTAATCATAGTAATTTTCATACTTTACACAAACTTCAAGTACCTAAGTATTAATATTGTTAGGTACCTAAGTACGAAATTTAAATTATTTTACTTACATACTTTTATCAGTTGACACTAAATATTAATTATGTTTAAAGGTATGTGATGCTGATGTGATATGTAAATTCCTTTTCGACCTTTTGATAATGCCGCTTTCGCGCAAGGCGGCTTCCTTTGACTAGGTACTTACCTATTATTGGCGGCACGCGCCGCCGCCGCGCGTCTTTCTTTGAGCATTGGCAGCTCGCGCCGCGCGGTATTAGGTACACAACATTGAATAAATATCTGAATAATAATGTCACGGGAAAATCTTACACAAATTGACCTAGGAAGTCCCAAACTAGGTTCTAGGCTTGTACTTTGGGTACTACGTAACGATAAACATACTTACCTATGTAGTGACAAATACATACTTAATATTACTATATAGGTACATATAAAACACCTAAGACTCTGAAACAAATACCTACTCGCACTCATCACACAAATATTTGCCCTGAGCGGGAATCGAACCCAGGACCGCTAGCTTCGTAAACAGTACTTAGTCACTAGGTCACTACCATCTACCTAGGCCATCCACGTCGTGACATGTTAACTGACACGTCACACTCAATAACTTAAATTACCTACTTAATACGTATTTATTTCACCTAATTAGTTATCTATAGGTAGTATCTACAGGCAAGCCGGTACGAAATACCTAATTAATTGAGTAGTTATTTATATTAATCACTAGCAGCTTTTATTAAATCTGGATAGTTGTACCTACCTAAGCTAGGTTTAGGGCACAGTTTAGGCGTTTTGAAACGAATGAAAATGTCACGCTGACAATAAAATAGATTTAACAAAAGCTGCAAGTGGGCTATAAGCTATAGGTAAATATAAAAAAATAAACAGCATTCTTTACAACGTATGTGGAAAAACGATAGCTCCGGATTTCTTTCACCATTATTTAAACACCCGTAAACTGAACAATATTTTCTAGTTTTCGACAAAGACATTGTCGCTCGATGTTTTAATTTAACGCGCACTACCTACAAACATCCAAACGTGACCGAACGCAATGACACCGCGACCCCGTCTAATCACCATACCCGCACTAGGGATTGCAACTATGACCGAAAATCGAATATCGGTTTTTATTCGGTTAAACTCGAACTCGATTCGAATCTCGGTTAATAACCGAGTTTTTCTTCAGTATAGAAAACTATCGAATGAAGTAGGTCTAGGTAATATTTGTCACTTTATTTAATTGTGGTAATCAAGTAAGAAATAAAACAACATAAAAGGGTTTTAAGCGAAATGTAATTACCAGAATTTTAAGCTTTTGCCAGAATGAGTAATCATGAATTATTGCACGCACGACACATTAAATCAAATATTAAAATCAGTAAAAAATCAACATTTAAAATAATTATTATTACAAGGTATTAAATAAAACCTAAAACTCTAAAAAAAAAAACGTAAAATCTGTTCTTAAATTCCAAATATAACAAAATGAAATAGTTTACAATCAATAACTAGCTTAATAGTAAGTACCTATTGCAAAATCACCATACATTTTTACTATTAATAATGTAATTAACAGAATGATCGATTTTCGGCTTTTGCCAGAATGAGTAATCATGAATTATTGCACGACACATTAAATCAAATATTAAAATTAGTAAAGAAACAACATTTAAAAAAATCCTTATAATAAAGTATTAAATAAAAACTAAAAATCTAAAAAAAATAACAAAAAATCTGTTTTGAAATTCCAAATTAAAAAAAATGAAATAATTTACAATCAATAACTCGCTTAATATTACAAAATCACCACACATTTTTACTACTAATATATAAGGAATTCTCATCATTTATCAAAACAAAAGGTATTTTCCTTTGTATATGACAATTAATATTGTCAATAAGTATCTTACATTACATTAGAAAATGGTAGGATATATGTTGATTTACCTTGTTTAATTGGAGGTGTTTTTAATAGAAGAATAATAATATTTTAGTAGAACTATTGCGTCCAAAGTGGAATCACTAAGCCTTGTTCTGAGCTTATTACAAAAATATCCTGCAGTAGAAAAAGCCCGCTCCGACTCCACGCTTGTAGGCTTGACCGTTATTAACTGATCGCGTGTTTTTGCCAAGTGATTACCGCGACCAGCTCCATTTTCATATAAGGCCATCTCAATGTGGATAATATTTGACAGGTATGAATCGTCTTGAGTCGATGCTGATGCAACAGGTGTCGACGTAGCAAGGGCGAATATAAGTTCTTCTTTGAAATTTTTAAAAGAGGGCTGTTCCGTTGCTTGCTGTGTCTGCGTTGAGGAAGACATTGAAGATGCATTTATATTGTTATTGTTAAGCACTTCACATTCGTCTTTGGAAACTAAAGAAACTATAAATGATTTTATAACTTCTGTTGACACTTGTGGTAACACGTTCATAAATTGCTCTTCCTGCGTGTCGCTAAAATATGTGTTAGGATTTTCTAAGTATTTTAAAACTCCTTGTATTAAAATATATCTTTCCCCAATCCTCTTTTGGAGTGCATTGTATATTTTTGCACCGAAATTTCCAGGAACTGCATGAAGTTTCTTAAACATATATTTAAAAACGGTGTCTGCTGTTGACAATGTTGCATCCTGTTGGCATAAAACTTCAACCGATCCTTTGAGTATTTCCAATACACTGTGAATATGTTTAATCATCCCAAATTCTTCATCTGTAAATTGTATATTAGATTTGATGTCAATCAGAGATTTCTGGATGCATTGGTATAGCATGATAAATCGTTCCATCATTTGGCACAATGAACTCCATCGCGTTTTACAGTCAAGTACCAATGACAAATCTTTGCCGAAAGCATCCACCACATGCTTCTGAAGAATATCGTCGTTTTTTGTAGGTGACTTACGAAATATTTTCACCACTTTTCTAATCTTTTCAATTACGGGCATATGCCCGTCTATATATCTTTCATTGATTGATCTAATATAATTTTCCGATTGAATAATTAACACGCCGTCGTCCTCATCGTCACTGTCATTATCTGATTCTACATTTTCTAGTCCAACTTCAAGCACATCAGTATTGTCTTGTTTTTTGTACAAGACATCTACTACTGCCAATTGTACCGCATGGGCAAAACATAGCTGATGATAAACTGGCAATGATTTTCCCAGCTTAATCATTACACTTGCTCCATCAGTCGTCAGAGCCACAATGTCTTGAAATGACAATCCAAATATTTCCAACCGGTCCTTTAAACATGATGCTAGTTTTATTGCAGTTGCAGATCCATTTATGCGGATTAAACCCAAATTCACAAATTTGGTTGAATTATTTAAAAACGGAGAATGTATGTTAACATTCATGTAACGTCGATTCCTTGTCGATGACCATTCATCAGCAGTAACAGAAAATTTGTGACCTTGAATCTTTAATATATTCAACTCGTGGATTATGATTTGAATAACAGTCCCATATTCAGTCATAACTATCTTTCTGATAGTATTTGGGGATGACGGCAGTAGGTGGCCACTTTCGGCGAATAATTCTTTTAAGTCAGCCGAGGTCGTGAATGTTCTAAATGGCAACCCATCAACAGTCACCATGCGTGCTATCCTCGCATCCATTGAAACCGAGTTTTTAGCTTTTTTTGCAGGAGGTTGATCTGTGTTGCTAATGTTGCTATCAGATGTGTGAGCAGTCGTAGTTACGGTATTTTCTTTACTGGTAAATTCAATTTTGTGTTTTACTTTTGAATGGTTTCGAAGGCTTGTTGTACTTCCACCCGACGTCTTTAAAATTTTAAAGCACAATGTGCATTTTGCAGAATTTCCGGTCGTTGACTTTAAAAAATGATTCCAGACGTCGCTTGTAGATTTTTTCTTAAATGAACACTCAATATACTCCTCCATTTTTGAAAATCTATAACAAAATAATAATAATAATATCAGTAATATCTCAAATAATCAGATATTGAATGTTGCATTGAATTTCAAGTATTTCAATTGAATATAAACGAGATTTTCAAATTGGAGGAAATAAAATTAAACAACGTCACACTTACCATTGGTCTTTAAGGTGTTATTGATAACACCATGCTTGAAACACTTTCACCACATTAATAGAAATTTGCAATGAAAAGTTTAAAACAAATGTCCTATTACTAATTTTAAAAATTAAAATACTCAGGTTAGGTATGTAAACTGGATCACTCACTACTCAGTACTCACACTAGTCACTACGTCAACAATCAACAAAGGTCCAAATAACAACTAATTTGAAAAAAATTACCTGCTCACTCTTTTCTTTGTTTGCGAATAGGTTCTAGGGAATGGGTGAGCCGTGACCGTGAGCCGCATTAACGGGATAAGATAAGAGTTATTTTACGACCCATTTTGGATATACCTGTCTCTTTCTGGATATGGACATACACATTTTAAATTACTTATTTATTAAATTAAAACAAACTGTACAATTTTCCTCTCCGATTTTAAACTCGGAACCGCGGTTTTTAACCGAATTCGAAACCGATGTGGATTCGGTTAAAAACCGTCGGTTAAACTCGTTACTCGGTTTTTTCACTACTCGGTTGCAATCCCTAACCCGCACCTCTGCTTGTAGTTTCGTGTGCGACGTTCGCGCCGCCCACAGCCGTACGGTCGGCGTAACGCACACGTGCAAGCCGCGCGATGTACCTTTGTTTGCAGACGAGCTACTTCTCTATTTATACTATGACTTTAATAACGCACTCACTTAAACCATTACAAACAATAATCGCACAATAAACTTCGAATACTCAGATGATCGCTCGGGTCGCTCTTGTTCGCACTGTTCGCTTTCCAATTAAAGACTGACTAGGTACTTGCAATCGGTCCGCCTTTATAGTTCCCGGCTCCGATCATTCCAGAATGCGTTCTGGAATGATCGATGTACTTTACCCCGCCAAGGTCGTTCGAGACTATTCGTTGCTGGAATGTTCTACGCCTTTCTACATTCTATTGTTCGCGATGTCCTTGACCTTGACTCACGGGTCTGGAATATTCTGCGTATTGCCGTCTCATTTTTAATCGTGTTGTCTCTTTCTCATGCTTCTCGAAGTTTCTCAGTATCGCTGTCTCTTTCTAATCATGCTAACTCTTTCACTCTTAGTGGAAAAATTGCCATATACTGAAAACGCTTCTAAAGCATCGAAATTCACGATTGAAGATGAGGCGCCGCCTTATCTCATCGGCGTAACAATATACATAAATAATAGATTTATCAGGACCCAGGCTCAAATCCAGTAAAGCTTCCGTGAGTGAGTGCCAACTAGTGGTCCTCACTTGTTCTTTAAAGGCTGACATTGAGACTAAGTAGGCACTTCTTCGGATGTCTATGTTGGTAAAGAGACATCCGGGCTTGCCCAAGGTTCTTTTAGACTCTAATAGTTCCAAATCAGAGGCTCCGTTAGGCTTCCTCGGATTTGTCAGACATTTACTCGTGGTAGCCTGATCACTGTTCTGGTACAAGTGTATGCTAATCTAGGTTAACGCAACAATAATTCCCCACTATACAAGGAATATTCTTTAATCTACAGCTAATTAATGTATTGTACAAGACACGAATGATAACCAACCCAAAGTATCTGAAAAGTACACAGAAATTGTCACGTCCTACCGGGTGGCAAGTAAAAACTCAGGAGAAGTTTAAATAGTTTATTAAAAGAACGCCGGTAGAGTGAACAGAACAGGGTAGGTAGGTTCGTAGGGTGTGGTCTGGTTCTGCGAAGCGAGCTAGCACTTCCCTCGCAGTAGGTGACGTGGAGCGGCAGTGAAGAAACCGACGGCAGCCCGACGGTGTGCGGTGACAGGATCCTGGCGTCGGGGGCAGCACCCGGTGTGTAGCACCGGAACCCACTCGACGATCCTGGTCACCGTGGTTAGAGGCCGCTCCGGCCAAGAAGAGAAGTGGACAGGGTTTAGAGCCCAATCCCAAGACGCAAGAAGTGTTGTCCCAGCGGTAGTGCTCCTAGCGGTGCAGTGCTCCTAGCGGTGCGGTGAAATGCTTCCAGCAGTGGAATGCTCCAAGCCGTGGAATGCTCCAAGCCGTGGAATGATCCAAGCCGTGGAATGCTCCTAGCGGTGAAAAGCTCCAAGCGGTGGAATACTCCCAGCGGTGAACTGCTCCTAGCGGTGGAATGCTCCTAGCGGTGGAATGCTCCAAGCCGTGGACCCCGATTTGGGGAAATGCACCGAATATAATAAAACTTAGGTATTTAGTACCTATTAAAAACAACACGTCAAGTTGTTAACAAGTAGAAGTTGAGGCGGCAAAGAGCCCGAATGAAGGGTGCGTGGCCTATATATAAGCTTTCACCCCTTACTGTTAATTTCGAATCTGAGTAGGGCGAACAAAGAAATGCACATAGCAACTCGCGTCACGAGTGGAAAATAACTGGAGTCGTGTACGTGAGACACCAACATACCCTCAATTATTTCCTCATGCGCTGTATGAAAATAATAAAATACGATATTTATTTACAATTACAATGAATTAATTATTAGAAGATTATTTAGATTAAAGTAGACTGTTAATTATTAAAAGATTTAAATATTAGTGAAGTTAATAAAGAATGACTAGTAACGCCATCTGTCGGCTTACTGCCGCTAACATATGACAGACGTCGAGATTGAAAAACGTCTTTAACCTGTCTGTTTGACAGTTATCAGTTATTAGTAAACAACAAATATAAGATCTGTTGTATTACAGTGAATTTAAGTGAAAATGAAGTGATATTAAAGCTAGTTTGTCAATAAAATGCACACAGGTAAGGAGCGTAACAACTGCATTGTTACAAAATAAATATTAGTACACATATTGGTATTTGGGAAACCTCGCCAGCTGTGTCCGGTCTCTGATCACAGTGGTTAGCTAAAGGTGTCCTGGCCCAGCAAGGATTTCTACCCACCAATACAAACAATAGAAATACAATCATACAGTAGAAGGCCTTACTAACTGCAACCCAGGCTATGCAAACCAGGAGTAACAGTAGCAAGAGAAAAATAAACCAAAAGTTCCTTACCAAGGTATAAATAAAAATATTGAAATAAACCAATTCCAAATATAAAATTCCCGCAACCCGTCTACTGGAGTGAACCTGGAAAACAAAGTCTTTTGATTAAAGCACAACCCCCAACCTACACCTATCATACATAAAAATACAGAGCTTCCGCGCTGCATTTCTATACATGACAGAAAACCATTCCCCACACAATAATACCTATTGCCTACTCCCTGAGCAAACCGTTTTCCCTATCTCCTCGCGAATAGAATTTAATTACTACGCTAAACTGTGAAAACGCGTCTTTCAAACACTATCAAAGCAATAGGTACATAAACCTATTTAAAGCCGGTAAAACACTAGTCAAGTTACGTAGGGCTTAAGTACATGCGATTCATTAGAATCGCATGTACTTAAGCCCTACGTAACTTATACCTCACTAGGTACTTGCTCTAAAGACAAAGTTAACGTTAACTATACAAACGATATAATTGAAAACACTTTAAAAGACCGCAAATACTAAACCAAATACTACATAGTTTAAATTTTACTGCAAAACTAGCACTGAATCATGAATTTAACCGCGAACACGTCGTACTCGTATTTCTCTATAAAACTCGTAATTAACCGAAATTTACATAAAATAAAGCAAATAAACTGGCGCAACACGATTTAAAAACTAAAACGAATTTAACACGATTAAAATAACTACGAACCGTAAGTAAAAATTACGCAAAGCGTTCCCCAGAGAGCGAGCCTATCCCCTTTGAACGACGTGATAAAGTAAAAATATAAATGCTCCGCGATGAGTGCCCAGAATGTAATGCCCATATTCCCTTTGAAATCTCTATATATATAGATTCAACAGCTGCCATCACAGTCGTACCCCTCGAACCGCTTGAACCTCTCGTGCCTCTCGTGCCTGTTATGCCCCTTGTGCCAGTCATGCCTTAACTCCAAAATTATCCCTTACAATAACATAAGGTATACTTTCAATCTCCATTCCAGTCGCTTAAGTCATTTCAAACATTACATTCGATTGATTTGAATCTACATTGGTAATTGAAACTAATCCTTATGCCATTTAATACACAGTACATTTTTCCATTATTCCCAGTATTATCGTTTTTAATATCTGCTCAAGTCCGTAGTCTGATGGCGTCTATCTCCGTCACTGTCGTATTCTATCAATTCGAACATGACGACGCTGCCCGCTTGTACCACCAAAATCATAATAAGGCGCCATCTACTCGGTGTTGTTCGTTTACGCAATCGGCTTGGTCCGATTCAAGCGAGATAACCTTTATAGTTCCTTCCTTCTTTCTCTTGTGTTTATATTACTCAAGAACTAAAACACTCCCATTTCACCTACATTATCATTGTTTATTGTAGAAATAATACTAGCCTTTAGTACTATAAAACCTATTTAAGTAAATATCTTTTATTATCTAATTGAGATTACAAAACTAAAACACGACTTGATTAACAGCTTACTAAAACGGCTAGAGTCCTTCTAGATTTATATCACAGCATACTTGTAAAAATAATACAGACTGTGAACATAAAATTGAGGGCTTGAATACGCAGTTTGCTTAAAGGCTATGTTAATCAAGGTACAAATATTGTAACTATCCTAGATACTACTTAAAGACATTTTGGTCACTAATGAAGTCATTTACAGTGTAATATGTATACAGTGTAATATGTAATGTGAGACATAAATTTATTGAACGGCATATTGACGATATCAGATGGTATTTTGTTGTAAAAACGTATACAGTTCCCCGCAAACGAAGTGCTTACCTTACGGAGACGGTGACCTGGAATAGCGAGCTTATCCCTATTTCTAGTATTTAAATTATGAACGTCGCGGTTATGCCTTAACTCATGTATGTGTTTACGTACATACATGATGTTCTCAAAGATTTATTGAGACGCTACTGTAAGAATATTGATTTCTTTAAATTTATCCCTCAGCGAAACACGAGACCCTAATTGATAAATAGCACGTACAGCCCGCTTCTGTAGTACAAAGATGATTTGGATGTCAGCCACTTTTCCCCAGAGCAAAATTCCGTAGCTCATAACACTATGGAAATAACTAAAGTACACAAGTCTCGCCGTCTCGACGTCAGTAAGTTGTCGAATCCTCTTTACCACATAAGCCGCCGAACTTAGTTTACCTGCTAGTGTGGATATATGCGCACTCCATTGCAGTTTCGAGTCCAGAGTGACACCTAAAAATACTGTTCTATGTTCGAATTCCACTGTCTCATCCTTCAGTCGTATTCTATTCGCATTCATACTTTTCACGTTGGACAGAGAAAATTGAGGACTTGGTTTTTTTGGCATTAAAAAGTAAGTTGTTGGCTGTAAACCAGTCAACAATTGTAGACAACGCAACATTGATGTCATTAAAATTATTCTATTACCTATCCGCTATGAATATAAGTGAGGTATCGTCAGCAAACAAGACTTTTTCATGTTTATCGCGCACTACATACGGGAGATCGTTAATATAGACTAAAAATAAGAACGGGCCTAGAATAGAGCCATGAGGCACTCCCATAGCAATAGATGACCCAGAGGATTGTGTTCTGTTAATGTCTACCCGCTGAGTTCTGTGAGCAAGGTAAGATGTAATAAGACAACACAATTCCAATTACATCTAGTGATTTTTCCCAGGCATCAAAGATATGTTTTACCAAAGTGGAATCGGCAGTAGATCGTCCCTTGGTAAATCCGAATTGACTGCTATGAAGTAGCTTATGTTGAGTAAAGTGTGAGGATATTTGATTAAAAATTAATTTCTCAAAAACTTTGCTTAGTGCTGGTAATATCGAAATCGGTCTGACATTTGTGGGGTCTGATTTTGCCCCTGACTTAAACAACTTAATGATCTTACTATGTTTCATCGGATCAGGAAATACTCCAATATCGACACACTTGTTAAACATAGTAGCTGGGTAAGGCGCGGTTGCCTCTAAAATGGAATTAAGTACTGTAACAGAGAGGCTCCAAAGATCTTCAGTTTTTTTTTTATTTCATAATAATTCATTACATCTCAAACCACTATTACAATATTAAAATTAAAATATTAAACAACGCGCAAAAGTGCCTGGTAAATATTAAGAGCAACCTGAGCAACACAGAATAACAAATTGCCCCCAAATATTTCACAGGTAATTTTTTTTTTAAATCTTTTACTCCTGTTCTCCACGTGATTTTCATTTAGTAATTACAGTATTAAAACAATATGCCAAGGTAATAAATACAGTAGCTAAGCAAAGAATGTGAGCATCTGATAGTATTTAATAAATATCATTGTGTATTGTGGCACTGGGACCCAATTCTCGTGACTTCGAGATGGTTTTTCATGCGAGATGAACTGTCAACTGCATACATTTTTTCGATATATCTCGCATGAAAAATCATCTTGAACTCACGAGAATTGAGTCCCTGGTACTGTACAAGAGCTGCCACAGTACATCATGAAGCAGCTTACGTGTGTACTGCGGTAGCACTGGTACTGTACATGAGCCGCCACAGTACATCATCTGGCGGCAGACGTTTGCACTGTTGTGGCACTGGCACTGGACTGAAAAAAAAACTTTATCTTTATCTTTGTTAACATTTCGGTATATATATTCCTAATGTCTGCCAATAACCAGTATTTTTGTTCTCCTAAACGGGATACTTATAATGTTTCAGCATATCTAAATTACGTAGTCCGGTCATAAGTTCTGTCACAGATAAAACATGAAATAAAAACAACTAGTAAATAATTATTTATATAATATATTATACCAATCGAAAGGTGATAAAATTAGCTTTTTAATAACTAAACATTTATTCAAAATGTCCACCGTGATTTTCGATACATGCTCTCAACCTTCGCGGCCAGTCATCTATCGCTGCACGCACGACTTATATGTCGATTTGTGCTGCTGCTTTGACGATGGATGCTTTCAGAGAGTCAAAATTCCGGTGAGGTTTAGAGCACGCTTCCTGCTCCAGATGTTGCCATATTTTGTAATCCAGGGGGTTCAGGTCCGGGCTGGAGGAGGCCCAGTCCTGATGACGGATGAAGTCAATTTTACGACTAGCGAGCCAGGATTGCGTGCTCTTTGCTTTATGAGCCGGTGCAGAATCTTGCTGGAATACCCAGTGTCTGTTATTGAACATTGTACGTGAAAGAGGTTCCACAACGTTTGCTAGGATGGTATTTTGATACACAGCGGCACTATTTTTTACACCTTTTTCACAGAAAAACACTTCAGTTAGGCCTAAATATGACACTCCAAGCCAAACCATGACCGATGACGGGTGGTGGCCACGTTGGACGCGGGGGATACGCCTGCTTGCTTCTTCACTAGTCGTTGCGTAAACTTTATCATTTTGCTTATTGAATGTTTCCTCCACAGTAAAAATTTTTTCGTCCGAAAATAGGATTTCGCGGTATTTTTTACCCGCGTACCGCTTTAAGAGTACTCGCGATCTTTGAAGCCTAATTTTTTTCAAACGAGCATTCAGAAGATGTGCGGTTTTTTTTCGATAAGCCCGAAGTCCTAAGTCTTCATTAATCACCCTTTTAATCGTGGGTCTGCTTATACCCATCTGAAGACTTAAAAGTTTTTGCTTACGCACAGGATTTCTTCGTATTCGCTCCTTCACGGCTTTGATGTCGGCTGTAGTCCGAACCGAGCGTGGACGCCCATTTCTCTTTCTATCCTCGACAGAAGAAACTTCCCGGTATCTTTTAATGGTACGATATACGAACCTTAGCGTGATTTTCAAATTTTGTAATAGTTTGAAAATTTGGTTTGGTGCGTAACCACAGCGGTGTAATGCAATAACAGCGACACGGTCTCCTGTCTGCGTCCACTCCATGTTTGAAAATGGCGGCAATGTTATTTTTTTAATTTTTTTTATTTAATAAATGTTCGAAATTCAAATCTGATACTTATTTTTCCAGCCAGAGTTCAAATTTCGAAATTCGAACCGTATGACAGAACTTATGACCAGACTACGTAAGTGACTGGGGAGCGGACTACTTAAATTCAGTTTATTGTACGCTTGCTACTTAATGTACATAGAGAGCATCTTATGTAAGTAAGCGGAGTACTTATAATGTTCCGGAATATCTTAGCCGGCTACTTTTTATACGTACCCTGTGTACTTAAAACAGTATGTGGAGTACGTATAATGTATTGCCATTTATATACGATACACTTACATTGTTTAAGTAGCCAGGAACATTATAACACGTGATCGGATGCATTATAATGTTTTGGCATCTATGCTAAGTGCGAGACTGCCGTGCTACGTATGTACGTAGCCAGCACCCTTACGTAATGTGTCGGCATATTTAAATTAACGGTGCAGTAGACTTGTGTACTTAGGCGGACTACGTAAATAATTTGTCGGAATTTTGACAACTCCGTTAGTACGTATGCTGGCTCTTTAAGCGTACTACGTATATTTAAGTAGTCGGACTCTTTAACTTCATGATGCAGCATACTTACTACGTAGGAAACAATATTATTAGTAGCTCGTGACGCTTACATTACAGAACATGCTACTACCTACTTACGCGTCATGGGTCCGACTCCTTAATACGTACGTCGCAACCTTATTACGATAGCGGTATACGTAAGAAGTAGTTCGCTGCCAGCTCATTACAAATTTTGTATCCGTAAGGAGCCCGTTTTTCTCAGTGCACTTTTTTTGAGTCTCCCAAGGCGTCTTTTTTCTCTGGCTTCAGTAGTAGTCGTACTACATATCTTCCATCGCTTTGTCGGGTTGTAGTATCTTGATAATATTTCAAGCAGTACTGGTCTCCTAAAGACATATTTGAACTTTCAGTGATGCCATCGATCGCCCAAAAGCGCATTATATCCTCGACACGACAATATTGCAATATTGCATTGATTTGATGGTACATTGCCGCATAAGATCCAGCCAAGTCGCGTTTGTTGTGCGACCGGGGGGGGTGGCACTTTCTTTGATCATGCCGCTTTGTATGATACTGGCGTAGACATCCGCTCCCAGCAATATTTCGATAGGGCGGCTGACGTTAAATTCAGGGTCTGCCAGTTTGAAACCTTCTAAATATGGCCATGTTGTTTGTAAAATGACCGATTCGGTTGATGGTTCATTAGAGTGTTCATGATGTCCACGATACGATAGTCCACGTTAAATTCGAACTTTGAGAGCAGTGATGAGGCTGCGATACTGATAACGCCCTTGCGATTGTTTTCTTTAGCTCCAATTCCGTAGACTACGCCCTTGCATTGCCGACGAGGTAGTCGAAGGAGTTGCGCTGCATATTTCGGAGATTAGGGACATTTGTGACCCTTGATCGATTAGAGCTCTCATGGTGTAATGATGTCCATCTTCTGCTTTGATTTTGATAAACGCGGTTGCCAATAAAATTTCAATTACTTTATTGTCGTATTGCTTAACGTTAGCGACATATTTTCCCCTATTTACCGCATCGGATGTTTCCGGTAGCATTGCGTAAGCGTCGTGCACAAGGTTGTTATGTTTCTCGTTGCACGTTAGGCATCTACTCGTTGAAAAACAGTCATTATCGTAATGATTATAAAGACAGTTCTTGCACAATTTCAATTTTGATATAATATTGCGCTTGTACTCCGGTCTTGCTCTTTGAAATGTTTCGCAATTAAATATTCCGTGGTTTTTGTTACAAACAGGGCAAATTTTCCGTTGTTCATAACTTGATTTTAAGTCTGTTGATTTTTTCGGTGAAAATGATGAATCTTTGATGCCTCCAAAAGCTTTATAGTGTGGCGTCTGTGATGTGTCGGATTGTGTGGATTGGTTTGGGGTATCAAATTTGCGCCGACTTGCTTCAAATGATGTAAACTTCATTTCTAGGAAGTCCAGGAAGCCTTGCAGCGTCGGTAAATCACGGGGGTTCTTCAACGTATTCAGTATTACTTTCGGTATCTAATTTTTGAGACAAAATACGTACAATAAGTGGGTATTAGTATAATATTGGGCATTCTGCCCCACCTCGTTCGATCGGGCGAAAATTCTGCCCTCCTCACTCGTGTGATCCAAATGCCCAATATTATTTTGTGGATTTCAAAATTTGGGTTTGCGTAAAATTAAATATTTAATCGCACTAACTTGCGCGTTTCGCAACATGTAACGGAAATTGGGTTTGAGTTTAAAATAAAACGATTATCTCTCGCGTTAAGATGCGTATTTAACAAATAACACGTCGTAACGTAAATTGGGTTTTTGCGCAAAATGAAATTCATGCATGCATTCTGTTCCACTTTTTTCGATATCGAGCGAATTCGCCCTCCCAACTCGTATGATCCAAATGCCTGACATTATTTGTGGATTTCAAAATTTGGGTTTGCGTAAAATGGTGGTATAGATTTTATACATTCTTAAAGTCCAAGTTAAACTAAGAATATTAGTTGATTTCGTAAAATGCAAAAGCTTAAACACCTCGCACTTGGCCGGAGCGCAGAGGCGTTTGTACAACTTGTCGTGAAGGTGATCAGGCTCCACAGACAAGATCGGGTCACCCAGGATGCTTAGTTCCCGGTGGTCGTATGACCGCTTTTGTGTACATGGTGAGTTTGCATCCTTCACCAGGGACGAGTTCATCCGTTATCTACCACCGCATAGTAACAGAATCCCTCCCAAATATTCGAGATAAGTTCAGCAATACTCAGTGCAAGGGTGATGAAATCGAGCATCGAGATTGATAAGCTGGGACTTAGCACTACCAAGCCGGTAGGTCACAAGGAGTACTAAGACACTTATGCATTTGGTAAAGTTCTTACTATATAGGTATATATCAACTGAGTATAAAAACTTCAATAGCGTGATGTAGGTTTTAACTGGTTTTAGGATGTATAAAACCAGTCTTATCATCATTTAAATTACGAAACTATAAGATGTTTTATAAACAATTCGTTAGTTCAACTGATTTTTGGTTTGTAAAACCAAAACGCAAGAAAACTACGCATAAATGTGCTCCAGTTAATGTTAATGCTATTGTAATGCCATCTATAGGAACGTTATATATTAATACATTTCTAAAAAAACATATCTCACTTTAACATATTGATGTAAAATCAGTTTTATTGTGTGCAAAATTAAGCTTAACTAAAAATATAATCGAATGCGACATACAATGTTTTGCGTAATTGTTATTAGAACTCGAAGACCGTGCGGTATGAGATCCGCGATCACATTTCAGCCATGGACGCTCGCTATGATTATGATGATTTCACGCAAATTAACATAGGTGGCGTAGAATAACGAATATTTTACTTAATCTATCGGAATTAATCGAAACCATTTGCAACCTATATGAAAGTGTAATGCATTCATTAAGCTAATAAATTAGTTCAGTACTTAGCCTGCAGAGGGCGCTTAAACTATTATAAAAGAGCCACCATGAATGGCACATTTTCTAGCAAAATAACTAACTAATTTAAAATTTACAAAATCAAAAATTAATTGGTCTTGTTTAAGCCAATGTTCAGTAATGCACATAATTTGTACATTTTCATTATCTAAGAACAACCCTATTTCTAGTTCTTTGCTGGAAAAACCTTGAATATTCTGGTGAATTAAATTTATACTCAAGGGTGTTTCCGCTGTCCTATAATTTAGTTTAAATCACGAGGCAAGTCATTATTGCCGATTTAGCCGGTGCGAGCCCGGCAGTACCTGGGCCCTCCATTCCCAGGTCTCCGGAAGGGATTTTCACCTCTGCCCTTTTTCTTTTTCTAAAAGTAAAAGGGCAGAGGTGAAAATCATTAATTAACAACAGTAAACAAAAGCAAGTACTTTTGTCTTTGGCCCTTCAGGCGATTACCAACAAAAAAATAACCTCTCCTACTGTACCTCTAAATCTGATTGATCTTATTGACAACCTGAATCCTTCTGAGTTCAATCGCTACTTGGATCAAAATGATATTAGTGATACTAAATTAAATGGTAAGAGTAATGTGTTTACAGTCTTGGAGAAATCCACAGAACTTAATGCAAATTTACCTATACCAAATACTTCAACTATAGCAACACAAAACATACTATGCGAAAAATATCCAAGACAGAAATCCGGACTTCATATCAATTCCATAGAAAATGTATCACACATACGTCGCGCTTCTCCCACTACCAAAAAACCAAATAAGAACCCATCAATTAGAACGGCAATTTTGCGTACTTTGCAGTTTTTTTTTGTGTAAACAGACCTTACCATTTACTTCAAAGAATATAACAAAATGTATGGTATGTTCTAATAGGTTTTGCGTTGTTTGTGCTGACGGTCAAAGCGACACAACTGATTATATTTGTCAAGCATGTTTGAGTGAGGTGGAATAAAATTAAAATTTAGTTTTAATACATCGTCACAGTGCAGACTTAGAACTTTATAAAATGGCTAAACAGACATTAAAGTCTAAAAATACAGGAAGAGGAGAAAAGCTCGCTTCATGGTTAGTTAGCAAAGTGATGAAGTCTAAAATAAAAGCTGGTGCGGGGATAAAATCGTTTAATCAATTTGTTTCTAAGATACGCAAAGAATTGAAAAATAAAAAATCCAAAACAGATATTGCAAATAATAAAACGTACGAGTTCCTCATTTAATTCCGATTCCGAGATCTGGAGGTATATTATCACTAATAGCTATCTTTGCTGGACTTTCTGCGTTGGGATCTTTGGGTGGAGGAGCTGCTGAGATTACTAAAGCTGTTGGGGATTACAAAGCTGCAAAGAAAAACTTACTCGAATCAGAACGCAATAACAAAATGATGGAATCTATTGCATTAGGAAAAGGTTTATATATTAAACCGTATAATAACGGCAAAGGATTATGTTTAAAACGGTCAAAAAACGAAATTAAAGGCTACCCAGATGTTCTCTCACTAATATAGATATTTTAAAGTATTCTAAAGAAATACCTAATTTTCGCGGTGTTTATATGAGAGATAGTTTGCCAAAACAACCAAAAAGAGTAGAATGTGGAATCATAAATTTAGACAGTTCTGAAAACCAAGGGACTCACTGGGTAGCCTATGTCAAGGACAACAATTATTGTAAATATTTTAATAGCTATGGTGATCTTCAACCACCGATAGAATTAATAAAATATTTAAAACATTATGATATTTTTTACAACTACAACACTAACCAAAAGTTTAAGGCCGCTTGTAGACGTCCGTTGTTTGTATGGCTTACAATGGATGTGTGTAGACGCACCGGATGACGGTCCGGCGACGGTGCGTCTACACAACGGACGTCTATAAGCGGCCTAACACTGTAAATTGCGCACATTTATGTTTAAACAATTTTAAAAAGTTTTGGATCGTCCGTTTAAATATCTCCGTACAATAAAACCCTTATCATTCTCACGATGTCTATCAGTTTATCTATAACCGGAACCTCTTCTACGGTGATCACTAATTATTCACCAGCTTTTCAACTGAATGGTGAATATGAATCAGGGATCGATACCGGTATTCATTAAAATTGAAATATCTTCCTTAATTTGCATTATTTCCTTGATATTTTCAACTGTACGGGTAATTAAGGTAATAACGCTATTCTATTATATAAATTCATTGAAGAGCAAACATATTCAATAATAAGCGAGATACCGAAATTCAATACCGGTATTTTTGTCTGAAATGCTGATATGAATGCGGGTTGCTATATATGTCGACTTTGAACTCTATACCTAATATTATAGATTATAAAAACTATAAATTTTATTATGGCAAAAAAGAAGTAAATAATAGAAATTCCTGAAGAGTCATACGCAAGACGTCAAGACCTTGACGATTACCTGAAAAGACACCTGCAAAGATGCACATTTTCACTGACATGTATAAAAATAATAATAATACGTTAAAAACGTCTATATTGTGTTCTAAATTTCTGTATTTGTTCCTTTAAACAATATTCTTGGTTTCGCAGAGGATTATAAAAAAAATGTTATTAACTGCAAGAATAAACTTATTCTTCTAAGATCGAATAGTAATTTAAATAGCGTAAAATTGAATACAAATGAATACATAGACAATATTACTATATATTAATATGATCCTGGATATTCTAGGTATTTAGGTCTTTCTCCTTCGAGCTCGTCGTTTCAAAAAAAGCTCTGACAAATGAGGAACCTCTCCTTTTATAACTTACTGGGTTACTATCACTTACATTAGGTCCTTCAATGTTGCTGGTGTCGAAAATATAACAAATCTTGGTCGTAAAATTTGCTGATACTGAATAGGCAATACATAAATCCAAATTTATTTCTCCATCAATCATTTATAAACCTAATAAATAGGGCTAAGTATGTAATATATGTACATTTAATTAAAAATAACTAACTTTGTTTTTAGCAACTGAACAACTGGCAACATTATTGAATTCACTTGTGATTATTCAAAGCATCACTTAAAAAAATATGTCCAATTAATCGCTTCAAAAGCTTAAAAAGATATGTATTACGAAAAGTCATCACATTCGGCCATCCGACAAGTGCATTCTCCGAATGCATGGTTACTCAATCAATAAGTAAGCTCGAAATCATCACAATCGGCATGAAAATACATTATCAGTTTGATTATGTACCCTTTAAGGCTATTGAGTCGTTATACAAGTAAGCGAATTACAAATTAGTAGGTACTTAACTGAACTTATTGTGTTGTACATAAATGCAATCATCGACTTAACAAAATTTAAGTATTACGTACGAGGTTCTTCTACTTATTTGGCATTTATTTTTCCAATGTTTAAATATTGTTATATTAAAAACAAAACAATCGTAGCAATTTTTGCAGCGACAAATAAACCGCATACGGTTTCCGTTCGCTGTATTAAGCCAATATCTTTGTAATTTTTATAAATATTATGAATAATAAATTAAAAAATAATAATATATATATATATATATATTATGAATTAAAATTAGAAACGATAACTACGGTTTCAGCTTTATTAATAAGTAAAAGGCTTCACAAATATTTTCTACTAAAGATCATTAACATTTTAATATTAATCTAAGTCTTATCATCCTACGCACATTATAAGAGATATACATATATCGATAAACTACATAAAGATCAATATCAAAGTTTTTCTTTTTTTTCTTTTTATATACCTAATATATGCAGAAACTAACCTAACCTAACCTTACTATGAGCTAATTGAGACAACGGAATGTTGTCATCACTGTCAAACTAGCTTGAACTTTCTACTACTAACGTTTGTACTGCAACACGAGTGTAAAGTGTCCTTTTTAAAATCCATTTTAAAACTCAGGTTAATCTTCGCCATCAGATAGCTAGGAATTAGTCATTAGATTTTCTAAACAAACTGAAAACAGCGCCCTCTCTGGAAAATATTGACAGTCTACAGTAAAATTATTTTTATGTTTATTACTTTTTAAGTGACCCACCCACTGCTTTCTTTCTACTCTGATGGAGCACTCTGAGCAAAAAGGCATATTTATGTAAGTTTATTCAGACTACAACAAAATATAAAATAATAAGAGCAAACAGAAATTTTATACAAACGTTAAAATAATACTGAATTACTTATTGTTACAGTAAAATTTAATGTCAGCCTCTACAAAAAGTTCTTGGAGTCGTTGGACAAATTTTTGCAACGAGTTCCACTGTCGTGTTAAATTGTTGATTTGAGCCTTAACTGCAAGAAGGGCTTTCTTCCAACGCTGATCGGGCAACTCACCGCGAATGTCTTCGGTGTGAGACACCTTCAGCTCCACGAAGAAGTCTCCGTTCAGAACGCATGCTCGTTTCGTTGCTCCTGTCGGCAGCCGGTTGATAATAGACGAGTCGAGCGCATTTGAAGAAACAGAGGGTTTCGACGTAATATTAAAATCTTCCGGGAATATACCAAACAAATCATGAGGGTTTTGGTTTCCTTTTTTCTTCGATGCGGCAGAACTGCAAAAAAACAATTAAATTAGTACAACCACTTTGATATTAGAAGGTTTACTAGAAAAGTTACTAGAATTACCTTTTAAAAAGACTGTAAGAATAAATACCTTGTTGATGATGATTGTCGTTTCTTAATGGTTTTTTTCGATTTGAGATTATCTCGGCTTTCACTGTCCTCTGAATCAGATCTAAAACAAGATATATGGATAATTATTAATCGTTTTTGGTTAACAACATACATTAACAGTGAAAACAAGTGAACGGGAAATATACCTATTAGCTGCACTTCTTTTTTGTTTTCCAAATTTTGAGGTGACGGGGGTCACGTTAGCGCAACGATACTTTCGAATTCTGTATCAGACCTATGAATGAATAATAATTGATATAATTAAATCACTCATACATTTTAAAGTTATTTGGAAAAAAGTGTACTTACTCACATTTTAACAGTAGCGAGATGAAACAGCAGGAGGTGGTAATGCACTGGGCGGTCAGCTGGCGAACGGTGTGTAGGGTGGCGGTGGCAGTAGCTGGAAGTGTCGGAGCACAAAAAGAACGCAGTTGTGGAAGTTGATGAATAAATAGCAAATTCTTGATGACTTTGTTACATATGCCAGGGGTGTTATTTGAGTAATTTTGCATAAAGCAGTTATTATCGCTATTATTACTTTAATATTATTGTCATTTTTATTGCACTCTGGAAGAACCAGTGAGAGACGATCCCATCTTCACATTCCTATAGTGGTAATTAACATTATTTTCATCATAAGTAGTGTAAATTGGATTTTTTTCTTTTAGCGTAGGTACATGTTGTGATAGTTTGGATATGTATTCTAGTAACTGTTAACATTTAACTGGAGTTTCTCACTGGTAAAATAATTATATCAAGTTTAATAACAAAATATATTCAAAATGCTCGGTACAATTAATAGTAATGTTACCAATTTAAAATTATTTGATACATTTACGATAATGTCAGCCCTGAAAATGTATATTCTTGCATATTTTTAGGGTTCCGTACCAAAATGGTACAAAAGGAACCCTTATGGTGAGACTTCGTTGTCTGTCTTTCTGTCTGTATGTCACAGCAGGTTTTCTCAGCAACTACTAATGCTATCAACTTGAAATTTCGCATAGTTATACAACTTGCTTGCCCGCATCTATTTGTAGTAAAAAAAATATGAAATTAATTCTATTAATAATTGAAAAGGGGTAGAATGGGGGGTTCAAAAATGAAAGTGGTTCGATTATAGCAAATGGGGTGTCATATGAAAGGTCTTAATCTGCACATTTCAAAACGATTTTTTTGAAAATTTTCTGTGATGTATTTTTTGATTTATAGCCAAAAATGTACAAAAAATGACCGTTCCCCCCCCTTATCTCCGAAGTTTATTAATCAAAAATTCTGAAAAAAATCTTGACGTATAGATAATTACTTATATTTTCTGGGAAAAATAAAATAAAGTGTTCATTATTTACAGTTTTTGAGAAATAACAAAAAAACTAAGAAAATCTGTATTAAAATTTAGGCTACTCAAAATCGACCTTATTGCCTGGAAAATAAAGCTTATAACAAAATGAGTATTTTCTTTTGCGTTTACCAAGCATATTATCTTCAATACGGAATGCGCGAGTCCGACTCGCACTTGACCGGTTTTTTTAATGAGGCCACCGGCGTTGTGCAATTTCCTTCACATAGATTGAAAAAAACATGTTGCGTAATTGAGCAATGTCTAATTTATAAAAAGCAGGAATATTTGTCAAATAAACTAGGTACAAATAAAATATTGCCTATTTAAATTATATACGCAAATTTACTGGAGACAGAAAAAAGTATTTTCCTGAACATGCGAACTTGACAAATCGATTTCAATCCAGAAAACACCTATAATTGTAAATTTATTGTAATTCCAACATTGAATACAAACATTAAATATTACCAATATAAAGAATTTAACAATGGTTTCATCATAAGTGCCCTCTGCAGGCTAAGTACTGAACTAATTTATTAGCTTAATGAATGCATTACACTTTCATTTAGGTTGCAAATGGTTCCGATTAATTCCAATAGATCAAGCAAAATATTCGTTATTCTACGCCACCTATGTTCAATTGCGTGAAATCATGGCAATAAATAGCGAGCGTTAATGGTTGAAATGTGATCGCGGATTTCATACCGCACGTTCCTCGAGTTCTAATTACAATTACGCAAAACATTGTAAGTCGCATTCGATTAGCTTTTTAGCTAAGCTTTATTTTGCACACAATAAAACTGATTTTGCATCAATATACGTGAGATATGTTTATTTTTATTGTTTAGAAATGTATTAATATTATAACGTTCTTATCGATGACGTTACAATAGTATTAACATTACCTGGAGCACATTTATGCGTAGGTTTTAGCGTTTTGGTTTAACAAACCAAAAATCAGCTGAACTAGCAAATTGTTTATAAAATATCTTATAGTTTCGTAATTTAAATGATAATAAGATTGGTTTTATACATCCGAAAACCAGTTAAAACCTACATCGCGCTATTGAAGTTTTTTATACTCAGTTGATATATATAGTAAGATCTTTTCCAAATGTATAAGTGACTTAGTACCCCTTGTGACCTACCGGCTTGGAAGTGCTAAGTCCCAGCTTGTCAATCTCGGCGCTCGATTTGATCACCCTTGCCCTGAGTATTGCTGAACTTATCTCGAATATTTGGGAGGGATTCTGTTACTATGCGGTGGTAGATAACGGATGAACTCGTCCCTGGTGAAGGATGCAAACTCACCATGTACACAAAAGCGGTCATACGACAACCGGGAACTAAGCGTCCTGGGTGACCCAATCTTGTCTGTGGAGCCTGATCACCTTCACAAGTTGTACAAACGCCTTTGCGGTCTGGCCAAGTGCAAGGTGTTTAAGCTTTTGCATTTTACACTGCTCTCTTAACGATTGCGGTGTAAGCTAGAATATGTAATTGAACGAACCAACAAAATCAATTCAAACACTAAGTATGCAGCAATACTTATTACATAAAATGTTCTGCTGTGATAAACTGTACGTAACGTTTTGATCGCCATAAAAATATTGTCCGTAGTTGGTACGTGCCGTCTGTTAAAAAAGTTTTATGCAAACCTATTTAACGTTCCAACGTGTTTTTTGTAAAAAGCGCGTGTTAATCCGAGAGTTGATCGTTTTATTTTGGGCATATACCGAATTAGTTTTACAACGCTTTGCGTAAACCCAAATTTGAAATCTATATCGGGCATTTGAATCATACGGGTGAGGAGGACGAATTCGCCCGATATCGGACGAGGTGAGGCAGAATGCATGAATGAATTTTGAAATCCACAAAATAATTTTGGGCATTTGGATCACACGAGTGAGGAGGGCAAAATTTCGACTACCCGATTGAACGAGGTGGGCAAGAATGCCCAATATTATACTACTTTCGTCACCAACTATAAGAAACCTTTCGTTTTTGTCAGTTAATTTACGCAGTAACAATTCCAATTTATCTAAATAAGTGTCAAATGTACCATTTCCGGTTCTATAAACTATAACAATAATCAATTTACTATTAATAATTTCAATAGCTGTGCATTCGAAGTGATACTGAACGGAGAAATTCTGCAGGTCGTTTCGTTTTTTATACCCTATACCTTCACGTTTACATAGCGCGACTCCGCCGTGTGCGATGTTCGTTCGGCAGTATGAATAAAGCCGCATTCACATTTATCTGGTGTGTTGTGTTGTTATGTGTTCTGTCGTGATGGCTACTGTACACCTCTGTATAATTATTTGTTATGACGCTTTCTGGCGATATTTTGAATCAAGCCGCATTCACATTTGTCTGATGTGTTGTGTCGTGTCGCGTCAGAACAGTATTATCGCGTGCACACTAGTCTGATCCGTTCTGACACGGCCGCTCCGCCACCCCCCCACCTCACCTGTCCTGACGCAGGCCGGGATTGCTTGTCATGCGACACAACACAAGCCATCACAACACACTGCGTCAGACACATCTGAACGCAACCATATTAAATGTATGAAATCGATACTGTTATGATGCATCACCACACAACACGTCAGACAAATGTGAATGCGGCTTTAGCCAGCGCGTACCTACATAACCTCACTCGTTCAATTTCACTTTTCTTGCACCAAATTTCACAAAAACTAAGTACCTACATCCGGTTTTTCTGTGCTACATAATATCTGTAACAGTGATGTTTTACCGCATAGTGATCTAACATTTTAGTGAAAAACTATAAATTTTGTGTTTGCCTCGGTTTTGATGTTACTCGTTTCGCTTCTAACTTTTTTGCAACATTGAAAGGACGTACAGACACTCCCTCCGGCCAGTTCTGACTATATCTTACACTCTTCAACTTTGCGGCCGGGACGTCCAGGCGACACGAAGAGTTATTGCCTCGCGTGACCACCAGCCGCTCGCACATAGGCGCCGCGACGCCCATCTGAGTCTGCACGTGATGAACAACGTCCTCAGCAGTGGTGTCGGCACTCAGGTTGAAGACGTGCAGGCTGATGACCCGCGGGGCAGCCGCGCGGAGTCCCACGGGGCTGGGGGCCCGATGTCCCTGCAAGATCCGGCGGCGACGGTGGCGCGGCATTGTTGACAGCAGCTGCAGACACGACCGTCGTAGTGTTGTCTCCTCCGGGGTACCCATCCCTGGTGGTCCCGGCGGTCTGCATACAGCGCAAACGAGATGGATGCCTCCTGGGTGCCACACAGTTCTCCGTCTCTGCCGGTACCGGCGGCGCAGGAGTCGAAAACGGTGCGGCAGTGCTGGATGCCGGCAAGGACGCACCCTTCACATCACTTATGAAGACCATACCATGAGGACCGAACACGTTGAGTGACAGGTTTTGTGGTTTAAATTGTGCTAGGTTTTGGTTCGTGAGAATGCCAAGGATTGTGTCTATGCTCCTATTCTGATGTGTAAGTAGCCTCTTTTGTTCACGTATAACATCATGACAGCATTTAAAATCATCTCTCATCTCCGATATCTCAGTTTTCAAATTCGAAATGACGTCCACCAACCTGGTAACCGCTGCTGAATTTGTTGTGGTCGATTTAGCCTTGATGGTGCCATTGTAATTCGATGAATTTATTCCACTGTGTACGGTCTTCTTAATAAATCAATATTTACAAATTTTCTGTCACTTTTGTTTATTTTAACTTTAATAAATAATAAACAAATACGAAGCTGTTTAAAACTGGCCGTTACGCGCAGCGCCTTCTAGCGATTTTCTACAATATAATGACGCGTTCAGGGTGCTGTTGGGGCTGCCTCGCTGGTGCAGCGCGTCCACGATGTTCTTGGAAGCAAGAACGTACTGCTTTAAAGCAATTAGGTGCAAACGTGTTGCCTCCATAATGCTTCGAGTGCGGGACAGCTCCAACAGCCTCCTGAATGTCGTACTTGAGAGGGTTAGTTGTCCAGTGGTGCGACACTGGAATCACATTCATATGGGAGATCGAGTCGCACTCTTTAGCATTTAGTTAGTCGGTCTCTTTAGCATTTAGTTAGTCAGTTTAATTTAATTTTAATTTTAATTTTAATTTAGATATATACCCTTTATTTTGGAACGGACAAATTTACCTAAAATAGTTTTTTAAGACATTAATAACAAAATTTGTATTTTTTATGTATGGACTTTCAAGTCTGAAATAAATGATTTTTATTTTATTTATTTTTATTTCGCCAGTTTACTAGTTGACACCTGAGCGGTTAGTCCGTAGGCCGGGAGATCGATTCTGTCTACGTTTTTTTTAACTAATGTTGTTTCACAAAATAAATTAATGTATTCTTTTTTTAATAATTATCGTTTTCAAGAAATGATACAACTTTTGTTACTTAAAATAAAAATATTTGTTTCTTATAAGTAAAATATATTTTTCCTATAAATTGTAATTTAGTAAACTGTAAACTTAGATTGTTTATAATATAGCCTTTGTAACATTAAAACGGCTACCTACTACCTACCATATATTATTGAGGTAATAGCTTAAGTATTCGTTTCCGAAATCGGAAAGAAGATTGAAGCCACCACAATAAAATATTAATTATTAACAAATATATTTTTAAATTGGAGACCGGGCTATCTTAACAGTCAAACGCATAATATTTAACTATGTTTGACTTTAAATATTTAAAATAAGATAATTATTTATTGTCACAAAATAGTATAGACACGTAAAAATGCGAAAATAATGTTTAATTTTGTATTTATTACTTACGTTAACCCGAACTCCGGTTATCCACTCGTATTACTTATATACATACTAAACTTTAATACCTAGTGTAACCTCCACTCTGTTCGAAAACAGCTTGCATTCGGGAACGCATTGAATTGATAGGATTCTTACAGAGATTGGAACCACGAATACTATCCCAAATGTTTTAACAATGATCTTCTAAGGCTTTCGGAGTCCGTTTATTCTAGTGATTATGTTGGACAATAATACCCCATAAATTTTCAGTTGAATTTAAAATCGGTGAACTAGCCAGGCCGAGGAATAACCCTAATATTATTGTGCTGACCAAACCTCTCCCGCACACTACGTGAACGGTGTATGGGGCAGTAGTTATCTTGAACGAGGTTTATAACTGGCAACTCCTCCTCTGGATACACATTGTGAACGGTGGGTAACATGGTTTCCTCCAGCATTTCCACATAATGAACACTGCACTGTTATAGTATTTTTTGTACTCGTCGATTATAAGCTGTGTATTAAGATTTCATAGATAATACTGCAACGTCACTCTTTTCATCGTTGTATAGTCTATGTTACTTCCGAAACAACCGAAATAATTTTTTCGATACGCTCTAGACAACTGAAAAAAATATTGAAAATAGAACTTCGTATTTCAATAATATGTGTCCTTGTTTAACCCTGAACTACCTACGTCCAACTTCTATAGCATATCCATCTACGAGAGATCATGGAGACCACTATTTGAAATACCGTAAAACGGGGCTATTTGGGAATCACGAGGCTATTTGGAATCGAGTAATTATAAGCTTTTAGTTGATATATATGTTTGTGTTGGCAATGATAGAACTGAAAACTTCGCCTGACACCAAGTTTTACAGTTCTATCATAGCCATGACAAAAAATATATCAACTAAAAGCTTATGATTACTTAGTTCCAAATAGCCTCGTGATTCCCAAATAGCCCCGTTTTACGGTAAGTCTAAAATAATTATAAGAATTATTGTTAAAGGTATATTTAAATAAAATTTACTGTTTTAATGGTCTTAGGTATTGACTAAAAAGTATTCGTACGACATTAATCAACAACATGTTGTTTAAACTTAACGTAACAAATTCTGTTATCATTTTGAACAAAATAAAACTATAAATCCTTTGGAAGAACAAATCACAAAATATTCTTACGATATATATTATTTTTATTAATAATTCTGAATAATCAATAATCGGTCAAGCTAATCAGCTTTAATTTTTATTAAAAAACAAATAATTATTAAAAAATTACAAGCTATTAAAATGCCCAATTTTGGCGGCAGTCTTATTATATAGCTTATTGGAGCATTGAAAGCAGATTGGTTTCTTGCATTCAATACTGCCTATGATGTCCTCCGGCAAGTTATTTTCACCGGACGACACTTCTCGTAACCATCTTTCGACGGACGGAGCGGGCAGGCGTTCGCGCCGAGTCGTCGTGCGGCTGGCTCGCCGGCAGGTGCGCGATGACCTATTGCGCGCGGCACGGGTGCGTCGCAATTTCACCACGGCGGACATGGGTCTGGCGGGCCCACCGCGCCGAATACACATCAACGAGAGACTGACGCGGGCTAATCGTCAGCTTTTCCACCGAGTCCGGGAGGAGTGCCTCAAGCGTCGATGGAGATTCTCGTGGACCAGAAGGGGCCGCGTCTTCGCCCGGCAGAGCGACGGAGGGCAGGCCTTCTGCTTTCGCTCGGACGCCGACCTGCAAAGGGTTTTTGGAGAAATTTCAGTTTGACGGGAAGATAGAAATTTGTTGGCTAGATTTGTGTACATGTGTTTAGTATTAATTTATGTCGTCACACAAGTTTTTGAGTATGTAGAGTTAATTGTTATTGGGACAAAACACGAGAATCTTACACGCACATGTGCAATCTGTATGTATGTTGCTCATATTTCAGTTCACTGTACATGTTTTAGTATAGTATTAGGCAGTTTTTCAAATCTATTATTTACTACGTCATACAATGGTTAAAAAGCTATTAACGATTGGTTTGTATAATGCAGATTCTCTCGGCACTAACCATGACAATTTTATAGCCTCGTGCACTCCGCATGATGTTGATGTCCTCGCGATCAATGAGACTTGGCTGAGGGCGGGTGAGGAGGGGCGGGCGCCCGTACTTCCGGGGTACCGCTTGCGTCACATCCCAAGACCATTGGGTGCACGTTCGCGTGGAGGGGGTGTAGGCTTCTACAGTAAGCGGAATGTCAGCGTTCGCGCCTGGTCCCATCCCGTAGACCCACTTCATAGATCAGTTGAGCAAATGTGGGTGACCTTGACCCTAAACGGAAAGAAGCTAGCGATCGGTACGGCATATCGTCCTCCTTGGATAATAAAAATAAATTATGTATGCCTTTCAAATGATATTACTGTTCTACGCTTATTAACTATTTTTATTACCCGATTTACTCGTTTATTTTTATCACCCACTTAATTTAAAATGTCAATAATAATATGCGAAAGGTTATTTTCAAATTGCTAATATAAAGAATGAAATGGTAGCTCGTTATTAAAATTTGTTGCTCGAAACGAGCACTGTAGGACTGATTTTACTTAATTTTCTTTCGTAAATTAGATAAAGCGCATTTCAAGGTACTGTCATGAAATAATGTAGGTTTTTAGGGTTCCGTGTCCAAAGGGTCCTAACTTAAAAGAGCTTGTATCTTTAGAACCGTACTAGATAGCGGGTTGTTTTTTTTTCAGAATAATTACCTATGTGTTGTTACGGCGGATTTTCTAGCATTTTTAAAGAAAGTGAAATAATAAAGTCAAGGAACGTTTTTTTTCAACATGTTTTTATTTTTGTTGTAAAAACGGTAAAACATACATAGTACGAACCCTGAAGAAAAACAACAATTACAAAAAAATGGTCAAGTGTGAGTTACAAGAAACTGGAATATATTTTTAGTATTATTACCTGACTGCCATGTTTAGTTATTGATAAGGATGGTTTAGTTGTTGATAAGGATGGTTTAGATGTTAGTGATGAGTGTGTCGAAGGCCGTGAGGTCCTGCTAGGGGAAAACTTTTCATGATGAGCATTAATGTACGTACCAGAGTCATGGATAAGTACTTGTTCAGAACGAAAGTGATGAAATTATTACTTTTCTTACTGTGTTGTTGCGCTTTCATCGCTAAACCACTGAACCGATTTTCATGAAATTTGGTATGGAAGAAGATTAAACTTTTGGGAATAATATGAGCTATTTTTTTTGCGTATTATTGTATTAAGTACAAAGCAAACAAGCTAATTTCTCTATATTTATATTGTAGTTTGGACACTAGCAGCAATAATAGGATACATCCTCAATAATTAACCTCGAGGTTGGAAGGTCGTCTGTCGTCGTGTCCATTAAGCCATCAAGTTTCAACATCTTGTCTTCTTCTTTTATAACGTGTTCGATGCATTTACTCCACGACGCTGCACCAATTTTATTTATTCCTTCTTTTGTTAATTCTTTAATTTCCGCCATTTTAAATGTTTTATTATTTCTACCAACATGAGATTTTAGCTGTGCCCGTATTAACTCTATTGGGTTGAGCTCACAGTGGTACGGCGGGAGGCGCAAAGCGCACACCTTTCGCGGCTGCCATTTCGTCCACAAGTTTTTTTTTTGTAATTCTCCTTTTGGAATTTTGTTAAAAGTACTGCTTGTACTGACCCCCCAAAAAAAAACAAAAATTAAAATTTTATATTTTTATATTTATCCTGGCCTCTTGATCGTCTAATGTCTACAGAACCCTACTTTGTGAACCGAATAGTAAACCAAAGAACTTTAATGAGCGAGAGATTATTATTACTAGTCTATTATGAAATACCTAATTACTCCTTTCTACTGTTTACTATTAGAGAATACCATTAAATTTGCCGGCTAACATCTATATATTGTTAAATCAAAACTGAAGGAAGAATTGTATTAATAAAATTCCTAATTAAAACAAGGTTCAAATTATTATAATAGTCTATTGGAAAGGATTAATTAACCTAACATTCTATTATTAACCAAGGAACAAAGTTATAATCATTCTACTGTTGAAACAAAATATCTATAGGCAACTTAGAATATTACTTGGAGATATCGAAATATAAACTACATAACTATGAACAAGCTCTAGGATCAATTCGAATTTCTTACTATTTCTACTCTTATAAAATGGCAATAATATATTAGTGATTATAGGAGCGGCCCCATCACCCGCCGTTCCGCTGCTCTTCAACCATAACCTCAGAGCCCGCCTACTAATATATCTTTTATTATTTAGTTTAACACATTATTCTATTAGTGTTAAATTTAGTAGACTAATTCTAGTCAATTAGGTAAACTTGATTCTACTAGTCTCTCCAAAAGGATCCTTTGAGAAGAGAGACCTAAACTCTTTAATTCAGGTATTGATTTTACTTTTCAACACAAAATAATTTATTAGAACAATATTAGCCTGCTTAGCCTGTTACTTCTTACCTAAGAAATTAAATTAAATTTTCCTATGACAAACTTTGTGTGTCTTTCTCTATAATTGATAGTCATAACTACCAAACTATTTAGTAGTATACCTACTGAAATTATCATGTAACCCTACTAAGCGGGTTCTACAACCTTTTATTCTCTGGATTGTAGTATGAATCATTGAATCACTCAGATTACTATAATTCAATTTCAGTACTATATCCCTAGTACAGTCATAACTTAGTCTGAAACACTATTATGTGAAATTTTACATATACCATCTACTTCATTGAAATTGCCAACACTAAATTATATCTAAAATTAATTAGCCCTAGTAAGTAGCTCTATAATTGATTTAGTGCGCTTTCAGATATCCTGTTTCAACACTTAATTTAACTAAATTAGTAGCCCTTTGGTTTTATCACTAAATAACTTTTTTAATAACCTTAATATTCTCACAAAGGTGGTGTGTTCTTGAACCACATAGTGTATACTCAACACTAGGGTTCCTTCAGACAACAACTAAGCATATGTGTAAGTACAGTGACCACTGATTGTCCTTGGACAGAGACAGTAAGCCGTAGCTTGGTATGTACCGCACATCTATAGCTGTTAAAGGTGTATTGAAAGGACAGACCAACTCGTAAGTATCACTTTGAATTTTACCTATACAAAAGGAGTACGTTTACCTAATTTTATTTGCTTTACCTGATGTTTAAAGATTATGTATAGCTTATAACGATGACGATTTAATTCTTACAACTAGAACCTCTTCGGATAATATCTAAATATGATAAGCCTAGCTTTTCTTTTAGCAAGTATGTAACCGTACTTATTTACCCTTACTATCCTAGAAAGTTAATAATAATATCATAGACTCTCGTTGTGCTTAGATGACTTCTATGACAACAACCTGGTGTAAATACACATAGTTAACTAATTACTTTTATTCGTTTGAGACAGTTTTAACGTGAACTCTTTAATTTACCCTTACTATCCTAGAAAGTTAATAATAATACCGTAGACTAATAAGTTTCGTTACGTGCTTAGATGACTTCTATGACAACAACCTTGTGTAAATACACATAGCTAACTAATTACTTTTATTCGTTTGAGACAATTTTAACGTGAACTCTTTATACACACTTACTGATAAAACATGTTTGCGGGCGTCTCCCTAGTTAGCCGCCTAGGTTTATCACTAAGGTTAGACGCGAATGCTTCTTAAACTTAGATCTCTACCTATCTGCTAATTATAACCACTATAATACCTTTCATGTTAAACGAACTCCCTAATCATACCAACACGGGTTTATCGGACAACATACATACTCCGCAGCCTAGCGCTTCATTTATTTTCTAACTAGACGGACGGTCTTAGAATTTGACGTTTCTGACAGGTATAGATAGACCTAACCACAGACTATCAAGATTACATTCAATAAGTAAGTTTCGATACCCTAGCTTGAATATTTGCCTAATATGAATTTAATTTAAAAGGATTACTTTTCTAATATGAATTAATTATTATTAGTTCCTAATTTTCCTATTGGTTTTAGAAGGCTAATTTAAGTCTTCTTGGTTTAATAATTATAATTCTTACGTCGACAGAGTTTGTTCTACTATGCCAGTAGTAGAACAAACTTTGTCTACATATACCTAGCTAGTCATATTACGTGTTTATAAGCTTCCCATGGTGTAATGGAAAAGCTACTGACTACCTAAGACCCCTAAACACCTATTAATCTATTGTTTTAGAGCAATTAAAAGTCCAAAATGACTTTTACAGTTACGTTAAACGTGTGAGTAGTGTTAAAGGAATTCCGATGTAAGAAAACCTTTACTAGACCAACTAAGACCTAACATAACCTCGATTTCGGAAGTAAAACTTCCTGTGTGTAGTCCTAAGACCCTTCAACCGGCTATTTCTAGCCTTTAGTTGGCTTCCAGGTGGGGAAAATACCTACGGTGGTCTATAAATACATATATAAATAAGGGGATCAACGTCAAGAGTAATTCATATGTCCACACAACAATCGCAAACTGATTTCGGATCCACTTCTACGGGCCCTGGAGAGGAGACATAATGAGTTACAAACGACGAAGCCTGGCATACCGAATAAAGGTGTCAGGAAACCTTGTACGCGTACCTTCCAAACTCACTCAGTTAATGAGTTAAATCCGTCCATTTCCTGATTGTGGAAATCTTCAGGTCTCAACTCACAACCAAAATGTGAGTGTAGGTATTCATTTTCGTAAACTACAACTGCCTGGAGCTCTGCGTAACCGACTACCATTTGTGGCGTCGTTACAGAGTTCTGGAAAACAAAAGAAGGTTAATAAACATGTTAAAACAATCCCGGAACACACAAACACCAGTTATTAAAACATTCTCACAATCCTAGCAAAAGAAAGTCGATTACAACATTCCTGTGTAGCGATAATCGTTAACTTGTAGCGTTACTCGAACGCAACGTGAAGCGACGAACAAAATAATATCACCTATAATAATACGAGCACAACACAAATAAATAAAAACCAACAAGGCAAAAATGGACGATACATGACACCTCTCAGCAAAATAACAACTCACCCCTTCGACGACCGGAATAAAAAAGCCCCGCTCAGACCCTCGCCAGACTTTATATAGAAAACCCTGAGCATGCGTAGAAACCCCTAATTTTCGGCCCCGCTGTATGAAACCTGCGTATAAGATCGCTTGGATGCGTAAACTTTTCCCGCAAAAGAAATTTCAATTATTCAACTTTAGTGTCTATTTCATCATTTCAAGTAACAAATAAAGCTCACTTTCGTTTGAACTCATCTCTCCTCATATTAGCGTCTCTCTAGCGTACCCTGCGTATAACGTAGCTGGGATGCGTAGAAGTTTTCCCGCAATAATGCATTTACTTTTCTAATGACAATGATTATTCTAACATAACATGTAACAAACAAAGTTCATTATCCTTTGAATTTGACCCCTACTCATTTTAGCAACATAGCGGTCATAATTCTTCTTTTTTTTTTTATTCAACTTCCAGCCTATTCGATCCTTATTTATTAGGTTTTACAAGTATAATGTTACCTCATTACAAAATAATTTGTGCAATTCTTTCCTCTTTAATTTATCTTACTAACATAATGAAATAAATCTATTTATTTCCTAAATTCTAATTAGAATGATCTGTTTTTTTATTTAATTTCAACCATTTCCTTCGCTTGCTCCACAGCGCCATCTAGGTAATTCAAAGTGAACCCATTTCTCTGCTAGTCGCCCAGAATTAACCTGTCAATTTTAAATGTCTAATCGTTTAGTTCATTATACTTTGAACTTGTCTCCTACTCACCTTAGCATTATAGCCGTAATTTCTTTTTTTATTCAACTTCCAGCCAATTCTTCATTACAAAATAATTTGTGCAAACCTTCCCTCTTTAATTTATTTTACTAACATAACGAAACAAATGTATTTATTTCTAAATTCTAATCAGAATGATCTGTTTTTTTTATTTAATTTCAACCATTTCCTTTGCTTGCACCACAGCGCCATCTAGGTAATTCAAAGTGAACCCATTTCTCTGCTAGTCGCTCAGAATTAACCTGTCAATTTTAAATGTCTAATCGTTTAGTTCATTATACTTTGAACTTGTCTCCCACTCTCTTTAGCATTATAGCCGTCATTTCTTTTTTTATTCAACTTCCAGCCAATTCGATCTTTCTTTATTAGGTTACACAACTATAATGTTACTTCACTACAAAATAATTTGTGTAAACCTTCCCTCTTTAATTTATTTTACTAACATAACGAAATAAATCTATTTATTTCCTAAATTCTAATTAGAATGATCTGTTTTATTTCATATTATTTATTTCTTTTATTTCACACCTTAGCGCCATCTAGGTAACTCAAAGTGAACCCATTTTTCCGCTAGTCGCTCAGAATTAATCTGTCAAATTTTAATATAATTTTAAGTTTTCCAGAGAGAGCGTTGTTTTCAGTTTGTTTAGAAAATCTAATGACTAATTTCTAACTGTCTGATGGCGAAGATTAACCTGAGTTTTTAGAATGGATTTTAAAAAGGACACTACACTCGTGCTTTTATTTCCTTATCTTCGTAAGAAATTTGCTTTCCTTGCAGCCAAGCTTGAATTTCTGCCTTCCGCCAGTTCATGTTTGGTACTCTTTCGGCTTGTCTAGAGTGGTAAGCCATTTAAAAATGCTTGGCGACTGTTTTTAATATCTTCGTCAACCCACACATAGCTAGATGTGTGCCTTTAAACAAAAAGTCTATAGTTAATTACATATAGGTACCTTACTTTACCTTTTCTATAAAATAACCTTTAATTCTTTCGTCCTGTAAAAACATAATTTACCCACCTTCGTTTACCCATGTCTCGTCTGTGTCCTGTTTTCTTTTCGGTTGTCTTTTATTTTTAAAAGATAGTTGCTTCTCCAAACCATCAAATCTGGTCTGTCGAGTAAACTACTCTTTCGTGACCGCTCCGCATATTTAAAATTGAGTTTTTTCAGTATTTTGTAGATAGTTAAACGAGAGAACGATGGCAGATCCTCGTCATCATTAACAGTTTTTAGCACTTTATCAATTGTGGGAACATCATTGTTAAAATAGTACTGATGTACTTTTCTTCGTATCGCAGATAAAGTAAATTCATCCAAGTTTTCCACGATTTCGTATTTTGGCTAAGAACGATCTGGAGACGACATTTTGCCAGTAGTTTTGTATTGTTTTGAAATTCGTTTCACGGTGCTCAGCGAGACACCCATAATTTCGGCTGTCGTCTTCACAATCTCTGTTTTAACAGGGTAGGTGGTTGCTGATTTCTCAACATATTTATAAATATTGATAGCAACATTTTTTTCCGTTGATCCCATATCGCCACATTTAAGCCGCTTCTTCATAGGCGAGCTGCAAAACGAAATCTGGTCAGGAATCCTATTCCGTTTTTTCGGATTGGATGGCCCAGGAGTTGGCTCAGGGGCACTCATTTTCAATTTCTGTAAATAAAGTTTAAATAAAATGATAAGCATATATTTAAAAAAAAACTGTTTAATCTTTCAGTAAACTAAACAAAATAATAGGGGTATTCTATTCTTATTACATTTTTTTAAACACGAAATAGAATTGAAACTTCAAATATTATTTGAAAAGTTTCAATTATCATATCACAGAGGCGAAGATGCAACTTAAAGCTAAGTAACAGCCTAGTAGGTACTCCTAGCTTCATCTTTTGTTCACAAAGGGTATCATCAAGTCGCACAGTGGGCTGAAAATCGGCTCCCATAGACATAGGAATTGAAGTTCTCAACTGAAGGTTTTTATCATGCATTGTCATGCTAATGTATGATTTTGAGAGAATATGGCATGGAAACAGAAGAGTCATAATTTTTTTTCGAAAAAAATGTATGGGGAAGATATGAAAAATCAAGATATCTCTGGAACCGCAAATTTTGCCGTTATATCCTCGCAGGTGGTTATAGTACTAATTATTTGTGATTTTTTGGCATACTTTATATTTCGGCCACAGCTGCGTTTTTTTTTTTTAAATTATCGAAAAAAAAATATTTTATTTTTCAATTATGATGACTTTTTTCAACGATAATAGACGAAAATACGAATTGTTTATATTAAATTTACTCGAATACCTTACTTTACCTTTTCTATAAAATAACCTTTAATTCTTTCGTCCTGTAAAAACATAATTTACCCACCTTCGTTTACCAATGTCTCGTCTGTGTCCTGTTTTCTTTTCGGTTGTCTTTTATTTTTAAAAGATAGTTGCTTCTCCAAACCATCAAATCTGGTCTGTCGAGTAAACTACTCTTTCGTGACCGCTCCGCATATTTAAAATTGAGTTTTTTCAGTATTTTGTAGATAGTTAAACGAGAGAACGATGGCAGATCCTCGTCATCATTAACAGTTTTTAGCACTTTATCAATTGTGGGAACATCATTGTTAAAATAGTACTGATGTACTTTTCTTCGTATCGCAGATAAAGTAAATTCATCCAAGTTTTCCACGATTTCGTATTTTGGCTAAGAACGATCTGGAGACGACATTTTGCCAGTAGTTTTGTATTGTTTTGAAATTCGTTTCACGGTGCTCAGCGAGACACCCATAATTTCGGCTGTCGTCTTCACAATCTCTGTTTTAACAGGGTAGGTGGTTGCTGATTTCTCAACATATTTATAAATATTGATAGCAACATTTTTTTCCGTTGATCCCATATCGCCACATTTAAGCCGCTTCTTCATAGGCGAGCTGCAAAACGAAATCTGGTCAGGAATCCTATTCCGTTTTTTCGGATTGGATGGCCCAGGAGTTGGCTCAGGGGCACTCATTTTCAATTTCTGTAAATAAAGTTTAAATAAAATGATAAGCATATATTTAAAAAAAAACTGTTTAATCTTTCAGTAAACTAAACAAAATAATAGGGGTATTCTATTCTTATTACATTTTTTTAAACACGAAATAGAATTGAAACTTCAAATATTATTTGAAAAGTTTCAATTATCATATCACAGAGGCGAAGATGCAACTTAAAGCTAAGTAACAGCCTAGTAGGTACTCCTAGCTTCATCTTTTGTTCACAAAGGGTATCATCAAGTCGCACAGTGGGCTGAAAATCGGCTCCCATAGACATAGGAATTGAAGTTCTCAACTGAAGGTTTTTATCATGCATTGTCATGCTAATGTATGATTTTGAGAGAATATGGCATGGAAACAGAAGAGTCATAATTTTTTTTCGAAAAAAATGTATGGGGAAGATATGAAAAATCAAGATATCTCTGGAACCGCAAATTTTGCCGTTATATCCTCGCAGGTGGTTATAGTACTAATTATTTGTGATTTTTTGGCATACTTTATATTTCGGCCACAGCTGCGTTTTTTTTTTAAATTATCGAAAAAAAAATATTTTATTTTTCAATTATGATGACTTTTTTCAACGATAATAGACGAAAATACGAATTGTTTATATTAAATTTATTCGAATTAAAGATGAAAGGTCAAAACATACCATTAGTGAGTATATTTATATGTACATATATTGAAAATCATCATAATTATAACAGGACTAAAAATAAAATCTATTTATCATAACTTTATAAATCTTATAATAAGTGCATACACTACAATAAATTTAATTCCTCTAAATCACTATCTTCGGAATCCAATTCGGAGTCAGGTTCTACATTATTTGCATCTACAAACAATTCAGGCTCATTAAACTTAATTAGTTCTAAAGTTTCGGTAAAAAACGCTTTCTTCTTTTTGGCGTCCAAAGTAGGTCTCATTGAGGTCATTAGGGGATTAGGGTATCGTGTGCAAACGTAGTGCAAACTATCATCTAATCCTATTGAAACCGGCCGTATAACTAGCCATTGTTACATAATGTAAAGGTACAAAATAAAAAAGGGATTCTTACCGAAGTTGCATTGTTTTTTTATTACAATAATAATAGCTATGCCCCAATATTATTTTCGGCTCATTTAGCGGATATTCATCTTTTATGAAACATTCAATAATTTAATGTAATAAAAATCTATTCATACACTAAATAGACTACTACTTACTAGGTATTACTTACTTTAAAAATCGGTTTATCAAAAAGCTCCAATCGTTTGCAATATCGATGTCCTTGAAGAATAGCCAATGAGTTGTCAATCCAGGAGAATAACACAATCCAAATTGCAGAGCAGACGCAAATCCAAAAGAACGCCAAGTTGTTAGAAATTAAGGAACGTAAGAGCACACCCGTAACGTACGACATCAATGAAAGCGACGAGACGAATGGTTTTACTTCACTCACTCTCTGTTCTCTGACAATGGCACAGATAAGTAATAAGGGTGTCTAAAGACAATGGTGACTGACGCACGCGCACGCAGGTAACGCTGTGCGCACACGAGCGAGCGACTTTTGTCGCCGCGATAGTACATCTCTCTTTTTCTCACTTCGAGCGTGCAAAAGAGACAAATGTACTATCGCCAGCGATAAAAGTTGCTCGTGCGCGCATAGCCTTTGTGTTGCGTTGTGTCAAAAAGTTTGCGCTTGTATTGTCATAACAAAATTTAAATAGACTACCTATACACATAATAATAACACTCAGTAACTATATCGACGGGTAAATAGAACAACGGTCTATGTGATTTTAGTACGAAATCGTTTTTATTGTATTTTTCATTTCCTTATTTGAAGATCTACCTATTGGAGTAAAAAAAAAATCTTTATGACGTATAGTTTCTGAGATAATTGAATCGAAAAACGTACGATGTGAACCCCGATGCGTAGAACAACGAACGAAACGCAAACGCAGCGCCCCGCGCCGCAGGCACGAAGCGCGGATCGCCACTTCGAGCCATGTTCAGCGGAGAGTGCGCGTCAAATTGTTCGTTCTAGGTTTATATGTGGCAATGTACTACGGAGTCAGTCATGTTACTTGCAAATCATTAAAATTATTCGTAATTGTAAAAAAATTATTAGCAGCCTTATTTAATCTAAAAACACTTGATGTGTACACGTTGCAAAATTATGCTGTTTATATTTAAATCGATCTCTTTTCTACGGACTTTGACGTGATCTATATGCACATGGACAGTTGTTCTTCGGAAAAGTTTAAATAAAAGAGGGTAACATGTGAATTTAGTCCGTTGTTCGTCGACATTGATTTCAGATGTAACTTTTTGTGCATATATAATCGGACTTTTTACGATTAGTTTAACTTTTCATGATTTAATATTCAAAATGTATGCTATTTATAACACTTCCATGATAATTAACTACATTATACTCGTTTCTTTTTTAACTTCTGACGCAAAAAGGGGGGCGACAATAAATTTTATGTGTTTTTCTGTGCATTTGTGTATTTGTTTGTTAGGTTAGTTATAATGATTATTATGATATAAACATGATATAGATAAATAACGTAACAAAATGGACTATTTTTTTAAATCCAGGTAAGTCATGAGGCATTATGAATGGCAGTGAAGGCCATTGTGACTGTTCCCTCAGTAACCAGTCTGGTGACCACCATAAATTAAATCCAAGTAGTTCTTTAGCTGACAGACCCCTTGAAACGACATCTTCGGGATTTAATTCGGACCTAATATGGCGCCATGTCATGACACGTTTGGAAGTTTGAATATCCTGTACTCGGTTGCATTCGAATGTTTGCAGCATGTGAGGTTTCGTATTTAACCAAGACAACACGATGGTGCTGTCTGACCAAGCATTAATGCTGTCAAAATGAATTGAATGATCATATGACTCAGCTACGTGATTTAATAGCTTGTACACAAGATGTGCGGCGTTGAGCTCTAGCTTTGGTATCGTTTGTCGTGATTTCTTAGAAGCTACTCGTAATTTAGCCAAAAGCAAACGTACCATGACGCTCCCAGACTTATCCACTGTCCTCAGGTAGACGCTCGCAGCAAATCCGGCCTCCGAGGCGTCTTCGAATCCATGAAGTGAATATGATACAGCCTGTGGTATTATTATTATTATTATTCAGGGGGTGGCTATTCAAGGCACAGAGCCTAGTATCACTGCGACCAAGACTGATCTATTGTGATCGCCACAGCCTACAGTTCTCCGCTGAGTCCTGTTATTGCGAGGAATTTCAGGACTTTGTTGGCGCCGAGAAGCTTGATCTCCTCTGGGCACATTAGGTGCTTTCCCAGTGAGGAACTACACTACTACACTAGGTGTCGCATTAAGGCCGGGCAGACGGTGAGAAGGTGCATAGGCGTTTCGTCTTCCAGTCGGCAGAGTCTGCACAACCTTGTGTCACATTTCCCAATCGTCTGCATATGCTTGTTTAGGCAACAGTGCCCTGTAAGCGCCCTGACCAGAGTGCGGATATTGTTCCTACTTAGCGCTAAGGCCTCCGTCGATGACTTTTTGCTAAATGCTCTTATTAGAGCCTTGGAATGGTTTAATCCTGGAGTTGTCCTCCAGAGTTGAATGGCTGCATGGTAGCAATATGTCCACAAAGTAAGTTTTGTTAGGCTATTAGGGATGCCGCAGAATGGTTCCGGTCCAAACTGTGTACCCTTAGCTCCTACCCGTGCAAGTTCGTCAGCTTTTTCGTTGCCAACAATACCCGCATGCCCTGGGACCCAACGTAAAATTACCCTGTTTTTTGCACCCAGGGTGTTTAAAAGTGTCCTGCAGTTCTCGACCAGCCTTGAGTTCATGACATCAGAGGTTAGGGCCAAGAGAGCCGCCTGACTATCCGAGTGGATATAAATGGTACTGTTGACGTAGTTGCTTTGCAGATTGGTTGCCGCACATTCAATTATGGCGTACACCTCCGCCTGGAATATAGATGAGTACTTGCCTAAGTTCAGACTTAATGCCTTTTTAGGCGCCTCTCCATATATTCCGCAGCCTACCTCAGAACCGGATTTGGAGCCATCAGTGTACCACTTTAGGCTACCTGGTTTCCATGTTAAGCGACTGTGTGACCAGTCATCCCTAGACGGGAATTCCACACAAAACGTTTTCTGTGGACAGGGGGGCATGGTGTCTGATAACATCCCCATTACAGGAATATCACTAACAGAGTTCTCGAGGGATCTCATATTTTGGGAAAGCCAGTGGCCTCTCTTCACGCCCGAGATTCTGTGCATGCTTGCCTTCGCCTCCTTTTCCAAATACAGGTGAAGGGGCGGCAGGTTTAACAATGCTTCTAGAGCCAGTGTCGGAGAGGTTGACATGGCTCCGGTAGCGATGATACAGGCAGTTCTTTAGAGGCTGCCAAGTTTTGATGTTACAGTTTTTTGTGCCGCTTTTCTACACCATACCACTGAGGCGTAAGACACCATCGGCCTCACTATGGATGTGTAGAGCCAGAGTGCAATTTTGGATTTTAGCCCCCATCTGCTTCCTGCTAGCCGGCAACAGATTGCCAGAGCTGATTTAGCCTAATGTAAGGTTCCGTTCACGTGCAGGTTCCATGTGAGTTTCTGATCTAGCATGACTCCCAGATACTTGGCCTCTGACGAGAACAGTATTGTCTTTCCATTCATGGTTGGCGGTTTAAGTCCCACTAGCTTCCGCTTATTAGTGAATGGGACGATAATGGTTTTGTCCGTATTTATGGATAGGTCATTATTTTTACACCGTGAGTTTATTGTGTTTAGAGCCCTTTGCATAAGGTATGATAGAGTACTTTGGCAGCTGCCACGCACTGTAACTACAAGGTCGTCAGCGTACCCCTGTGTGTCAATGCGTAGCTCTGCCATCTTATGCAGGAGCCCATCCACAGCAAGAGTCCAGAGCAGAGGAGATAGTACACCTCCCTGCGGGCAACCTCTTACTGTGGTTACCTCAAGTGTGACGACGTGACGTGAGACGATGATAAAGACGTTTTTAAGTAGTGTAATTGGGGTTCTTCTTTTTAAATAGTAATAATAGCTGAGCACTGGGCAGCGCTTATTGCGAAATACCTTTTAAGCCAATAATGTAGACATTTTAAAATTTAAGTTTACCTAATGTTTACTTTTCTTGTTGTATTTTTATTGGTTCTTGTGCACAAGATAGTTTTGAAATGAGAACACATTGTGATGTTTCTCGCCGGATAGCTACTTTTTATTGATATATTGTCCGGCAGCATGAGCATGTCATGCTCACTCAAAGGTCTTTGCTTACGGCGGCGTCGTTGATCGGGTCGCCACCTTCCCGAACACATGGTTGAGGGAGGCGATGGCTGAGATACGCGTCATACTCGTGAACGGGTGCTGTCTGTGGGGTCCGGTCTGTTCACGCTTGCAAGGACCTGTTTTCCATTTAGTTTTTTAAATGACTGTTCCTGACGTAGAGACCTCGTTATGTTGTTCTCCTAGTCAATATTTTTAATTTAATTGAGCTTACATTTGTAACGATTTATTTGTGTAAGTTTTTTTTTTTTTAATAATTATTTATTACTTTATTACCTTGTAATTACTTTTAAGTATTATTGTATTTTATGATTGGAAAAAATGACCTTCTGCTGGAGTTTCTTGCGGCGCTTCTTCTCCGCAACGATGGTCTTGTCCGAAGCGCTAGTAGATTCACTACATATTACCGACGTGTAAAAGAGCCCTCATGTGGCCAATTTACTGAATAAATATTTTGAATTTTGAATTTTGAATTTTGTAGTGCTGAGTAGTTCTAGCCTGACCACTCTACTTGAGAGCATGCCTTGCACCCATCGGATAGTGGTAGTATCTACGCCTTTTACAGCCAGCCCACTGATCAGCGTTCCGATGGGTGTGTTATCAAAGGCGCCCTCTATATCCAGGAAAGCTGTAAGAGCAATCTCTTTATCTTCCAGCGCTTTTTCAATCCTATCAACTAGATTCAGTATGGCCGTCTCTGTAGATCTGCCACTACGATAGGCATGCTGACTGTAATGGATAGGTTTGTCCCTGAGGCAGTTCTCACGAATATATTTATCAATTACCTTTTCCATGGTTTTAAGTAGAAACGAGGATAGGCTAATGGGTCTGTAGGACTTTGCCAGGGCATAGTCCTTTTTCCCAGCCTTAGGTATAAATAAGACCTTTACCTTGTTCCATTGTTCTGGAATGTGTCCCCAGGCATAACTTGCTCTGAAGATTTTGACCAGATAGGGGATCAGGACGTATGCACTACGTTGTATCAAAACTGGGCTTACGTCATCTAATCCACTAGTTTTGTAGGGTTTAAATGAATTAATGGCCCATCTCACTAATCCCGGTTTTACGACTAAGGCTGCTTGTCTCCAGTCCTCAGGATGGGGTCTAAACGGAGCTTCTCCTTCACATGCCGCGTTCGGGTCCCCAGCTCCCGGGAAATGAGTGTTTGCCAGTAGTTCTAACGTTTCCGTTTCATTCTCAGTGAAGGAACCATCAGGTCTTTTTAGTAGACCAACTTGGTTAGGTTTTGCTTTAGCGAGTATTCTATGTAGTCTTGCTCCCTGAGGCGTATTGTTTATGTCCTCACAGAACTTCCTCCAAGAATCACTTTTCGCTTTCCTAATCTGTTTGCTATATTCATTTAGGGCTTTCCGATAAATCTCCCACTCATTTGTCTTTTTAGCCCTATTGAACAGTTTCCGTGTTTTATCCCTAAGCTTTTTCAGCTTAGAGTTCCACCACGGAACCATACGCTTGGATGATTTCACCTTGGGAGGACAGTTCTCTTCATAGGCCTGTACTATGCCTTTGGAGATAACCTCTACCGCAAGTTCCAAACCTTCCCGCGTTTTTATAATTTTAGCAGTAGAGCCCAGGTTACGATCTAGGGAGTTTCGGTAACCCTCCCAGTCAGTTCGTCTAGGATCCCTAAAAGTAACGGTTTGATTGCTCAGTTGACTTGTCTGGTTGAAACAAATGTGTCTATGGTCCGACAAAGATTCCACATCGCTTACCTTCCAGTTTAGAATGTGCCTGGCGAGATTTGCAGTGGCAAACGTTATGTCTAAAACTTCACTCCTAGCTATAGTATTAAAGGTTGGTACACAGCCTAAATTCAGGATTTGGAGTACGTTGGTTAGTAGGAATTCATGCAGTAACTCACCCCTACCATTGATGTCGGTGCTCCCCCAGTTGGTATGGTGGGCGTTCGCATCGCAACCCACCAGTAGTTCTGCGTTGTTTTTCCGGGCGTAGTCGACCACAGGAAAAAGTTCCGCAGAAGGGTCCGCTTTGTCTCCAGGATGGTAGGCCGAGCACAGAATTACTCTGGACCCATTCCATCCCCTCGGAGCCACATACGCTGCTACAAGGTCATCAGTGCATAACTCTGGAACAGGTAAAAAGTTAATGTTCTTGCTGAAAACAGTACACGGCCTTGGCTTTATTCCATTTGTACTGTATAAAACCTTACCAACGGAATTCAGTCCCAGGATCGTTGAGTTACGAACCCACGGTTCTTGTATGAGGGCGAGGTCTATGTTTCCTGCAAGGCGACACTCAACCACTGCTGACGCAGCAGCCGCGTGGTGTAGGTTCGCCTGCAGGATCCTCGCCGGCGTGGGGGAGGAAGCCATTACTTCCCCCTTTTTGCAACCGGTCGGGTCCCCACGCCCCTGGTTTTTGCTAGAGGCGTTTGTTGACCTCTGGCTGCCAGGGTTGAGGGTCCAGCCCGACCGGTGATGGTTCCGCTGGCTCCTCCCCTAGGGTGCGCCCTGCCCCCATGGCCTTTAGAGCCTTGGGTTTTGGGAGCTTGTTTGGGGTTGGAGCAGCAGATGTGGTTGGGGTAATTGTATGGGGACCCTTAACCTTGAAATAAAATTTTTTGAAGCCTAGGGCCGCCTCACTTTCACCGGCTCTCAGGTTCTCGACGGAGGGTTCGTCCAGGGAGAAGGTGACTACCCTTCCTCCCTGTTCCACCCTGTCGCCTAGAACCCTCCAGAGCCCGGTGTTTAGGCCCTTGTTCTGAGCCCTGAGTAGGGCTAAGGCCTCTTCAGTGGAGGCCGCCTCCGACTCCGGAATGAAGGTAGTAGCCGTGGCTGGTTTGGGCAGTTCCCCCTCCGGAATGACGGAGAGGTTCGCCTCCGGCCACGGCTTCAGCTTCGGGATTTCACCCACAAGCCAGTCCTGGCTACGCTGGTTGACACAGGTCACCAGGATCCACCCTGTCTTGTGCGTGAAGCCCAGAAACTGCGGTCCACCGCCATCCGAGCACTGCCCCGCAATGGCAAGGTTCAGATGACGGTGGATGACCTTCATTTGATCCTCGCTCATAGGTTCCGAGTTACGGATCCCTACGCGCGAGGACCCTGCCACTTCCTTAAAGCTCGGGGGTTTTTGGCCACCTGCAGCTCCAGGGGACAATCTCGGGGCTTTGGATGTGTGTTTTGACGGGGGCTTTCTCCGAGGGCGTCATCTTCACAGGGATGTCCTTCCAAGGCTTACGGCACATTTCGAGGGCCTGTTCCACGGCTACCCCTCCAGTGCCCACGAGCCTTCGGAAGCGCTTACGCGCAGCACCCGACATCCTCTTGTGTTTATGCCCTTCAGTATGAAGAGGTGCATCGGGCGTTCCAGAGATATTCGAGACGTCTCTGTCGACCTCAACTTCCCTCTCCATAACCTCCAGGCTTGGATCAGGTGAAGCGGAGTCTTTTACAGAGCTCCTCGCCTCGATACTGTTTATTCCACCCTGGATAGAATCCAGGGCGGAAGAAATGGTTGTTAGATTTAATTTTTTATTATTGTCTTCTTCCATGTTAGTCCCACGAGTAGCTAGGGAAAAGTTGTTCACAGACGGCAGAGCCCCGCTTGCCGCCTGAAGGGCTTAATACTCTACGATTCGCCCCGGTTTCGTAGAGGTACCGATCGAGACTGCAGCACATCCCTCAGCCACGCATCCATCAGCACGGTTAACACCTTGGATTGGTATATGTTTTCACCCTATACAACGGCTAGCAATAACCCGAAGTTTATTCGTGAGATTGCTATTCGCTGTCCAGGGCGAAATTAGTCTGCAGCCTCCAATCCAGAGGAAAAGACTCCTATCTGGAGTGGGAGCTACTGACTAAGGGATAGAGGAGGGGAAGGGAGATAAGGGAGCGTTGGGATTGGATAGGGGGAGGAAGAGTAGGGAGTGGGTCAAATAGGGATCATAGAAGAGAAATCGGGTAAGGGATCCCCTGGAAGGTGGGAGCGCCGTTCCAGGTTGGTGTCCTCCATCTTCGCTACTAACAGTCCGGGGTGGATGGTAAACGTGCGGCGCCCGTTCCGACTGTTAGTATTTCCAGGGTGCACGACATGGACGTGATGGTAGGACAGAGAGGAGCGTGCCTGTAGCCCTGCGCCGCACACCAGGGCGTGTACACCCCCCTCGCACCCCCAGCCTTTGGTAGTGCAACACATCTAGGGATCTGCAAATTTGATAAATAGTTTAAATCCTGAATAAGTTCGTCCCACTGATGACATTGATTTTGATTGACGGGTTCATCCCACGATAATCCGTCAGAAAATAGTGACTGTAGGAACACTTTGAATCTGAACACAATAGGCGCACAATAACCACACGGGTCATATAGTCGTGCTATAGTACTGAGGATATGACGTTTAGTGATTGGTTGACCCAATGGTACATTGAGTTTATACGACATTGAGTCTGATATTGGATCCCATTGTATACCTAATACTTTAATGAAGGTTTTATCGTCAGTATCAAACTGTCGTGGTGTTTCGCAGTGTTCCTGCGGCAAATCTTGCAGTAGTTCACCGCAATTCGATGACCATTTCCGAAGCTCGTATCCGGCGCTTTTCATAAGCGCGGTGAGTTCCGATTTTAATTGTTGCGTATCTGACAGTGAGTCCGCGCCCGTGAGAATATCGTCGACGAAGATATCTCGTCTGATGACGTCTGAAGCTAGTGATTCGTGATGATTAGCCTCCCAATCATCGGCTAGACGTAATAACGTCCGGATTGAAATGAATGGACTTGACCTTAGTCCGTAGGTATTAGTATTTAACTCGTATACCTGAATTGGTTCAGACGGCTCCTCTCGCCACAAGATGAGCTGATACCTCCTGTCCTCAGGGTGTATCCAGGTCATTCTGAACATCTGCTTGATGTCGATCGTAAAGACTATTTGATGTCATAGGAAATTCAACAATATTTTTGTAATATCGTTTTAAAGTGGTTGGCCTGTATGAAGGCATTGATTAAGAGATGGGCCCGTGGACGTACGTCCACTTCCATCAAATACTACACGAATCTTATCCGTACCCTTCTTGAATATACCATGATGACGTATTATAAAATGTTCTGAATCGAACTGAAAATTTGATTTTGACATATGACCAACAGTTTCATACTCCTTCATGAACTCTTTGTATTTACCAGCAAATACTGAAATTCTGGCCATCTTTCTTTCTAAAGATCGCAACCTTTGAATAGCTAGGGTCTTTGATTCACCCAATGGCGGTCTTGTTGACATTAGTGGTAACCTAACCATGTGCTTGCCATCTGGCGTACGCTGAGTAGTGGATTCATACAACCTTTCACATTCCAAGTGATCCGGATGAACAGCTGGCTTTGAAGGGGGCTCCTCCACCTTCCAAAACCTCTCCAATACTTCCTCCAGCTTGACTGCATGAAGTCCATAGTCTTCGACTGAAGTACCGGCTGACTGGTGCGGCGCCGCGACCGTCGATGGCGACCCTGGCGTAGGCACTGCGCCCATGATGACGTGAACAAAATATGATCCGTAAGCTGTTATCCCTGGAATGTTTGTGGGTATCTTAGAACCATCAAGCACATAATTAAGTATATCTGTACCTAATATGATATCAACATCTCTGGATTTATTAAAGTTGCTATCAGCAAGTATGATATTTGATGATAATAATTGACCTTTAAATTGAATGTCATACGAAGGAATATTTCCTGTTAATGTGTACATTACCATTGCCATGGTACCTACAACTGGTAATTGAGTACCTACAGGTTTGATAACCAATTTGACTATAGTGCCGGGTGTATTAATCGGTTCATGACCTATACCATAAAGTGAATTACTGTTACACTGTTGGTGCAAATTTAAATTATGAACTAATGACTGTTTGATGATTGAAACAGCGGCTCCTGTATCCAACAGTGCCCTGACCTTGACGTATGTACCATCACCTGACCTGACCATAAGCATTGCCTGGTCCCCTTAGGGTCGAGTAGTTGGAGCCCCGCCACAAGGTTAATTTTAAGTCATTTGTGGTGAGAGTACCGACCAAAGATCTGTCGACCTTTTTAAAGGAGGAATTTTGGCCGAGGGGTGTCATATTTCGGCGTTTTCGTGGCCCCCAGCTAGTGGACACCGCGAAAGTGTATTAGTAGTGGTGATAATTTTATGTTATATATTGTTATGTATGTTAGTCTGTAAGGTATTTGTAAATAGGGGCCTTGTAGCCTGAAATAAAGTTATTCTATTCTATTGCAGGAGGGCAGATGGTTACAGGGAGTGATGGACCCTGAGATGCGCCAACAGTGACCTTATCTCATAGTCTGTCAGGACTCGTCCGAGACCCAAACCTGAGAGAATTAAACTTTATTTGAGCATGATATGCTCTGGCACCAATTTGTGGTTTAGGCTGATGATGCGCCATAGACTGCACAGGGGGTGCCCCTTGATAGTGAACTGCTGATGATGGGCCATGCACTGGTGAGACATGACGCGCTTTTGTAGAAGTTGGCGCGTCTCGACCGCCTGCATGCCGCGTGAGTCGCGTGACCATACGAGCGGCAGGTTGATCCGGCTGCTGATGAGCACTGGTGTTCGCATCGGCATTGCAAATCAATGAATTATATGCTGAGGACCCACAATGAGAACACCAGTTCGTGTGAGTGCACTCATTGGCATAGTGCTTCCTCAAGCATCTATAACAATGACGTATCTTAGTCGCCCATGACCTGCGGTTAGACCGTGACAGTTGTTGAAAACTGGAGAACCTATACAGTGTGTGTCCCTGGACACTCCAATAAGAGCATGGAGGCCTCACCTGATGAGCTGATGATGATCTTTGGTCGGTCGATGATGACATCACCTGATTGTACTGACGAGACTTGCCAGACGCCACTCGGTGTTGAGGTGACTGTTGTGCTGATGAACGCACAGGCGGTGGTGACACACGTTGTGGTTTTCTGACAGGCTCCGGCTCCGATGCAACTGACAGTTGCAGTCGGCACTGCTCATCCAACAACTCCAGCAGTTGCGTGATGGTGGGCAGGGTGTCCGGCTCCTTGCCATAGCGCTCTTCAAACAATGAGCGCAACTTGATAGGTAGCTTCTGAAAACATAAGTATAGCACAAAGTATGACCACTCTTTGACAGGTTGCTTTAGTTTTTCTAAAGCCTGAATTGCCTCCTGAAGAGGGTCAGAAAACTCTGAGCGCAGCTGACCAATTGACATGATCATAGGCAAGTTGATGATCCTACAGTAAGCGTCAAGCAGCAATCTAGTATTTTGATACCTAGATTTTAACAAGTTAATGGCGACGGAATAATTTTTGTCATCCACCGGTAACTGACGTACAATATGAAGCGCTTCACCTGAAAGTGATGACCTTAAATAGTAATGTCGCTCAGCATCCGACATATCCCTATCGTGAACGAGGGATTGAAAAAGATCAAAGAATGAAACCCACTCCATTAAGTTACCTGAACACTTAGGCAAATCAATAGCCGGCAACTTTGCTATTGTTTGTGAAGGCAGCTTTGTGCGAGACGAAGTCGACGCGTCAGTTTCACAGAGCTCCTCAATTTTGAGTAGCAACTTATTTACTTCAGTAAACTTAACCCTATATGAAGCCATGTCCTCCTCGGACACTTCATCACTGGCCCCCACCAGCAACTCATAGGCTTCAACAAACAAAATATAATATTGATTAAAATGTCGCCTAGTGACTGCGGCGGCAATTGAACTATTTGTGTCGCTTACTGTTGCTGAGAAATCAAGCAACATTTGATATTTAGAGCTGAATTGCGTTTGAGCCTTTCGCACGGACATTTTGAATACTCAATACACACTTAATATACAGAATATACTTACAAAGTTATTTGATCACCGATTTACGATGAATGATAGGTACTAATGTTTGTTTATCTACAAACACTGATACCGGCGATCTATTAGTACCTATTAGTTAACGTCCTAATGAACAGTTATAATTGATATTACTACACGTAAGCACTAATATTTCACTTAAAAAACAATAATACTTGACATTATTCGTTCAAACACCAAATAACTTTAGATAAATCAATGCAAACAAACATTATAACTGATATGACATTTGACACAACAGAGAGACTGATAAGTGTATAGTTTAGCACAGACTAAATACAAATATTGATCAGATCGATCTATGAAAACCTATTACAATTGTCAACCTCAAGTTGACATTGACAATTGACAAGTAAATAAAATAGATGCAAATTAAATGTCCATAAAGTAATGTTTGACGTTTGACGTACCGGTGAAAGGTGCCAACCTGACAAGTGACACTTGCATGACGTGATGACCGGCGAGTTTGAATGTGATGTGATGCATGCGCCCTCTGACGTCGGAGTTGGCAGCGTCTTGGTGCAGAGTCCCGTTATCGAGACAAAATGGATGGCGTATCTTATCTCCGATAAGAATCGACTATGAGAACCGATGAAATGCTCGCGTTACGCGATTCGCACACTGAATTTAGGCACAAATATAGGGCACTGAAGCTAATAAAACACTGATTCTATGTAGCATTGAGATCTTCCGTCCGTGCCGATCGATGCAATCGAAGTACCTATGTATGCGGGCGGCGTGTCCTGCGCGACCCTGCACCACGCCGATCCCTCGACTGTATGATGAATTACGAACTCGCGCTCCGCGCTTAGTTCTGACATTGATTCCTGGGTCGCGAGTAGGCAGGTACTGACCTTGAAGGCTACCGCGTGCCCAGTAAATCCTGATTATCCCGTCCTGGGTTTAATTATGTATTCTCCCCTCATGGTTTCCACCAAAATTGAACGATAATAATAGCCGCCTGATCTTGGCGGCTGGATGTATTACCGATCTCGTGGTGGTTGATGAAATTGAGGAAGGTCTTTCCCTGGAGTCTGGCGCGGGTTCGAATCGTGCAGGCTTCCAGGGTGGGTGATGAAGTCGAATATGAACACTGGTGCTTTTATAACTGTTATTTAATGCAGGTTAAATAGTAAAACACGAAATACAATTAGACTGAATAAAAAGCACGCTATCCGTTGACAGGATTTGAGCAGAAGTGATCTAACCTATAAGCGATGACATGAGTCTATATTACCATAACTGGGTTCCCTAGTCTATGTCATTAAGGCGGCTTCACACAGCACAACCTATTTGTATACACGATCATACAAATAAATGAAAAACATGTGAATGTGCATGAACAAATACCGTATAATTAACACTTATAAATAGTAAGTAACATGTTTTCATTTAAAAATATAATAAACAATAGCTTAATACTGTTTATTTAAAAAAAAAAACAACTTATATTAAACGCAAACATATTTACTAAATTTTTTCGTTATGTGCAATTCATGTAGTAGAATGAACCGCACGTAAAGAGTTGTTATCTTAAAAATACTATAATTAAACTATCTAACGCTCATTAGTGAAACTTTAATGACCTTAGCAATGTAATAAACTAATGACAGATTTAGATATAACATTTTTTTTTCCTAAGAAGCTTTCTAAGACCCGTAACTAGTGGGTCAGAATTTAATAAAAGTCGATTTAAAAGACCGGTATTTGTCGCAACGCGTGATTGATGATTTTTCTAGTATTGTTGAGCCTAAACGCCTTAATATTTTTATTTGTAGCTTCGGCAGCTTCTTCTGATAGTTCTCCTATGGATACCATCATGTGATCGAACTGATCGATTACTTCAGACCCATGAATAAGAACTTTATGAATGGACGCTGACAAATTGTACCACGGATAGTCCTCAAAAAGCTGTCGAGCCGTGTCTAAAGCAAACGATTTAAATCTCTCAGAATTAATTTTGTAACCGAAATTGAGACAATTAAGAATTGTACCACACCTATCAATTGTACAAGTATGTACATTGTGTTTGCATTTTACACTAACTCCAATTACAGTCAGTGACCCGCCAACTGCACGAGTCAGTTTGAACTATAATAAGCAATGTTAGATTTAAGTCAGTGTACGATTGACCTGCACGATTACAGCACCTTTATGTGAATCACGGTCTTTTAATTCCGCGTCACTCGTTCCTCATAGTGACATTGGCATCCTATTGACATCCCTTTACATCCCTTTACATCTTTTTTGGTCCTTCGAAAGTAGACCTTCGGTTCAATTTGAGCGCCGCCGTCGCGTTAAGACCGTGTTTGAGGTCTTGGCGTGATGATCAGTGACATTGACAATCAGTGATAGTGGTTGTGACATTAGCTGTTAACAAGCAGCCAGCATTAGCGTCAGCATTCAGCAGTAGCATCAGCATCCAGCATCCAGTACCGGTATCCAGGATCAGAAGCCAGGGTGCAGCGTCTCTGGAGTACTTTAAGTAGCAGCAAACCAAGTAAGATCTTTCCATATTTTGCAACTAAGAATTCGCAGAATGGCGTCGAATATAACCGAACGTCAAGCCGAATTGTTGGAAGAGATTAGGAAGATTCAAGTTAATTTCAAGAAAGATTCTAGTAGCAGAAAGACACCCAAGTATATTAATGACAGGTTAGACAATTTAAAGAAATTTTGGGATGAATGCCAGCAGAACAATCTGGAGTTACAAAGACAGGAAGACAAGAATCATCAGTACTTTACTGAGAACGTGTTTGAGGTCATGTCGAGTTGGTACCTTGGTACACGAAAAGCATTATTATCAACCAATATTCGGGAGTCAGCATCAGATAAGCCGAAAGCGGGAACCAGCGGGAAAAAGCTGTTGATTGTTACCGCCGAAGACGATGATCAGGCATGTATAGTAATATTTGACACTAGCAAGTTTTTAGGAGATGACACCAAACTAGCTGAGTTAAAACAGCTTCAGAATGCCAAGTTTCGAGCATTGAAACGATTAGTAGAAAATATTGTAGTGGAAGCTATCGTGGAAAAATGGGAAATAGATGACAAGTTAAAGTCGTTGCAATCACGATGGACTGCAGTAGAAAACTTACACTTACAAATCGACAGTATTACAAACGGCACTGATATTGATTATTATGACAATTACATGCTACACGAAATCAAGTGTAGTGTGTATTAGGATGTAAGTATATATAAGGGGCATCAGGTCTTAATAAATCAGTGTATACTCGATCATTGACTTGTTTCATTGTCTCGCCTGCATCCCTCCTTACATGGCGACCTTGCCTAATTTGGAGAGGCGCGTGCCGTTCAGTGCTAGTCGGGAGAAATAATTATTCAAGATTATTAATTATTCAAGTTTTCTTTTACGGTTAATACGCTTTTTATTATTGTGGACACAATGTGTAATTCGCAACCACCACAGCAACAACCGCAGAAGACGGATAATCACCCAGATAGGGTATAAAAACAGCATAGAGCAAAGTCAAGCTACCACGCATTTGGAATACCTGAATCAAACGAATTGGTATTTCATTCTGCTGTTGTTTCAACAAGAAAATAGAACGGAGGGCACATGCTAACATGATCGAGATGAGGCGGATCCAGGGGAATCACATGAGTGGGTGCCAAGGCGGCGGTCGGAAGGACGACGGGTTTTAGTGCCGCGAGTGTGTTGGTGCGTAAAGTGCGTCTAAAGTGCGTAAATTGGTTTTTTTTTTAAATAAGTATTTACTATTGACTCAACGAGTGTTTAACCTGTTATTAAAACATGAACTCTATTATGGACCGTAAGATAAGTAATTAGTGGATGGACAGAGAGTGCCGCGTAAGGTATCACGTTTCGAGCGATAGAGGTATGTAGATATGAATTGATTATAAGCTAATGAATTAATTGACAGCTTTTAGCGTAAACATTAAGTACAAATGTATCAGTGTATAAGTTATGGCAGAAGATTTGACTTGCCTACATAATGGATTAAAGGAGATACGAACGTATTTAATGAAAATAGGCCCTAGTAGGAGGCAAGGAAGTATTATTACAACTAAGATAGAGGAGATTAATGAAAAATTTTCACATTATAATCAGCTAGTTACTGAGATACGGGAACAAATTAAGATAGGACAGATATCGTCTAAAGAAGTACCGATAATTGATAGGATTTGCGCTAGTTATGCTATTTTATATAGAGAAGTGCTAGGTCTGTGTAGCGAGAATACCAAAATGGAGGAATTTAACATAAAGACCGCTTTGAGTTTGCTGCCAGTAATGACCGATTCCGAGGAAAATACAAAACAGTTAATTGACGGAATCGAATATTATGCTTCTATTCTGACAAAACCAGAATGCAAGAAAAGTCTTCAGTTTTTCCTTAAGAGTAGATTGTCGCAGGGTGCAAAGTTAAGATTGTCACCCAACTATGACGCGGTCAATGAACTCCTCGATGACATGCGAGCGGAACTACTGCCTAAACAGGCTCCGACAGCAATCCAAAATAGGCTACAAACGATGAGGCAGAATGACATGTCCATAAAAGCATACGGTGATGAGCTGTCGAATTTGTTTGTAATTTTAACGATTTTGCAAGCCAATGTATACGCTTCTACAATAAGATACCTACTGATATTGTCAATATGCCGTTCAACAAATTTAAGTCTCGCATTAAGTGCTGCTTGATGGGTAAGGCATATTATACTGTAAATGACTTCCTAGATGATTGTAACAATGCAGTTGTTACGCTCCTTACCTGTGTGCATTTTATTGACAAACTAGCTTTAATATCACTTCATTTTCACTTAAATTCACTATAATACAACAGATCATATATTTGTTGTTTACTAATAACTGATAACTGTCAAACAGACAGCCATAGACAGGTTAAAGACGTTTTTCATAAATTGACTTTTGTCAAATGTTAGCGGCAGTAAGCCGACAGATGGCGTTACTAGCCATTCTTTATTAGCTTCACTAATATTTAAATCTTTTATTAATTAACAGTCAACTTTAATGTAAATAATCTTCTAATAATTTATTCATTGTAATTGTAAATAAATATCGTATTTTATTATTTTCATTTAGCGCATGAGGAAATAATTGAGGGTATGTTGGTGTCTCACGTACACGACCCCAGTTATTTTCCACTCGTGATGCGAGTTGCGATATAGCATTTCTTTGTTCGCCCTACTCATATTTAAAATTAACAGTAAGGGGTGAAAGCTTATATATAGGCCACGCACCCTTCATTCGGTCTCTTTGCCGCCTCAACTTCTACTTTTTAACAACTTGACGTGTTGTTTTTAATAGGTACTAAATACCTAAGTTTTATTATATTCGGTGCATTTCCCCAAATCGGGTAAGTTCAGTGCAACGAACTAATTATCTATCCTATCTCTATTCTGCTGTGTACTGTGTTTGTGTTTTATACTGATTGTGTTCTTCTAGATTATTCCAAATTGTTCTTTTAACCTTTTTATTTCGAATAACCGACCGTTACTTCATAACGGTCGTTAGTAACTATTAATTGTTCTTTTGATTTAGCTTCTTTCTTGTTTAATTTGTAACTCTGTTCCGGTAGTTCTTGCCACCGCCAATAATTAAACCTATTCGCTATTCCCTCGGGGCTTCACCCCTTAACGGCGGCTGGCATGGACTATCCCAATGCTGGACACCAGGCTCACACAGCCAATGCTTGGGTTTTCCAGGGTCCACGGCTTGGAGCATTCCACCGCTAGGAGCATATCACGGCTTGGAGCATTTCACCGCACCGCTAGGAGCACTGCACCGCTAGGAGCACTACCGCTTGGACAACACTACTCGCTCGTGGGATCGGGCTCTAAACCCTGTCCACCTCTCTTCTTGGCCGGAGCGGCCTCTAACCACGGTGACCAGGATCGTCGAGTGGGTTCCGGTGCTACACACCGGGTGCTGCCCCCGACGCCAGGATCCTGTCACCGCACACCGTCGGGCTGCCGTCGGTTTCTTCACCGCCGCTCCACGTCACCTACTGCGAGGGAAGTGCTAGCTCGCTTCGCAGAACCAGACCACACCCTACGAACCTACCTACCCTGTTCTGTTCACTCTACCGGCGTTCTTTTATAATAAACTATTTAAACTTCTCCTGAGTTTTTACTTGCCACCCGGTAGGACGTGACAGTGGCGCCCTTTACGTGGTCTTAGTCTGGTTCTGTGTAGTGTTTAATTATTGGTGTGTGTGCTTTATTTGTGTTTTTTGTGTTTTTTTGTGTTTTTGTTTTTGCGATTCTCAGCAAGCTTTTTATACCCGTGTGGTGTCAGGGTCTAGAATAATGCCACCCTCTCTCTATCCGAGGTGTCGTAAAAGCCGACTAAGGAATTTTTGGGGCCGTTTCTTCTAAACGGTCCACGCTAAGCTCACATCACAACACCCGATGTGAGCAGACGCGCCGCCTTCTGCGGAACCTTTTACTTTGGGTGTCGCCTTCTGCGCACTATTACTACCTACCTAACGTTTTTTTGCCCTTCTGGTTTTTTTTTACAATATCGTACTTGCTGCGGGTTGCAATAATAAATACTATTTCTACTAAATCGTCATATTTGTAACGGAACAGAGAGTAGTCTCTTTGTTCTAATTGGTTCGTTGCACTACCCACTTACATTTTTATTTTATTTTTAAATCTACCTATATTCTTTAAAATCAGTGGATTATGATGGAAGTATGTTTTTGTCTTTACAAAAGGATTAGCTCACCTGTTAGGTGGCCATCCACGGTTCTACGCCGGCTGTTACTGTTAAATATCGAGAATCTTTAATAAAAAAATTATATACTAAAAGACATCAACTCTAAATATTATTTTAAATACATCACTCATTTTAGGTGTTGAATTACGGTGCATTTTTAAAATTTATCCTAAATACCTCTAAAGTATTAGGACAAATGAATGTGCCAGTAAGCACGCAGAGTCACAGATTCCGGAAGTTTACTACATTATTATATTCCAAAATTATTTCTGTGCTGGCAGAAATATTTATTTCTTTCCGGAATAATTTTTCTAATTGATTTTGATTTAATTTGCATATTTACACCACCTAGTTGTTAAACTTAAAAATACTCTTTACTAGTCGAACTACAAAGCCTTTCACTCAAGCGGTTGGTAACTTGAAAAATAAGCCCTACCTTGACCACTACTTAAGATTGCAGCTATGCTTTCTTCATCTAACATACGTGCCCCGAGCGGATAGTGACTCGTTAAATAAGCCCTTGCCCTTCATGTATTGTTAGGTGATCTATATATAGGACGGGTGGTGATCCTATGACGATGTTTGGAGGAATGTTTAACAGTTTTTTCATCCAGTTCCATCAAGCCATTTAATTTTTACGTCAGGGTCAACTAAATTGCCTAAATAGTTAACTCACTTTGAAAGGATATTCTGTTAGTTATTTGTATGTGTGATGAATGAAAGAAGTTTTAATTGTGTAGGCGTAAAAGTTTTTCTTAGGCGGATTTTTCTCTTAGGATCAAAATCCTTACTGGAGAAGGGGGGGTACTGTAACAATGCAGTTGTTACGCTCCTTACCTGTGTGCATTTTATTGACAAACTAGCTTTAATATCACTTCATTTTCACTTAAATTCACTATAATACAACAGATCATATATTTGTTGTTTACTAATAACTGAAAACTGTCAAACAGACAGCCATAGACAGGTTAAAGACGTTTTTCATAAATTGACTTTTGTCAAATGTTAGCGGCAGTAAGCCGACAGATGGCGTTACTAGCCATTCTTTATTAGCTTCACTAATATTTAAATCTTTTATTAATTAACAGTCAACTTTAATGTAAATAATCTTCTAATAATTTATTCATTGTAATTGTAAATGAATATCGTATTTTATTATTTTCATTCAGCGCATGAGGAAATAATTGAGGGTATGTTGGTGTCTCACGTACACGACCCCAGTTATTTTCCACTCGTGACGCGAGTTGCGATATAGCATTTCTTTGTTCGCCCTACTCATATTTAAAATTAACAGTAAGGGGTGAAAGCTTATATATAGGCCACGCACCCTTCATTCGGTCTCTTTGCCGCCTCAACTTCTACTTTTTAACAACTTGACGTGTTGTTTTTAATAGGTACTAAATACCTAAGTTTTATTATATTCGGTGCATTTCCCCAAATCGGGTAAGTTCAGTGCAACGAACTAATTATCTATCCTATCTCTATTCTGCTGTGTACTGTGTTTGTGTTTTATACTGATTGTGTTCTTCTAGATTATTCCAAATTGTTCTTTTAACCTTTTTATTTCGAATAACCGACCGTTACTTCATAACGGTCGTTAGTAACTATTAATTGTTCTTTTGATTTAGCTTCTTTCTTGTTTAATTTGTAACTCTGTTCCGGTAGTTCTTGCCACCGCCAATAATTAAACCTATTCGCTATTCCCTCGGGGCTTCACCCCTTAACGGCGGCTGGCATGGACTATCCCAATGCTGGACACCAGGCTCACACAGCCAATGCTTGGGTTTTCCAGGGTCCACGGCTTGGAGCATTCCACCGCTAGGAGCATATCACGGCTTGGAGCATTTCACCGCACCGCTAGGAGCACTGCACCGCTAGGAGCACTACCGCTTGGACAACACTACTCGCTCGTGGGATCGGGCTCTAAACCCTGTCCACCTCTCTTCTTGGCCGGAGCGGCCTCTAACCACGGTGACCAGGATCGTCGAGTGGGTTCCGGTGCCACACACCGGGTGCTGCCCCCGACGCCAGGATCCTGTCACCGCACACCGTCGGGCTGCCGTCGGTTTCTTCACCCCCGCTCCACGTCACCTACTGCGAGGGAAGTGCTAGCTCGCTTCGCAGAACCAGACCACACCCTACGAACCTACCTACCCTGTTCTGTTCACTCTACCGGCGTTCTTTTATAATAAACTATTTAAACTTCTCCTGAGTTTTTACTTGCCACCCGGTAGGACGTGACATGATAAAGACGTTTTTAAGTAGTGTAATTGGGGTTCTTCCTTTTAAATAGTAATAATAGCTGAGCAAAATACCTTTTAAGCCAATAATGTAGACATTTTAAAATTTAAGTTTACCTAATGTTTACTTTTCTTGTTGTAATTTTATTGGTTCTTGTGCACAAGATAGTTTTGAAATGAGAACACATTGTGATGTTTCTCGCCGGACAGCTACTTTTTATTGATATATTGTCCGGCAGCATGAGCATGTCATGCTCACTCAAAGGTCTTTGCTTACGGCGGCGTCGTTGATCGGGTCGCCACCTTCCCGAACACATGGTTGAGGGAGGCGATGGCTGAGATACGCGTCATAGTCGTGAACGGGTGCTGTCTGTGGGGTCCGGTCTGTTCACGCTTGCAAGGACATGTTTTCCATTTTGTTATTTTAATGACTGTTTCTGACGTAGAGACCTCGTTATGTTGTTCTCCTAGTCAATATTTTTAATTTAATTGAGCTTACATTTGTAATGATTTATTTGTGTTAGTTTTTTTTTTAAATAATTATTTATTACTTTATTACCTCGTTACTTTTAAGTATTATTGTATTTTATGATTGGAAAAAACGACCTTCTGCTGGAGTTTCTTGCGGCGCTTCTTCTGCGCAATGATGGTCTTGTCCGAAGCGCTAGTAGATTCACTACATATTACTGACGTGTAAAAGAGCCCTCATGTGGCCAATTTACTGAATAAATATTTTGAATTTTGATTTTGAATTTTTTGAATTTTGAATGGCAAAACGGAATACTATAAAGTACTCAAGCCTCTTAACGAAAAAATGGCAATAAATCGTTTTGCCGATGGGCTGCGAAATAAAAGGTTAAGCACAATAATCGCTGCCAGAAATTATGATTCGCTTAAAGATGCGACCCAGGCTGCGGAAGACGAGGAGGTGTGTACTTCAGCCAGTCAGGAAATTTTAGGTATGACCGTTACCAGTACTCCTCGTGGAGGAAGACCATATTTTAGAAATGCACGTGTTTACTACAGCCCCAGGAGACAGTCACGGCCGCAGATGGCGTATGGACAGCGAGGGCGCAGTAGTCACTATTCTCAAGGAGGTCGCGGGGCTCCACATCAGTCATTCAGGGCGGGCCGATCACGATATTCAGGTACGTACAGTCAGCGTACTTTTGGAAATGAGTGGGAGCGAAAGGAACAGCCAGGAGAAAATACAGCCGGACCATCCAGTGAGTTTTTTCGTGACTAACGAAACAATATTGGCATGTAACAGTTCTCTTTTCGTTACACTTAGTTTAGGAAATCGAGCATCATCATGGCTTATAGATACAGGGGCGAGTATTTCAGCTGTAAAACATAATTACGTTGTTAACAACAACGTTCCAATCCATAAAAAGACGACCACTATAAATGTTATCGGGGGCAGTGTACAGGCAATCGAGTTCGTATACTTAGAGTTATCTGCAAATGGAGAAGTGTTTAGTCATCCATTTTATGTTTTCCATTGCCTGCCATGTACATCAGATGGAATATTAGGAAATGATTTCTTACACAGTCATCGTTCTACTTTAGATTATGATAGTCAAACTTTAATTATTCAGAATGACAAAAACAACCGTGTCACTTTACCGTTTTTAAGGATGGAAACTAAAACAAAAACATCATTCCTTATACCGCACAGGTCAGAGACCGTACATTATATTAAGACGAATGTTAGAGCCGATTGCCTAATTTGTACTGAAGAAATTAGAGAAGGAATTTTTATTGCTAGTATGGTTAGTCAAGCCATGTGATGGAAGGATACCTATAAGAATTTTAAATACAACGGACAATGACGTAATTTTGGAGAGAGTCGAACCAACTTTACAAAAAGTTGATGATTATGAGTTATGTTTTTTTGAAAGGAATAGTAGGAATGCGAGTCGAGTAAAAATCTTATTTTTGTACTCGTCGATTATAATCTGTGTATTAAGATTTCATAGAGAATACTGCAACGTCACTCTTTTCATCGTTGTATAGTCTATGTTACTTCCGAAACAACCGAAATAACCATTTCGATACGCTCTAGACAACCGAAAAAAAATTGAAAATAGAACTTCGCATTTCAATAATATGTGTCCTTGTTTAAGGAGACTCGATCCGATACAAAATTGACAATATATGGCGTTTCGGAACGTAGTAGCTTCGCGTCATCTGTCAAAAATCTACTTGAACTTGCTGCTGTATCCAGAGCATAAAAAAAAGTACGCTTTGTGATTGGCTGGTATTTAGTTATCCAATCACAGCACAGTACTACAACATTACGGACGCCAGTGGTGTGATAGTACTTATGATATTTCGTTTTCTTATATACTCGTATTAATGACTTAAATTATTAATTTTAATGAACTCGTACAAAAAGTATTGTTCACAATAGTGTCATAATCAAGCTTTTTAATCTCGTACCTTACTTAGGCCACTCAGCAAGCTTCGTGGCCTAAACACGGTACTCGACTAAAAAGCTCTCTATTATAACACGATTGTGAAAAATACTATTTCAGCTTTGCAGCTGAATCATTTAAATAAAGAGGAAAAAATTAGTATTGAGAATATTTGCGCAAAATATTCCGATGTATTCCATTTGCTGGGAGATAAATTAACAACGACTAATTTAGGGTCTCAGACACTGAATTTGATACCAAATACGGGATCAGTGTATGTAAAGCCGTATAGGTTGGCGCATACCTACAAATCAGAAATAGATAGTCAAATTAATGAAATGTTAGAGGATGGAATTATAGAGCCAGCGCGGAGTGAATGGTCCAGTCCGATCTTGTTAGTCCCGAAGAAAGCAGATAGCAGTGGAGGGAAAAAGTGGCCTACCAAGTAATTTAAGGACATGTAAAGTTGATCCACTATACTTCTCTGTCAAAAAAGTACCGGGAAAAGGTCAATAATACAAAAAATGTAAGTTATTCTTCCAAATTTATTTTATCGCCTTCAAAGTATGCTCCTTCAGAAATGATACACTCACGCTCACGAATAATCCGATCATGGATTTTTTTTTTAAACGCTTTTTCCGGAATTGCGTTCAGTTCTCGGCGCGAATTCTCTTTTATTTCTTCTACCGAATGAAAACGGGTGCCACGAAGTGGTAATTTGAGTTTAGGAAAAATAATTAAGTCGGCTGGAGCCATATCTGGTGAATGAGGTAGTTGCTCGATGGTATTTGTTGAGTTTTTGGTCAAAAATTCGTTTATAATGATGGCCTTGGCGCAGGCGCATTATCGTGGTGCAAAATCCAAGAATTTTCTTTCCACCAATCTGGCCTTTTTCGTCGAATTGGCTTTCTTAAACGCCGCATAACACTCAAATAATGTTCTTTATTTACCGTTTGACCTTTCGGAAAGCACTCCAAGTGCGCAACACCGCAATAGTTAAAGAAAACAGTCAACAGACTTCTGTTGACGACGTTGCGGGCCTACCAGAGCGAGGCAAATCTTCCATCACATCTCGACCGCTTTTGAACGCATTGTGCCACTCACTTCTGTTCCATTTTCAGCGACTCCGAACACGAAATTCCATTTGCGATGCAAAATTTGAGACAAACTCTTTGTTCGATGTTTTTGTCCATTATTAAATCACGCAGAAATTCGCATCACACACTAGAGATGATCGAACAAAAAACAGCACTGTATTTAATCTATTTGACAGATGAGACTCAAACTCCGCGCCAAAATGGAAAACAGCCGTGCCAAACCAGCAAAAAAATTAAAAAATGAAAATTGAATTCGGAACCATAAACAAATTATCAATTCCCGATACTTTTTTGACAGAATGTATAATAGGGATGACTACAATTTAGAGCTTAAGTATCGGCTACAAGTAGCACAAAAAGAAGCTAGGGAAAATGTTATTAGAAATAAAAATATAAGAAAGCTGAAATATGATACATATACTAACCCGAAAATGTATAAACCTAAAGATTTAATTTTAATAAAAAACGAGGACAGGAAAAAACTGGACACTATTTATAAAGGCCCATTTCTAGTATTAAGAGATTTAGCTCCTAATGTCGAAATACTTAACAACGGTAAGATAGAATTAATACATAAAAATAGGACAAAACTCTATTATCCTGTCATTGACGTGTAACTTGAACAATATGTTTTTATTTGTAATAAATAAATTGTAGGATATAAACATAACAGTAGAAAAAAAAAACTTTTTTTTTTTTTTCTATCTTTCGATGGGAGATGTAGTGTGTATTAGGATGTAAGTATATATAAGGGGCATCAGGTCTTAATAAATCAGTGTATACTCGATCATTGACTTGTTTCATTGTCTCGCCTGCATCCCTCCTTACACAAGTATGAAAGAACAAAAAGAGCCTTAACATCAAGCTTTCATCTTCGGTTCACCAGCAGCAAACACTACCGAAAATAGAAATACCACAATTCTTTGGGAACTACACCCAATGGCCCACGTTTAAAGAGCTGTACAGTGAGGCTATTCATAATAACCTATCTATCCCTAAGGCTCAAAAAATGCAACATTTAAAGGGGAAGCTAAAAGGCGAAGCGGAGAAAATAGTTCAGCATTTACAAATCACTGCAGAGAACTATGACGTATGTTGGGACTTGTTAACCCATAGGTACAACAATAAGCAAATACTGTTTACAAAGCAATTTCAAACATTCATGAGACAACCTCGCATACAAAAACAGTCAGCATTTGATCTAAAAAGACTGTATAACACTAGCATGGAAACGATTCACGCCGTTCATAACCTAGGCGTGGATACCACGACATGGGATCCAATGTTGGTACATATTTTATGTTAAATTAGATACGGAGACTTATGCAGATTACATGGAAACAAGATCTAGCCGTCGAGAGCTACCATCTTTCGATGAGTTTATGGGATTTATTGAGACAAAATTTACAGCATTAGACCCATTGCGAAAAGAAGACCGGAAACTAGTCCCGGAAAGAACATTCAACACTCATACCGACAAGTACAGCCGTTCAACAAAATTATGAGAACATCTCAGCAACCCAGAAGAGATACATTGAACCCGCGTAACAACCTAAATTATCACGCTTATTCCAATAAAGTCACATGTCCATTGTGCAACGATGATCACGCTTTATTCCAATGTAAACGATTCTTAAGCATGTCAACTAACAAGCAAATAAAGTATGTCACAAAGTCCAATATCTGTAAAAATTGTTTGTATGTCCCATAAAAAAAAAAAATGCAAATCCGAAACACGCTGCAAAGAATGCAATGAACCACATAATACATTATTGCACAATAGTTTTACCAATTCATCAACCTCAATGCAAGTAAACTCCGCGCCTCGTGCGTCAACATCAGCATCAGCGAAACGACAAACTAATTTTGCCGCCGGTAGCGATGATGAAATATTATTACCTATTGCCTTGGTACAAGTAGCCACCGAATACGGGGATTATATTACCCTTAGGGCTCTCATTGATCAAGGTTCGCAAATTACATTAATAACAGAGAATGCAGCGCAAAAATTAGGGTTGCAACGTTTCCAGAGTTGGGACTTTGTCAAAAAAAGTACAGGCAAAGTTAACTTACAGTGCAAGTCACTTTACAACGATTTTGAATTTAAAACTGATGCATTAGTCATGGCTCGAGTATTGAACCAGCTGCCCGGTTCATCATTTGAAAAGAAACGCTGGGAACATTTAAATAATATTACATTAGCAGACCCCAAATATAATATCTCCAGCCCAATTAACATTTTATTAGACGTTGACATTTTCACTAAGATACTTATGAGTGGCTTGGTTAAGGGTCAAGAGGGACCCATGGCCCAGCAAACAACACTAGGTTGGATATTATCGGGAGCAGTAAAAACTTACAACTGTCATGTAATAATTAACAACACTGAGGATCTAGCAAAATATTGGGAGATAGAAGATATTAATGACAGTAACAACCCCTTGACAACGCAGGAGGATTACTGTGAAAAGTTGTTTATAACGACCACCAGACGTCTGGAATATGGGAGATATGAAGTTAGGTTACCAATGAAGAAAGATTTTGAACATTCGTTGGGAAAATCTAAAAAACCAGCAATTGCGCAATTCCAACAACTTGAAAAAAGGTTTGCACAAGATAAACAGTTAACTGAAAGTTACAAGACTTTATTCGCGAGTACCTGAAAATGGGCCACATGAAAGAGAGCAAAATGGATTTTGACCCTCATTGTTATTTACCACACCACGTAGTTCATAAACCAGATTCCCAAACAACTCGCTTAAGGGTTGTCTTCAATGCATCAAAAAAGACATCAACGGGAAAAAGTTCAAATGATTTAATGGAATGTGGACCTAAATTGCATCAAGATTTACAAACGCTACTCATTCATTGGCGATTACACAAGTTTGTGATAATAGCCGACTGCGAAAAAATGTATCGTATGATTTTAGTTACAGAAGAAGATCAGCAGCTTCAGAAAATCATATGGCGGGACACTCCAAACCAGCCTCTACGGGAATACCAATTAACGACCGTAACATATGGTACAAAAGCAGCGCCCTTTCTAGCTCTAAGAACGCTAAAACAACTAGCGCAGGATGATGCGGAAAAATACCCTCTCGCCGCAAACATTATTAACAACGAAATGTATGTTGATGATATTTTGACAGGCAGCAATGACATTAATAAAGCCCTGGAACTTCAACACCAACTGATTGACATGCTGCAAGGAGCAGGATTTACATTACGAAAATGGACGAGCAATGAACCCACACTGTTAAAAAACATCCCTTATGACAATTTAAGTCTATCGGTAATAGACTTCCAGAATGCAAATGCAACTAAAACCCTCGGATTACAATGGAATCCGACACATGACAACTTTATATTCAAAAATACGATAACAACAAGGTCTGGGAAAAATCATACTAAGCGATCACTACTATCCGACATTTCTAAAACTTTCGATCCACTAGGGTGGTTGTCCCCACTCACAATCAAGGCGAAACTATTATTTCAAGCCATATGGCAATTAAACTGTGACTGGGATGACGCATTACCCGACGCCATACAAGTTGAGTGGGAAAAGTTCAATAAGGACAAAACGGACACCCACGATATCCAGATACCAAGATGGTTAGGTAACATGACTACCGCTTTTGAGATACATGGATTTTGCGACGCCTCAGAAAAGGTTTATGCAGGGTCAATATACATTCGCACGGTTGACAAAAATCATGAGCCCTGAATTAGACTTATAGCAGCCAAATCGCGGCTAGCCCCTATTAGTCAAAAGTTGACTTTACCTCGGCTGGAATTAAGCCCAGCATTGTTACTAGCACGACTGATGAAGAAAATCATGCAAGCATTTACATGGGAGCATATTCATGATAATACCTACGCCTGGACAGACTCAATGATCGTTCTAGGATGGCTGCAAGGTGACCCAACAAAATGGAAAACTTTTGTCAGCAATAGAGTCAAGCAAGTGCAAGAAGTCATACCGAGTGCACATTGGAACCACGTGAGATCTGAAGACAACGCTTCAGACTGCGCAACCAGAGGTTTGACAGTCTCTCAGTTACGAGACCATTCATTGTGGTGTCAAGGCCTAAACTGGTTGTTACTGGTTTGATAAAAAATCTGTAAGCGATAACAAGATCATATCGTCTAGTTCTCACGAAGTAAAACATAACAAAACATGACATGTGTTGTGCAATTGGATTCGCCGTCGATCATAATAGAGCTACTGACCGCACATAGCAACATGACTCATATCACGCGAGTATTAGCGTGTATTCAGCGTTTCATTGCAATGGCGAAAAGAGGCCGAACAAATCAGCAACGTAAGCCATTGCAACTAACCTCGACCGAATTAATGAATGCAGAAAAAACCATAATCAAACACATTCAGCACTATGAATTCCAAGATGACATTGCAAAGTTAAAATTAAATAAAACCGTAAACACAAACAGCAAAATCCTACTTATAAATATAAATCCGTACTTAGACGAACTAGATGTGTTACGCGTGGGTGGAAGATTGAATAACTCGGATCTGAACGAAGTCGCTAAGAACACGATGATTATTTCAAAAACTAGCAGATTAACGGAGTTGTTAATACATCGTGCCCATCTACAATATCTTAACGGAGGTCCGAAACTGACACTGATACATTTACGAGAAAAATATTGGATCCTCGGACGATATCAGGCAGTGAAAAGGTACATCCACAGCTGTGTGACTTGTAAAAGGTTCAAAGCAACTCTACAAAAACAAATCATGGCAGACTTACCAAAGCAAAGAGTGACAGCATCCCGTCCCTTTACACATACAGGAGTAGATTTGACCGGTCATGTTGACATAAAGGCGAATAAAGGCAGAGGCATCAAGACATTAAAAGCCTACATAGCCGTGTTTATCTGTCTGGCAACAAAAGCCACTCACCTGGAGTTGGTCTCTGACTTGACCAGCGTAGCATTTTTAGCGGCATTCCGACGATTCTGTGCTAGACGTGGAACCCCGCAAGACATGTACAGTGACAATGGTGGAAATTTCGTCGGAGCTAATCGTCAACTGTCGAAAGAATACAGGAAAACATTAGAAAGCATTGACACGCCCTTTCTCAACAAAATTGGAGAAATTGGTATACGATGGCATTTCAACGCACCAGTATTGTCAACTGCAGGAGGTCTATGGGAGGCCGCCGTAAAGAGCATGAAGTTTCATATTAAGAGAGTACTAGGTGAACAAAAATTGACTTACGAAGAATTCTCAACATTACTATGCCAAATTGAAGCTTGCTTAAACTCCAGACCATTATGTCCAATGACAGAAAATATTGAAGATCTAAATTGTCTTACACCAAGTCATTTTCTAACGGGAGGTCAGACCTAGACAGTACTCGAATCGACTGCAGCTAACTATGATCTAAGGAAAAGATGGCAATTGATCCAGAAAATGACACAAGATTTTTGGCACCAGTGGTCTCGAGAATACTTACAACAATTACAAGCTCGGCACAAATGGAAAAAACCAACACCAGACCTCAAGAAAAATGACATTGTGTGCATCAGTGGAAGTCAACCGACAGGACGATGGGCGCTGGGAAGAATTATTGACACACATCCTGGAAAAGACGGGCACACCCGAGTCGTAACTCTCAAAACTCAAGACGGCACGTTAAAACGACCAATCACAAAACTAGTTCCACTGATAACTGACACTGATAAGGACACACACGACTCGCTAGAACCAAGCCAGACGGTCAAGTCTCCAAGAGCAAACAGAATGTCATGGACAACGCTACTGTGTCACTCACTCCTTCTGTTCCTGACATTATTGGCACCATCTATACAAACAACTACAAGAACCTACGAACTGACACCGTTAAGACCTGACCAAACATTATATTTTGATAAAATCGCTGACATGCAGGAGATTAAGGATGACTGGAAAATCGTTTTATACTACAACATGACCAATTATTGGCATAACGTAGATTCACTGGATAGATATGTGACATATCTCAAAGAACTTAGACAGACTGGATGGACACTCCAATTTCACCTTATTTTAAATCAATTAGAACAAGATATGAACGAACTTCATTATTACAACCAACTATTAAAGAGATGGAGTGGGGTATGTAGCTAACACGCTATTTGGTGTACTCAACGGACGGTTCGCTGAAAAATACGAACATGACAGTGACTAAAGACAATGAACACCATCTATTACAACTAATTAAAAATCAAACCAGCATACTAGAGGCAGAAGACAATATTCTCAAGCGGAACGAAGATGTGATGAACAAACAATTGGGATTATTTCACACATACGTAACAGCAATCTCCCACGAAACATCGCAACTAATCAAAGATAGTTCAAATGCATTTCACACCCTTACATCAATTATGGCAGCCTAGCTGATGGAATACTACAGAACTTAGAAAAAATTCAACAAACAATTATTAATACGCTGACCAATATGTACCATGGACAAGTTGACGTTCATCTATTGTCCCCTAAATAACTGCAAACCGAATTGCTAGACATCTAGCAAGCAAACTAGCACTTCCGGATATTCACGATAACATTCGAAACATGTACAGTCTCATTAAAATACATGCTCGCATCACTGAACAATACCTCATCATGGAAGCAAAAATCCCTCTCTTAACCGACGAACAGTACGAACTTGACAAATTAATCAGCATTCCTCAAAACCTATCAAACCAAAACATTTTAAATGTCATACCCAGTTCGGACTTAATTGCATTCAACATAAACAAAGCCACATTTATACCAATAGAGCAACCAGATATTGCCACGTGCCTCAAAACAAGCGAACAAACCCTTCTGTGACATCTGAATCATCCTATTTATGACATAAAACAAAGAAAATCCATCTGCGATACAAAGATGTTAAACCACCGGGATAAGTCGTATTGTCGTACGGAAACAAGTTATTGCACCGACAAATGGATCAAATTACATAAACAAAACACATGGCTCTACTCATGTTGCACCGAATGCTTGGTTCGCATTCTATGCCCAGCTGGCTTTGACATCGAAAGTATTAAGTAACAATAGACTCCTTACCCTAGGTCATGGTTGTGTGTTGAAAGGGGACACCTTCATGTTGTATGAAAACAAAGATTACGTTGACAAGGCAATTATCGATTTAGAACAACATATGGTGATACCAACACTTTCACCGCTAAACGATGTGTTAAACACGTCCATACAAAATTTGTCGTTTCACAATGAAACGCATGAACAACAATTTCTGAATATCCACAGAGACATAAAGATCCTAAAACAACAATCGAATGTACCGGACATGACCTCTCACGATCGTTAACAAAACATATCAATCGGCATGCTACTGACAATCTGCACCTGCATTCTGCTGATGTGTAGCGTCATGTATTACAAGTGTCGGGCAGGGATCTGGAGACTTCAACCGCAAGTGCGAGAGCGCCGGGAAGGCAGTGCGGTGCATAAGCAAGTTGAAAGTGGGAGTAAAGTGACAAGTGCGCGAAAGAGTGCCGATCATGTGGTTTTTGACACTACTGTACCCTTTTAAGTTATAGTTTTCATTTGGTATCTTTATTTTAATGTTCCTTTATAAGTATTTGAATATTGCATTATATTCGATAAGTACTTAATAGTTTAGACTCATACTCACTATGAGCACATTTATTAAATATAGATTTTGGAATTAAGAATTTCTAACTTTGTTTTATAATTATATAATCTTGCATACTATACTGCCTATACTGGTCGTTTCGAGACGGCAATATGTACAAGCATGTACATTGTGTTTGCATTTTACACTAACTCCAATTACGGTCAGTGACCCGCCAACTGCACAAGTCAGTTTGAATTATAATAAGCAATCTTAGATTTAAGTCCGTGTACGATTGACCTGCACGATTACAGCACCTTTATGTGAATCATGATCTTTTAATTCCGCGTCACTCGTTCCTCATAGTGATATTGACATCCTATTGACATCCCTTTACATCAATAAGCTCTTGCTTAATTCCAGTAATTTCGGCAGAAATAGCAGAGTTAGCAAAAAACCTACGAGCTGTATTCCCATTATTCGAGTTGCCGCTTGCTCCGCTACGTGGCTTGTCCACTATCAGACCTAATTTATTTTTAAAATCATTTTGTATCGTCTTCTTTCTCTCTGTAATTTTTTCCTTTTCTTCATTTAATCGAACTTGCCATTTTTTTACCTCGAGCCGATATGACACGTGCACAAAATATTCAAAAAATATTATCCATGAATGGAGAGATGATCCAAACTCCAGCGTAGCGGTGTCAATTTCTTTGGTCAAACACATGTCTATCTGATTCATCTCTTTGGGTGTAGCCTTGCACAAATAACACCTGCTAGCAGATGCTGTGTCACTTAAAGCCGGGTCCGCTGCGCCATGTTATCGTGTTTTTCTAACACCTAACATGTTAGGTCCACCCCCCCGCAGGCGAACGCGGGGGATGTTATCCATCCTCCGCGCAAAACATGTTAGGAAAACACGAATAAAATTGCGCAGCTTAACGCACTACAAATTTTGCCGTCTACCATTGTCAATTCCAATTGATGATGAACTTGTAATTCATCGCCGCCCGGCAACATATACGTCGATGGTACTAAATTATTAATTTTCTCTTTAAAATGATCTTCTTCGTTCTTAGATAATTGTTTTGTCTCTTTTGCAAATGGGAAGCGAATAGGGCGATGGTACCTAGTTGATGATGGGCGAGGATTCTTCCATAATATTGTTTCTTCTCCTGTTGTTGCAACTATGGACACGAGACGCAAGGGCACATATGATGTCACGAATAATCTTCCATCTTCTAAAGTTGGGTCATCGGAAAAGCACTGCTTATAATCACTGTGTCCCGAACTAACGTCAAAACTCCACTTCCAACTGACATAACATCACCTCGCCTAGTGCCTGCTATACGGTCTCATCTCAAAAAAAAACATTTTTGAGATTATTGCAGATTCGTGGTCAGAAGGGTTTAATTTGCCACCTTAACTCAAAAAAATAAAGAAAACTATCCTCTAAAGCCTCTTTATGCACTTGTGGCCTTATGCAAATTTCCAAAAATCGACTATCCCTTTCCTGCAATACGGCCGCTCGCCAGTCCGCCGCTTGCGCCCGCGACGATCGCACGCGGAACTACCATGCTGCCCGGACACTTCGAAGATGCGGCCGTGTAGCATAAACGATCGGAACGAGGTTTTGAGTTACGTACGTCCACATCGCACAACAATAAATGGGACCGTGATTACAATGAATGCGTTAAAATATAAACGAAATAATATCATTGATGATAAGACAACAACTACAGTAAGTACCTTTATATAATAGTTATCAGTACCTATGATTAATATACCAAAATTTGTAATATGTTACTGCTATACCCAAGTAACAAAAATAGCTGTGTATTGCTTCATTTTTGTTCTTATCGTGTACTTTTAGCGTTTTAAAATATTAAATAAGGTTCACACGTAAACTTAAAGGGTAAAGTAACACTTGAGGCTGTATAATGGCAACGTAAAAGTAATTTAAAAGTTCAAAATATACCTTTTAATACACTATGGGTGTAATTGCAGTATAAGACAGAGATCTTATACAGCCATGTCCTAATTAGCTTCATAAAGGTGTTTTAATGGGAGAAAATTATGATAATTACTGACTAACGGGGTAAAATTACACCGCTATAAAGCTTGAGTTTTAAGGGTGTGACGGTGAACCTTTAATAAGCTTTATATTGGGGTGTCATTTAAACTGTTACTACGTGCAAAGTTCTATACGGGTACATTTTAACTACGTTAATCAGATTTTAGAATTAGTTAAGCATTAGTAGAAACTGAACATACCTACTCTTATTACTGTATATTAGTTCACATAAACACCTATTTATTGAGTTAAGTATACTGATTTAATTAACTTTAGATCGACCTAGTAGTTGTGTTTGTCGTCTTTGTTTTATTCAAAAGAAATAAAATATGTGGAAAGCAAAGTGAAGAACCGGTGGAGTGAGAAGAAAAGTGTTAAGGCAATACAATGATATTATAAAGACTAATAATAAGAGACAAGTTACAAGCGTCGCCCCATGTTCCGTAAGCAGTGAGAATGACACAACCGATATTTTGAAAGAGGGTTCTGTACATAGAGAAAATGTGGAAGTGCAAGAGAATTATTATGTTCCTAATAAGGATCAACATTTAATTCTGGATTCCAGCTCTGACGACGACGACTTTCAAAACTACATTGACAATATAGAGAAACGCGCAGATTTTCAATCAAAAATAAGAAAATGGGCCGTAGACAGAAATATAAATCAAACAGCTTTAAGTGATTTGGCGAGGATTGTTAACGAGCTTGTTCCAGAAGTATTGCCGAGTAATCCGAGAGTACTTCTGTCAACTCCTCATCAGATTTATATTAAAAAAGTCGAGGGTGGTGAATACTGGCACAATGGAATAATAAATCCCTTAACTAAAATGTTAGAAAACCGGGACGATACCCCATCAACAATTTCGTTAAACTTCAACTTTGACGGTCTACCAATATTTAAAAGTAGTAAAAATGAATTTTGGCCAATATTATGCAATATTTTTGAAATACCTGGATTAAGGCCTTTTGTTATTGGTATTTATTTTGGAACAGGGAAACCTAAAAACACCATGGAATATTTAGAAGACTTTGTTAATGAAATGAAAATAGTATTGAAAGAGGGCCTTAACATTGAATCATCCCAAAAAAAAAAAGTTGAAATTAGATGCTTTGTATGTGACTCGCCGGCGAGAGCTTACATAAAGGGTAAGATTTGTTTATATACTACGTTTTCTAAACGCCTTTAAGCTTAAGTTAAAGAGTCCAAGACTAAGGTTAAGAATATTTTTGATAAATACATTAGATAACACGAAACTGTTCTTGCAGCATTATCATTGTTTTTAATTGTAAACTAGCAACTTACCGCGACTTTGTAGGCGTAGAATTCAGTTCCAGAGGGATAGAAGGAGTTTTGCGAAAGTGCCCTCAGTAGGGCCCGGAAGGCACTTTAGACACACTACTTACAGAATAAAGAATTAAATAGTCAAACGAATTTACCTGTAAGTGAAGTTCGACAATAATTATGCGAAGTTGTTGTCTCGTCCTCTATGATGATTACAAGTGTAGATGTTATAAGAGAAGATGTAAAATCAAACTACGTTTATTATCTCTAAAACAAAAATAATCAGGTACTTATCTATATAGGTACAGATTTTGTTTATAAGTCAGTCCTTCTAAGAACAGTCTCAGCAAAAATATTATTATTTATAATTGGTCTATTATAGAACCTAGCAAAAGTAGTTGACTCACCGGTCAAACCAGCCGTTCGTCTAATAACATCTATATTTATTCCTTTTTTATATGCTGCAGACGAGACAACAACGAGCATAATCATGATTGTATACTCTCACCTACCTACTTTGATCTGTTCGTACCCAAGAAAAGTTCAATTCACTAATCACCAATTTTTTTCTACTTGCTTTTTTCCAGGAGTTTGCAACTTTAATGGCAGACATGGATGCCTCAAATGTTCTTGCGTTGGTGAATACTCACATAACTCACACACTGTTGTGTTTCCTACTAAAAGAGGCACAGATAGGACCAATTATGGATTTAGGAATAAACTTTATGGGGCACACCATAAAACAGACTCTCCTTTGCTCGATTTACCGATCGACATGATAAAGAAGTTCCCAGTTGGTGATTCACTGCATCTAATCGATTTAGGCCTAATGAAAAGGCTGTTATTGGGTTGGCGTGATGGAAACTTTGGGAAGTATGTCACTAAATGGCGCGCAAGTGACATAGAAAAAATTACAGATTTTCTCATAGCATGCAAGTTACCCTCAGAAATACATAGAGCGGTTCGAAGTCTCGATACATTATCATATTGGAAAGGTTCCGAATTCCGATATTTTTTTTACTACTTAAGTATTATAATTCTGCCCGATGTTATGAAGCCTGATTCATTTTCTCATTTCCTGACACTGTATTGCGGTATTACAATTTGCCTGAATTTGCTCAAGTAAAACTCACCTAGTAATGTTGCCATTGGCACAGGAACTTCTGGACTATTTTATAGCACATTATAAAAACTTTTATGGCGCTGATTACATCACAAGTAATATTCATAGTTTACTTCACGTTGCTGATGAAGTCAAAACGTATGGCCCTCTGCAAACGTTTAATGCGTACCCGTTCGAAAATATGCTTTTCATGATCAAGAGGATGCTAAGATCTGGCAGGAAGCCATTAGCACAGGTGGCAAGGGGAATAGCTGAAGATGTTGAAGGCAAGAGGATGAATACAGAAAACAAGATGAACTCAAAATATCCGTTCGTGTCACAGAAAAAATATGAAAAAATCCTTAACTTACAAACTTTTGTTCTTTCTACTAAAGAAAAAGACAGATATATTTTAACTTTAAGCAAAAAAAATATTAAGATATACAGTATAGTAGATGAGCTTGGTGCGATTTCAATCGAAGGTTATGAGATAAACAACAAAGAGGACGCCTTCAGTTTCCCAATAAGGTCATCACGGCTTGATATATACAAGTCAAAACAAAATCGAAATAGTACTCAGGCTAGGGTGACTTTAAGTCCTGCAGAAATAAAATGTAAATTAATATGTATTCAACATTTAGAATACTACTTTTTCATACCACTGTTGCATACATTGTAAATTTGTAAATAATTAAACAGCAAGAAACGAGCTAGGGCCGCCGGAGGGACTCTTCAAGAAACGAACACTTGATTTTCGAAGTGAACTTTAATGTCTCTTAACAGTATTCTTTAAGGTGCAGATACAGTGAGGTTCATATAACTAACTTAATTTATTGATCCAGATCGATCACACGACCTTACGCTACCGCGACGGAAAACATAAGACACTTGCGGCACCTGGATTCTCACCAAAGTCGATAATGTTCACTCAGCACTTTCGTGGGAGTCCGGCAATCGGTTATCGGGAAAATTGGGTGACTCAGTGAGTCACGTTGTCGCCGTGTGGGAACCGTATGGCGTAACACCTCCCCTCCTAGACGAGCGACTATTTGCCAATGCTTAATGCAAATGTCGCGGCTCGACGTTCCTCCGGAGTTTGGGTACCAGTGTCCATTCTCGGGAGTTCTATCTCAGTCTGAGTTAAAGTCTTCGGCCGGTGTTGGTAGTAGTAATAAAAGATAATCAGTAGAGTTGCACTGAATAAAATGATGCCATAAGTGGGTATCGTTGTGTGGTATAAACTCGAGAAATTTGGTTCGTCTGTCACAGCTGGTTGCTCCATAAGTACTTGATGTTGAATATTGTGCAAGGTGTTCAAGTCGATTGTAGTTAGATTGTAACGAAGTGATTGTTTCGTTGAAGTCGGAAAAAATACTGATTTGGGTAGCGTCATGATTTGGACAGCGTATCCTCGGGATTTGTCGTCCATGTTTATAATTGTGAATTCGGGTGTCCGTATTTTGCAATTTCGTGGGATAGTAGCCAAGAAACTTCCTTTAAGAGTACGATGTTCCTCCTGTCTGCATGATATCTGTACTTTAGTTTCTGCCGGAAATGAAATTATATAATGTTGACTATCAAGTTCCAAAAGGGCTTCTTTAGTAAGTGATACGGGCGTGGGTGTGCATAGCGTATCCATTTCTTGTTCGTGTATAAGGCGGGCGATGCAGTCTCGTTGAGTCCGGGTCTGGTGGATGGTTTTTTGCTTGCAGATGTACCATGTTTCAATCTTAGGGCATTCAGCCTCCATGTACACAAATTCCTTGGAATTGGTTGCCATAAAGGGAGAGGGCGGTATAATGATTTGGGAATATTTATTAGGTGCAGGACATAGTCTAAAAAGATCGTAATTTTCTGGGGACAGGATGGGAACTTTAAGTACGATTACAATCTTGTGATCAATAAAATAAGAGCCTAAATTAATCATATCATAGTAATGTCTTATATCTATGTCTAATATAGAGACAGGTCCGTAAAGAGCCTTTATCTTACTTATCATATTTCCTAAGTCATTTATCGTTAATAGTGAGTGGTGCATGGAATTGGTGCGACTGAAAGCTAATATATTTTCTAACCTAGTTAGTTCAGATAATAGATCTTGAACATTTTCACTGAAAATACTAAATATCTGGGACAAGTGAGTATACTGAATAAAAAGGTTACTAGTTCCATTTGTGCTATTGATTAAATGTGCAACTAGGGCTTCCATTCCGTAATTACGGAATTACGTAATAACGTAATTACGGATGATTTTTAGGCTTCTCATAAATACGTTATTCAAATGTTAAAATCCGTAATTACGTTATTTTTTACTTTCAGTATCATATCCGATTGTACATTAAAAAATATTATTTTTTAACATTATTAGTAATGTTTTTGCTAAGACACGTCCACACGATACACTTTTACCATATTCGACATTGGCGGGCACGGGATTTTCCCGCCTTCAGCCTACTTTAATTAGTTGTGTTTGGTACAGGACTCGGTAATTCCCCGTTAGGCTCGAGTTGATAACCTCACAAAAAATTAATATTGAACAATAATACGTTCTTTCACAAACGGAATAAGGATCAATATTGCCTACAGAGTACATAAAGGACTTATAAGTTATAGGGGAATCCCTTATTGAATTAGAAGGATGATATTTGAAACAGAAAGCGTTTAGTGGTCAGTCGGCAGTCATCCAGAACACTATACTACCAAGTTCATATATCATCATATCATAATATCAGTAATATAATAAAACTTTAATAATGCCTGAAAAGTTGTTGTTTTTATTAATACTACTGAAAATATAACGAGTATAACTCTTTTAACTGAAATAGGAAAAATTACGTAATTCCGTAATTACGTAATTTTTTAAAATAAATCCGTTATCAATAACGTAATTGATATTTCCGTAATTTTGGAAGCCCTATGTGCAACCGCTTTTTCTAGCCTATTTTGGTTGTAAGTTAAATTATTTAGAATGTGAGTTTGTTGGATAGTCAAATCTTTGTACAAACTGATGTGTTTATTAAAACTTGTAGAAATTGCTTGATTATCTTTTCGAAAGATAGCCAAAGCATTTTCTAATCGTAATGCGTCATCGTTATCCAGGTTACCAGTCACACTTTTAATAAGGGTACCGAGAGGATTAAGGAGACCACGTTTGATACGTTTCGGTTCAAAGGATTCTAACTGTAGCATAGTTTTATTTAATTTAGAAAATAAGTATAGGATTTGGGTTTTAAAAAGCGGGAAATTTTGGTTAGGGAGTTTGTTTGCAGCTTCCGATAATTGGATCTGTACCAGTTCTATTTGTCTTTGAATTTGGTCAAGGTCGATTTCTTGTATGAAAACATGGTAATGAGATATAATTTTCGTTGATCCCAATTTGAACAGTAAAATACCAGGTCCGTCAGAGAGGCTGTCAAGTTGTATGTTGTCAAGTGTCGGTGGATGGCCGGCTCGGGCCCGGGTCAAGGTTGCCACGAGAGTTAGTGTCCTGTAACAATTTAGAGTTCATATATTTTTTTGTCCGTTTAAGTCTGTTTTTCGCTATTGGTCCTCGTTTTCGGGAGGTATATATATGTATGGGTGAGTTAGATATGACCTTGTCGCATGTATAGCGCGGTGCTAATTTTTGTCTAGACGCAGCGCAGAGGGATTTCTTATATATATTTCTTGGTTCTGATCGTAATTTGTTTCCGGTTCTCTATTGCTATTCCGTCTATTCATCATTTCAATGCGGTTAGAAAATGATTCATCGTGAATAATTTTGTATACAGTTTCCATTTTTCCTTTATGTTGTTGCATGTACTGTTGTAAAAGTCTCTCGGTCAAGTTCAAGTCAGTCGGGTTCCTAGGGTCAAAATGTCCGGATAATAGATCGTAAGGTCTGCATTTAGTTAGGCTGTGAATTGAACTGTTGTACGCAATAAGTGCGTAGGGGATTAAATTTTGAGCAGGCTCATTCTTATGCTGAATTTTAAGTAATCTCAGGTGTTCCAAAAGTGTATTGTGAAATCTTTCTATCATCCCGTTTTCATTTGGTGTATGCGGGGCTGTAGTATGATGTTGAATATTATGGAATTTTAGAAATTCTCCTACTAATTGGTTCGTGAACTCAGTTCCATTGTCCGTGGTTAACGTTATTGGAAAACCATGGTGAGTACCAAGTGTCATGAGTGATTTGACAATATTCGGAGCCGTGCCATCAGGTAGACGGTACGCTTGTGCGTACTTCGAGAAGGCATCTATGAATGTTAAATACTTTTCGTGGTCAATTGTCAATACGTCGGCATGGACAAGTTCAAACGGTTTGGAGGGCGGGGGAACGATTTTAAATTCAGGTCTCATTGGTACGCGATCATACTTAGCGCAGTTACATATAGCGCATTGATTTATATGTCTTGTAATTGATTCTTTTAATTTAGGCCAATAATAGCGTTGGGATAGGGCTAGGTAGGTTTCATTTATACCTCTATGGTTGGTTTTTCCAACATGGTATTTGGAAATTATGTCTTCTTGATTTATGGGTTCGGTAATATCTTGGGTTTCATGTTTTACCATAATTAGGTTCATGGAAGAGTTTTTGAAGGTACGTTGCAAAATAGGGACAATTGTAAACATTTTATCGATAGGTTGAACCAAAATGGCTGTGCGAATTTTGGGGTTGACGTGTTCCTGAATGATAGAAACTAGGTCATTCTCCAAATTAGTTTTAGAAACACAAACTATCGTTTTCTGGAAAGTGTCAAAAGGTGTAATTACTTTAGGTTTATTTCTGATGATACCTTCCATTATTTTTATGATAAGCTGTCGTTTAAATTTGTTCAATGGGTCGTCTGAGATGGGAATATCTAAAATCGGGTGTTCCACGCTTGTATGTGCTGTAGATGCAGGAAAGATATTTTGTATTTCGTTGTCGTCTTGTGAGCTTGTAAAGAGGGGTGGACTAAATAAATTAGTTCTTGGGCTAGGCGCAGTGTCAGTTGAAGAATTACTTCGTAAGGGTCTTAGACTGGGGGCAGTATCTGTTGATGACTGACTGATAATGGGTCTATCGTCAGGTGCCGTAATAGTTGATATAGAGGATCGTCGTGAAGGGGAATTAACTATCATTGAATCTAGTTCTTCATTGTGAATTTCTATTCGAGATAGGGCATCTGCATTTGTATTATTTTTACCTTTTTTGTAAATTATGGTAAAGTCGTACTCTGATAATTTAAGTCTCCATCTAGTGAGCCGGGAATTTGGTTCTTTGAGATTTAACAGCCATTGAAGGGGCTTGTGATCTGTAACAACTTTAAATTTACGACCGAAAAGGTAAGGTCTGAAGTATTTTGTAGCCCATACTATTGCTAATAGTTCCTTTTCAATTGTCGAATAGTTAATTTCACTTTCATTAAGTGTACGAGAGGCGTACGATATTGGTCTGTCTGAACCTATTAGTCCTTGGGAAAGAATGGCTCCAATGGCCAAGTTCGAAGCATCTGTAGTCAAGATGAATTCTTTGGAAAAGTCGGGATATTGTAGAATAGGGTCATTAATCAAAAGGGTCTTACAGTGTTCAAAACATTTTACATAGTCAGGTGTAAGTGTAATCCTGGCGCCTTTTTTGAGACATGACGTCATTGGCTTTGTAAGACGAGCAAAATCCGGGATAAAGCGTCTGTAGTATCCTAGTAGTCCTAGAAATCCTTTAATTTGTTTGGCCGTCTTAGGGATAGGGTATTTTAGTATTGCAGAGATTTTATCTGGATTTGGCTTCACGCCATCTGGAGTGATAACATGTCCTAGGTAAGGGGTCTCGTGTTTCAGGAATTCCGATTTGTCCATTTGAATTTTAAAATTTGATTCTCTAAGCCTATCAAAGATTTTCTTAAGATTTATCATGTGTTCCTGAAGCGATGTGGAAAAGACAAGAATGTCGTCTAGGTAGACTGTACATATAACGTTTTGTAGACCTCTGAGAACATTATCCATCACTCTTTGGAATGTGGATGGACTATTTTTCAGTCCCATAGGCATACGTAGGAATTCAAAATGACCATTTCCATCGCAAACACTAAAACCGGTTTTATGGATATCGTCTTCATGCATTTCTACCTGATAGAAACCACTGGCTAGATCTAATGTACTGAAATATTGGCATTTCCCAAGTTTATCAAGAATATCTGTAATATTGGGAATGGGATATCTGTCATCGACTGTTTTTTCATTGAGTTTCCTAAAATCTACAACTAATCGCCATTTAATTTTTTTAGACGCATCACTTTTTTTGGGTACAATCCATATGGGTGCATTCCAGGCTGACGATGAAGGCCTAATGATGCCTTGATCGAGCATTTTCCTAATTTGATTTTGAACCTCATGCCTATGTACGTACGGATATCTGTAAGTTTTACTATGTACGGGAATTTCGTCAACTGTCTTAATTCTGTGTTTAATTTTACTCGTAAAGGTCAATGGCTCATTGTCGAGATAAAACACGTCGGCATAATCTTTACAAAGAGTAAGCAAATTGGTTCGCTCTTCGTCATTCATATGATCCGTGCGCAAGTGCGATAGCACTTCTCGGAAACGCTCGGCCTTGCCCTCGCTGTCGGCAAGTGTTACATTCGGTATCGGACAACTTCTTTCGCTAAATATATGTGCGTTTAATGGCTTTGTAAAATTAAAACTAATCTCATCCTGGGTGGGGTTAAAAATTTCTAATAAAGCATGATTCTTATTTGCGGTAGTTACACAATCCAGTATGTAACATCCACACATAGTTTGAAAGTCTATGCAGACGTCACCATGAGAAATATTAACTGGCACTTCAATCATTTGACTGGACTGTGCGGGAATTGTAATTGTAGTTAGCTTTAAGTTATGTGACTCATACATACGAATCGGATTGTCAGCAAATTCTGTTCGTAATGAGCGGGAATTGAGATCTATTTTAGATCGCCATTGTTCTAATAAATCGAGACCAATTAATCCGTCGAAATATTCGTGAAATTTGTATATATAAAATTTTATGGGTTTATTATCATTGATTTCAGAGAAACAGGGAACTATAACTGAAAAATCATTCTGGGTTGTTGCGTGAATGTTTGTGACAACAAAAGGGTCATAGTTAAATGGGTGATTTGAGAAAAATTGTTCCGCGGCTTCTGGGCTAATAAAAGATTTATTCGCACCTGTGTCAATTAATAGCTTTAAAGGCGGATTGGCAATTTGTATGTACGGAAGCTGTCGCTTATCTTGTAGGTTAAGTTCTATTTGGGGGATGTCTGTTGAGGCTTCGAAGAAAAATTTTCCTGTTGGTTTTCATCAGTTTCCGAATTTTGATCGGAAGTTTCATTTTCGTACAAGGTCGCGTGCTGGTCACAAAAATCGTCATAGTAATAGTCGGGGCAATACTCGTCATCATTATATTGGTAGTAGGGGTCAAACGAATCATTCATATTAATTTGATATTGTCCATTTTGTGGGGTAGGGGGCAAATTTCTAGCAATTGGATGACTGACGCCACTCATGGGTTTTGGATAATTTTGTTGAACACCTGGGCGAGGCGGGACTCTAAACCCGGTGGTCATATTCGATCGTGGTAAAGCTCGCATCATTTGTTGGGTCCTTGAAGGCCATTGCCCATAAGGAGCAACATGGGGCTGGGAAGGCGGGGTAAATTTAGATACACTTGGGTTTTGATTAGCAGGGTATTGAGAATTGAAGTTGGAATTATTGTTAGATCGTGGTGGGTTGAAAATATTCATCGGAATTTGCGGGTTATGGGGCATCATTTGAGGGACGTTAAATCGATTAAAGTTAAATGGTTTTAAAAATTGAGCCGGTTTTGTAGATGTAAAGGGAATCTGAGGCTTTTTGTTTTTTAAGTAAAGGACATTTAACTCCTCCTGTGCAAATTCTAAAGCTTTTTCTAAGGTTTCAGGTCGCATGCATCTCACTCGCGACCCGAGGGGTTCATGTAAACCTCTAGTGTACGTTTGAAGGGCTAATTTTTTGTACAGTTCACGCTTGGCGGAAACCGTAGTAGGTAATGTTTCATGTAACTCACAATAGGTCATTATTGTACTTAATAAATTTTGAACTCGTTCGTAAAAAACGTGGGGGGTATCGGAACCTTGCGTTAACATGGATAAGTCAGTATACAGAGCAGATTCATCTCTATGATCTGAAAATGAATTTATTAATGCATTTCGGATGCCATTCCAGTTAGTTGGAATGCCGTTCGCTGTTAAAGTAGTGGCGGCACGACCAGTTATTTTATTTAATATCCCATTTAAAATGGCTGAATTGTTAAGGTCATTCCCGGGGGTTGTATCAGAATACGTTAAAATTAATTTGTCGCATATGTCTAAAAATCTGATAAGTACATTTGAATTTCCATCAAACTCTGGTACTAATCTCAAGGCTTTCCAAATTTGATCAATCTTATCTACATTGCGTTCAGTAACATCGTTACCTGAGTTCGCCATCTCTACGCTTTCGTCTTCTAAAATATCTCCTAAAGGTGATAGATCTCTATGGAATCTGTGCGTTCGCCACGAATCGGGCTTACTAACACGATCTGCGCGTGGGTGAAAAATTTTGGTTAAAATACTACTTGCTATCTAGGACAAAAGTAACTTAAAATAGGGCTGCAAATGGGTTTGACAGCTAAGTTAACTAGGATATCATAGGTGTAGCTGATTGGGTTGGCAACCAATAGGATTCATGTAACTTCTTAATTCTAAACTCACAGTACAAGTATCTGCATCGCAAGTGGAACTTGACGGATCGATGTGTGATGCCGTTGTCCGCTGCTGCTACCGGTCACTCGGCCACTCGTAGGTTCTCCTTGTAGACGTTGCGTCGACGAACGACTCTCAGCACAGCACAGCACTCGAAGTTGGAGGCACGCACTGATAATGTCCACAAGAACCGACTGCGCCAGAAACGAGCTAGGGCCGCCGGAGGGACTCTTCAAGAAACGAACACTTGATTTTCGAAGTGAACTTTAATGTCTCTTAACAGTATTCTTTAAGGTGCAGATACAGTGAGGTTCATATAACTAACTTAATTTATTGATCCAGATCGATCACACGACCTTACGCTACCGCGACGGAAAACATAAGACACTTGCGGCACCTGGATTCTCACCAAAGTCGATAATGTTCACTCAGCACTTTCGTGGGAGTCCGGCAATCGGTTATCGGGAAAATTGGGTGACTCAGTGAGTCACGTTGTCGCCGTGTGGGAACCGTATGGCGTAACAAGCATTATAATATTGAATCATTTATTATATATTTTTCCCATGGCACTTATTATTACATGAAAAAATGTACTTCTATACTATAATCAAACACTCGCTGTCCGTGAGCGTTTTTAGTGAGTGTGTGACTATAGTATTGCTAACAATCCCCAACTAAAAACTTGAAATGTCAACGCAATATTAAAATAACACAAAATATTAAATATTAGTAAACTAACTAAACTAACCCTGTTATTCATAACCCACAATAGCTAAAGTGCTTATGCTTTAAATGTGCTCTGTGTTTATCTGTCATGGTGACATTTGCCAGTAAAGTGACAAAGCTACTTGTAACTAAAATGGGGTTATTGCAGGTTTATGAATAAGAGCGTTAATTACCTTACAGAAATGAGATCAAAAATAACATAATCCTTAAAATAATTAACTAGACCTTACAGAAGTGAGATTAAAACAAAACAACATACTTAAGTAATTCTAAGAGTAATTAAATAACTAAACAGTTGTTTGAGACACACTCTTACTGTCGCTATAAGTTATGGACGACCGGATTTAAGAACAGTCCTTGTTATTCATAAACCCACAATAGCTAAAATAAGGTATGCTTTAAATGTGTTTTGCCCTTTCCTTATCACTCATTGTGACAATTGAATTTGACAGTTTCAAAGTAACCTTAAACTTAATTAGGTTTATGACAAAGAGGATAATCATTACCTAACATAAAAGAGATCAAAACAAAAACATAATAATTCTAAAATTAACTTTACCTTACAGAAAGGAGATCAATACAAAACAACATAATTCTTAAAATAAGTAACTTGACCTTACAGAAATAAATTGAAAACAAAACAATATAGGTAAGTACCGTAAAACTAGAGTCTGTCTAATGAATGATGAACCGGGCTTTTATTTGACTGGCAGGTCTGGCAACACTATTAAAATGACGTTTTGACATTGACAAACAAGTCGTGGTTGGTTCGAGTCTGTCAAATTAAAGTTTTCTTCTGGAAATTTACGTACTAAACATGCGTAAAACTATCAAAATTGGTGTGCAGCAGATCCTTTGTACCATTATAAACAAATATAAAGAAAAACAAGAGAAGAGGAAAGCATTGTTGAAACAAAAAATAGAGTGTTTACATACGGTGACCGAATTCATAGGTTATAACAAGGTTAGTATGGCATGTTAATTTTGATACTTATTATTTCTATATCTTCAATCCAAAGTTTCATAGAATATATACCTTTTCTGTCCTACCTATATCTTTTGAAATTGGTATTTCTTTTCCATTAAGAAATTAAACGATGTATTCCTTTCAGATAAGCTGGAAATGGATGGTGAAAAACAAACTGTTTTGAAAAATCTTCAGCAGTTGAAAGAGTTGGAGCAAAACGATTTACTATGCCAGAGTCAGACGAAGTACTGAGAAGAATTATCATCAATGACCGGTAAATACTAAAATTAATTAAATCATTGTCTTTCCCTATACATAGGTGTATTGTCTGTACCTATACCATAATGAATCTCTTAACAATCGCAAATTTATTAAATTCATTAAATAGACGGATGATTAATATAACTGACACTCATAGTTTCAGTAAAACACTAAGGAGGTGTTTATATACATTTAGTTAAAAGATATCATAAACATATTAATATGCACCTACGTACACTTCATGAGCTCTTGGAAAAAACGTTCGGGCTATACCTGTCTTCCTTGTTCTTAAACTGTTGCGATTTGAATCTCACCGATGCAATTTGATTTCACCTAAACCTAAATGTTCTTAGAGCTGTCGGACTGTACAATAGGGCTGTACTGCGTGTCACAATATATTTGTAAATGGTGATCTGTTTAATTCATTCCTTCTTTCTTCTTACAGATATCAGTGTTTCGACATTGAAGAGAATGAAGGCAAAGTAAACCATGGTGTCTTCAGTACTCCAGGAAAGAAGCAAACTCACAAGGCCACAGTATCCAATTTAGATAGTTTTGAAGTGAACGAATTTGATATTGTAAAGAAGCAAGTGCCTATACTCAGATGCCTATTAGCAGAGTTGAGAGAAAGCATCGGTTTTACCCTAATAATAAATAAAATATTTGTACTTAATGACTTGTTATTGGTGATTTTATTTACTAAAAGAGCTCACAAATGAGAAAGCATGCTGATGCAAGCATTATTATGGTGGTCTGCATTTTTTTTCATAGATATTTTCAAAGCATCAAATACTTTGTGATACCCAAAGTCGCCAAATAGTTCGGTTCACGTTTGGCGACTTTGGGTGTCACTATCTATTTATTTAATGCTGACTATACGGGTCAATCGACTTTTCTTTGTAGTTCGGTGCAAGGGTAACGTTTCCTGGGTCACTCATTAAAAAAAGTTGATCCACCCATACGTATTAAGTAGAAAGACTCTCGGGCTTCTACTAATAAACTGTACTTAAATATGATACCGTGTGTGGTCTTAATATGGATAAACGGACACTTGAGTGCGGTATTAGTAGACTTGAGTACCTATAGTTTATTAATACGGGCCTTAGTATTGTGAAAAAGTAAGCGTTTCCTCTTCCTTTGTGCCCACCAAAATAAACAAAATAAGAAAAGTATCAAAATCGTTTATTCCTATATTGATCGGTAATACCATATGAAGATTTTTTGAATTTGCCGCTTTTTCTCAGGTTCATCTTTCATTAGACAGACTCTATACAACTATGGTCTTAACCTGCAACAATACTCCAATTTTCCTCATAACATTATTCTAAAATATGATACCTTACTGCTATTATTGCTGGGTATTATGTACTGTTTGGCCTAAGATCGATTGCTCTAAACTCTAGCTATAGCTAAAACTATCACATTTTTAGAATAATGTGATATGTAAAATTAGACTATTGTTGCAGCCAGGACCATAGTTGTGTAGTTTTACGGTAATTAAATTATATAAAAAAACAAAAAACCTGACTGCAATAAAAAACAACTGAAAAGCGACAAACAAGCTCTATAATCTATAGAAAATTGTAAGAGCAATGTACTTATTAATATTTATAACAATTTAAATGTAACTAGAATATTGGAAAAGGTGTTCCAGGCGGGGACAAGCTGGTCGAAATGTTTTTTTTTTCTAGAAATAGGTTTTGTTATTAATTGCTTGTCCCCGCCTGCAATACCTTTTCCAATATTCAAGTTAAATTTAAATTGTTATAAATATTAATAAATACATTGCTCTTACAATTTTCTATAGAATATAGAGCTTGTTTGTCGCTTTTCAACAATTAAGATGAATCAAATGACACCTCGTATGCTCGAAAAACATCCCCCCAGAACTGACGCAGACGGGTAAAAAAAAACTAATTCTAAGAATAACTAAACATTATCCCCATTTCTCCATATTAAAAAAAAAACTCATTTGCACAATTCAGCGTAAAGATTCCTCTTCAGTTTCTTCTTCTAAATCAGGAGTTTTTTCTTCTAAATCAGGAGTTTTTTCTTTACTTGTGGAGGCTTTATTTGTAGAACTTTCAGCTATCGATTTTTTATTCCTTTTTCTTGTTGCCGATTTTCTAACATTTTTTGTTAATTTCCTTTTTAAAGAATTTTTAAGGGCCATTTTAAAAAACTCTTCTGTGTCATTAAGTGTCATTTTCGGGTCCCACAAGACTATCATGTCAAAAAAGAGTTTGAAAAATAGTTTTTGTACTCGTCGATTAAAATCTGTGTATTAAGATTTCATAGAGAATACTGCAACGTCACTCTTTTCATCGTTGTATAGTCTATGTTACTTCCGAAACAACCGAAATAACCATTTCGATACGCTCTAGACAACCGAAAAAAATTTGAAAATAGAACTTCGCATTTCAATAATATGTGTCCTTGTTTAAGGAGACTCGATCCCATACAAAATTGCTAATCTTTGGCGTTTCGGAACGTAGTAGCGTCGCGTCATCTGTCAAAAATCTTCTTAAACTTGCTGTTGTATCCAGGGCATAATTTTTAAAAAAATACGCTTTGTGATTGGCTAGTATTTAGCCAATCACAGCACAGTATATTTCGTTTTCTTATATACTCGTATTTAGACTTAAATTATTATTACGGTACTCGACTATACCGTGTTTAGGCCACGAAGCTTGCTGAGTGGCCTAAGTAAGGTACGAGATTAAAAAGCTTGATTATGACACTATTGTGAACAATACTTTTTGTACGAGTTCATTAAAATTAATAATTTAAGTCATTAATAACAGTATATGTATAAGAAAACTAAATATCGTAAGTACCTACTATCACACCACCCGCGTCCGTAATGTTGCAGTACTGTGCTGTGATTGGCTAAATACTGCCCAATCACAAAGCGTAGTTTTTTTCAAAAAAAATTATACCCTGGGTACAGCAGCAAGTTTAAGTAGATTTTTGACAGATGACGCGACGCTGCTACGTTCCGAAACGCCATAGATTGGCAATTTTGTATAGGATCGAGTCTCCTTAAACAAGGACACAAATGAAATACGAAGTTCCATTTTCAATTTTTTTTCGGTTGTCTAGAGCGTATCGAAAAAGTTATTTCGGTTGTTTCGGAAGTAACATAGACTATACAACGATGAAAAGAGTGACGTTGCAGTATTCTCCATGAAATCTTAATACACAGATTATAATCGACGAGTACAAAAAAGTTATTTCGGTTGTTTCGGAAGTAACATAGACTATACAATGATGAAAAGAGTGACGTTGCAGTATTCTCTATGAAATCTTAATACACAGATTATAATCGACGAGTACAAAAAATACTATTATACTTCTTCAGAGGTATTTTTGTGCCTTCACCGCGGCACCCACCAGACCATGAACATTTGCACAAGAACTCTTTTGTCACCAAACAATCCAATAGTTTATAAGCACATGTTTCGGCCGTCTCCAGAGGCAAAGAGTACTGACAGAGCTTTTTTAATTTAAGCCTTTCTGTTTTTATGCATAGTAAATTTTCCAGCTGGTCCATATCTGTTTCATTTAAAACAGGTTGGAATGAAAAACTGTCAGCTTCATTTGTCTTTCTGACATCTTTTAATAGAGTGACATTTGATTGAGTTTGCGTTATGGTATTTAAGATCTTCATTATATTGTCATCCACCTGTACTGATAAAGATGCTAATTTGTGTGCAATATGTGTTTGATTTTGTAATATGCTGTTCAATTTGCTAATTATTTCCGCTTGATTAAGAGCATTTTGATCAACATCTTCTATTCTTAGCATTTGGACAACATCTTGCTCTTGTACAATATTTTCACTTACATGGTTAGTGACACAATTAAGCTGAAAAAATAATAATATGTAAATACGAGAAGTAGGTAAAAAAACAAAAACCCTTTAACCATTAAATGCATAATTTAGGATACATAACAAAAACTCGAAATTTTTACCTATAATAAGAATTACCTGTTCTGCCATGGCATCAAAGTTTATTACTTGACTAGCTTTCCGCCCGCGACTTAAAAGTACAGTTATAGTTTACATCACCTTCAAAGGCTTTTAAAAAAAAGTCTAGAACGTGAATTTTAAGTAAGCGGTCCACATAAACAGCTTTAATTTCATGGCTCTAACCTTTAAAACAACAAAATTGACATACATCACTGCCTCTCTTTCACCATTACGTTTTTTTAATACGATTCTAGATAAATTTGCCATATTTCTATACAAACAATTAACCCACTTAGCAGAAGATTTTCAAAAAACACCGAAGCTGAATATTTTCTGCATGTAATAGTAATTGAATATTACATAATTTCGATACAAACTTTACAGTCAGTAGTCTTAGATCCCAAGTTTTTCCCTTTAGTTATTTTTTATTGATAATGGATTTGCTCTTAACTTACTATTCTTTAAGGTGCAGATGTTTAAAAAACACTGAAGATTGCAATGTTTTAGATGCTATAATTCATGTACCTGGCTAAAAAAAAAACTCCTATTCAAACTTTCACCCGCTTTTCACACTGTTCAGGGATTGTTTTAAAAAATGGTTATTATTTAATTTATATTGGTGTTGATACCGAGTTTCATGTATCTAACTTCAGTCATAATTTTAATTTGTAGGTAGGTAGGTTTTTTGTAGGAAGGTAAACATTACAACATTTATTAATACCAATTTTCACATTTCTCACTTCAAAAATAACCAAATTACTACCAAACGTCTACCTCCCATTTAACCACCTTTGGGATAGTTTTTTCTAAATCGCCGAAAGTAACTTTTTTTTGTTTATAAAAACAGTAGCGTAAATATATACTTCCACATTTTTTCCTTCAAAAATTATCATAATCCCTTACAAACTTCTACCGCCAATTTACCCCTAAGTGTTTCCAAAATCGCCGAAAGCTATATTTTTAATTTATAACTACAGTAGCCGTTACAACATTTTCCACGTTTCTCACTTCAAAAATATATTATAAAATTTTCTACCCCCGTTTTACCTCTTCAGAAGTAGTTTTTCCTGAATCGAGCATTTCTACCAAGTTTCAAGTAAATCAGAACATAAAAGTATTCGTTCCTATAGAAACTTTGCAACCTCGTTTCATCCCCCAAGGGGTTGAATTTTAGTTATCACGTGACTCATTATTTTCATTGCAGAGCCAGCATTTCTACCAAGTTAAAAGTAAATTTAAACATACCAATTTTTTTTCCTAACCAAACTTTGCAATCCCGTTTTATCCCTCTAGGGCTTGAATTTTAGTGATCGCTGGAATACGTGTCTCATTATTTGCATTGAAGAGCGTTTCTACCAAGTTTCAAGTAAATTTGACCATAAAAGTATTTTCTTCCATTCAAACTTTACAACCCCCTTTTATCCCTCTGGGGGGTGACTTTTAGTAATTGCTGAAATACGTGTCTCATTATTTGCATTGAAGAGTATTTCTACCAAGTTCCAAGTAAATTTGAGCATACCAAATATTTTTTCCTTAACTAACTTTGCAACCCCCTTTTATCCCTCTAGGGGTTGAATTTTAGTAATCGATGAAATACGTGTTTCATTATTTGCATTGAAGAGTACCTCTAGTAAGTTTCAAGTAAATTTGATCATAAAAATATTTTATCTATACACACTTTGCAACTCCCTTTTATCCCTCTAAGGGTTGAATTTTAGTAATCTCTGAAATATTTGTGTCATTATTTGCATTGAAGAGCATTTCTACCAAGTTTCAAGTAAATTTGACCATAAAAGTATTTTTTCCCCATACAAACTTTGCAACCCCCTTTTATCCCTCTGGGGGGTGACTTTTAGTAATCGCTGAAAACGTGTCTCATTATTTGCATTGAAGAGTATTTCTACCAAGTTCCAAGTAAATTTGAGCATACCAAATATTTTTTCCTCAACTAACTTTGCAACCCCCTTTTATCCCTCTAGGGGTTGAATTAAAGTAATCGATGAAATATGTGTTTCATTATTTGCATTGAAGTACCTCTACTAAGTTTCAAGTAAATTTGATCATAAAAATATTTTATCTATACACACTTTGCAACCCCCTTTTATCCCTCTAAGGGTTGAATTTTAGTAATCGCTGAAATATATGTCTCATTATTTGCATTGAAGAGCATTTCTACCAAGTTTCAAGTAAATTTGACCATAAAAGTATTTTCTCCCCATACAAACTTTGCAACCCCCTTTCATCCCTCTAGGGGTTGAATTTTAGCAATCTCTGAAATACGTGTCTCATTATTTGCATTGAAGAGTATTCCTAACAAGTTTCAAGTAAATTTGATCATAAAAATATTTGATCTATACAAACTTTGCTACCCCCTTTCATCAGCCAAGGGGATGAATTTTAGTAATCGCTGAAATACGTGTCTCATTTTTTGCATTGAAGAGCTTTTCTACCAAGTTTCAAGTAAATTTGACCATAAAAGTATCATTTCCCATACAAACTTTGCAACTCCCTTTCATCCCTCTAGGGGTTGAATTTTAGTAATCGCTGAAATACGTGTCTCATTATTTGCATTGAAGAGCATTTCTACCAAGTTTCAAGTAAATTGGACCATAAAAATGTTTTTTCCCATACAAACTTTGCAACCCCCTTTCATACCTTTAGGGGTTGAATTTCAAAAAATCATTTCTTAAACGACGCTTCCATTACAAAACCAACTACCCCTCAAAATTCCAACTTTTTATATAATAATAATATATATATAAAATATAATAGAAGATGAGAGTTGATGTTGAGTGGCTGCCTTTGAGCGTAGCGAGTGGCGCACAGGTCACTAAAGTCATCAGTATCAGTATTATTTTCCATGTTTCTTATTTCAATTTCTGCCTCCTTATAATTTAAGAGACAACTCCTCTTAACTGTGCAGTTTATTATATCCCAGTTTTCACCAGGTTGGGATGTGTCATCCCTAATCAATCGGGCGGGTAACTAACTAGGTAGGTAGAAAATTATAATGTAAAAATAAACTAGACCATAAGGGCAGTAGATACCACATTGAACGGATCATCCACCACGAGATGCCGAGGAACAACTGTGTCAATTGCTCGGCCAAAGTAGGTAGGTACCTTACTCTACCTTTATGCCTTCAAAATAATAGTATAGGTGAAAAACTTAAGTAAATGACCTCTTGCATGTAGTCACATCTGTTTGCATAGACCGTTCGACATTCTTTATTTGAAATTTGACGTAAATTCCATATTAGTTTTGTACACAACTACATTCAAGAGGTCATTTACTTAAGTTTTTCACTTATACCTATTTTCCTTAACTTGACACATGTTGCATGTAATAGTATGGGATATGTAAGCGACTAATAATAACTCTTAATACCTAATGCCTACAAAATAAATACCACTATACTCGAAAATCTAATCAACCAAAATCCTAACCTCAACTTGAGCACATTCGCTGTGATTACTGCATTTTGGTTTAAGTGTAGGTATTTTTATCAATAAAACTTACCCTGATATTACTGGTTACACGAGTTCTCGGTCATGTTTTTATGAAATAATGTTAAAATAACGAAATAATCAAGATAGGAACTGTCAAATTTTGGTATTTAATTAGATTTTCGAGTATAGGTGAAAGACTTACTTACTTAGACTTTCACTATCAAAATAATAATAATACACAAATAACTATTGATTGATAAGTAGTAATTGATTGTTACACAATTTTGTTTTTAAATGGTTGACAAAGTATTGCTACAAAATGTCGCTGTGAGCAACTGAAGACTGGGGTTTTATGCCTATCCAGAATACCTAGGTACGCGAGAACATATCAACAAAAGATCGGGTCTCCCTCGCGATCCCTAACATCGGCAGCGGCCGGCCAAGCGCCAGAACCAGACTGTTGCTCGATTTACCGATCGACATGATAAAGAAGTTCCCAGTTGGTGATTCACTGCATCTAATCGATTTAGGCCTAATGAAAAGGCTGTTATTGGGTTGGCGTGATGGAAACTTTGGGAAGTATGTCACTAAATGGCGCGCAAGTGACATAGAAAAAATTACAGATTTTCTCATAGCATGCAAGTTACCCTCAGAAATACATAGAGCGGTTCGAAGTCTCGATACATTATCATATTGGAAAGGTTCCGAATTCCGATATTTTTTTTACTACTTAAGTATTATAATTCTGCCCGATGTTATGAAGCCTGATTCATTTTCTCATTTCCTGACACTGTATTGCGGTATTACAATTTGCCTGAATTTGCTCAAGTAAAACTCACCTAGTAATGTTGCCATTGGCACAGGAACTTCTGGACTATTTTATAGCACATTATAAAAACTTTTATGGCGCTGATTACATCACAAGTAATATTCATAGTTTACTTCACGTTGCTGATGAAGTCAAAACGTATGGCCCTCTGCAAACGTTTAATGCGTACCCGTTCGAAAATATGCTTTTCATGATCAAGAGGATGCTAAGATCTGGCAGGAAGCCATTAGCACAGGTGGCAAGGGGAATAGCTGAAGATGTTGAAGGCAAGAGGATGAATACAGAAAACAAGATGAACTCAAAATATCCGTTCGTGTCACAGAAAAAATATGAAAAAATCCTTAACTTACAAACTTTTGTTCTTTCTACTAAAGAAAAAGACAGATATATTTTAACTTTAAGCAAAAAAAATATTAAGATATACAGTATAGTAGATGAGCTTGGTGCGATTTCAATCGAAGGTTATGAGATAAACAACAAAGAGGACGCCTTCAGTTTCCCAATAAGGTCATCACGGCTTGATATATACAAGTCAAAACAAAATCGAAATAGTACTCAGGCTAGGGTGACTTTAAGTCCTGCAGAAATAAAATGTAAATTAATATGTATTCAACATTTAGAATACTACTTTTTCATACCACTGTTGCATACATTGTAAATTTGTAAATAATTAAACAGCAAGAAACGAGCTAGGGCCACCGGAGGGACTCTTCAAGAAACGAACACTTGATTTTCGAAGTGAACTTTAATGTCTCTTAACAGTATTCTTTAAGGTGCAGATACAGTGAGGTTCATATAACTAACTTAATTTATTGATCCAGATCGATCACACGACCTTACGCTACCGCGACGGAAAACATAAGACACTTGCGGCACCTGGATTCTCACCAAAGTCGATAATGTTCACTCAGCACTTTCGTGGGAGTCCGGCAATCGGTTATCGGGAAAATTGGGTGACTCAGTGAGTCACGTTGTCGCCGTGTGGGAACCGTATGGCGTAACACCTCCCCTCCTAGACGAGCGACTATTTGCCAATGCTTAATGCAAATGTCGCGGCTCGACGTTCCTCCGGAGTTTGGGTACCAGTGTCCATTCTCGGGAGTTCTATCTCAGTCTGAGTTAAAGTCTTCGGCCGGTGTTGGTAGTAGTAATAAAAGATAATCAGTAGAGTTGCACTGAATAAAATGATGCCATAAGTGGGTATCGTTGTGTGGTATAAACTCGAGAAATTTGGTTCGTCTGTCACAGCTGGTTGCTCCATAAGTACTTGATGTTGAATATTGTGCAAGGTGTTCAAGTCGATTGTAGTTAGATTGTAACGAAGTGATTGTTTCGTTGAAGTCGGAAAAAATACTGATTTGGGTAGCGTCATGATTTGGACAGCGTATCCTCGGGATTTGTCGTCCATGTTTATAATTGTGAATTCGGGTGTCCGTATTTTGCAATTTCGTGGGATAGTAGCCAAGAAACTTCCTTTAAGAGTACGATGTTCCTCCTGTCTGCATGATATCTGTACTTTAGTTTCTGCCGGAAATGAAATTATATAATGTTGACTATCAAGTTCCAAAAGGGCTTCTTTAGTAAGTGATACGGGCGTGGGTGTGCATAGCGTATCCATTTCTTGTTCGTGTATAAGGCGGGCGATGCAGTCTCGTTGAGTCCGGGTCTGGTGGATGGTTTTTTGCTTGCAGATGTACCATGTTTCAATCTTAGGGCATTCAGCCTCCATGTACACAAATTCCTTGGAATTGGTTGCCATAAAGGGAGAGGGCGGTATAATGATTTGGGAATATTTATTAGGTGCAGGACATAGTCTAAAAAGATCGTAATTTTCTGGGGACAGGATGGGAACTTTAAGTACGATTACAATCTTGTGATCAATAAAATAAGAGCCTAAATTAATCATATCATAGTAATGTCTTATATCTATGTCTAATATAGAGACAGGTCCGTAAAGAGCCTTTATCTTACTTATCATATTTCCTAAGTCATTTATCGTTAATAGTGAGTGGTGCATGGAATTGGTGCGACTGAAAGCTAATATATTTTCTAACCTAGTTAGTTCAGATAATAGATCTTGAACATTTTCACTGAAAATACTAAATATCTGGGACAAGTGAGTATACTGAATAAAAAGGTTACTAGTTCCATTTGTGCTATTGATTAAATGTGCAACTAGGGCTTCCATTCCGTAATTACGGAATTACGTAATAACGTAATTACGGATGATTTTTAGGCTTCTCATAAATACGTTATTCAAATGTTAAAATCCGTAATTACGTTATTTTTTACTTTCAGTATCATATCCGATTGTACATTAAAAAATATTATTTTTTAACATTATTAGTAATGTTTTTGCTAAGACACGTCCACACGATACACTTTTACCATATTCGACATTGGCGGGCACGGGATTTTCCCGCCTTCAGCCTACTTTAATTAGTTGTGTTTGGTACAGGACTCGGTAATTCCCCGTTAGGCTCGAGTTGATAACCTCACAAAAAATTAATATTGAACAATAATACGTTCTTTCACAAACGGAATAAGGATCAATATTGCCTACAGAGTACATAAAGGACTTATAAGTTATAGGGGAATCCCTTATTGAATTAGAAGGATGATATTTGAAACAGAAAGCGTTTAGTGGTCAGTCGGCAGTCATCCAGAACACTATACTACCAAGTTCATATATCATCATATCATAATATCAGTAATATAATAAAACTTTAATAATGCCTGAAAAGTTGTTGTTTTTATTAATACTACTGAAAATATAACGAGTATAACTCTTTTAACTGAAATAGGAAAAATTACGTAATTCCGTAATTACGTAATTTTTTAAAATAAATCCGTTATCAATAACGTAATTGATATTTCCGTAATTTTGGAAGCCCTATGTGCAACCGCTTTTTCTAGCCTATTTTGGTTGTAAGTTAAATTATTTAGAATGTGAGTTTGTTGGATAGTCAAATCTTTGTACAAACTGATGTGTTTATTAAAACTTGTAGAAATTGCTTGATTATCTTTTCGAAAGATAGCCAAAGCATTTTCTAATCGTAATGCGTCATCGTTATCCAGGTTACCAGTCACACTTTTAATAAGGGTACCGAGAGGATTAAGGAGACCACGTTTGATACGTTTCGGTTCAAAGGATTCTAACTGTAGCATAGTTTTATTTAATTTAGAAAATAAGTATAGGATTTGGGTTTTAAAAAGCGGGAAATTTTGGTTAGGGAGTTTGTTTGCAGCTTCCGATAATTGGATCTGTACCAGTTCTATTTGTCTTTGAATTTGGTCAAGGTCGATTTCTTGTATGAAAACATGGTAATGAGATATAATTTTCGTTGATCCCAATTTGAACAGTAAAATACCAGGTCCGTCAGAGAGGCTGTCAAGTTGTATGTTGTCAAGTGTCGGTGGATGGCCGGCTCGGGCCCGGGTCAAGGTTGCCACGAGAGTTAGTGTCCTGTAACAATTTAGAGTTCATATATTTTTTTGTCCGTTTAAGTCTGTTTTTCGCTATTGGTCCTCGTTTTCGGGAGGTATATATATGTATGGGTGAGTTAGATATGACCTTGTCGCATGTATAGCGCGGTGCTAATTTTTGTCTAGACGCAGCGCAGAGGGATTTCTTATATATATTTCTTGGTTCTGATCGTAATTTGTTTCCGGTTCTCTATTGCTATTCCGTCTATTCATCATTTCAATGCGGTTAGAAAATGATTCATCGTGAATAATTTTGTATACAGTTTCCATTTTTCCTTTATGTTGTTGCATGTACTGTTGTAAAAGTCTCTCGGTCAAGTTCAAGTCAGTCGGGTTCCTAGGGTCAAAATGTCCGGATAATAGATCGTAAGGTCTGCATTTAGTTAGGCTGTGAATTGAACTGTTGTACGCAATAAGTGCGTAGGGGATTAAATTTTGAGCAGGCTCATTCTTATGCTGAATTTTAAGTAATCTCAGGTGTTCCAAAAGTGTATTGTGAAATCTTTCTATCATCCCGTTTTCATTTGGTGTATGCGGGGCTGTAGTATGATGTTGAATATTATGGAATTTTAGAAATTCTCCTACTAATTGGTTCGTGAACTCAGTTCCATTGTCCGTGGTTAACGTTATTGGAAAACCATGGTGAGTACCAAGTGTCATGAGTGATTTGACAATATTCGGAGCCGTGCCATCAGGTAGACGGTACGCTTGTGCGTACTTCGAGAAGGCATCTATGAATGTTAAATACTTTTCGTGGTCAATTGTCAATACGTCGGCATGGACAAGTTCAAACGGTTTGGAGGGCGGGGGAACGATTTTAAATTCAGGTCTCATTGGTACGCGATCATACTTAGCGCAGTTACATATAGCGCATTGATTTATATGTCTTGTAATTGATTCTTTTAATTTAGGCCAATAATAGCGTTGGGATAGGGCTAGGTAGGTTTCATTTATACCTCTATGGTTGGTTTTTCCAACATGGTATTTGGAAATTATGTCTTCTTGATTTATGGGTTCGGTAATATCTTGGGTTTCATGTTTTACCATAATTAGGTTCATGGAAGAGTTTTTGAAGGTACGTTGCAAAATAGGGACAATTGTAAACATTTTATCGATAGGTTGAACCAAAATGGCTGTGCGAATTTTGGGGTTGACGTGTTCCTGAATGATAGAAACTAGGTCATTCTCCAAATTAGTTTTAGAAACACAAACTATCGTTTTCTGGAAAGTGTCAAAAGGTGTAATTACTTTAGGTTTATTTCTGATGATACCTTCCATTATTTTTATGATATGCTGTCGTTTAAATTTGTTCAATGGGTCGTCTGAGATGGGAATATCTAAAATCGGGTGTTCCACGCTTGTATGTGCTGTAGATGCAGGAAAGATATTTTGTATTTCGTTGTCGTCTTGTGAGCTTGTAAAGAGGGGTGGACTAAATAAATTAGTTCTTGGGCTAGGCGCAGTGTCAGTTGAAGAATTACTTCGTAAGGGTCTTAGACTGGGGGCAGTATCTGTTGATGACTGACTGATAATGGGTCTATCGTCAGGTGCCGTAATAGTTGATATAGAGGATCGTCGTGAAGGGGAATTAACTATCATTGAATCTAGTTCTTCATTGTGAATTTCTATTCGAGATAGGGCATCTGCATTTGTATTATTTTTACCTTTTTTGTAAATTATGGTAAAGTCGTACTCTGATAATTTAAGTCTCCATCTAGTGAGCCGGGAATTTGGTTCTTTGAGATTTAACAGCCATTGAAGGGGCTTGTGATCTGTAACAACTTTAAATTTACGACCGAAAAGGTAAGGTCTGAAGTATTTTGTAGCCCATACTATTGCTAATAGTTCCTTTTCAATTGTCGAATAGTTAATTTCACTTTCATTAAGTGTACGAGAGGCGTACGATATTGGTCTGTCTGAACCTATTAGTCCTTGGGAAAGAATGGCTCCAATGGCCAAGTTCGAAGCATCTGTAGTCAAGATGAATTCTTTGGAAAAGTCGGGATATTGTAGAATAGGGTCATTAATCAAAAGGGTCTTACAGTGTTCAAAACATTTTACATAGTCAGGTGTAAGTGTAATCCTGGCGCCTTTTTTGAGACATGACGTCATTGGCTTTGTAAGACGAGCAAAATCCGGGATAAAGCGTCTGTAGTATCCTAGTAGTCCTAGAAATCCTTTAATTTGTTTGGCCGTCTTAGGGATAGGGTATTTTAGTATTGCAGAGATTTTATCTGGATTTGGCTTCACGCCATCTGGAGTGATAACATGTCCTAGGTAAGGGGTCTCGTGTTTCAGGAATTCCGATTTGTCCATTTGAATTTTAAAATTTGATTCTCTAAGCCTATCAAAGATTTTCTTAAGATTTATCATGTGTTCCTGAAGCGATGTGGAAAAGACAAGAATGTCGTCTAGGTAGACTGTACATATAACGTTTTGTAGACCTCTGAGAACATTATCCATCACTCTTTGGAATGTGGATGGACTATTTTTCAGTCCCATAGGCATACGTAGGAATTCAAAATGACCATTTCCATCGCAAACACTAAAACCGGTTTTATGGATATCGTCTTCATGCATTTCTACCTGATAGAAACCACTGGCTAGATCTAATGTACTGAAATATTGGCATTTCCCAAGTTTATCAAGAATATCTGTAATATTGGGAATGGGATATCTGTCATCGACTGTTTTTTCATTGAGTTTCCTAAAATCTACAACTAATCGCCATTTAATTTTTTTAGACGCATCACTTTTTTTGGGTACAATCCATATGGGTGCATTCCAGGCTGACGATGAAGGCCTAATGATGCCTTGATCGAGCATTTTCCTAATTTGATTTTGAACCTCATGCCTACGTACGGATATCTGTAAGTTTTACTATGTACGGGAATTTCGTCAACTGTCTTAATTCTGTGTTTAATTTTACTCGTAAAGGTCAATGGCTCATTGTCGAGATAAAACACGTCGGCATAATCTTTACAAAGAGTAAGCAAATTGGTTCGCTCTTCGTCATTCATATGATCCGTGCGCAAGTGCGATAGCACTTCTCGGAAACGCTCGGCCTTGCCCTCGCTGTCGGCAAGTGTTACATTCGGTATCGGACAACTTCTTTCGCTAAATATATGTGCGTTTAATGGCTTTGTAAAATTAAAACTAATCTCATCCTGGGTGGGGTTAAAAATTTCTAATAAAGCATGATTCTTATTTGCGGTAGTTACACAATCCAGTATGTAACATCCACACATAGTTTGAAAGTCTATGCAGACGTCACCATGAGAAATATTAACTGGCACTTCAATCATTTGACTGGACTGTGCGGGAATTGTAATTGTAGTTAGCTTTAAGTTATGTGACTCATACATACGAATCGGATTGTCAGCAAATTCTGTTCGTAATGAGCGGGAATTGAGATCTATTTTAGATCGCCATTGTTCTAATAAATCGAGACCAATTAATCCGTCGAAATATTCGTGAAATTTGTATATATAAAATTTTATGGGTTTATTATCATTGATTTCAGAGAAACAGGGAACTATAACTGAAAAATCATTCTGGGTTGTTGCGTGAATGTTTGTGACAACAAAAGGGTCATAGTTAAATGGGTGATTTGAGAAAAATTGTTCCGCGGCTTCTGGGCTAATAAAAGATTTATTCGCACCTGTGTCAATTAATAGCTTTAAAGGCGGATTGGCAATTTGTATGTACGGAAGCTGTCGCTTATCTTGTAGGTTAAGTTCTATTTGGGGGATGTCTGTTGAGGCTTCGAAGAAAAATTTTCCTGTTGGTTTTCATCAGTTTCCGAATTTTGATCGGAAGTTTCATTTTCGTACAAGGTCGCGTGCTGGTCACAAAAATCGTCATAGTAATAGTCGGGGCAATACTCGTCATCATTATATTGGTAGTAGGGGTCAAACGAATCATTCATATTAATTTGATATTGTCCATTTTGTGGGGTAGGGGGCAAATTTCTAGCAATTGGATGACTGACGCCACTCATGGGTTTTGGATAATTTTGTTGAACACCTGGGCGAGGCGGGACTCTAAACCCGGTGGTCATATTCGATCGTGGTAAAGCTCGCATCATTTGTTGGGTCCTTGAAGGCCATTGCCCATAAGGAGCAACATGGGGCTGGGAAGGCGGGGTAAATTTAGATACACTTGGGTTTTGATTAGCAGGGTATTGAGAATTGAAGTTGGAATTATTGTTAGATCGTGGTGGGTTGAAAATATTCATCGGAATTTGCGGGTTATGGGGCATCATTTGAGGGACGTTAAATCGATTAAAGTTAAATGGTTTTAAAAATTGAGCCGGTTTTGTAGATGTAAAGGGAATCTGAGGCTTTTTGTTTTTTAAGTAAAGGACATTTAACTCCTCCTGTGCAAATTCTAAAGCTTTTTCTAAGGTTTCAGGTCGCATGCATCTCACTCGCGACCCGAGGGGTTCATGTAAACCTCTAGTGTACGTTTGAAGGGCTAATTTTTTGTACAGTTCACGCTTGGCGGAAACCGTAGTAGGTAATGTTTCATGTAACTCACAATAGGTCATTATTGTACTTAATAAATTTTGAACTCGTTCGTAAAAAACGTGGGGGGTATCGGAACCTTGCGTTAACATGGATAAGTCAGTATACAGAGCAGATTCATCTCTATGATCTGAAAATGAATTTATTAATGCATTTCGGATGCCATTCCAGTTAGTTGGAATGCCGTTCGCTGTTAAAGTAGTGGCGGCACGACCAGTTATTTTATTTAATATCCCATTTAAAATGGCTGAATTGTTAAGGTCATTCCCGGGGGTTGTATCAGAATACGTTAAAATTAATTTGTCGCATATGTCTAAAAATCTGATAAGTACATTTGAATTTCCATCAAACTCTGGTACTAATCTCAAGGCTTTCCAAATTTGATCAATCTTATCTACATTGCGTTCAGTAACATCGTTACCTGAGTTCGCCATCTCTACGCTTTCGTCTTCTAAAATATCTCCTAAAGGTGATAGATCTCTATGGAATCTGTGCGTTCGCCACGAATCGGGCTTACTAACACGATCTGCGCGTGGGTGAAAAATTTTGGTTAAAATACTACTTGCTATCTAGGACAAAAGTAACTTAAAATAGGGCTGCAAATGGGTTTGACAGCTAAGTTAACTAGGATATCATAGGTGTAGCTGATTGGGTTGGCAACCAATAGGATTCATGTAACTTCTTAATTCTAAACTCACAGTACAAGTATCTGCATCGCAAGTGGAACTTGACGGATCGATGTGTGATGCCGTTGTCCGCTGCTGCTACCGGTCACTCGGCCACTCGTAGGTTCTCCTTGTAGACGTTGCGTCGACGAACGACTCTCAGCACAGCACAGCACTCGAAGTTGGAGGCACGCACTGATAATGTCCACAAGAACCGACTGCGCCAGAAACGAGCTAGGGCCGCCGGAGGGACTCTTCAAGAAACGAACACTTGATTTTCGAAGTGAACTTTAATGTCTCTTAACAGTATTCTTTAAGGTGCAGATACAGTGAGGTTCATATAACTAACTTAATTTATTGATCCAGATCGATCACACGACCTTACGCTACCGCGACGGAAAACATAAGACACTTGCGGCACCTGGATTCTCACCAAAGTCGATAATGTTCACTCAGCACTTTCGTGGGAGTCCGGCAATCGGTTATCGGGAAAATTGGGTGACTCAGTGAGTCACGTTGTCGCCGTGTGGGAACCGTATGGCGTAACAAGCATTATAATATTGAATCATTTATTATATATTTTTCCCATGGCACTTATTATTACATGAAAAAATGTACTTCTATACTATAATCAAACACTCGCTGTCCGTGAGCGTTTTTAGTGAGTGTGTGACTATAATATTGCTAACAATCCCCAACTAAAAACTTGAAATGTCAACGCAATATTAAAATAACACAAAATATTAAATATTAGTAAACTAACTAAACTAACCCTGTTATTCATAACCCACAATAGCTAAAGTGCTTATGCTTTAAATGTGCTCTGTGTTTATCTGTCATGGTGACATTTGCCAGTAAAGTGACAAAGCTACTTGTAACTAAAATGGGGTTATTGCAGGTTTATGAATAAGAGCGTTAATTACCTTACAGAAATGAGATCAAAAATAACATAATCCTTAAAATAATTAACTAGACCTTACAGAAGTGAGATTAAAACAAAACAACATACTTAAGTAATTCTAAGAGTAATTAAATAACTAAACAGTTGTTTGAGACACACTTTTACTGTCGCTATAAGTTATGGACGACCGGATTTAAAAACAGTCCTTGTTATTCATAAACCCACAATAGCTAAAATAAGGTATGCTTTAAATGTGTTTTGCCCTTTCCTTATCACTCATTGTGACAATTGAATTTGACAGTTTCAAAGTAACCTTAAACTTAATTAGGTTTATGACAAAGAGGATAATCATTACCTAACATAAAAGAGATCAAAACAAAAACATAATAATTCTAAAATTAACTTTACCTTACAGAAAGGAGATCAATACAAAACAACATAATTCTTAAAATAAGTAACTTGACCTTACAGAAATAAATTGAAAACAAAACAATATAGGTAAGTACCGTAAAACTATACAACTATGGTCTTAACCTGCAACAATACTCCAATTTTCCTCATAACATTATTCTAAAATATGATACCTTACTGCTATTATTGCTGGGTATTATGTACTGTTTGGCCTAAGATCGATTGCTCTAAACTCTAGCTATAGCTAAAACTATCACATTTTTAGAATAATGTGATATGTAAAATTAGACTATTGTTGCAGCCAGGACCATAGTTGTGTAGTTTTACGGTAATTAAATTATATAAAAAAACAAAAAACCTGACTGCAATAAAAAACAACTGAAAAGCGACAAACAAGCTCTATAATCTATAGAAAATTGTAAGAGCAATGTACTTATTAATATTTATAACAATTTAAATGTAACTAGAATATTGGAAAAGGTGTTCCAGGCGGGGACAAGCTGGTCGAAATGTTTTTTTTTTCTAGAAATAGGTTTTGTTATTAATTGCTTGTCCCCGCCTGCAATACCTTTTCCAATATTCAAGTTAAATTTAAATTGTTATAAATATTAATAAATACATTGCTCTTACAATTTTCTATAGAATATAGAGCTTGTTTGTCGCTTTTCAACAATTAAGATGAATCAAATGACACCTCGTATGCTCGAAAAACATCCCCCCAGAACTGACGCAGACGGGTAAAAAAAAACTAATTCTAAGAATAACTAAACATTATCCCCATTTCTCCATATTAAAAAAAAAACTCATTTGCACAATTCAGCGTAAAGATTCCTCTTCAGTTTCTTCTTCTAAATCAGGAGTTTTTTCTTCTAAATCAGGAGTTTTTTCTTTACTTGTGGAGGCTTTATTTGTAGAACTTTCAGCTATCGATTTTTTATTCCTTTTTCTTGTTGCCGATTTTCTAACATTTTTTGTTAATTTCCTTTTTAAAGAATTTTTAAGGGCCATTTTAAAAAACTCTTCTGTGTCATTAAGTGTCATTTTCGGGTCCCACAAGACTATCATGTCAAAAAAGAGTTTGAAAAATAGTTTTTGTACTCGTCGATTAAAATCTGTGTATTAAGATTTCATAGAGAATACTGCAACGTCACTCTTTTCATCGTTGTATAGTCTATGTTACTTCCGAAACAACCGAAATAACCATTTCGATACGCTCTAGACAACCGAAAAAAATTTGAAAATAGAACTTCGCATTTCAATAATATGTGTCCTTGTTTAAGGAGACTCGATCCCATACAAAATTGCTAATCTTTGGCGTTTCGGAACGTAGTAGCGTCGCGTCATCTGTCAAAAATCTTCTTAAACTTGCTGTTGTATCCAGGGCATAATTTTTAAAAAAATACGCTTTGTGATTGGCTAGTATTTAGCCAATCACAGCACAGTATATTTCGTTTTCTTATATACTCGTATTTAGACTTAAATTATTATTACGGTACTCGACTATACCGTGTTTAGGCCACGAAGCTTGCTGAGTGGCCTAAGTAAGGTACGAGATTAAAAAGCTTGATTATGACACTATTGTGAACAATACTTTTTGTACGAGTTCATTAAAATTAATAATTTAAGTCATTAATAACAGTATATGTATAAGAAAACTAAATATCGTAAGTACCTACTATCACACCACCCGCGTCCGTAATGTTGCAGTACTGTGCTGTGATTGGCTAAATACTGCCCAATCACAAAGCGTAGTTTTTTTCAAAAAAAATTATACCCTGGGTACAGCAGCAAGTTTAAGTAGATTTTTGACAGATGACGCGACGCTGCTACGTTCCGAAACGCCATAGATTGGCAATTTTGTATAGGATCGAGTCTCCTTAAACAAGGACACAAATGAAATACGAAGTTCCATTTTCAATTTTTTTTCGGTTGTCTAGAGCGTATCGAAAAAGTTATTTCGGTTGTTTCGGAAGTAACATAGACTATACAACGATGAAAAGAGTGACGTTGCAGTATTCTCCATGAAATCTTAATACACAGATTATAATCGACGAGTACAAAAAAGTTATTTCGGTTGTTTCGGAAGTAACATAGACTATACAATGATGAAAAGAGTGACGTTGCAGTATTCTCTATGAAATCTTAATACACAGATTATAATCGACGAGTACAAAAAATACTATTATACTTCTTCAGAGGTATTTTTGTGCCTTCACCGCGGCACCCACCAGACCATGAACATTTGCACAAGAACTCTTTTGTCACCAAACAATCCAATAGTTTATAAGCACATGTTTCGGCCGTCTCCAGAGGCAAAGAGTACTGACAGAGCTTTTTTAATTTAAGCCTTTCTGTTTTTATGCATAGTAAATTTTCCAGCTGGTCCATATCTGTTTCATTTAAAACAGGTTGGAATGAAAAACTGTCAGCTTCATTTGTCTTTCTGACATCTTTTAATAGAGTGACATTTGATTGAGTTTGCGTTATGGTATTTAAGATCTTCATTATATTGTCATCCACCTGTACTGATAAAGATGCTAATTTGTGTGCAATATGTGTTTGATTTTGTAATATGCTGTTCAATTTGCTAATTATTTCCGCTTGATTAAGAGCATTTTGATCAACATCTTCTATTCTTAGCATTTGGACAACATCTTGCTCTTGTACAATATTTTCACTTACATGGTTAGTGACACAATTAAGCTGAAAAAATAATAATATGTAAATACGAGAAGTAGGTAAAAAAACAAAAACCCTTTAACCATTAAATGCATAATTTAGGATACATAACAAAAACTCGAAATTTTTACCTATAATGAGAATTACCTGTTCTGCCATGGCATCAAAGATTATTACTTGACTAGCTTTCCGCCCGCGACTTAAAAGTACAGTTATAGTTTACATCACCTTCAAAGGCTTTTAAAAAAAAGTCTAGAACGTGAATTTTAAGTAAGCGGTCCACATAAACAGCTTTAATTTCATGGCTCTAACCTTTAAAACAACAAAATTGACATACATCACTGCCTCTCTTTCACCATTACGTTTTTTTAATACGATTCTAGATAAATTTGCCATATTTCTATACAAACAATTAACCCACTTAGCAGAAGATTTTCAAAAAACACCGAAGCTGAATATTTTCTGCATGTAATAGTAATTGAATATTACATAATTTCGATACAAACTTTACAGTCAGTAGTCTTAGATCCCAAGTTTTTCCCTTTAGTTATTTTTTATTGATAATGGATTTGCTCTTAACTTACTATTCTTTAAGGTGCAGATGTTTAAAAAACACTGAAGATTGCAATGTTTTAGATGCTATAATTCATGTACCTGGCTAAAAAAAAAACTCCTATTCAAACTTTCACCCGCTTTTCACACTGTTCAGGGATTGTTTTAAAAAATGGTTATTATTTAATTTATATTGGTGTTGATACCGAGTTTCATGTATCTAACTTCAGTCATAATTTTAATTTGTAGGTAGGTAGGTTTTTTGTACGAAGGTAAACATTACAACATTTATTAATACCAATTTTCACATTTCTCACTTCAAAAATAACCAAATTACTACCAAACGTCTACCTCCCATTTAACCACCTTTGGGATAGTTTTTTCTAAATCGCCGAAAGTAACTTTTTTTTGTTTATAAAAACAGTAGCGTAAATATATACTTCCACATTTTTTCCTTCAAAAATTATCATAATCCCTTACAAACTTCTACCGCCAATTTACCCCTAAGTGTTTCCAAAATCGCCGAAAGCTATATTTTTAATTTATAACTACAGTAGCCGTTACAACATTTTCCACGTTTCTCACTTCAAAAATATATTATAAAATTTTCTACCCCCGTTTTACCTCTTCAGAAGTAGTTTTTCCTGAATCGAGCATTTCTACCAAGTTTCAAGTAAATCAGAACATAAAAGTATTCGTTCCTATAGAAACTTTGCAACCTCGTTTCATCCCCCAAGGGGTTGAATTTTAGTTATCACGTGACTCATTATTTTCATTGCAGAGCCAGCATTTCTACCAAGTTAAAAGTAAATTTAAACATACCAATTTTTTTTCCTAACCAAACTTTGCAATCCCGTTTTATCCCTCTAGGGCTTGAATTTTAGTGATCGCTGGAATACGTGTCTCATTATTTGCATTGAAGAGCGTTTCTACCAAGTTTCAAGTAAATTTGACCATAAAAGTATTTTCTTCCATTCAAACTTTACAACCCCCTTTTATCCCTCTGGGGGGTGACTTTTAGTAATTGCTGAAATACGTGTCTCATTATTTGCATTGAAGAGTATTTCCACCAAGTTCCAAGTAAATTTGAGCATACCAAATATTTTTTCCTTAACTAACTTTGCAACCCCCTTTTATCCCTCTAGGGGTTGAATTTTAGTAATCGATGAAATACGTGTTTCATTATTTGCATTGAAGAGTACCTCTAGTAAGTTTCAAGTAAATTTGATCATAAAAATATTTTATCTATACACACTTTGCAACTCCCTTTTATCCCTCTAAGGGTTGAATTTTAGTAATCTCTGAAATATTTGTGTCATTATTTGCATTGAAGAGCATTTCTACCAAGTTTCAAGTAAATTTGACCATAAAAGTATTTTTTCCCCATACAAACTTTGCAACCCCCTTTTATCCCTCTGGGGGGTGACTTTTAGTAATCGCTGAAAACGTGTCTCATTATTTGCATTGAAGAGTATTTCTACCAAGTTCCAAGTAAATTTGAGCATACCAAATATTTTTTCCTCAACTAACTTTGCAACCCCCTTTTATCCCTCTAGGGGTTGAATTAAAGTAATCGATGAAATATGTGTTTCATTATTTGCATTGAAGTACCTCTACTAAGTTTCAAGTAAATTTGATCATAAAAATATTTTATCTATACACACTTTGCAACCCCCTTTTATCCCTCTAAGGGTTGAATTTTAGTAATCGCTGAAATATATGTCTCATTATTTGCATTGAAGAGTATTCCTAACAAGTTTCAAGTAAATTTGATCATAAAAATATTTGATCTATACAAACTTTGCTACCCCCTTTCATCAGCCAAGGGGATGAATTTTAGTAATCGCTGAAATACGTGTCTCATTTTTTGCATTGAAGAGCTTTTCTACCAAGTTTCAAGTAAATTTGACCATAAAAGTATCATTTCCCATACAAACTTTGCAACTCCCTTTCATCCCTCTAGGGGTTGAATTTTAGTAATCGCTGAAATACGTGTCTCATTATTTGCATTGAAGAGCATTTCTACCAAGTTTCAAGTAAATTGGACCATAAAAATGTTTTTTCCCATACAAACTTTGCAACCCCCTTTCATACCTTTAGGGGTTGAATTTCAAAAAATCATTTCTTAAACGACGCTTCCATTACAAAACCAACTACCCCTCAAAATTCCAACTTTTTATATAATAATAATATATATATAAAATATAATAGAAGATGAGAGTTGATGTTGAGTGGCTGCCTTTGAGCGTAGCGAGTGGCGCACAGGTCACTAAAGTCATCAGTATCAGTATTATTTTCCATGTTTCTTATTTCAATTTCTGCCTCCTTATAATTTAAGAGACAACTCCTCTTAACTGTGCAGTTTATTATATCCCAGTTTTCACCAGGTTGGGATGTGTCATCCCTAATCAATCGGGCGGGTAACTAACTAGGTAGGTAGAAAATTATAATGTAAAAATAAACTAGACCATAAGGGCAGTAGATACCACATTGAACGGATCATCCACCACGAGATGCCGAGGAACAACTGTGTCAATTGCTCGGCCAAAGTAGGTAGGTACCTTACTCTACCTTTATGCCTTCAAAATAATAGTATAGGTGAAAAACTTAAGTAAATGACCTCTTGCATGTAGTCACATCTGTTTGCATAGACCGTTCGACATTATTTATTTGAAATTTGACGTAAATTCCATATTAGTTTTGTACACAACTACATTCAAGAGGTCATTTACTTAAGTTTTTCACTTATACCTATTTTCCTTAACTTGACACATGTTGCATGTAATAGTATGGGATATGTAAGCGACTAATAATAACTCTTAATACCTAATGCCTACAAAATAAATACCACTATACTCGAAAATCTAATCAACCAAAATCCTAACCTCAACTTGAGCACATTCGCTGTGATTACTGCATTTTGGTTTAAGTGTAGGTATTTTTATCAATAAAACTTACCCTGATATTACTGGTTACACGAGTTCTCGGTCATGTTTTTATGAAATAATGTTAAAATAACGAAATAATCAAGATAGGAACTGTCAAATTTTGGTATTTAATTAGATTTTCGAGTATAGGTGAAAGACTTACTTACTTAGACTTTCACTATCAAAATAATAATAATACACAAATAACTATTGATTGATAAGTAGTAATTGATTGTTACACAATTTTGTTTTTAAATGGTTGACAAAGTATTGCTACAAAATGTCGCTGTGAGCAACTGAAGACTGGGGTTTTATGCCTATCCAGAATACCTAGGTACGCGAGAACATATCAACAAAAGATCGGGTCTCCCTCGCGATCCCTAACATCGGCAGCGGCCGGCCAAGCGCCAGAACCAGACTGTTGCTCGATTTACCGATCGACATGATAAAGAAGTTCCCAGTTGGTGATTCACTGCATCTAATCGATTTAGGCCTAATGAAAAGGCTGTTATTGGGTTGGCGTGATGGAAACTTTGGGAAGTATGTCACTAAATGGCGCGCAAGTGACATAGAAAAAATTACAGATTTTCTCATAGCATGCAAGTTACCCTCAGAAATACATAGAGCGGTTCGAAGTCTCGATACATTATCATATTGGAAAGGTTCCGAATTCCGATATTTTTTTTACTACTTAAGTATTATAATTCTGCCCGATGTTATGAAGCCTGATTCATTTTCTCATTTCCTGACACTGTATTGCGGTATTACAATTTGCCTGAATTTGCTCAAGTAAAACTCACCTAGTAATGTTGCCATTGGCACAGGAACTTCTGGACTATTTTATAGCACATTATAAAAACTTTTATGGCGCTGATTACATCACAAGTAATATTCATAGTTTACTTCACGTTGCTGATGAAGTCAAAACGTATGGCCCTCTGCAAACGTTTAATGCGTACCCGTTCGAAAATATGCTTTTCATGATCAAGAGGATGCTAAGATCTGGCAGGAAGCCATTAGCACAGGTGGCAAGGGGAATAGCTGAAGATGTTGAAGGCAAGAGGATGAATACAGAAAACAAGATGAACTCAAAATATCCGTTCGTGTCACAGAAAAAATATGAAAAAATCCTTAACTTACAAACTTTTGTTCTTTCTACTAAAGAAAAAGACAGATATATTTTAACTTTAAGCAAAAAAAATATTAAGATATACAGTATAGTAGATGAGCTTGGTGCGATTTCAATCGAAGGTTATGAGATAAACAACAAAGAGGACGCCTTCAGTTTCCCAATAAGGTCATCACGGCTTGATATATACAAGTCAAAACAAAATCGAAATAGTACTCAGGCTAGGGTGACTTTAAGTCCTGCAGAAATAAAATGTAAATTAATATGTATTCAACATTTAGAATACTACTTTTTCATACCACTGTTGCATACATTGTAAATTTGTAAATAATTAAACAGCAAGAAACGAGCTAGGGCCGCCGGAGGGACTCTTCAAGAAACGAACACTTGATTTTCGAAGTGAACTTTAATGTCTCTTAACAGTATTCTTTAAGGTGCAGATACAGTGAGGTTCATATAACTAACTTAATTTATTGATCCAGATCGATCACACGACCTTACGCTACCGCGACGGAAAACATAAGACACTTGCGGCACCTGGATTCTCACCAAAGTCGATAATGTTCACTCAGCACTTTCGTGGGAGTCCGGCAATCGGTTATCGGGAAAATTGGGTGACTCAGTGAGTCACGTTGTCGCCGTGTGGGAACCGTATGGCGTAACACCTCCCCTCCTAGACGAGCGACTATTTGCCAATGCTTAATGCAAATGTCGCGGCTCGACGTTCCTCCGGAGTTTGGGTACCAGTGTCCATTCTCGGGAGTTCTATCTCAGTCTGAGTTAAAGTCTTCGGCCGGTGTTGGTAGTAGTAATAAAAGATAATCAGTAGAGTTGCACTGAATAAAATGATGCCATAAGTGGGTATCGTTGTGTGGTATAAACTCGAGAAATTTGGTTCGTCTGTCACAGCTGGTTGCTCCATAAGTACTTGATGTTGAATATTGTGCAAGGTGTTCAAGTCGATTGTAGTTAGATTGTAACGAAGTGATTGTTTCGTTGAAGTCGGAAAAAATACTGATTTGGGTAGCGTCATGATTTGGACAGCGTATCCTCGGGATTTGTCGTCCATGTTTATAATTGTGAATTCGGGTGTCCGTATTTTGCAATTTCGTGGGATAGTAGCCAAGAAACTTCCTTTAAGAGTACGATGTTCCTCCTGTCTGCATGATATCTGTACTTTAGTTTCTGCCGGAAATGAAATTATATAATGTTGACTATCAAGTTCCAAAAGGGCTTCTTTAGTAAGTGATACGGGCGTGGGTGTGCATAGCGTATCCATTTCTTGTTCGTGTATAAGGCGGGCGATGCAGTCTCGTTGAGTCCGGGTCTGGTGGATGGTTTTTTGCTTGCAGATGTACCATGTTTCAATCTTAGGGCATTCAGCCTCCATGTACACAAATTCCTTGGAATTGGTTGCCATAAAGGGAGAGGGCGGTATAATGATTTGGGAATATTTATTAGGTGCAGGACATAGTCTAAAAAGATCGTAATTTTCTGGGGACAGGATGGGAACTTTAAGTACGATTACAATCTTGTGATCAATAAAATAAGAGCCTAAATTAATCATATCATAGTAATGTCTTATATCTATGTCTAATATAGAGACAGGTCCGTAAAGAGCCTTTATCTTACTTATCATATTTCCTAAGTCATTTATCGTTAATAGTGAGTGGTGCATGGAATTGGTGCGACTGAAAGCTAATATATTTTCTAACCTAGTTAGTTCAGATAATAGATCTTGAACATTTTCACTGAAAATACTAAATATCTGGGACAAGTGAGTATACTGAATAAAAAGGTTACTAGTTCCATTTGTGCTATTGATTAAATGTGCAACTAGGGCTTCCATTCCGTAATTACGGAATTACGTAATAACGTAATTACGGATGATTTTTAGGCTTCTCATAAATACGTTATTCAAATGTTAAAATCCGTAATTACGTTATTTTTTACTTTCAGTATCATATCCGATTGTACATTAAAAAATATTATTTTTTAACATTATTAGTAATGTTTTTGCTAAGACACGTCCACACGATACACTTTTACCATATTCGACATTGGCGGGCACGGGATTTTCCCGCCTTCAGCCTACTTTAATTAGTTGTGTTTGGTACAGGACTCGGTAATTCCCCGTTAGGCTCGAGTTGATAACCTCACAAAAAATTAATATTGAACAATAATACGTTCTTTCACAAACGGAATAAGGATCAATATTGCCTACAGAGTACATAAAGGACTTATAAGTTATAGGGGAATCCCTTATTGAATTAGAAGGATGATATTTGAAACAGAAAGCGTTTAGTGGTCAGTCGGCAGTCATCCAGAACACTATACTACCAAGTTCATATATCATCATATCATAATATCAGTAATATAATAAAACTTTAATAATGCCTGAAAAGTTGTTGTTTTTATTAATACTACTGAAAATATAACGAGTATAACTCTTTTAACTGAAATAGGAAAAATTACGTAATTCCGTAATTACGTAATTTTTTAAAATAAATCCGTTATCAATAACGTAATTGATATTTCCGTAATTTTGGAAGCCCTATGTGCAACCGCTTTTTCTAGCCTATTTTGGTTGTAAGTTAAATTATTTAGAATGTGAGTTTGTTGGATAGTCAAATCTTTGTACAAACTGATGTGTTTATTAAAACTTGTAGAAATTGCTTGATTATCTTTTCGAAAGATAGCCAAAGCATTTTCTAATCGTAATGCGTCATCGTTATCCAGGTTACCAGTCACACTTTTAATAAGGGTACCGAGAGGATTAAGGAGACCACGTTTGATACGTTTCGGTTCAAAGGATTCTAACTGTAGCATAGTTTTATTTAATTTAGAAAATAAGTATAGGATTTGGGTTTTAAAAAGCGGGAAATTTTGGTTAGGGAGTTTGTTTGCAGCTTCCGATAATTGGATCTGTACCAGTTCTATTTGTCTTTGAATTTGGTCAAGGTCGATTTCTTGTATGAAAACATGGTAATGAGATATAATTTTCGTTGATCCCAATTTGAACAGTAAAATACCAGGTCCGTCAGAGAGGCTGTCAAGTTGTATGTTGTCAAGTGTCGGTGGATGGCCGGCTCGGGCCCGGGTCAAGGTTGCCACGAGAGTTAGTGTCCTGTAACAATTTAGAGTTCATATATTTTTTTGTCCGTTTAAGTCTGTTTTTCGCTATTGGTCCTCGTTTTCGGGAGGTATATATATGTATGGGTGAGTTAGATATGACCTTGTCGCATGTATAGCGCGGTGCTAATTTTTGTCTAGACGCAGCGCAGAGGGATTTCTTATATATATTTCTTGGTTCTGATCGTAATTTGTTTCCGGTTCTCTATTGCTATTCCGTCTATTCATCATTTCAATGCGGTTAGAAAATGATTCATCGTGAATAATTTTGTATACAGTTTCCATTTTTCCTTTATGTTGTTGCATGTACTGTTGTAAAAGTCTCTCGGTCAAGTTCAAGTCAGTCGGGTTCCTAGGGTCAAAATGTCCGGATAATAGATCGTAAGGTCTGCATTTAGTTAGGCTGTGAATTGAACTGTTGTACGCAATAAGTGCGTAGGGGATTAAATTTTGAGCAGGCTCATTCTTATGCTGAATTTTAAGTAATCTCAGGTGTTCCAAAAGTGTATTGTGAAATCTTTCTATCATCCCGTTTTCATTTGGTGTATGCGGGGCTGTAGTATGATGTTGAATATTATGGAATTTTAGAAATTCTCCTACTAATTGGTTCGTGAACTCAGTTCCATTGTCCGTGGTTAACGTTATTGGAAAACCATGGTGAGTACCAAGTGTCATGAGTGATTTGACAATATTCGGAGCCGTGCCATCAGGTAGACGGTACGCTTGTGCGTACTTCGAGAAGGCATCTATGAATGTTAAATACTTTTCGTGGTCAATTGTCAATACGTCGGCATGGACAAGTTCAAACGGTTTGGAGGGCGGGGGAACGATTTTAAATTCAGGTCTCATTGGTACGCGATCATACTTAGCGCAGTTACATATAGCGCATTGATTTATATGTCTTGTAATTGATTCTTTTAATTTAGGCCAATAATAGCGTTGGGATAGGGCTAGGTAGGTTTCATTTATACCTCTATGGTTGGTTTTTCCAACATGGTATTTGGAAATTATGTCTTCTTGATTTATGGGTTCGGTAATATCTTGGGTTTCATGTTTTACCATAATTAGGTTCATGGAAGAGTTTTTGAAGGTACGTTGCAAAATAGGGACAATTGTAAACATTTTATCGATAGGTTGAACCAAAATGGCTGTGCGAATTTTGGGGTTGACGTGTTCCTGAATGATAGAAACTAGGTCATTCTCCAAATTAGTTTTAGAAACACAAACTATCGTTTTCTGGAAAGTGTCAAAAGGTGTAATTACTTTAGGTTTATTTCTGATGATACCTTCCATTATTTTTATGATATGCTGTCGTTTAAATTTGTTCAATGGGTCGTCTGAGATGGGAATATCTAAAATCGGGTGTTCCACGCTTGTATGTGCTGTAGATGCAGGAAAGATATTTTGTATTTCGTTGTCGTCTTGTGAGCTTGTAAAGAGGGGTGGACTAAATAAATTAGTTCTTGGGCTAGGCGCAGTGTCAGTTGAAGAATTACTTCGTAAGGGTCTTAGACTGGGGGCAGTATCTGTTGATGACTGACTGATAATGGGTCTATCGTCAGGTGCCGTAATAGTTGATATAGAGGATCGTCGTGAAGGGGAATTAACTATCATTGAATCTAGTTCTTCATTGTGAATTTCTATTCGAGATAGGGCATCTGCATTTGTATTATTTTTACCTTTTTTGTAAATTATGGTAAAGTCGTACTCTGATAATTTAAGTCTCCATCTAGTGAGCCGGGAATTTGGTTCTTTGAGATTTAACAGCCATTGAAGGGGCTTGTGATCTGTAACAACTTTAAATTTACGACCGAAAAGGTAAGGTCTGAAGTATTTTGTAGCCCATACTATTGCTAATAGTTCCTTTTCAATTGTCGAATAGTTAATTTCACTTTCATTAAGTGTACGAGAGGCGTACGATATTGGTCTGTCTGAACCTATTAGTCCTTGGGAAAGAATGGCTCCAATGGCCAAGTTCGAAGCATCTGTAGTCAAGATGAATTCTTTGGAAAAGTCGGGATATTGTAGAATAGGGTCATTAATCAAAAGGGTCTTACAGTGTTCAAAACATTTTACATAGTCAGGTGTAAGTGTAATCCTGGCGCCTTTTTTGAGACATGACGTCATTGGCTTTGTAAGACGAGCAAAATCCGGGATAAAGCGTCTGTAGTATCCTAGTAGTCCTAGAAATCCTTTAATTTGTTTGGCCGTCTTAGGGATAGGGTATTTTAGTATTGCAGAGATTTTATCTGGATTTGGCTTCACGCCATCTGGAGTGATAACATGTCCTAGGTAAGGGGTCTCGTGTTTCAGGAATTCCGATTTGTCCATTTGAATTTTAAAATTTGATTCTCTAAGCCTATCAAAGATTTTCTTAAGATTTATCATGTGTTCCTGAAGCGATGTGGAAAAGACAAGAATGTCGTCTAGGTAGACTGTACATATAACGTTTTGTAGACCTCTGAGAACATTATCCATCACTCTTTGGAATGTGGATGGACTATTTTTCAGTCCCATAGGCATACGTAGGAATTCAAAATGACCATTTCCATCGCAAACACTAAAACCGGTTTTATGGATATCGTCTTCATGCATTTCTACCTGATAGAAACCACTGGCTAGATCTAATGTACTGAAATATTGGCATTTCCCAAGTTTATCAAGAATATCTGTAATATTGGGAATGGGATATCTGTCATCGACTGTTTTTTCATTGAGTTTCCTAAAATCTACAACTAATCGCCATTTAATTTTTTTAGACGCATCACTTTTTTTGGGTACAATCCATATGGGTGCATTCCAGGCTGACGATGAAGGCCTAATGATGCCTTGATCGAGCATTTTCCTAATTTGATTTTGAACCTCATGCCTATGTACGTACGGATATCTGTAAGTTTTACTATGTACGGGAATTTCGTCAACTGTCTTAATTCTGTGTTTAATTTTACTCGTAAAGGTCAATGGCTCATTGTCGAGATAAAACACGTCGGCATAATCTTTACAAAGAGTAAGCAAATTGGTTCGCTCTTCGTCATTCATATGATCCGTGCGCAAGTGCGATAGCACTTCTCGGAAACGCTCGGCCTTGCCCTCGCTGTCGGCAAGTGTTACATTCGGTATCGGACAACTTCTTTCGCTAAATATATGTGCGTTTAATGGCTTTGTAAAATTAAAACTAATCTCATCCTGGGTGGGGTTAAAAATTTCTAATAAAGCATGATTCTTATTTGCGGTAGTTACACAATCCAGTATGTAACATCCACACATAGTTTGAAAGTCTATGCAGACGTCACCATGAGAAATATTAACTGGCACTTCAATCATTTGACTGGACTGTGCGGGAATTGTAATTGTAGTTAGCTTTAAGTTATGTGACTCATACATACGAATCGGATTGTCAGCAAATTCTGTTCGTAATGAGCGGGAATTGAGATCTATTTTAGATCGCCATTGTTCTAATAAATCGAGACCAATTAATCCGTCGAAATATTCGTGAAATTTGTATATATAAAATTTTATGGGTTTATTATCATTGATTTCAGAGAAACAGGGAACTATAACTGAAAAATCATTCTGGGTTGTTGCGTGAATGTTTGTGACAACAAAAGGGTCATAGTTAAATGGGTGATTTGAGAAAAATTGTTCCGCGGCTTCTGGGCTAATAAAAGATTTATTCGCACCTGTGTCAATTAATAGCTTTAAAGGCGGATTGGCAATTTGTATGTACGGAAGCTGTCGCTTATCTTGTAGGTTAAGTTCTATTTGGGGGATGTCTGTTGAGGCTTCGAAGAAAAATTTTCCTGTTGGTTTTCATCAGTTTCCGAATTTTGATCGGAAGTTTCATTTTCGTACAAGGTCGCGTGCTGGTCACAAAAATCGTCATAGTAATAGTCGGGGCAATACTCGTCATCATTATATTGGTAGTAGGGGTCAAACGAATCATTCATATTAATTTGATATTGTCCATTTTGTGGGGTAGGGGGCAAATTTCTAGCAATTGGATGACTGACGCCACTCATGGGTTTTGGATAATTTTGTTGAACACCTGGGCGAGGCGGGACTCTAAACCCGGTGGTCATATTCGATCGTGGTAAAGCTCGCATCATTTGTTGGGTCCTTGAAGGCCATTGCCCATAAGGAGCAACATGGGGCTGGGAAGGCGGGGTAAATTTAGATACACTTGGGTTTTGATTAGCAGGGTATTGAGAATTGAAGTTGGAATTATTGTTAGATCGTGGTGGGTTGAAAATATTCATCGGAATTTGCGGGTTATGGGGCATCATTTGAGGGACGTTAAATTGAGCCGGTTTTGTAGATGTAAAGGGAATCTGAGGCTTTTTGTTTTTTAAGTAAAGGACATTTAACTCCTCCTGTGCAAATTCTAAAGCTTTTTCTAAGGTTTCAGGTCGCATGCATCTCACTCGCGACCCGAGGGGTTCATGTAAACCTCTAGTGTACGTTTGAAGGGCTAATTTTTTGTACAGTTCACGCTTGGCGGAAACCGTAGTAGGTAATGTTTCATGTAACTCACAATAGGTCATTATTGTACTTAATAAATTTTGAACTCGTTCGTAAAAAACGTGGGGGGTATCGGAACCTTGCGTTAACATGGATAAGTCAGTATACAGAGCAGATTCATCTCTATGATCTGAAAATGAATTTATTAATGCATTTCGGATGCCATTCCAGTTAGTTGGAATGCCGTTCGCTGTTAAAGTAGTGGCGGCACGACCAGTTATTTTATTTAATATCCCATTTAAAATGGCTGAATTGTTAAGGTCATTCCCGGGGGTTGTATCAGAATACGTTAAAATTAATTTGTCGCATATGTCTAAAAATCTGATAAGTACATTTGAATTTCCATCAAACTCTGGTACTAATCTCAAGGCTTTCCAAATTTGATCAATCTTATCTACATTGCGTTCAGTAACATCGTTACCTGAGTTCGCCATCTCTACGCTTTCGTCTTCTAAAATATCTCCTAAAGGTGATAGATCTCTATGGAATCTGTGCGTTCGCCACGAATCGGGCTTACTAACACGATCTGCGCGTGGGTGAAAAATTTTGGTTAAAATACTACTTGCTATCTAGGACAAAAGTAACTTAAAATAGGGCTGCAAATGGGTTTGACAGCTAAGTTAACTAGGATATCATAGGTGTAGCTGATTGGGTTGGCAACCAATAGGATTCATGTAACTTCTTAATTCTAAACTCACAGTACAAGTATCTGCATCGCAAGTGGAACTTGACGGATCGATGTGTGATGCCGTTGTCCGCTGCTGCTACCGGTCACTCGGCCACTCGTAGGTTCTCCTTGTAGACGTTGCGTCGACGAACGACTCTCAGCACAGCACAGCACTCGAAGTTGGAGGCACGCACTGATAATGTCCACAAGAACCGACTGCGCCAGAAACGAGCTAGGGCCGCCGGAGGGACTCTTCAAGAAACGAACACTTGATTTTCGAAGTGAACTTTAATGTCTCTTAACAGTATTCTTTAAGGTGCAGATACAGTGAGGTTCATATAACTAACTTAATTTATTGATCCAGATCGATCACACGACCTTACGCTACCGCGACGGAAAACATAAGACACTTGCGGCACCTGGATTCTCACCAAAGTCGATAATGTTCACTCAGCACTTTCGTGGGAGTCCGGCAATCGGTTATCGGGAAAATTGGGTGACTCAGTGAGTCACGTTGTCGCCGTGTGGGAACCGTATGGCGTAACAAGCATTATAATATTGAATCATTTATTATATATTTTTCCCATGGCACTTATTATTACATGAAAAAATGTACTTCTATACTATAATCAAACACTCGCTGTCCGTGAGCGTTTTTAGTGAGTGTGTGACTATAGTATTGCTAACAATCCCCAACTAAAAACTTGAAATGTCAACGCAATATTAAAATAACACAAAATATTAAATATTAGTAAACTAACTAAACTAACCCTGTTATTCATAACCCACAATAGCTAAAGTGCTTATGCTTTAAATGTGCTCTGTGTTTATCTGTCATGGTGACATTTGCCAGTAAAGTGACAAAGCTACTTGTAACTAAAATGGGGTTATTGCAGGTTTATGAATAAGAGCGTTAATTACCTTACAGAAATGAGATCAAAAATAACATAATCCTTAAAATAATTAACTAGACCTTACAGAAGTGAGATTAAAACAAAACAACATACTTAAGTAATTCTAAGAGTAATTAAATAACTAAACAGTTGTTTGAGACACACTCTTACTGTCGCTATAAGTTATGGACGACCGGATTTAAGAACAGTCCTTGTTATTCATAAACCCACAATAGCTAAAATAAGGTATGCTTTAAATGTGTTTTGCCCTTTCCTTATCACTCATTGTGACAATTGAATTTGACAGTTTCAAAGTAACCTTAAACTTAATTAGGTTTATGACAAAGAGGATAATCATTACCTAACATAAAAGAGATCAAAACAAAAACATAATAATTCTAAAATTAACTTTACCTTACAGAAAGGAGATCAATACAAAACAACATAATTCTTAAAATAAGTAACTTGACCTTACAGAAATAAATTGAAAACAAAACAATATAGGTAAGTACCGTAAAACTATACAACTATGGTCTTAACCTGCAACAATACTCCAATTTTCCTCATAACATTATTCTAAAATATGATACCTTACTGCTATTATTGCTGGGTATTATGTACTGTTTGGCCTAAGATCGATTGCTCTAAACTCTAGCTATAGCTAAAACTATCACATTTTTAGAATAATGTGATATGTAAAATTAGACTATTGTTGCAGCCAGGACCATAGTTGTGTAGTTTTACGGTAATTAAATTATATAAAAAAACAAAAAACCTGACTGCAATAAAAAACAACTGAAAAGCGACAAACAAGCTCTATAATCTATAGAAAATTGTAAGAGCAATGTACTTATTAATATTTATAACAATTTAAATGTAACTAGAATATTGGAAAAGGTGTTCCAGGCGGGGACAAGCTGGTCGAAATGTTTTTTTTTTCTAGAAATAGGTTTTGTTATTAATTGCTTGTCCCCGCCTGCAATACCTTTTCCAATATTCAAGTTAAATTTAAATTGTTATAAATATTAATAAATACATTGCTCTTACAATTTTCTATAGAATATAGAGCTTGTTTGTCGCTTTTCAACAATTAAGATGAATCAAATGACACCTCGTATGCTCGAAAAACATCCCCCCAGAACTGACGCAGACGGGTAAAAAAAAACTAATTCTAAGAATAACTAAACATTATCCCCATTTCTCCATATTAAAAAAAAAACTCATTTGCACAATTCAGCGTAAAGATTCCTCTTCAGTTTCTTCTTCTAAATCAGGAGTTTTTTCTTCTAAATCAGGAGTTTTTTCTTTACTTGTGGAGGCTTTATTTGTAGAACTTTCAGCTATCGATTTTTTATTCCTTTTTCTTGTTGCCGATTTTCTAACATTTTTTGTTAATTTCCTTTTTAAAGAATTTTTAAGGGCCATTTTAAAAAACTCTTCTGTGTCATTAAGTGTCATTTTCGGGTCCCACAAGACTATCATGTCAAAAAAGAGTTTGAAAAATAGTTTTTGTACTCGTCGATTAAAATCTGTGTATTAAGATTTCATAGAGAATACTGCAACGTCACTCTTTTCATCGTTGTATAGTCTATGTTACTTCCGAAACAACCGAAATAACCATTTCGATACGCTCTAGACAACCGAAAAAAATTTGAAAATAGAACTTCGCATTTCAATAATATGTGTCCTTGTTTAAGGAGACTCGATCCCATACAAAATTGCTAATCTTTGGCGTTTCGGAACGTAGTAGCGTCGCGTCATCTGTCAAAAATCTTCTTAAACTTGCTGTTGTATCCAGGGCATAATTTTTAAAAAAATACGCTTTGTGATTGGCTAGTATTTAGCCAATCACAGCACAGTATATTTCGTTTTCTTATATACTCGTATTTAGACTTAAATTATTATTACGGTACTCGACTATACCGTGTTTAGGCCACGAAGCTTGCTGAGTGGCCTAAGTAAGGTACGAGATTAAAAAGCTTGATTATGACACTATTGTGAACAATACTTTTTGTACGAGTTCATTAAAATTAATAATTTAAGTCATTAATAACAGTATATGTATAAGAAAACTAAATATCGTAAGTACCTACTATCACACCACCCGCGTCCGTAATGATGCAGTACTGTGCTGTGATTGGCTAAATACTGCCCAATCACAAAGCGTAGTTTTTTTCAAAAAAAATTATACCCTGGGTACAGCAGCAAGTTTAAGTAGATTTTTGACAGATGACGCGACGCTGCTACGTTCCGAAACGCCATAGATTGGCAATTTTGTATAGGATCGAGTCTCCTTAAACAAGGACACAAATGAAATACGAAGTTCCATTTTCAATTTTTTTTCGGTTGTCTAGAGCGTATCGAAAAAGTTATTTCGGTTGTTTCGGAAGTAACATAGACTATACAACGATGAAAAGAGTGACGTTGCAGTATTCTCCATGAAATCTTAATACACAGATTATAATCGACGAGTACAAAAAAGTTATTTCGGTTGTTTCGGAAGTAACATAGACTATACAATGATGAAAAGAGTGACGTTGCAGTATTCTCTATGAAATCTTAATACACAGATTATAATCGACGAGTACAAAAAATACTATTATACTTCTTCAGAGGTATTTTTGTGCCTTCACCGCGGCACCCACCAGACCATGAACATTTGCACAAGAACTCTTTTGTCACCAAACAATCCAATAGTTTATAAGCACATGTTTCGGCCGTCTCCAGAGGCAAAGAGTACTGACAGAGCTTTTTTAATTTAAGCCTTTCTGTTTTTATGCATAGTAAATTTTCCAGCTGGTCCATATCTGTTTCATTTAAAACAGGTTGGAATGAAAAACTGTCAGCTTCATTTGTCTTTCTGACATCTTTTAATAGAGTGACATTTGATTGAGTTTGCGTTATGGTATTTAAGATCTTCATTATATTGTCATCCACCTGTACTGATAAAGATGCTAATTTGTGTGCAATATGTGTTTGATTTTGTAATATGCTGTTCAATTTGCTAATTATTTCCGCTTGATTAAGAGCATTTTGATCAACATCTTCTATTCTTAGCATTTGGACAACATCTTGCTCTTGTACAATATTTTCACTTACATGGTTAGTGACACAATTAAGCTGAAAAAATAATAATATGTAAATACGAGAAGTAGGTAAAAAAACAAAAACCCTTTAACCATTAAATGCATAATTTAGGATACATAACAAAAACTCGAAATTTTTACCTATAATAAGAATTACCTGTTCTGCCATGGCATCAAAGTTTATTACTTGACTAGCTTTCCGCCCGCGACTTAAAAGTACAGTTATAGTTTACATCACCTTCAAAGGCTTTTAAAAAAAAGTCTAGAACGTGAATTTTAAGTAAGCGGTCCACATAAACAGCTTTAATTTCATGGCTCTAACCTTTAAAACAACAAAATTGACATACATCACTGCCTCTCTTTCACCATTACGTTTTTTTAATACGATTCTAGATAAATTTGCCATATTTCTATACAAACAATTAACCCACTTAGCAGAAGATTTTCAAAAAACACCGAAGCTGAATATTTTCTGCATGTAATAGTAATTGAATATTACATAATTTCGATACAAACTTTACAGTCAGTAGTCTTAGATCCCAAGTTTTTCCCTTTAGTTATTTTTTATTGATAATGGATTTGCTCTTAACTTACTATTCTTTAAGGTGCAGATGTTTAAAAAACACTGAAGATTGCAATGTTTTAGATGCTATAATTCATGTACCTGGCTAAAAAAAAAACTCCTATTCAAACTTTCACCCGCTTTTCACACTGTTCAGGGATTGTTTTAAAAAATGGTTATTATTTAATTTATATTGGTGTTGATACCGAGTTTCATGTATCTAACTTCAGTCATAATTTTAATTTGTAGGTAGGTAGGTTTTTTGTAGGAAGGTAAACATTACAACATTTATTAATACCAATTTTCACATTTCTCACTTCAAAAATAATCAAATTACTACCAAACGTCTACCTCCCATTTAACCACCTTTGGGATAGTTTTTTTCTAAATCGCCGAAAGTAACTTTTTTTTGTTTATAAAAACAGTAGCGTAAATATATACTTCCACATTTTTTCCTTCAAAAATTATCATAATCCCTTACAAACTTCTACCGCCAATTTACCCCTAAGTGTTTCCAAAATCGCCGAAAGCTATATTTTTAATTTATAACTACAGTAGCCGTTACAACATTTTCCACGTTTCTCACTTCAAAAATATATTATAAAATTTTCTACCCCCGTTTTACCTCTTCAGAAGTAGTTTTTCCTGAATCGAGCATTTCTACCAAGTTTCAAGTAAATCAGAACATAAAAGTATTCGTTCCTATAGAAACTTTGCAACCTCGTTTCATCCCCCAAGGGGTTGAATTTTAGTTATCACGTGACTCATTATTTTCATTGCAGAGCCAGCATTTCTACCAAGTTAAAAGTAAATTTAAACATACCAATTTTTTTTCCTAACCAAACTTTGCAATCCCGTTTTATCCCTCTAGGGCTTGAATTTTAGTGATCGCTGGAATACGTGTCTCATTATTTGCATTGAAGAGCGTTTCTACCAAGTTTCAAGTAAATTTGACCATAAAAGTATTTTCTTCCATTCAAACTTTACAACCCCCTTTTATCCCTCTGGGGGGTGACTTTTAGTAATTGCTGAAATACGTGTCTCATTATTTGCATTGAAGAGTATTTCTACCAAGTTCCAAGTAAATTTGAGCATACCAAATATTTTTTCCTTAACTAACTTTGCAACCCCCTTTTATCCCTCTAGGGGTTGAATTTTAGTAATCGATGAAATACGTGTTTCATTATTTGCATTGAAGAGTACCTCTAGTAAGTTTCAAGTAAATTTGATCATAAAAATATTTTATCTATACACACTTTGCAACTCCCTTTTATCCCTCTAAGGGTTGAATTTTAGTAATCTCTGAAATATTTGTGTCATTATTTGCATTGAAGAGCATTTCTACCAAGTTTCAAGTAAATTTGACCATAAAAGTATTTTTTCCCCATACAAACTTTGCAACCCCCTTTTATCCCTCTGGGGGGTGACTTTTAGTAATCGCTGAAAACGTGTCTCATTATTTGCATTGAAGAGTATTTCTACCAAGTTCCAAGTAAATTTGAGCATACCAAATATTTTTTCCTCAACTAACTTTGCAACCCCCTTTTATCCCTCTAGGGGTTGAATTAAAGTAATCGATGAAATATGTGTTTCATTATTTGCATTGAAGTACCTCTACTAAGTTTCAAGTAAATTTGATCATAAAAATATTTTATCTATACACACTTTGCAACCCCCTTTTATCCCTCTAAGGGTTGAATTTTAGTAATCGCTGAAATATATGTCTCATTATTTGCATTGAAGAGCATTTCTACCAAGTTTCAAGTAAATTTGACCATAAAAGTATTTTCTCCCCATACAAACTTTGCAACCCCCTTTCATCCCTCTAGGGGTTGAATTTTAGCAATCTCTGAAATACGTGTCTCATTATTTGCATTGAAGAGTATTCCTAACAAGTTTCAAGTAAATTTGATCATAAAAATATTTGATCTATACAAACTTTGCTACCCCCTTTCATCAGCCAAGGGGATGAATTTTAGTAATCGCTGAAATACGTGTCTCATTTTTTGCATTGAAGAGCTTTTCTACCAAGTTTCAAGTAAATTTGACCATAAAAGTATCATTTCCCATACAAACTTTGCAACTCCCTTTCATCCCTCTAGGGGTTGAATTTTAGTAATCGCTGAAATACGTGTCTCATTATTTGCATTGAAGAGCATTTCTACCAAGTTTCAAGTAAATTGGACCATAAAAATGTTTTTTCCCATACAAACTTTGCAACCCCCTTTCATACCTTTAGGGGTTGAATTTCAAAAAATCATTTCTTAAACGACGCTTCCATTACAAAACCAACTACCCCTCAAAATTCCAACTTTTTATATAATAATAATATATATATAAAATATAATAGAAGATGAGAGTTGATGTTGAGTGGCTGCCTTTGAGCGTAGCGAGTGGCGCACAGGTCACTAAAGTCATCAGTATCAGTATTATTTTCCATGTGTCTTATTTCAATTTCTGCCTCCTTATAATTTAAGAGACAACTCCTCTTAACTGTGCAGTTTATTATATCCCAGTTTTCACCAGGTTGGGATGTGTCATCCCTAATCAATCGGGCGGGTAACTAACTAGGTAGGTAGAAAATTATAATGTAAAAATAAACTAGACCATAAGGGCAGTAGATACCACATTGAACGGATCATCCACCACGAGATGCCGAGGAACAACTGTGTCAATTGCTCGGCCAAAGTAGGTAGGTACCTTACTCTACCTTTATGCCTTCAAAATAATAGTATAGGTGAAAAACTTAAGTAAATGACCTCTTGCATGTAGTCACATCTGTTTGCATAGACCGTTCGACATTCTTTATTTGAAATTTGACGTAAATTCCATATTAGTTTTGTACACAACTACATTCAAGAGGTCATTTACTTAAGTTTTTCACTTATACCTATTTTCCTTAACTTGACACATGTTGCATGTAATAGTATGGGATATGTAAGCGACTAATAATAACTCTTAATACCTAATGCCTACAAAATAAATACCACTATACTCGAAAATCTAATCAACCAAAATCCTAACCTCAACTTGAGCACATTCGCTGTGATTACTGCATTTTGGTTTAAGTGTAGGTATTTTTATCAATAAAACTTACCCTGATATTACTGGTTACACGAGTTCTCGGTCATGTTTTTATGAAATAATGTTAAAATAACGAAATAATCAAGATAGGAACTGTCAAATTTTGGTATTTAATTAGATTTTCGAGTATAGGTGAAAGACTTACTTACTTAGACTTTCACTATCAAAATAATAATAATACACAAATAACTATTGATTGATAAGTAGTAATTGATTGTTACACAATTTTGTTTTTAAATGGTTGACAAAGTATTGCTACAAAATGTCGCTGTGAGCAACTGAAGACTGGGGTTTTATGCCTATCCAGAATACCTAGGTACGCGAGAACATATCAACAAAAGATCGGGTCTCCCTCGCGATCCCTAACATCGGCAGCGGCCGGCCAAGCGCCAGAACCAGACTGTTGCTCGATTTACCGATCGACATGATAAAGAAGTTCCCAGTTGGTGATTCACTGCATCTAATCGATTTAGGCCTAATGAAAAGGCTGTTATTGGGTTGGCGTGATGGAAACTTTGGGAAGTATGTCACTAAATGGCGCGCAAGTGACATAGAAAAAATTACAGATTTTCTCATAGCATGCAAGTTACCCTCAGAAATACATAGAGCGGTTCGAAGTCTCGATACATTATCATATTGGAAAGGTTCCGAATTCCGATATTTTTTTTACTACTTAAGTATTATAATTCTGCCCGATGTTATGAAGCCTGATTCATTTTCTCATTTCCTGACACTGTATTGCGGTATTACAATTTGCCTGAATTTGCTCAAGTAAAACTCACCTAGTAATGTTGCCATTGGCACAGGAACTTCTGGACTATTTTATAGCACATTATAAAAACTTTTATGGCGCTGATTACATCACAAGTAATATTCATAGTTTACTTCACGTTGCTGATGAAGTCAAAACGTATGGCCCTCTGCAAACGTTTAATGCGTACCCGTTCGAAAATATGCTTTTCATGATCAAGAGGATGCTAAGATCTGGCAGGAAGCCATTAGCACAGGTGGCAAGGGGAATAGCTGAAGATGTTGAAGGCAAGAGGATGAATACAGAAAACAAGATGAACTCAAAATATCCGTTCGTGTCACAGAAAAAATATGAAAAAATCCTTAACTTACAAACTTTTGTTCTTTCTACTAAAGAAAAAGACAGATATATTTTAACTTTAAGCAAAAAAAATATTAAGATATACAGTATAGTAGATGAGCTTGGTGCGATTTCAATCGAAGGTTATGAGATAAACAACAAAGAGGACGCCTTCAGTTTCCCAATAAGGTCATCACGGCTTGATATATACAAGTCAAAACAAAATCGAAATAGTACTCAGGCTAGGGTGACTTTAAGTCCTGCAGAAATAAAATGTAAATTAATATGTATTCAACATTTAGAATACTACTTTTTCATACCACTGTTGCATACATTGTAAATTTGTAAATAATTAAACAGCAAGAAACGAGCTAGGGCCGCCGGAGGGACTCTTCAAGAAACGAACACTTGATTTTCGAAGTGAACTTTAATGTCTCTTAACAGTATTCTTTAAGGTGCAGATACAGTGAGGTTCATATAACTAACTTAATTTATTGATCCAGATCGATCACACGACCTTACGCTACCGCGACGGAAAACATAAGACACTTGCGGCACCTGGATTCTCACCAAAGTCGATAATGTTCACTCAGCACTTTCGTGGGAGTCCGGCAATCGGTTATCGGGAAAATTGGGTGACTCAGTGAGTCACGTTGTCGCCGTGTGGGAACCGTATGGCGTAACACCTCCCCTCCTAGACGAGCGACTATTTGCCAATGCTTAATGCAAATGTCGCGGCTCGACGTTCCTCCGGAGTTTGGGTACCAGTGTCCATTCTCGGGAGTTCTATCTCAGTCTGAGTTAAAGTCTTCGGCCGGTGTTGGTAGTAGTAATAAAAGATAATCAGTAGAGTTGCACTGAATAAAATGATGCCATAAGTGGGTATCGTTGTGTGGTATAAACTCGAGAAATTTGGTTCGTCTGTCACAGCTGGTTGCTCCATAAGTACTTGATGTTGAATATTGTGCAAGGTGTTCAAGTCGATTGTAGTTAGATTGTAACGAAGTGATTGTTTCGTTGAAGTCGGAAAAAATACTGATTTGGGTAGCGTCATGATTTGGACAGCGTATCCTCGGGATTTGTCGTCCATGTTTATAATTGTGAATTCGGGTGTCCGTATTTTGCAATTTCGTGGGATAGTAGCCAAGAAACTTCCTTTAAGAGTACGATGTTCCTCCTGTCTGCATGATATCTGTACTTTAGTTTCTGCCGGAAATGAAATTATATAATGTTGACTATCAAGTTCCAAAAGGGCTTCTTTAGTAAGTGATACGGGCGTGGGTGTGCATAGCGTATCCATTTCTTGTTCGTGTATAAGGCGGGCGATGCAGTCTCGTTGAGTCCGGGTCTGGTGGATGGTTTTTTGCTTGCAGATGTACCATGTTTCAATCTTAGGGCATTCAGCCTCCATGTACACAAATTCCTTGGAATTGGTTGCCATAAAGGGAGAGGGCGGTATAATGATTTGGGAATATTTATTAGGTGCAGGACATAGTCTAAAAAGATCGTAATTTTCTGGGGACAGGATGGGAACTTTAAGTACGATTACAATCTTGTGATCAATAAAATAAGAGCCTAAATTAATCATATCATAGTAATGTCTTATATCTATGTCTAATATAGAGACAGGTCCGTAAAGAGCCTTTATCTTACTTATCATATTTCCTAAGTCATTTATCGTTAATAGTGAGTGGTGCATGGAATTGGTGCGACTGAAAGCTAATATATTTTCTAACCTAGTTAGTTCAGATAATAGATCTTGAACATTTTCACTGAAAATACTAAATATCTGGGACAAGTGAGTATACTGAATAAAAAGGTTACTAGTTCCATTTGTGCTATTGATTAAATGTGCAACTAGGGCTTCCATTCCGTAATTACGGAATTACGTAATAACGTAATTACGGATGATTTTTAGGCTTCTCATAAATACGTTATTCAAATGTTAAAATCCGTAATTACGTTATTTTTTACTTTCAGTATCATATCCGATTGTACATTAAAAAATATTATTTTTTAACATTATTAGTAATGTTTTTGCTAAGACACGTCCACACGATACACTTTTACCATATTCGACATTGGCGGGCACGGGATTTTCCCGCCTTCAGCCTACTTTAATTAGTTGTGTTTGGTACAGGACTCGGTAATTCCCCGTTAGGCTCGAGTTGATAACCTCACAAAAAATTAATATTGAACAATAATACGTTCTTTCACAAACGGAATAAGGATCAATATTGCCTACAGAGTACATAAAGGACTTATAAGTTATAGGGGAATCCCTTATTGAATTAGAAGGATGATATTTGAAACAGAAAGCGTTTAGTGGTCAGTCGGCAGTCATCCAGAACACTATACTACCAAGTTCATATATCATCATATCATAATATCAGTAATATAATAAAACTTTAATAATGCCTGAAAAGTTGTTGTTTTTATTAATACTACTGAAAATATAACGAGTATAACTCTTTTAACTGAAATAGGAAAAATTACGTAATTCCGTAATTACGTAATTTTTTAAAATAAATCCGTTATCAATAACGTAATTGATATTTCCGTAATTTTGGAAGCCCTATGTGCAACCGCTTTTTCTAGCCTATTTTGGTTGTAAGTTAAATTATTTAGAATGTGAGTTTGTTGGATAGTCAAATCTTTGTACAAACTGATGTGTTTATTAAAACTTGTAGAAATTGCTTGATTATCTTTTCGAAAGATAGCCAAAGCATTTTCTAATCGTAATGCGTCATCGTTATCCAGGTTACCAGTCACACTTTTAATAAGGGTACCGAGAGGATTAAGGAGACCACGTTTGATACGTTTCGGTTCAAAGGATTCTAACTGTAGCATAGTTTTATTTAATTTAGAAAATAAGTATAGGATTTGGGTTTTAAAAAGCGGGAAATTTTGGTTAGGGAGTTTGTTTGCAGCTTCCGATAATTGGATCTGTACCAGTTCTATTTGTCTTTGAATTTGGTCAAGGTCGATTTCTTGTATGAAAACATGGTAATGAGATATAATTTTCGTTGATCCCAATTTGAACAGTAAAATACCAGGTCCGTCAGAGAGGCTGTCAAGTTGTATGTTGTCAAGTGTCGGTGGATGGCCGGCTCGGGCCCGGGTCAAGGTTGCCACGAGAGTTAGTGTCCTGTAACAATTTAGAGTTCATATATTTTTTTGTCCGTTTAAGTCTGTTTTTCGCTATTGGTCCTCGTTTTCGGGAGGTATATATATGTATGGGTGAGTTAGATATGACCTTGTCGCATGTATAGCGCGGTGCTAATTTTTGTCTAGACGCAGCGCAGAGGGATTTCTTATATATATTTCTTGGTTCTGATCGTAATTTGTTTCCGGTTCTCTATTGCTATTCCGTCTATTCATCATTTCAATGCGGTTAGAAAATGATTCATCGTGAATAATTTTGTATACAGTTTCCATTTTTCCTTTATGTTGTTGCATGTACTGTTGTAAAAGTCTCTCGGTCAAGTTCAAGTCAGTCGGGTTCCTAGGGTCAAAATGTCCGGATAATAGATCGTAAGGTCTGCATTTAGTTAGGCTGTGAATTGAACTGTTGTACGCAATAAGTGCGTAGGGGATTAAATTTTGAGCAGGCTCATTCTTATGCTGAATTTTAAGTAATCTCAGGTGTTCCAAAAGTGTATTGTGAAATCTTTCTATCATCCCGTTTTCATTTGGTGTATGCGGGGCTGTAGTATGATGTTGAATATTATGGAATTTTAGAAATTCTCCTACTAATTGGTTCGTGAACTCAGTTCCATTGTCCGTGGTTAACGTTATTGGAAAACCATGGTGAGTACCAAGTGTCATGAGTGATTTGACAATATTCGGAGCCGTGCCATCAGGTAGACGGTACGCTTGTGCGTACTTCGAGAAGGCATCTATGAATGTTAAATACTTTTCGTGGTCAATTGTCAATACGTCGGCATGGACAAGTTCAAACGGTTTGGAGGGCGGGGGAACGATTTTAAATTCAGGTCTCATTGGTACGCGATCATACTTAGCGCAGTTACATATAGCGCATTGATTTATATGTCTTGTAATTGATTCTTTTAATTTAGGCCAATAATAGCGTTGGGATAGGGCTAGGTAGGTTTCATTTATACCTCTATGGTTGGTTTTTCCAACATGGTATTTGGAAATTATGTCTTCTTGATTTATGGGTTCGGTAATATCTTGGGTTTCATGTTTTACCATAATTAGGTTCATGGAAGAGTTTTTGAAGGTACGTTGCAAAATAGGGACAATTGTAAACATTTTATCGATAGGTTGAACCAAAATGGCTGTGCGAATTTTGGGGTTGACGTGTTCCTGAATGATAGAAACTAGGTCATTCTCCAAATTAGTTTTAGAAACACAAACTATCGTTTTCTGGAAAGTGTCAAAAGGTGTAATTACTTTAGGTTTATTTCTGATGATACCTTCCATTATTTTTATGATATGCTGTCGTTTAAATTTGTTCAATGGGTCGTCTGAGATGGGAATATCTAAAATCGGGTGTTCCACGCTTGTATGTGCTGTAGATGCAGGAAAGATATTTTGTATTTCGTTGTCGTCTTGTGAGCTTGTAAAGAGGGGTGGACTAAATAAATTAGTTCTTGGGCTAGGCGCAGTGTCAGTTGAAGAATTACTTCGTAAGGGTCTTAGACTGGGGGCAGTATCTGTTGATGACTGACTGATAATGGGTCTATCGTCAGGTGCCGTAATAGTTGATATAGAGGATCGTCGTGAAGGGGAATTAACTATCATTGAATCTAGTTCTTCATTGTGAATTTCTATTCGAGATAGGGCATCTGCATTTGTATTATTTTTACCTTTTTTGTAAATTATGGTAAAGTCGTACTCTGATAATTTAAGTCTCCATCTAGTGAGCCGGGAATTTGGTTCTTTGAGATTTAACAGCCATTGAAGGGGCTTGTGATCTGTAACAACTTTAAATTTACGACCGAAAAGGTAAGGTCTGAAGTATTTTGTAGCCCATACTATTGCTAATAGTTCCTTTTCAATTGTCGAATAGTTAATTTCACTTTCATTAAGTGTACGAGAGGCGTACGATATTGGTCTGTCTGAACCTATTAGTCCTTGGGAAAGAATGGCTCCAATGGCCAAGTTCGAAGCATCTGTAGTCAAGATGAATTCTTTGGAAAAGTCGGGATATTGTAGAATAGGGTCATTAATCAAAAGGGTCTTACAGTGTTCAAAACATTTTACATAGTCAGGTGTAAGTGTAATCCTGGCGCCTTTTTTGAGACATGACGTCATTGGCTTTGTAAGACGAGCAAAATCCGGGATAAAGCGTCTGTAGTATCCTAGTAGTCCTAGAAATCCTTTAATTTGTTTGGCCGTCTTAGGGATAGGGTATTTTAGTATTGCAGAGATTTTATCTGGATTTGGCTTCACGCCATCTGGAGTGATAACATGTCCTAGGTAAGGGGTCTCGTGTTTCAGGAATTCCGATTTGTCCATTTGAATTTTAAAATTTGATTCTCTAAGCCTATCAAAGATTTTCTTAAGATTTATCATGTGTTCCTGAAGCGATGTGGAAAAGACAAGAATGTCGTCTAGGTAGACTGTACATATAACGTTTTGTAGACCTCTGAGAACATTATCCATCACTCTTTGGAATGTGGATGGACTATTTTTCAGTCCCATAGGCATACGTAGGAATTCAAAATGACCATTTCCATCGCAAACACTAAAACCGGTTTTATGGATATCGTCTTCATGCATTTCTACCTGATAGAAACCACTGGCTAGATCTAATGTACTGAAATATTGGCATTTCCCAAGTTTATCAAGAATATCTGTAATATTGGGAATGGGATATCTGTCATCGACTGTTTTTTCATTGAGTTTCCTAAAATCTACAACTAATCGCCATTTAATTTTTTTAGACGCATCACTTTTTTTGGGTACAATCCATATGGGTGCATTCCAGGCTGACGATGAAGGCCTAATGATGCCTTGATCGAGCATTTTCCTAATTTGATTTTGAACCTCATGCCTACGTACGGATATCTGTAAGTTTTACTATGTACGGGAATTTCGTCAACTGTCTTAATTCTGTGTTTAATTTTACTCGTAAAGGTCAATGGCTCATTGTCGAGATAAAACACGTCGGCATAATCTTTACAAAGAGTAAGCAAATTGGTTCGCTCTTCGTCATTCATATGATCCGTGCGCAAGTGCGATAGCACTTCTCGGAAACGCTCGGCCTTGCCCTCGCTGTCGGCAAGTGTTACATTCGGTATCGGACAACTTCTTTCGCTAAATATATGTGCGTTTAATGGCTTTGTAAAATTAAAACTAATCTCATCCTGGGTGGGGTTAAAAATTTCTAATAAAGCATGATTCTTATTTGCGGTAGTTACACAATCCAGTATGTAACATCCACACATAGTTTGAAAGTCTATGCAGACGTCACCATGAGAAATATTAACTGGCACTTCAATCATTTGACTGGACTGTGCGGGAATTGTAATTGTAGTTAGCTTTAAGTTATGTGACTCATACATACGAATCGGATTGTCAGCAAATTCTGTTCGTAATGAGCGGGAATTGAGATCTATTTTAGATCGCCATTGTTCTAATAAATCGAGACCAATTAATCCGTCGAAATATTCGTGAAATTTGTATATATAAAATTTTATGGGTTTATTATCATTGATTTCAGAGAAACAGGGAACTATAACTGAAAAATCATTCTGGGTTGTTGCGTGAATGTTTGTGACAACAAAAGGGTCATAGTTAAATGGGTGATTTGAGAAAAATTGTTCCGCGGCTTCTGGGCTAATAAAAGATTTATTCGCACCTGTGTCAATTAATAGCTTTAAAGGCGGATTGGCAATTTGTATGTACGGAAGCTGTCGCTTATCTTGTAGGTTAAGTTCTATTTGGGGGATGTCTGTTGAGGCTTCGAAGAAAAATTTTCCTGTTGGTTTTCATCAGTTTCCGAATTTTGATCGGAAGTTTCATTTTCGTACAAGGTCGCGTGCTGGTCACAAAAATCGTCATAGTAATAGTCGGGGCAATACTCGTCATCATTATATTGGTAGTAGGGGTCAAACGAATCATTCATATTAATTTGATATTGTCCATTTTGTGGGGTAGGGGGCAAATTTCTAGCAATTGGATGACTGACGCCACTCATGGGTTTTGGATAATTTTGTTGAACACCTGGGCGAGGCGGGACTCTAAACCCGGTGGTCATATTCGATCGTGGTAAAGCTCGCATCATTTGTTGGGTCCTTGAAGGCCATTGCCCATAAGGAGCAACATGGGGCTGGGAAGGCGGGGTAAATTTAGATACACTTGGGTTTTGATTAGCAGGGTATTGAGAATTGAAGTTGGAATTATTGTTAGATCGTGGTGGGTTGAAAATATTCATCGGAATTTGCGGGTTATGGGGCATCATTTGAGGGACGTTAAATCGATTAAAGTTAAATGGTTTTAAAAATTGAGCCGGTTTTGTAGATGTAAAGGGAATCTGAGGCTTTTTGTTTTTTAAGTAAAGGACATTTAACTCCTCCTGTGCAAATTCTAAAGCTTTTTCTAAGGTTTCAGGTCGCATGCATCTCACTCGCGACCCGAGGGGTTCATGTAAACCTCTAGTGTACGTTTGAAGGGCTAATTTTTTGTACAGTTCACGCTTGGCGGAAACCGTAGTAGGTAATGTTTCATGTAACTCACAATAGGTCATTATTGTACTTAATAAATTTTGAACTCGTTCGTAAAAAACGTGGGGGGTATCGGAACCTTGCGTTAACATGGATAAGTCAGTATACAGAGCAGATTCATCTCTATGATCTGAAAATGAATTTATTAATGCATTTCGGATGCCATTCCAGTTAGTTGGAATGCCGTTCGCTGTTAAAGTAGTGGCGGCACGACCAGTTATTTTATTTAATATCCCATTTAAAATGGCTGAATTGTTAAGGTCATTCCCGGGGGTTGTATCAGAATACGTTAAAATTAATTTGTCGCATATGTCTAAAAATCTGATAAGTACATTTGAATTTCCATCAAACTCTGGTACTAATCTCAAGGCTTTCCAAATTTGATCAATCTTATCTACATTGCGTTCAGTAACATCGTTACCTGAGTTCGCCATCTCTACGCTTTCGTCTTCTAAAATATCTCCTAAAGGTGATAGATCTCTATGGAATCTGTGCGTTCGCCACGAATCGGGCTTACTAACACGATCTGCGCGTGGGTGAAAAATTTTGGTTAAAATACTACTTGCTATCTAGGACAAAAGTAACTTAAAATAGGGCTGCAAATGGGTTTGACAGCTAAGTTAACTAGGATATCATAGGTGTAGCTGATTGGGTTGGCAACCAATAGGATTCATGTAACTTCTTAATTCTAAACTCACAGTACAAGTATCTGCATCGCAAGTGGAACTTGACGGATCGATGTGTGATGCCGTTGTCCGCTGCTGCTACCGGTCACTCGGCCACTCGTAGGTTCTCCTTGTAGACGTTGCGTCGACGAACGACTCTCAGCACAGCACAGCACTCGAAGTTGGAGGCACGCACTGATAATGTCCACAAGAACCGACTGCGCCAGAAACGAGCTAGGGCCGCCGGAGGGACTCTTCAAGAAACGAACACTTGATTTTCGAAGTGAACTTTAATGTCTCTTAACAGTATTCTTTAAGGTGCAGATACAGTGAGGTTCATATAACTAACTTAATTTATTGATCCAGATCGATCACACGACCTTACGCTACCGCGACGGAAAACATAAGACACTTGCGGCACCTGGATTCTCACCAAAGTCGATAATGTTCACTCAGCACTTTCGTGGGAGTCCGGCAATCGGTTATCGGGAAAATTGGGTGACTCAGTGAGTCACGTTGTCGCCGTGTGGGAACCGTATGGCGTAACAAGCATTATAATATTGAATCATTTATTATATATTTTTCCCATGGCACTTATTATTACATGAAAAAATGTACTTCTATACTATAATCAAACACTCGCTGTCCGTGAGCGTTTTTAGTGAGTGTGTGACTATAATATTGCTAACAATCCCCAACTAAAAACTTGAAATGTCAACGCAATATTAAAATAACACAAAATATTAAATATTAGTAAACTAACTAAACTAACCCTGTTATTCATAACCCACAATAGCTAAAGTGCTTATGCTTTAAATGTGCTCTGTGTTTATCTGTCATGGTGACATTTGCCAGTAAAGTGACAAAGCTACTTGTAACTAAAATGGGGTTATTGCAGGTTTATGAATAAGAGCGTTAATTACCTTACAGAAATGAGATCAAAAATAACATAATCCTTAAAATAATTAACTAGACCTTACAGAAGTGAGATTAAAACAAAACAACATACTTAAGTAATTCTAAGAGTAATTAAATAACTAAACAGTTGTTTGAGACACACTTTTACTGTCGCTATAAGTTATGGACGACCGGATTTAAAAACAGTCCTTGTTATTCATAAACCCACAATAGCTAAAATAAGGTATGCTTTAAATGTGTTTTGCCCTTTCCTTATCACTCATTGTGACAATTGAATTTGACAGTTTCAAAGTAACCTTAAACTTAATTAGGTTTATGACAAAGAGGATAATCATTACCTAACATAAAAGAGATCAAAACAAAAACATAATAATTCTAAAATTAACTTTACCTTACAGAAAGGAGATCAATACAAAACAACATAATTCTTAAAATAAGTAACTTGACCTTACAGAAATAAATTGAAAACAAAACAATATAGGTAAGTACCGTAAAACTATACAACTATGGTCTTAACCTGCAACAATACTCCAATTTTCCTCATAACATTATTCTAAAATATGATACCTTACTGCTATTATTGCTGGGTATTATGTACTGTTTGGCCTAAGATCGATTGCTCTAAACTCTAGCTATAGCTAAAACTATCACATTTTTAGAATAATGTGATATGTAAAATTAGACTATTGTTGCAGCCAGGACCATAGTTGTGTAGTTTTACGGTAATTAAATTATATAAAAAAACAAAAAACCTGACTGCAATAAAAAACAACTGAAAAGCGACAAACAAGCTCTATAATCTATAGAAAATTGTAAGAGCAATGTACTTATTAATATTTATAACAATTTAAATGTAACTAGAATATTGGAAAAGGTGTTCCAGGCGGGGACAAGCTGGTCGAAATGTTTTTTTTTTCTAGAAATAGGTTTTGTTATTAATTGCTTGTCCCCGCCTGCAATACCTTTTCCAATATTCAAGTTAAATTTAAATTGTTATAAATATTAATAAATACATTGCTCTTACAATTTTCTATAGAATATAGAGCTTGTTTGTCGCTTTTCAACAATTAAGATGAATCAAATGACACCTCGTATGCTCGAAAAACATCCCCCCAGAACTGACGCAGACGGGTAAAAAAAAACTAATTCTAAGAATAACTAAACATTATCCCCATTTCTCCATATTAAAAAAAAAACTCATTTGCACAATTCAGCGTAAAGATTCCTCTTCAGTTTCTTCTTCTAAATCAGGAGTTTTTTCTTCTAAATCAGGAGTTTTTTCTTTACTTGTGGAGGCTTTATTTGTAGAACTTTCAGCTATCGATTTTTTATTCCTTTTTCTTGTTGCCGATTTTCTAACATTTTTTGTTAATTTCCTTTTTAAAGAATTTTTAAGGGCCATTTTAAAAAACTCTTCTGTGTCATTAAGTGTCATTTTCGGGTCCCACAAGACTATCATGTCAAAAAAGAGTTTGAAAAATAGTTTTTGTACTCGTCGATTAAAATCTGTGTATTAAGATTTCATAGAGAATACTGCAACGTCACTCTTTTCATCGTTGTATAGTCTATGTTACTTCCGAAACAACCGAAATAACCATTTCGATACGCTCTAGACAACCGAAAAAAATTTGAAAATAGAACTTCGCATTTCAATAATATGTGTCCTTGTTTAAGGAGACTCGATCCCATACAAAATTGCTAATCTTTGGCGTTTCGGAACGTAGTAGCGTCGCGTCATCTGTCAAAAATCTTCTTAAACTTGCTGTTGTATCCAGGGCATAATTTTTAAAAAAATACGCTTTGTGATTGGCTAGTATTTAGCCAATCACAGCACAGTATATTTCGTTTTCTTATATACTCGTATTTAGACTTAAATTATTATTACGGTACTCGACTATACCGTTTTTAGGCCACGAAGCTTGCTGAGTGGCCTAAGTAAGGTACGAGATTAAAAAGCTTGATTATGACACTATTGTGAACAATACTTTTTGTACGAGTTCATTAAAATTAATAATTTAAGTCATTAATAACAGTATATGTATAAGAAAACTAAATATCGTAAGTACCTACTATCACACCACCCGCGTCCGTAATGTTGCAGTACTGTGCTGTGATTGGCTAAATACTGCCCAATCACAAAGCGTAGTTTTTTTCAAAAAAAATTATACCCTGGGTACAGCAGCAAGTTTAAGTAGATTTTTGACAGATGACGCGACGCTGCTACGTTCCGAAACGCCATAGATTGGCAATTTTGTATAGGATCGAGTCTCCTTAAACAAGGACACAAATGAAATACGAAGTTCCATTTTCAATTTTTTTTCGGTTGTCTAGAGCGTATCGAAAAAGTTATTTCGGTTGTTTCGGAAGTAACATAGACTATACAACGATGAAAAGAGTGACGTTGCAGTATTCTCCATGAAATCTTAATACACAGATTATAATCGACGAGTACAAAAAAGTTATTTCGGTTGTTTCGGAAGTAACATAGACTATACAATGATGAAAAGAGTGACGTTGCAGTATTCTCTATGAAATCTTAATACACAGATTATAATCGACGAGTACAAAAAATACTATTATACTTCTTCAGAGGTATTTTTGTGCCTTCACCGCGGCACCCACCAGACCATGAACATTTGCACAAGAACTCTTTTGTCACCAAACAATCCAATAGTTTATAAGCACATGTTTCGGCCGTCTCCAGAGGCAAAGAGTACTGACAGAGCTTTTTTAATTTAAGCCTTTCTGTTTTTATGCATAGTAAATTTTCCAGCTGGTCCATATCTGTTTCATTTAAAACAGGTTGGAATGAAAAACTGTCAGCTTCATTTGTCTTTCTGACATCTTTTAATAGAGTGACATTTGATTGAGTTTGCGTTATGGTATTTAAGATCTTCATTATATTGTCATCCACCTGTACTGATAAAGATGCTAATTTGTGTGCAATATGTGTTTGATTTTGTAATATGCTGTTCAATTTGCTAATTATTTCCGCTTGATTAAGAGCATTTTGATCAACATCTTCTATTCTTAGCATTTGGACAACATCTTGCTCTTGTACAATATTTTCACTTACATGGTTAGTGACACAATTAAGCTGAAAAAATAATAATATGTAAATACGAGAAGTAGGTAAAAAAACAAAAACCCTTTAACCATTAAATGCATAATTTAGGATACATAACAAAAACTCGAAATTTTTACCTATAATAAGAATTACCTGTTCTGCCATGGCATCAAAGTTTATTACTTGACTAGCTTTCCGCCCGCGACTTAAAAGTACAGTTATAGTTTACATCACCTTCAAAGGCTTTTAAAAAAAAGTCTAGAACGTGAATTTTAAGTAAGCGGTCCACATAAACAGCTTTAATTTCATGGCTCTAACCTTTAAAACAACAAAATTGACATACATCACTGCCTCTCTTTCACCATTACGTTTTTTTAATACGATTCTAGATAAATTTGCCATATTTCTATACAAACAATTAACCCACTTAGCAGAAGATTTTCAAAAAACACCGAAGCTGAATATTTTCTGCATGTAATAGTAATTGAATATTACATAATTTCGATACAAACTTTACAGTCAGTAGTCTTAGATCCCAAGTTTTTCCCTTTAGTTATTTTTTATTGATAATGGATTTGCTCTTAACTTACTATTCTTTAAGGTGCAGATGTTTAAAAAACACTGAAGATTGCAATGTTTTAGATGCTATAATTCATGTACCTGGCTAAAAAAAAAACTCCTATTCAAACTTTCACCCGCTTTTCACACTGTTCAGGGATTGTTTTAAAAAATGGTTATTATTTAATTTATATTGGTGTTGATACCGAGTTTCATGTATCTAACTTCAGTCATAATTTTAATTTGTAGGTAGGTAGGTTTTTTGTAGGAAGGTAAACATTACAACATTTATTAATACCAATTTTCACATTTCTCACTTCAAAAATAATCAAATTACTACCAAACGTCTACCTCCCATTTAACCACCTTTGGGATAGTTTTTTTCTAAATCGCCGAAAGTAACTTTTTTTTGTTTATAAAAACAGTAGCGTAAATATATACTTCCACATTTTTTCCTTCAAAAATTATCATAATCCCTTACAAACTTCTACCGCCAATTTACCCCTAAGTGTTTCCAAAATCGCCGAAAGCTATATTTTTAATTTATAACTACAGTAGCCGTTACAACATTTTCCACGTTTCTCACTTCAAAAATATATTATAAAATTTTCTACCCCCGTTTTACCTCTTCAGAAGTAGTTTTTCCTGAATCGAGCATTTCTACCAAGTTTCAAGTAAATCAGAACATAAAAGTATTCGTTCCTATAGAAACTTTGCAACCTCGTTTCATCCCCCAAGGGGTTGAATTTTAGTTATCACGTGACTCATTATTTTCATTGCAGAGCCAGCATTTCTACCAAGTTAAAAGTAAATTTAAACATACCAATTTTTTTTCCTAACCAAACTTTGCAATCCCGTTTTATCCCTCTAGGGCTTGAATTTTAGTGATCGCTGGAATACGTGTCTCATTATTTGCATTGAAGAGCGTTTCTACCAAGTTTCAAGTAAATTTGACCATAAAAGTATTTTCTTCCATTCAAACTTTACAACCCCCTTTTATCCCTCTGGGGGGTGACTTTTAGTAATTGCTGAAATACGTGTCTCATTATTTGCATTGAAGAGTATTTCTACCAAGTTCCAAGTAAATTTGAGCATACCAAATATTTTTTCCTTAACTAACTTTGCAACCCCCTTTTATCCCTCTAGGGGTTGAATTTTAGTAATCGATGAAATACGTGTTTCATTATTTGCATTGAAGAGTACCTCTAGTAAGTTTCAAGTAAATTTGATCATAAAAATATTTTATCTACTTACATCACAAAATAGTTTGTGCAATAGTGATTAATTTTTAGTTGCAACTTTATCATCCAGAAAGTAAGTAATTTTTTTTTGTAACATGTCAAAATAAGCTCTTAGTCATGAAAAAATAGTCGTTAAGGTACATAATGTTTTCGGTATATGCCTATATTCAATATTTATATGTAAATAAAATTACGACCTATAACTTAAAAATTCTTTATGCACGATAAATTTCGATACATTTGATGAAAAATAATTTGACCGAAAACCAAATGTTACCTTGTTAGTGAAAAAATCTAAATAAGAAGTAGATTAAAAGTATTTCAAAAAGATTATTTGCGCATGAAACTAATTTATAAAGGCCCTTTATTTAGTTAACTTGTATATTAGTATTGAAGTATATTATTATAAAATGCCTAGCAACATTGCTAGGCATTTATAACCAGTTTCCGTTATTAAAATGGGATGAAATACAAATTACCGTCAATTATGCTGATGAATTATCTATACCTACTAATATTATAAATGCGAAAGTGTGTCTGTTTGATACGCTTTCAAAACCGCTTACGTTACGGCCAAACCGCTAAGCCGATTTCGATGAAATTTGGTATGGAGATTGCTTGAGTCTCGAGAAATGACATAGGATACTGTTTATTGCGGGAGCAGCGATAGACGACTTCTACGCGGGTGGAGTCGGGCAAAAGCTAGTTTATAATATAGGTAGCGAATTAGTCCGGCGGGGCGCTGCTGGCATGTTTTGAGGTCATAAGTTACAAAAACTCTAAAGTCGCTTATTTTTTGCATGTGGATACAGTGTGTACTTGTGAGGCTTATATTGCGTTTTGTGTCACATCTTGCCATTGCATATTCAGCAATTCGATATTTGTGGCAAAAATGTCATTTCAATTTAGAACGTTCAAAAAATAAAATTAAAGTTAAAAAATATATCAGTATCCTATCTAGGTAGAATAACTAGGGGGCATTCGTATTCCTTTCCGTACCGCTGGTGACGGAGTCTTCAACCTTGCAATACTAAAAGCTGGCACCAAAGTGTCTCACGGAACTATTACGGAGTTGATCTATGCTATTTATGAGGTTTTGTGGCGGAATCCCCAGAGGATCTACAAAGGCTTATGACGAGTCTCGATGAGTGATGTCGCAAATTTGGCCTGAAAATCAGTGTGAAAAAGACCGAAGTATTGGTTCTTGACACGCTAAATGGGGCCCAGGTTGACATCAAACTCGGTGATAACTCGCTTAAGCAGATAGACAAGTTCAAATATCTGGGTAGCACCATAATATCGCGGTGCCTCCTTGAGAACGAAGTCAACGGCAGAATTGGAGCAGCTGCCGCAGCCTTCGGCAAACTTCGTTCCAAGGTGTTTCGCTCACACTACATAAAAGCTCTAAGAAAATAGCCGTTTACATGGCGATAGTTCTACCGCAAGCATATTCGAACATAAGATAGATTCCACCTAGAATGCCTACGCGACATTATGAACATTCGTTGGTCTGACCGTGTTCGTCAGTGCCGGATTAAGCCAGCGCGGGGCCCGTAGTAAATTCTATATATAAAGAGACCCTTGGTTTGTTTTAGGTTATTTCTTAAATCTAGGGTGCTAAATAAAACAGAACTGGTAGAAATCCGTGTCAGGGAGATGTGAGTGCGCGGGGCTTCTCAATGCGCGGGGCCCAGCATTTGCTACTCTTGCTACGTGGCTAATCCGGCACTGGTGCTCGTAACACGGAAGTCCTACGAAGAGTTAATGTCGATGGAATAGAGGCCTATCTAATGCGACGACAGCTGCGGTGGGGCGGCCATGTTTCCCGCATGTCAGATGACAGAGAGGCAAAGCGCATCTTCTACTCAGAACTACAGGATGGCAAGCGGAAACATGGCGGCCAATTCCTGCGGTACAAACATGTGCTTGAGCGATATATGAAGCGGTATGACGTGGACCCGTCACCATGGGAGGCAATGGCAGCAGACCGGCCGTCTTGGAGACATACAGTGAGCACTAAGGTGTCCGAGTTCGAAAGGAAGAGACGTGAGGTGCTCGATGTTAAGCGAGAAGAGCTCAAGGCCCGTACACCTGCGGTTATTCACTACAATAGGGTATTTATTTGCCTGATATTACATTTCATATATTAATTTGGATAATATATCAACATACAACAAATATTTGTATTTTTAAAGATATTAAAAACTATTTAAATTAGGCTATTCGGAAGGTAAAAAAGCTTCAATTTAAATATTAATAAAACATTAAGAAAATACCCATTATACCTATTGGAGGGATGACTTGCATCGAATGTGGTCGAACTTTTGATGCAAGAATCAGCTATGTCATCATAGAGCTCACGAGCGACGCTCTAAATAGTCGGATCCCAGTCGCTGTGGCCGAAATCGGTCAGGATCGATCGATGGGACAATCTCACACAAATTGACCTTGTCCCAAACTATGTCCTACACTGAAAAAAAAATTGGTCGCTTCTGACAAGATTGTGATTGTTGTGCATAGGCGTCTTGAATCCATACGAGCCTAACAAGACGTTAGACGCATCAACTAAGATGTTAGTTGAATCGCTAAAGAACTTGCTGTATTTACTATAAGTTTTGTTTGATATAACTAATATCATGAATAGTATATTCATTTTATGTCAACTAAGAGAAAACCTCTCTTGGTTAGCTCACATTTTTTTGAGTGTAGGCTTGGTACAATGGGTACTGGACTACGATAAACATACTTAAATAGAGAAATAAATGCTTAAATACATAGGAAACTTCAAAGACTAGGAAAAAATACTTGCGCTCAGCTCACAAATATTTTCCCTTACCGGGAATCGAGCCCTGGACCGCTAGCCTCGTAGGCAGGGTCACTACCAACTAGGCTAACCGCATCGTTGAACCTCTGATCGCCAGTTTGTCTTAGATATTATGTTAGCAAAACAATTCAGGGTTTATTATGCTCGACCAATGCGTTTTCTAAGGTCTCACACGTCAAATACGGTAAATCATAACTTTGTAATGTAATAAAAGAGGTGTGCGATCACAAAATATGCCCTTATTTATGACAAAGAATTCATATTTTTATAGACATAATTCGTATTTATTCGGTTTTGTCCATGATTTATTGATATTTTTTTAGGTATAAAACGATATGCATCATTAGCCATCAAAAAAAGAAAAAAATACTAGGGCTTAACACGAAAGCATCGTTGTTGTCCAAAAGATTACACGTATAATTTTGTAGTTTCACTACTTGAGTCCTTATTGCACATAATCACGGCGAAGGTTTTGAGAAGCATGTCGAATAGATCTACAATTTGTAAAGATATTAAATTAGACTTGCGTCTCTTGTATTTGATTTTTGGTTTCATAAATTAACTGGGAGGTGATAATATTACGACAAAAACAAGTATCTTTTTATCTTATGAAGGTCAAAAGTTATTTCAAAATGTTTTTGTTTTTTTTTTTAAATGGCTCTCCTGAAAAAAATGCTTTTTTGAGTTATGCCTCTATCATTGATAGGCAGCGACATGTTGCATGTAATAGTATGGGATATGTAAGCGACTAATAATAACTCTTAATACCTAATGCCTACAAAATAAATACCACTATACTCGAAAATCTAATCAACCAAAATCCTAACCTCAACTTGAGCACATTCGCTGTGATTACTGCATTTTGGTTTAAGTGTAGGTATTTTTATCAATAAAACTTACCCTGATATTACTGGTTACACGAGTTCTCGGTCATGTTTTTATGAAATAATGTTAAAATAACGAAATAATCAAGATAGGAACTGTCAAATTTTGGTATTTAATTAGATTTTCGAGTATAGGTGAAAGACTTACTTACTTAGACTTTCACTATCAAAATAATAATAATACACAAATAACTATTGATTGATAAGTAGTAATTGATTGTTACACAATTTTGTTTTTAAATGGTTGACAAAGTATTGCTACAAAATGTCGCTGTGAGCAACTGAAGACTGGGGTTTTATGCCTATCCAGAATACCTAGGTACGCGAGAACATATCAACAAAAGATCGGGTCTCCCTCGCGATCCCTAACATCGGCAGCGGCCGGCCAAGCGCCAGAACCAGACTGCTGTCAGGTAAGTAGGTTTTTTTTTGTTTGTAATCGCCTGAAGGGCCAAAGACAAAAGTCCTTGCTTTTGTTTACTGTTTTTTAAAACATTACTTTGAGAAAAAGAAAAAGGGCAGAGGTGAAAATCCCTTCCGGAGACCTGGGGGGAATGGAGGGCCCAGGTACTGCCGGGCTCGCACCGGCTAAAAACACCAATGCCCCTATTACCATCTAGAATTTAGACTCCCGCGGATACTACCCCAGCCAGTGCTGAAAGGCCGGAGGAGAAAGTCCTTCCTCCGTTTACTTATCCGCGGGGTTTTTCCAAAAAGGGGGATAGGAGTGGGGGTTGGGATGGGGGGGAGACTTATATCTATGTGAGTCGCGGAGTGGGAATCCTGACGCATGCATGCTTACGGACTACGGGCTTCCTTTCTTTTGCCCGACAATGGAAGGGTTGGGTCGGAGATCTTTTCTGGACCGCTTGTGTGGCTGTGGACACCATCTTTATGGGTGGGGCTACCCTTTTTTGAGGCTTGGTCTTTTGCCTGGAGATACTATTTTTGCGCGTGTCTCCTTGCGCTGCCCTCTTTTGTGACCTCTTCCATTGCAATTTAGCCTAAACATCTGCTATAATTAAGGGGGGAGGGGCAGGTGTCAGTTTGACGAGGGACCGGTGAATCGCGAGCGGAGTCTTACCCCAGCCAGTGCTGAAGGGCCGGGAGAGAAAATCATTCTCCCGTTTAGGAGGCCGCAGGATTCCCCATCCCCCGTCCCACCAACACCCCTTAGGTGTTCGGGTGGTGCGTGCGTCAGGAGGTTGCTTAACATAGGTACACTTAAAATCAGAGTTAGCTATGGTTTAAACAAAGATATTGTACAGAGGTGCTTAGGGAATGGGGTGTTTGGGGTTGGAAACGTTATATTATTGCATCATCCTACAAGATTAGGGGTGCAGGGGGAGGGAAGAAAATTGAGTTTACTTGGAGGGGGGGGGGGCGGAATAGGAGAAGGATGTTTGGTGGGTAGGAGGGGCGGGGGCGGAAGGTCCACTTCAGATGCTGATTAGAGAATGGTGCACTCAGGATCGCACCCGGCCTGTGGGCCTGGGCTCGAGACTGACCGCCTCAGACCGTGGAACTCGTCAAAGTTCCTCCTGGTTGCGTTTTTCTGTATTAGCCACCTCGAGCTCAACTCTGAGCGGGCGTTCACCAGGTCTCGCTCTACCAGTTCCCGGTCCAGTCCCTTCTCCAAGCAGAATCTGAAGTAGACCCTCTCTAGATCTTGGTCGTCGCCCGGCAGTCCCCCGTTTGACAGCACTATCCTGTTAGCCACGTAAGAATTGGAGTCTATGGCAGCGTCCCTGTGGTGTCTAAAAAAGGCAAGCTGAGGTCTTGCTCTCTGGTAGACGCCACTGTTCGACAGGAGGCTGGTTGCTATCCTATCGGCGAAGTCGCTGCCATAGTCTAAACCAATTTTGTTCCCTTTGCTTACAGGGGGGGTTTCGGCTTCGGTTTCCTTTTCCTGGTCCTGGGTGCTGGTTCCTGTCGACCTCATCGTTATTGACTCCAGGACCAACTGTCCGTTGAAGGAAACCTCCCTGGTTGCCTCCAGGTTTTTTGCGACCTTTTTAACCCGTCCGCTCGTATGAACCTTAACCGCCTCTTGGCTGGTGTTCTCCGATGCAGACTTGTCCTCTGGGCTTGCCTGGGAAGCCGTTTCCCTCACGAACTTAACTTCCCTCAGCCGATGTTTGTTGCGACGTTTGGTAGGTGTAGGCGTCATTCCTGAAACAGCAAGGTTTGGGTTGTATGTGGGAGAAGAATACTCGGGTGGGGGGGATACGGCGAGGGGGGGGGATACAGCGAGGGGGGGTTGGAAGGGGGGTACGAGTACAAAGGTTTGGAGGGAAGGTTGGGGGAGGTCTGTGGGGGTTGTATCGGCGTGGAATCCTGCCCGGGTCCTGTGCCCGAGGGGTTTGTGTGGTGTCAAATTTCAGCGTAGCGTTTTCCAGAATAGTCCGGGTCCCGAACTATTTGTTCCTTAAACACGCTACGCATACAACTTTTTCTATGAAACCCTTCGTGCTTTCGCGGTTGGCTTCTGTTCCCAGCAGGGCTTTCCAGCTTGAGCTATCCGGAGAAACTTTGACCCCGGTCTTTTGCTCAAGGTCGAGCCTTTCCATGCCGAAACGCGGGCAATCGCAGACAACGTGCCAGATGTCCTCGTCAAGGGTCGGGTCGCAGACACACGAGGGTGTGTCTTTGATCTTAAAACGGTGGAGATAGGCGGCGAAGCCTCCGTGACCAGTAAACGCTTGAACCAAGAAGTTTGTGAGTTTGAGTTTCTTTAATATGCTGTTCGCATCTCTCATAGTTGTAAAAAACTTCTTGGTTGTCGCACCTGTCCCGGATGCGTCGTAGCGAACCTGCCACTGTTCGACCGTGTTTTGTCTTATCGACCTCTTGGCGTAGGACACCGGCACCATGTCGTATTGGGGGGCGGTCTTCTTCCTAAGGGCTGCTTGCTTTGCCAGTTCGTCTGCTCTCTCATTTCCTGGCGTTCCGACGTGAGCTCGCAGCCAATAGAACCTGAGGTCGGTCCCCATTGCTCTTGTTTGGGTTGTGGCGTTTTTGATCTCTTGAACCAAGGGGTGTGTCGTGTCCGGTGATTTGAGGAGCTCCAGTGAGGATCTTGAGTCACTGAGGATGCTGACGCTCCGCGCCTTGTGTTTCCCTGCGATCTGCACTGCCCTAAGTAGAGGGTACAGTTCGGTTTGAAACACTGTGCTATAGGGCGCTAGCTTGAAGGTTGAGTGGCGGATTTCTCTGCCATTCTCCCACCATGTGAGTGCCGCTCCCGTTTGGCCCTCAATTTTACTCCCATCGGTGTAAATTTGAGGGCCTTCGAGTTCGTATCTATCGACCACGTCTTGGTTGAATTCCTCCAAGCAGACGTAGTCGATGGACACAACCCTTGACGGGTGCGGTCTCTTCAGGGCGTCAGTTTTTTCTTCAATTTCTCTTCCTGGTGGAATGTGGTCCTCACTGTAGCCCTTTTTGACCTCGTAGAGGCTTGCCGCTTCGTGAATGCGCAAATCCAGTGGGAGGGTTCCCGACAGGATCAGCGCCGATGTCAGAGAGACCGTCCTGTACGCTTTGCAAATCTTCTGGGCGAAACCACGCTGTATTGAGTCTAGCTGGTTTCGCACCATCAACTTGTTGGCAGACTCGTGCCATGCGCTTGCTGCGTACAGGACGATCGGCTCTATCACCGCCACGTAGATGGTTTTCACTATCTCGCTATTGAGACCCCATGACACCCTTGCCGCACGTGACAGCTGTCTGTAGATATTCGTTACCTTTCGGCACGTTTTTTCTACGTGTGCGTTGAAGGTCAACTTACGGTCTATGGTAAGTCCCAATAGTTTGATTTCGTCGACAAGCTCTACTGCGGTCCCAGCCATTGAGATTCGGATGGGGTCCCATTTCAGCTTCCTCGTTATCACCATGGCTCCCGTTTTGTGAGCGGCGAAGTTTAGCTTATTTTGGTTACCCCATTCGACCACTTTTTGGAGAGTCCGTTCGGCTTTTGCTTTTACTGCACCTGAGTCGTTGCCAGAGTGACTTCGTCAGCGAAGGCCTGACAATGGGCGTCCGTGTCGTTGAGCATCTGTAAGAGATCATCTAGAATTACATTCCAGAAGATTGGACCTCCTATAGAGCCTTGGACACATCCCTTTGTGGTGGGCTTTTCGCTGATTTCGCCCGCGTAGTGTACCCTTATCATGCGGTCGTCCAGGTAGGAGTAGACCGTATGATAAAGATTTCTCGGGCAGCCTTTCTTGGCCAGTTGGGCTCTGAGCTTTGGCCACCAGGCGTTATCGAAAGCTCCCTCTATGTCTAGCGAGACAAGTAGCACGATGCGTTTCTTCGTTTCTGCTTCAGTTCTTATGTGTCTCATCAGGTCATAGAGGGCGTCTTCCGTTGACTTTTGTTCAGGGCCGGGAGGATATGCCACTTGATCCTGTTTACCAGCATTTTTTCCAGGATTTTCCCTAGTACCGACAATAGACCAATCGGTCGGTATGACTTGGGGTGGGTATAGTCCTCCTTACCGGGTTCCCGTAGGATGCAGACGTGTGCTGACTTCCAGGCTTTGGGGAAGTAGGCTAGCCTAAGGCAGGAATTCGCTAAGCACAAAAATACTTCGCCATTGCACTGGATAGCTGCTGCGCATATGTCTGCATTGAGTCCGTCCGACCCAGGTGCCTTTTTCGGGTTCATACTTCTGACTACTGTATCCATTTCCACTTGTGTGAAAGGTGGATCATCGCCAGTGAGGTGTGACTCCACTGCTGGGTTGTCTCCCTCCGTATCGTCCCTGATGCTCCTGTGATGGTCCGACTCACCGTCCTGACGGTCATCCGGGTAAAAGCATTCTGCCAGTCTTTGAGCCGACTGTTTCGGTGTTAAGGTGAGCCCCTGTTCGTCTCTGAGCAACGTGTCTTCCTGACGTCTAGCCGTTTTCCTGATTACTCGGTATATTTTGTCCCACATAGACTCCCTATCCTGTGTGGTACAAAAATCTTTCCAGCTAGCCTTCTGAGCCTCTGTCGCTTTCACGGCGTACTCTTCCTTTACCTGGAGGTATTGGTCGAGTACGTACTGCCTTCGGTTTGGGGCTGCGTTCCTTATCCGCGTTTTTCTTCTTAACACCTCTTTTTCAGTCGGTCCAAATCTTTGGACCACCACGGCGGCTTTGCGTTTGTCTTGGGGGCTCCCGGTTTTGGGATGCATTCTTCGCATGCTTTCGACACCGCACCGATGTAGGCGTTGGTCGCCCGCTCCAGTGCTGCTGTGTCTCCAATGTTATTGAAGGAATGCACTGTCAAGTCTCTTTCCAGAAGCTCCCCTGACAGAACTGTCTTAAACTTGGTCCAGTCAGCTTTCTTTGTGTTGTAAATCCCGGTAGTTGGTCTTGGTACTGGCTTTGGGGCTGCTTCGCTACACACTGCAAATTTTATGGTGTTATGATCGGACGTGACAACATTCCTGTCTACTTCCCAGTCTTGGATCCTGGACAGAATGTTTGTACTGCACGCCGTCACGTCAACGATGCTAGAGTATAGCTTGCCCCCCCCGGTATGTCTCGAATGTCGGAGTGTGTCCAACATTCAGGACATTCAGATCTACCTCATTGAGGAAGCTATGGTAAGCTGCCCCCCTGTGGTTCTCCGATCTGCTTCCCCACCAGTAGCTCCAGGCATTCACATCACCTCCCACGATGTAGCTGTCTGCACCCAATTTAAGCATGATCTCCTTTGTTTTGGCCATGTATCCTTCTAAGTCTTGGTCTCCCTCGAAATACACCGAGATTACTCCAACTGATACATTACCAAACTTCAGGAGTGTGATGTTCTCCGTGACCAGCTGTGGGTCGTGTTGCACCTGGACTCGATCACCTAGCACTACTATTGCTGACTTCACTGGTTTCGCGCGATTTTGTGTACACTGAATCACCTTGAAACCTCGTTGCGGCGTCATCTCGCCGCCTCTCCAATCATCTAGGATTGGAGGGTAGACACAGATTACGAGCGGTTGTGTTCTGCGTAAATAATAAGATTAAATATAGTTTTTTACTAGAAAACGCATTTATTGTGCAATAGTGTAATTGTAAATCTGATAATTACCATCGTTTAGTGTTTTCTTAGCGTTCTGTGTGCGTTTAAGCGCTAAATAATACGCTTGTTTTGTGTCGCTGTGTCGGTGTGACGGTTAACAAAGGGTCGTGGCCGCGAGCCATGGCGAATAAAGTGTGTCATATTTGTGAAGCAAAATCGGTGACAAAGGCAACGGGCCGTACCTGCGATCTATCTACTTTTCGTCTTAGTTACCACTATCGGTGTATGGGACTAAACGAAGATCAAATTAATACATTAAAAAAATCGAAGATCGCCTGGACATGTCCGTGCTGTCTCCAGAATAGCATGCTGAACGGTAGCTTTGACCTCGGGAAGATGCCAAGAGGGCCTACATCATCACCATCGACTATGAACCTGCACAGCACACTTCATGCGTCAATACAAAGTCTAGTGCAAAGTAATGCTGAAATATTGATGCGCCTGCTGGAGATTGAGAAAAATACAGCCGAGATGAAGGTACTGCATCAGCGGGTGAAGGAACTTCAAAACCGACACGAGGAAGACCAGCGCCGTATCGAGGAACTTGAGGTGCGCCTGGAGCAAGCCGATGAGCAGGTCCGTGACTGTTCCGTGGAGATTCGTGGTGTGCCAGTAACCGATAGCGAGGACTTGTACGAGCGGGTGCAGCAGTTAGGTACTGCCGTTGGCACGCCCCTGTTACGTGAGGACTTGTCTGTTTGCAGCCGCACACGCATCATCAACGTCGCAGGCAAGAAACAACAAACGTCCCAGCCTATCGTTGTGAGATTTGTACATAAGAGGAAGCGGGACCAGTTCCTACGACAGGCACGAGTGGATAAGTCAAATCCTTTAACATCGGAGGCGATCTTTGGAAGTCGAGGAGGCGTTAAGCCTTCGCGTATATCGCCTAGTGCCTGCTATACGGCCGCATCTCAAAATTTTTCATTTTTGATATTATTGCAGATTCGTGGTCAGAAGGGTTTAATTTACCACCTTAACTCAAAAAAATAAGGAAAACTATCCTCTAAAGCCTCTTAATGCACTTGTGGCCTTATGCAAATTTCCAAAAATCGACTATCCCTTACCTGCAATATGGCCACTCGCCAGTCCGCCGCTTGCGCCCGCTACGATCGCACGCAAAACTACCATGCTGTTCAGACACTTCGGAGTTGCGGCCGTGTAGCACAAACGTTCGGAACAAGTTTTTGAGTTACGTCCACATCGCACAACAGTAAATAAGACCGTGATTACAATGAACGCGTCAAAATATAAACGAAATAAAAATCACTTGATGATAAGACAACTACAGTAAGTAGGTAACTTTATATAATAGTTATAAGTCGTTACCTATGATTAATATACCTAAAGGTTGTAATATAACAATATAAGGGTCAATCAACTTTTTTACACACACAATTCTGTCTGTTGCCCACTGTTCAGATTTTAATAAATAAAATAAAATCTCGGGACTTATTGGAAGTGAAATTATTATAAAATTATAGTTATATCATTAACTCCTTTCATTATAATGTATTGTTTTATTATTATTTTGATATTTATTTAATTTTCTGTACATAGGTTTTGTATGATAAATATTCAAATATAAAAGTAAAATAAAATACTAATACAAAAAATATACATTATAAAAAACCTAACCTATGAGTGCCGCCGGCAGCGGGGCAGGGCTCAAGCTACCGGTGGTTAGGGCTGCAGAGAGAGGAACCTCCTCACAATGCGTGCCGAGGAGTACTACCTTCTGTATCTGGCCCTTAATCCAGCGAGAGTCTCTTGAGGTGTTGGTCGAGACTCTTCGCTATAAGACCGTTTGCCGAAACAACTATTGGGACAAAGATCGTCGAAACAACATCCCACATAGCGGTCACCTCGTGAGCCAAGTCAAGGTACTTGCTGAGCTTGTCCTTCTCGGCCTTCACGAGGTTCTCGTCATGCGGGATGGTGACGTCGACGAGCACTGCCGCCGGGCAGATCGATCGATTGAGATCGATCTGTCAATACGATATCAGGCTTATTGGCGACAATAGTCCTGTCCGTGATGACAAATCGATCCCAATAGAGCGTAGCACGACCATTTTCGAGAACTGGCGCCAGTGTTTACTTATAGTACGGCACTTCAGACTCAACAAGACCATTATTGAAGAGCAAGTTGCTGATGGATGATCCTGGATGTATGAGCAAGTACTCGCCGTTGAAATTATGTATCTGAGGGACTTGCCGGGGCAACGGCACGCTCGACAAATGTCGACCGTGCCATCCCTCAGAATATATTTCCGGTAATTGGTCGTCATTATGACCTCGTCAGCAATTGCACAGACAAAACCTTCGGTTCCCCAAAGATTTCGGTTTTCACGGACGCTAGAAAGTCTACGTCGGGCCTTGTTAGGGCCAGGTAGAAGCGTCCGCGTAGCTCGTTGCTTTTCCATACGTTCTTGCGGTCTTCAGTGCTCAACACCGTTGGTCTGCGCCAGTTTTCGTTTGCCAAGGAGAGAGGCGTGAGGCTCCTGTCTACTGCAACCACGATGCACCCCACACTCATTGCCAAGGAAATAATCCCTGAGATTGCACGCACACCTCGCGGTTGTGGAGATTCTTAGCATTTAAAATGCCTCGACCTCCACATTTCCTTGGGATGTACAATCTCATGACAGATGAGCGTGGGTGCAACATGCGATGTGATTTAAGCAGTAGACGGATCCCCCTATCCAGGGCGTCCAGCTCAGTCTGAGTCCACCTTAGTATGCCAAAGGAGTATGTGAGCAGCGGCACCACCCAACCATTGAAGGCGCGCCTTACTACCCCGTGACAATGTTGACATTTAATATCATATCATGTCATGCAAAAACCATGATAACAAGATCTAGAACGAATAGAACAGAAGCGGATACTGCGATAGCACGCCCTCCACCCCAGCCCGCTTCGTTCAGCTCATGTCGCCATCGCTGTTGGGTGATGAGTTCGCCACTGCACCCGACACCAGCGAGTCGAGCGACCTCCGCCGTCGCGACCACCTACGTGACGTGCGACCACCGCTGCCGGCACGCTTGGGGCCTGCGGGGCATCCTGCTCTGCGCACGGCTCCCGCTACCGGTGGTTTAGTGCACCGCATGCGATGGTCAACATCGAATAATGAAAATTGCATGCGAGCATAATACGGGGCTACAGAGGGAGGAACTTACCTCACTGCGTACCGTGATCGAATGCTGCTCCTGTTTCAGACTCTTGAACCAGCCATCACTGTTACCGCCCAATGACTATCGGATCAGGTGCGGGCCATTCAGCGGCTTCGGCGACTGGATCAGTCTGTACCTTGATCGGCTACGCCTTGAATCGCTACATATTCGTACAGCCTCCGCTTCATCACGGGACCCTCCTGCTGCGTTATCGGCTTCGATGCCAGTCGCCCAACACGCACTGATATCAGTGCAGTATGATCCCGTTAGCGACGTCGAAGATTGTGTGAATATAAGCGTAACTAACCAGGTGAATGAGCAACTGAGGAGGGCTTTGGAAGACGCGATCGCGCAGTATCGGTCCACACCCAACTCTAGGTCTCGTTTACCACGCTTGCCTGGCAGTAAACGAAATTTAGCACTTATGGGAGCCCTAAACGCCTTGCTGGCGTCATATTTACAAGCCAGCGAGGATATTATCGATACCCACTCAAATTTGTACTGTGGGGCCAGGACTGCATGCCGCGTAGCTCGAGTCAAGTTTTCGGACACTGACCGAGCGACGTGCGCTCGCGGGTCTGTCCCCGCTTGGCAAGTGCGAGTTGAGCGGCGTATTGATAAGTTTAGGACTCTCATAGGAAAGCTAGTCTGCTTCAGGGTGGCAATGAACGCCCCCGAGTCATACGTTTCGTGAACCAGGCTTTTGCTTGGACCGGAATAAGGCCCCAACATTATTATGGCCTGTGTCACGGAACGTATCGACTTCCTGAAGCAGAAAGTTTGCGCGTGGGCAAGCCGTATTCGTCGCTATAGAGAGCGTGTGGATAGATACCAGCAAAATCACCTCTTCCAAAGTGATCCGAGGAAGGTGTACCGAAAGTGGGAAGGAACCGATCAAGGAGTGAGCGACGGACACCTACCGGATGCTCCTGCTATGGTTAATTTCTGGCGCAGCATCTGGTTGGTGCCTGTCGTGCACACAGAAGGAGACTGGATTTTAGCTAGGCAGATATTCAAACATAGGTAATTTAAATTATATACCTATCTGTCAAGAGAATTTACGCGTTAGGCATACTTCGAGACATTGATTATCGCATATAATAATGTTTTACTGTGCCAAAGATGATTAATAAAGGTATCTGATAACTATTTTTCGTGTTTTTCATTTATTTTATTATTTTTAAATGTATTTTTGTATGATAGTATGCTTATTACCGTCATTTAATTCTTTTGCGATTTTGGACACATCTCGAAATTCCGTAAAATACTTTCTGCGATATGGCCACAACACGAAGTGCCTATATTTGAAGGCCAGTACTTTAAAAACTACGCATACTTGAAAAAAAAAATGCACGTTCATTTGAAGCTCTATATAATGAACAACAAAATAACCTAAATCACAGTGTTATTGACCCAAAACTTAAGGAATTAGACCCTTTTTTCTGCCGCACACTCAACTCGCAAAACTTTGAGCGGCGATTTCTCTTAATATTGGTTTTTTGAGATGTGCCCATATAGCAGGCACTAGGCGATATATGTCAACGAGTATTTGTCAAGCTCAAAGAAAAATCTTCTATACAAGGTAAAACAGTTTTACAAAATTTAGCTAAATTACACATACGTGTGGGTGCAGGACGGGAAAGTTATGATACGTAAAGACGGCAGCTCGCCAATACTAGGCATCAGATCGGAAAATGAATTTCAGAAATTAGCAAGCAAAACACATTAGGTAAAATGCAAACAAAACAAAGAAACAGTAACTGAATTGCGCAACGATAATAATGAAATGTATAAAAGCTTACAAAATGATACACATAGTCTAGATTTAATAAGTAGAAAGGAGATTATTAAAGTTAAAAGCTGCTCCAAATGTCATGGGATTAAATGTCATACTGTAATTTTAAATAATTTGTTTCATAACTTTAATTACTTCATATGTTTCATACTAAATTACTGTTTGTGTATAATTATAAATAGATATAGTGTTTGTTTTTATTGGCTGGATAGATTTTTTATTTCTCATGCATCAAATATAAGACCCACCACATGCAATATAACTAATGTAAGGATTTACTGTTTAATTCACTTAATGTTTAAATGTTCAAAATTTATATTTATTTGCATATTGGCATTTTCTTTACTCGTTCACTATAAAGGAATGCACTGCTTTGTGATAATTATTGTAAATTGCTCAATGCATGATTGTAGGTTTCGATTTATATGTACACTTGTTTTTTCTGGGATCTTATTTGAAGGAGGAATCAATTACAATGTGAGTCATTCAATGTTAAATTTAAAGTACCTAATTCTTTGCATTTATTCAATTATTATATATTGTTCTTGGAATCTCATTTGTAATAATGTAGTGACGCCTTATTACGACAATATATTATCCTTGTGTACAAACTGTGTTCTAAAACTTGAATTATTTAGCTTAAAACTAATCGTAATTAAACAAGAATTATATACTATGGACGCATTCTTTAATGGGAAAGTCGTGTAAATTGTCATTGGGGCTTTATAATGTACGGAGTTTAAACACGGAATTCGATAATATTGCATTAACATTAATGGACGAAAACTTGGATGTTTTAGCACTAAACGAAACGTGGATAGGTAATGGCTTAGCAACGTTTGATATTCCAGGATATCAGCTGATTCACAGGCGGCGAAGGGGTCGTCGCGGGGGCGGAGTGGGTTTCTTTATGCGCTCGCGCCTCGCGGTGCGCACGCTGGCCCCGCGCGCCTCCGTCGATGGCGCCTCCGCGTTAGGGCTTCCAAAATTACGGAAATATCAATTACGTTATTGATAACGGATTTATTTTAAAAAATTACGTAATTACGGAATTACGTAATTTTTCCTATTTCAGTTAAAAGAGTTATACTCGTTATATTTTCAGTAGTATTAATAAAAACAACAACTTTTCAGGCATTATTAAAGTTTTATTATATTACTGATATTATGATATGATGATATATGAACTTGGTAGTATAGTGTTCTGGATGACTGCCGACTGACCACTAAACGCTTTCTGTTTCAAATATCATCCTTCTAATTCAATAAGGGATTCCCCTATAACTTATAAGTCCTTTATGTACTCTGTAGGCAATATTGATCCTTATTCCGTTTGTGAAAGAACGTATTATTGTTCAATATTAATTTTTTGTGAGGTTATCAACTCGAGCCTAACGGGGAATTACCGAGTCCTGTACCAAACACAACTAATTAAAGTAGGCTGAAGGCGGGAAAATCCCGTGCCCGCCAATGTCGAATATGGTAAAAGTGTATCGTGTGGACGTGTCTTAGCAAAAACATTACTAATAATGTTAAAAAATAATATTTTTTAATGTACAATCGGATATGATACTGAAAGTAAAAAATAACGTAATTACGGATTTTAACATTTGAATAACGTATTTATGAGAAGCCTAAAAATCATCCGTAATTACGTTATTACGTAATTCCGTAATTACGGAATGGAAGCCCTAGTTGCACATTTAATCAATAGCACAAATGGAACTAGTAACCTTTTTATTCAGTATACTCACTTGTCCCAGATATTTAGTATTTTCAGTGAAAATGTTCAAGATCTATTATCTGAACTAACTAGGTTAGAAAATATATTAGCTTTCAGTCGCACCAATTCCATGCACCACTCACTATTAACGATAAATGACTTAGGAAATATGATAAGTAAGATAAAGGCTCTTTACGGACCTGTCTCTATATTAGACATAGATATAAGACATTACTATGATATGATTAATTTAGGCTCTTATTTTATTGATCACAAGATTGTAATCGTACTTAAAGTTCCCATCCTGTCCCCAGAAAATTACGATCTTTTTAGACTATGTCCTGCACCTAATAAATATTCCCAAATCATTATACCGCCCTCTCCCTTTATGGCAACCAATTCCAAGGAATTTGTGTACATGGAGGCTGAATGCCCTAAGATTGAAACATGGTACATCTGCAAGCAAAAAACCATCCACCAGACCCGGACTCAACGAGACTGCATCGCCCGCCTTATACACGAACAAGAAATGGATACGCTATGCACACCCACGCCCGTATCACTTACTAAAGAAGCCCTTTTGGAACTTGATAGTCAACATTATATAATTTCATTTCCGGCAGAAACTAAAGTACAGATATCATGCAGACAGGAGGAACATCGTACTCTTAAAGGAAGTTTCTTGGCTACTATCCCACGAAATTGCAAAATACGGACACCCGAATTCACAATTATAAACATGGACGACAAATCCCGAGGATACGCTGTCCAAATCATGACGCTACCCAAATCAGTATTTTTTCCGACTTCAACGAAACAATCACTTCGTTACAATCTAACTACAATCGACTTGAACACCTTGCACAATATTCAACATCAAGTACTTATGGAGCAACCAGCTGTGACAGACGAACCAAATTTCTCGAGTTTATACCACACAACGATACCCACTTATGGCATCATTTTATTCAGTGCAACTCTACTGATTATCTTTTATTACTACTACCAACACCGGCCGAAGACTTTAACTCAGACTGAGATAGAACTCCCGAGAATGGACACTGGTACCCAAACTCCGGAGGAACGTCGAGCCGCGACATTTGCATTAAGCATTGGCAAATAGTCGCTCGTCTAGGAGGGGAGGTGTTACGCCATACGGTTCCCACACGGCGACAACGTGACTCACTGAGTCACCCAATTTTCCCGATAACCGATTGCCGGACTCCCACGAAAGTGCTGAGTGAACATTATCGACTTTGGTGAGAATCCAGGTGCCGCAAGTGTCTTATGTTTTCCGTCGCGGTAGCGTAAGGTCGTGTGATCGATCTGGATCAATAAATTAAGTTAGTTATATGAACCTCACTGTATCTGCACCTTAAAGAATACTGTTAAGAGACATTAAAGTTCACTTCGAAAATCAAGTGTTCGTTTCTTGAAGAGTCCCTCCGGCGGCCCTAGCTCGTTTCTTGCTGTTTAATTATTTACAAATTTACAATGTATGCAACAGTGGTATGAAAAAGTAGTATTCTAAATGTTGAATACATATTAATTTACATTTTATTTCTGCAGGACTTAAAGTCACCCTAGCCTGAGTACTATTTCGATTTTGTTTTGACTTGTATATATCAAGCCGTGATGACCTTATTGGGAAACTGAAGGCGTCCTCTTTGTTGTTTATCTCATAACCTTCGATTGAAATCGCACCAAGCTCATCTACTATACTGTATATCTTAATATTTTTTTTGCTTAAAGTTAAAATATATCTGTCTTTTTCTTTAGTAGAAAGAACAAAAGTTTGTAAGTTAAGGATTTTTTCATATTTTTTCTGTGACACGAACGGATATTTTGAGTTCATCTTGTTTTCTGTATTCATCCTCTTGCCTTCAACATCTTCAGCTATTCCCCTTGCCACCTGTGCTAATGGCTTCCTGCCAGATCTTAGCATCCTCTTGATCATGAAAAGCATATTTTCGAACGGGTACGCATTAAACGTTTGCAGAGGGCCATACGTTTTGACTTCATCAGCAACGTGAAGTAAACTATGAATATTACTTGTGATGTAATCAGCGCCATAAAAGTTTTTATAATGTGCTATAAAATAGTCCAGAAGTTCCTGTGCCAATGGCAACATTACTAGGTGAGTTTTACTTGAGCAAATTCAGGCAAATTGTAATACCGCAATACAGTGTCAGGAAATGAGAAAATGAATCAGGCTTCATAACATCGGGCAGAATTATAATACTTAAGTAGTAAAAAAAATATCGGAATTCGGAACCTTTCCAATATGATAATGTATCGAGACTTCGAACCGCTCTATGTATTTCTGAGGGTAACTTGCATGCTATGAGAAAATCTGTAATTTTTTCTATGTCACTTGCGCGCCATTTAGTGACATACTTCCCAAAGTTTCCATCACGCCAACCCAATAACAGCCTTTTCATTAGGCCTAAATCGATTAGATGCAGTGAATCACCAACTGGGAACTTCTTTATCATGTCGATCGGTAAATCGAGCAACAGTCTGGTTCTGGCGCTTGGCCGGCCGCTGCCGATGTTAGGGATCGCGAGGGAGACCCGATCTTTTGTTGATATGTTCTCGCGTACCTAGGTATTCTGGATAGGCATAAAACCCCAGTCTTCAGTTGCTCACAGCGACATTTTGTAGCAATACTTTGTCAACCATTTAAAAACAAAATTGTGTAACAATCAATTACTACTTATCAATCAATAGTTATTTGTGTATTATTATTATTTTGATAGTGAAAGTCTAAGTAAGTAAGTCTTTCACCTATACTCGAAAATCTAATTAAATACCAAAATTTGACAGTTCCTATCTTGATTATTTCGTTATTTTAACATTATTTCATAAAAACATGACCGAGAACTCGTGTAACCAGTAATATCAGGGTAAGTTTTATTGATAAAAATACCTACACTTAAACCAAAATGCAGTAATCACAGCGAATGTGCTCAAGTTGAGGTTAGGATTTTGGTTGATTAGATTTTCGAGTATAGTGGTATTTATTTTGTAGGCATTAGGTATTAAGAGTTATTATTAGTCGCTTACATATCCCATACTATTACATGCAACATGTGTCAAGTTAAGGAAAATAGGTATAAGTGAAAAACTTAAGTAAATGACCTCTTGAATGTAGTTGTGTACAAAACTAATATGGAATTTACGTCAAATTTCAAATAAATAATGTCGAACGGTCTATGCAAACAGATGTGACTACATGCAAGAGGTCATTTACTTAAGTTTTTCACCTATACTATTATTTTGAAGGCATAAAGGTAGAGTAAGGTACCTACCTACTTTGGCCGAGCAATTGACACAGTTGTTCCTCGGCATCTCGTGGTGGATGATCCGTTCAATGTGGTATCTACTGCCCTTATGGTCTAGTTTATTTTTACATTATAATTTTCTACCTACCTAGTTAGTTACCCGCCCGATTGATTAGGGATGACACATCCCAACCTGGTGAAAACTGGGATATAATAAACTGCACAGTTAAGAGGAGTTGTCTCTTAAATTATAAGGAGGCAGAAATTGAAATAAGAAACATGGAAAATAATACTGATACTGATGACTTTAGTGACCTGTGCGCCACTCGCTACGCTCAAAGGCAGCCACTCAACATCAACTCTCATCTTCTATTATATTTTATATATATATTATTATTATATAAAAAGTTGGAATTTTGAGGGGTAGTTGGTTTTGTAATGGAAGCGTCGTTTAAGAAATGATTTTTTGAAATTCAACCCCTAAAGGTATGAAAGGGGGTTGCAAAGTTTGTATGGGAAAAAACATTTTTATGGTCCAATTTACTTGAAACTTGGTAGAAATGCTCTTCAATGCAAATAATGAGACACGTATTTCAGCGATTACTAAAATTCAACCCCTAGAGGGATGAAAGGGAGTTGCAAAGTTTGTATGGGAAATGATACTTTTATGGTCAAATTTACTTGAAACTTGGTAGAAAAGCTCTTCAATGCAAAAAATGAGACACGTATTTCAGCGATTACTAAAATTCATCCCCTTGGCTGATGAAAGGGGGTAGCAAAGTTTGTATAGATCAAATATTTTTATGATCAAATTTACTTGAAACTTGTTAGGAATACTCTTCAATGCAAATAATGAGACATATATTTCAGCGATTACTAAAATTCAACCCTTAGAGGGATAAAAGGGGGTTGCAAAGTGTGTATAGATAAAATATTTTTATGATCAAATTTACTTGAAACTTAGTAGAGGTACTTCAATGCAAATAATGAAACACATATTTCATCGATTACTTTAATTCAACCCCTAGAGGGATAAAAGGGGGTTGCAAAGTTAGTTGAGGAAAAAATATTTGGTATGCTCAAATTTACTTGGAACTTGGTAGAAATACTCTTCAATGCAAATAATGAGACACGTTTTCAGCGATTACTAAAAGTCACCCCCCAGAGGGATAAAAGGGGGTTGCAAAGTTTGTATGGGGAAAAAATACTTTTATGGTCAAATTTACTTGAAACTTGGTAGAAATGCTCTTCAATGCAAATAATGACACAAATATTTCAGAGATTACTAAAATTCAACCCTTAGAGGGATAAAAGGGAGTTGCAAAGTGTGTATAGATAAAATATTTTTATGATCAAATTTACTTGAAACTTACTAGAGGTACTCTTCAATGCAAATAATGAAACACGTATTTCATCGATTACTAAAATTCAACCCCTAGAGGGATAAAAGGGGGTTGCAAAGTTAGTTAAGGAAAAAATATTTGGTATGCTCAAATTTACTTGGAACTTGGTGGAAATACTCTTCAATGCAAATAATGAGACACGTATTTCAGCAATTACTAAAAGTCACCCCCCAGAGGGATAAAAGGGGGTTGTAAAGTTTGAATGGAAGAAAATACTTTTATGGTCAAATTTACTTGAAACTTGGTAGAAACGCTCTTCAATGCAAATAATGAGACACGTATTCCAGCGATCACTAAAATTCAAGCCCTAGAGGGATAAAACGGGATTGCAAAGTTTGGTTAGGAAAAAAAATTGGTATGTTTAAATTTACTTTTAACTTGGTAGAAATGCTGGCTCTGCAATGAAAATAATGAGTCACGTGATAACTAAAATTCAACCCCTTGGGGGATGAAACGAGGTTGCAAAGTTTCTATAGGAACGAATACTTTTATGTTCTGATTTACTTGAAACTTGGTAGAAATGCTCGATTCAGGAAAAACTACTTCTGAAGAGGTAAAACGGGGGTAGAAAATTTTATAATATATTTTTGAAGTGAGAAACGTGGAAAATGTTGTAACGGCTACTGTAGTTATAAATTAAAAATATAGCTTTCGGCGATTTTGGAAACACTTAGGGGTAAATTGGCGGTAGAAGTTTGTAAGGGATTATGATAATTTTTGAAGGAAAAAATGTGGAAGTATATATTTACGCTACTGTTTTTATAAACAAAAAAAAGTTACTTTCGGCGATTTAGAAAAAACTATCCCAAAGGTGGTTAAATGGGAGGTAGACGTTTGGTAGTAATTTGGTTATTTTTGAAGTGAGAAATGTGAAAATTGGTATTAATAAATGTTGTAATGTTTACCTTCGTACAAAAAACCTACCTACCTACAAATTAAAATTATGACTGAAGTTAGATACATGAAACTCGGTATCAACACCAATATAAATTAAATAATAACCATTTTTTAAAACAATCCCTGAACAGTGTGAAAAGCGGGTGAAAGTTTGAATAGGAGTTTTTTTTTTAGCCAGGTACATGAATTATAGCATCTAAAACATTGCAATCTTCAGTGTTTTTTAAACATCTGCACCTTAAAGAATAGTAAGTTAAGAGCAAATCCATTATCAATAAAAAATAACTAAAGGGAAAAACTTGGGATCTAAGACTACTGACTGTAAAGTTTGTATCGAAATTATGTAATATTCAATTACTATTACATGCAGAAAATATTCAGCTTCGGTGTTTTTTGAAAATCTTCTGCTAAGTGGGTTAATTGTTTGTATAGAAATATGGCAAATTTATCTAGAATCGTATTAAAAAAACGTAATGGTGAAAGAGAGGCAGTGATGTATGTCAATTTTGTTGTTTTAAAGGTTAGAGCCATGAAATTAAAGCTGTTTATGTGGACCGCTTACTTAAAATTCACGTTCTAGACTTTTTTTTAAAAGCCTTTGAAGGTGATGTAAACTATAACTGTACTTTTAAGTCGCGGGCGGAAAGCTAGTCAAGTAATAATCTTTGATGCCATGGCAGAACAGGTAATTCTCATTATAGGTAAAAATTTCGAGTTTTTGTTATGTATCCTAAATTATGCATTTAATGGTTAAAGGGTTTTTGTTTTTTTACCTACTTCTCGTATTTACATATTATTATTTTTTCAGCTTAATTGTGTCACTAACCATGTAAGTGAAAATATTGTACAAGAGCAAGATGTTGTCCAAATGCTAAGAATAGAAGATGTTGATCAAAATGCTCTTAATCAAGCGGAAATAATTAGCAAATTGAACAGCATATTACAAAATCAAACACATATTGCACACAAATTAGCATCTTTATCAGTACAGGTGGATGACAATATAATGAAGATCTTAAATACCATAACGCAAACTCAATCAAATGTCACTCTATTAAAAGATGTCAGAAAGACAAATGAAGCTGACAGTTTTTCATTCCAACCTGTTTTAAATGAAACAGATATGGACCAGCTGGAAAATTTACTATGCATAAAAACAGAAAGGCTTAAATTAAAAAAGCTCTGTCAGTACTCTTTGCCTCTGGAGACGGCCGAAACATGTGCTTATAAACTATTGGATTGTTTGGTGACAAAAGAGTTCTTGTGCAAATGTTCATGGTCTGGTGGGTGCCGCGGTGAAGGCACAAAAATACCTCTGAAGAAGTATAATAGTATTTTTTGTACTCGTCGATTATAATCTGTGTATTAAGATTTCATAGAGAATACTGCAACGTCACTCTTTTCATCATTGTATAGTCTATGTTACTTCCGAAACAACCGAAATAACTTTTTTGTACTCGTCGATTATAATCTGTGTATTAAGATTTCATGGAGAATACTGCAACGTCACTCTTTTCATCGTTGTATAGTCTATGTTACTTCCGAAACAACCGAAATAACTTTTTCGATACGCTCTAGACAACCGAAAAAAAATTGAAAATGGAACTTCGTATTTCATTTGTGTCCTTGTTTAAGGAGACTCGATCCTATACAAAATTGCCAATCTATGGCGTTTCGGAACGTAGCAGCGTCGCGTCATCTGTCAAAAATCTACTTAAACTTGCTGCTGTACCCAGGGTATAATTTTTTTTGAAAAAAACTACGCTTTGTGATTGGGCAGTATTTAGCCAATCACAGCACAGTACTGCAACATTACGGACGCGGGTGGTGTGATAGTAGGTACTTACGATATTTAGTTTTCTTATACATATACTGTTATTAATGACTTAAATTATTAATTTTAATGAACTCGTACAAAAAGTATTGTTCACAATAGTGTCATAATCAAGCTTTTTAATCTCGTACCTTACTTAGGCCACTCAGCAAGCTTCGTGGCCTAAACACGGTATAGTCGAGTACCGTAATAATAATTTAAGTCTAAATACGAGTATATAAGAAAACGAAATATACTGTGCTGTGATTGGCTAAATACTAGCCAATCACAAAGCGTATTTTTTTAAAAATTATGCCCTGGATACAACAGCAAGTTTAAGAAGATTTTTGACAGATGACGCGACGCTACTACGTTCCGAAACGCCAAAGATTAGCAATTTTGTATGGGATCGAGTCTCCTTAAACAAGGACACATATTATTGAAATGCGAAGTTCTATTTTCAAATTTTTTTCGGTTGTCTAGAGCGTATCGAAATGGTTATTTCGGTTGTTTCGGAAGTAACATAGACTATACAACGATGAAAAGAGTGACGTTGCAGTATTCTCTATGAAATCTTAATACACAGATTTTAATCGACGAGTACAAAAACTATTTTTCAAACTCTTTTTTGACATGATAGTCTTGTGGGACCCGAAAATGACACTTAATGACACAGAAGAGTTTTTTAAAATGGCCCTTAAAAATTCTTTAAAAAGGAAATTAACAAAAAATGTTAGAAAATCGGCAACAAGAAAAAGGAATAAAAAATCGATAGCTGAAAGTTCTACAAATAAAGCTTCCACAAGTAAAGAAAAAACTCCTGATTTAGAAGAAAAAACTCCTGATTTAGAAGAAGAAACTGAAGAGGAATCTTTACGCTGAATTGTGCAAATGAGTTTTTTTTTTAATATGGAGAAATGGGGATAATGTTTAGTTATTCTTAGAATTAGTTTTTTTTTACCCGTCTGCGTCAGTTCTGGGGGGATGTTTTTCGAGCATACGAGGTGTCATTTGATTCATCTTAATTGTTGAAAAGCGACAAACAAGCTCTATATTCTATAGAAAATTGTAAGAGCAATGTATTTATTAATATTTATAACAATTTAAATTTAACTTGAATATTGGAAAAGGTATTGCAGGCGGGGACAAGCAATTAATAACAAAACCTATTTCTAGAAAAAAAAAACATTTCGACCAGCTTGTCCCCGCCTGGAACACCTTTTCCAATATTCTAGTTACATTTAAATTGTTATAAATATTAATAAGTACATTGCTCTTACAATTTTCTATAGATTATAGAGCTTGTTTGTCGCTTTTCAGTTGTTTTTTATTGCAGTCAGGTTTTTTGTTTTTTTATATAATTTAATTACCGTAAAACTACACAACTATGGTCCTGGCTGCAACAATAGTCTAATTTTACATATCACATTATTCTAAAAATGTGATAGTTTTAGCTATAGCTAGAGTTTAGAGCAATCGATCTTAGGCCAAACAGTACATAATACCCAGCAATAATAGCAGTAAGGTATCATATTTTAGAATAATGTTATGAGGAAAATTGGAGTATTGTTGCAGGTTAAGACCATAGTTGTATAGTTTTACGGTACTTACCTATATTGTTTTGTTTTCAATTTATTTCTGTAAGGTCAAGTTACTTATTTTAAGAATTATGTTGTTTTGTATTGATCTCCTTTCTGTAAGGTAAAGTTAATTTTAGAATTATTATGTTTTTGTTTTGATCTCTTTTATGTTAGGTAATGATTATCCTCTTTGTCATAAACCTAATTAAGTTTAAGGTTACTTTGAAACTGTCAAATTCAATTGTCACAATGAGTGATAAGGAAAGGGCAAAACACATTTAAAGCATACCTTATTTTAGCTATTGTGGGTTTATGAATAACAAGGACTGTTTTTAAATCCGGTCGTCCATAACTTATAGCGACAGTAAAAGTGTGTCTCAAACAACTGTTTAGTTATTTAATTACTCTTAGAATTACTTAAGTATGTTGTTTTGTTTTAATCTCACTTCTGTAAGGTCTAGTTAATTATTTTAAGGATTATGTTATTTTTGATCTCATTTCTGTAAGGTAATTAACGCTCTTATTCATAAACCTGCAATAACCCCATTTTAGTTACAAGTAGCTTTGTCACTTTACTGGCAAATGTCACCATGACAGATAAACACAGAGCACATTTAAAGCATAAGCACTTTAGCTATTGTGGGTTATGAATAACAGGGTTAGTTTAGTTAGTTTACTAATATTTAATATTTTGTGTTATTTTAATATTGCGTTGACATTTCAAGTTTTTAGTTGGGGATTGTTAGCAATATTATAGTCACACACTCACTAAAAACGCTCACGGACAGCGAGTGTTTGATTATAGTATAGAAGTACATTTTTTCATGTAATAATAAGTGCCATGGGAAAAATATATAATAAATGATTCAATATTATAATGCTTGTTACGCCATACGGTTCCCACACGGCGACAACGTGACTCACTGAGTCACCCAATTTTCCCGATAACCGATTGCCGGACTCCCACGAAAGTGCTGAGTGAACATTATCGACTTTGGTGAGAATCCAGGTGCCGCAAGTGTCTTATGTTTTCCGTCGCGGTAGCGTAAGGTCGTGTGATCGATCTGGATCAATAAATTAAGTTAGTTATATGAACCTCACTGTATCTGCACCTTAAAGAATACTGTTAAGAGACATTAAAGTTCACTTCGAAAATCAAGTGTTCGTTTCTTGAAGAGTCCCTCCGGCGGCCCTAGCTCGTTTCTGGCGCAGTCGGTTCTTGTGGACATTATCAGTGCGTGCCTCCAACTTCGAGTGCTGTGCTGTGCTGAGAGTCGTTCGTCGACGCAACGTCTACAAGGAGAACCTACGAGTGGCCGAGTGACCGGTAGCAGCAGCGGACAACGGCATCACACATCGATCCGTCAAGTTCCACTTGCGATGCAGATACTTGTACTGTGAGTTTAGAATTAAGAAGTTACATGAATCCTATTGGTTGCCAACCCAATCAGCTACACCTATGATATCCTAGTTAACTTAGCTGTCAAACCCATTTGCAGCCCTATTTTAAGTTACTTTTGTCCTAGATAGCAAGTAGTATTTTAACCAAAATTTTTCACCCACGCGCAGATCGTGTTAGTAAGCCCGATTCGTGGCGAACGCACAGATTCCATAGAGATCTATCACCTTTAGGAGATATTTTAGAAGACGAAAGCGTAGAGATGGCGAACTCAGGTAACGATGTTACTGAACGCAATGTAGATAAGATTGATCAAATTTGGAAAGCCTTGAGATTAGTACCAGAGTTTGATGGAAATTCAAATGTACTTATCAGATTTTTAGACATATGCGACAAATTAATTTTAACGTATTCTGATACAACCCCCGGGAATGACCTTAACAATTCAGCCATTTTAAATGGGATATTAAATAAAATAACTGGTCGTGCCGCCACTACTTTAACAGCGAACGGCATTCCAACTAACTGGAATGGCATCCGAAATGCATTAATAAATTCATTTTCAGATCATAGAGATGAATCTGCTCTGTATACTGACTTATCCATGTTAACGCAAGGTTCCGATACCCCCCACGTTTTTTACGAACGAGTTCAAAATTTATTAAGTACAATAATGACCTATTGTGAGTTACATGAAACATTACCTACTACGGTTTCCGCCAAGCGTGAACTGTACAAAAAATTAGCCCTTCAAACGTACACTAGAGGTTTACATGAACCCCTCGGGTCGCGAGTGAGATGCATGCGACCTGAAACCTTAGAAAAAGCTTTAGAATTTGCACAGGAGGAGTTAAATGTCCTTTACTTAAAAAACAAAAAGCCTCAGATTCCCTTTACATCTACAAAACCGGCTCAATTTTTAAAACCATTTAACTTTAATCGATTTAACGTCCCTCAAATGATGCCCCATAACCCGCAAATTCCGATGAATATTTTCAACCCACCACGATCTAACAATAATTCCAACTTCAATTCTCAATACCCTGCTAATCAAAACCCAAGTGTATCTAAATTTACCCCGCCTTCCCAGCCCCATGTTGCTCCTTATGGGCAATGGCCTTCAAGGACCCAACAAATGATGCGAGCTTTACCACGATCGAATATGACCACCGGGTTTAGAGTCCCGCCTCGCCCAGGTGTTCAACAAAATTATCCAAAACCCATGAGTGGCGTCAGTCATCCAATTGCTAGAAATTTGCCCCCTACCCCACAAAATGGACAATATCAAATTAATATGAATGATTCGTTTGACCCCTACTACCAATATAATGATGACGAGTATTGCCCCGACTATTACTATGACGATTTTTGTGACCAGCACGCGACCTTGTACGAAAATGAAACTTCCGATCAAAATTCGGAAACTGATGAAAACCAACAGGAAAATTTTTCTTCGAAGCCTCAACAGACATCCCCCAAATAGAACTTAACCTACAAGATAAGCGACAGCTTCCGTACATACAAATTGCCAATCCGCCTTTAAAGCTATTAATTGACACAGGTGCGAATAAATCTTTTATTAGCCCAGAAGCCGCGGAACAATTTTTCTCAAATCACCCATTTAACTATGACCCTTTTGTTGTCACAAACATTCACGCAACAACCCAGAATGATTTTTCAGTTATAGTTCCCTGTTTCTCTGAAATCAATGATAATAAACCCATAAAATTTTATATATACAAATTTCACGAATATTTCGACGGATTAATTGGTCTCGATTTATTAGAACAATGGCGATCTAAAATAGATCTCAATTCCCGCTCATTACGAACAGAATTTGCTGACAATCCGATTCGTATGTATGAGTCACATAACTTAAAGCTAACTACAATTACAATTCCCGCACAGTCCAGTCAAATGATTGAAGTGCCAGTTAATATTTCTCATGGTGACGTCTGCATAGACTTTCAAACTATGTGTGGATGTTACATACTGGATTGTGTAACTACCGCAAATAAGAATCATGCTTTATTAGAAATTTTTAACCCCACCCAGGATGAGATTAGTTTTAATTTTACAAAGCCATTAAACGCACATATATTTAGCGAAAGAAGTTGTCCGATACCGAATGTAACACTTGCCGACAGCGAGGGCAAGGCCGAGCGTTTCCGAGAAGTGCTATCGCACTTGCGCACGGATCATATGAATGACGAAGAGCGAACCAATTTGCTTACTCTTTGTAAAGATTATGCCGACGTGTTTTATCTCGACAATGAGCCATTGACCTTTACGAGTAAAATTAAACACAGAATTAAGACAGTTGACGAAATTCCCGTACATAGTAAAACTTACAGATATCCGTACGTAGGCATGAGGTTCAAAATCAAATTAGGAAAATGCTCGATCAAGGCATCATTAGGCCTTCATCGTCAGCCTGGAATGCACCCATATGGATTGTACCCAAAAAAAGTGATGCGTCTAAAAAAATTAAATGGCGATTAGTTGTAGATTTTAGGAAACTCAATGAAAAAACAGTCGATGACAGATATCCCATTCCCAATATTACAGATATTCTTGATAAACTTGGGAAATGCCAATATTTCAGTACATTAGATCTAGCCAGTGGTTTCTATCAGGTAGAAATGCATGAAGACGATATCCATAAAACCGGTTTTAGTGTTTGCGATGGAAATGGTCATTTTGAATTCCTACGTATGCCTATGGGACTGAAAAATAGTCCATCCACATTCCAAAGAGTGATGGATAATGTTCTCAGAGGTCTACAAAACGTTATATGTACAGTCTACCTAGACGACATTCTTGTCTTTTCCACATCGCTTCAGGAACACATGATAAATCTTAAGAAAATCTTTGATAGGCTTAGAGAATCAAATTTTAAAATTCAAATGGACAAATCGGAATTCCTGAAACACGAGACCCCTTACCTAGGACATGTTATCACTCCAGATGGCGTGAAGCCAAATCCAGATAAAATCTCTGCAATACTAAAATACCCTATCCCTAAGACGGCCAAACAAATTAAAGGATTTCTAGGACTACTAGGATACTACAGACGCTTTATCCCGGATTTTGCTCGTCTTACAAAGCCAATGACGTCATGTCTCAAAAAAGGCGCCAGGATTACACTTACACCTGACTATGTAAAATGTTTTGAACACTGTAAGACCCTTTTGATTAATGACCCTATTCTACAATATCCCGACTTTTCCAAAGAATTCATCTTGACTACAGATGCTTCGAACTTGGCCATTGGAGCCATTCTTTCCCAAGGACTAATAGGTTCAGACAGACCAATATCGTACGCCTCTCGTACACTTAATGAAAGTGAAATTAACTATTCGACAATTGAAAAGGAACTATTAGCAATAGTATGGGCTACAAAATACTTCAGACCTTACCTTTTCGGTCGTAAATTTAAAGTTGTTACAGATCACAAGCCCCTTCAATGGCTGTTAAATCTCAAAGAACCAAATTCCCGGCTCACTAGATGGAGACTTAAATTATCAGAGTACGACTTTACCATAATTTACAAAAAAGGTAAAAATAATACAAATGCAGATGCCCTATCTCGAATAGAAATTCACAATGAAGAACTAGATTCAATGATAGTTAATTCCCCTTCACGACGATCCTCTATATCAACTATTACGGCACCTGACGATAGACCCATTATCAGTCAGTCATCAACAGATACTGCCCCCAGTCTAAGACCCTTACGAAGTAATTCTTCAACTGACACTGCGCCTAGCCCAAGAACTAATTTATTTAGTCCACCCCTCTTTACAAGCTCACAAGACGACAACGAAATACAAAATATCTTTCCTGCATCTACAGCACATACAAGCGTGGAACACCCGATTTTAGATATTCCCATCTCAGACGACCCATTGAACAAATTTAAACGACAGCATATCATAAAAATAATGGAAGGTATCATCAGAAATAAACCTAAAGTAATTACACCTTTTGACACTTTCCAGAAAACGATAGTTTGTGTTTCTAAAACTAATTTGGAGAATGACCTAGTTTCTATCATTCAGGAACACGTCAACCCCAAAATTCGCACAGCCATTTTGGTTCAACCTATCGATAAAATGTTTACAATTGTCCCTATTTTGCAACGTACCTTCAAAAACTCTTCCATGAACCTAATTATGGTAAAACATGAAACCCAAGATATTACCGAACCCATAAATCAAGAAGACATAATTTCCAAATACCATGTTGGAAAAACCAACCATAGAGGTATAAATGAAACCTACCTAGCCCTATCCCAACGCTATTATTGGCCTAAATTAAAAGAATCAATTACAAGACATATAAATCAATGCGCTATATGTAACTGCGCTAAGTATGATCGCGTACCAATGAGACCTGAATTTAAAATCGTTCCCCCGCCCTCCAAACCGTTTGAACTTGTCCATGCCGACGTATTGACAATTGACCACGAAAAGTATTTAACATTCATAGATGCCTTCTCGAAGTACGCACAAGCGTACCGTCTACCTGATGGCACGGCTCCGAATATTGTCAAATCACTCATGACACTTGGTACTCACCATGGTTTTCCAATAACGTTAACCACGGACAATGGAACTGAGTTCACGAACCAATTAGTAGGAGAATTTCTAAAATTCCATAATATTCAACATCATACTACAGCCCCGCATACACCAAATGAAAACGGGATGATAGAAAGATTTCACAATACACTTTTGGAACACCTGAGATTACTTAAAATTCAGCATAAGAATGAGCCTGCTCAAAATTTAATCCCCTACGCACTTATTGCGTACAACAGTTCAATTCACAGCCTAACTAAATGCAGACCTTACGATCTATTATCCGGACATTTTGACCCTAGGAACCCGACTGACTTGAACTTGACCGAGAGACTTTTACAACAGTACATGCAACAACATAAAGGAAAAATGGAAACTGTATACAAAATTATTCACGATGAATCATTTTCTAACCGCATTGAAATGATGAATAGACGGAATAGCAATAGAGAACCGGAAACAAATTACGATCAGAACCAAGAAATATATATAAGAAATCCCTCTGCGCTGCGTCTAGACAAAAATTAGCACCGCGCTATACATGCGACAAGGTCATATCTAACTCACCCATACATATATATACCTCCCGAAAACGAGGACCAATAGCGAAAAACAGACTTAAACGGACAAAAAAATATATGAACTCTAAATTGTTACAGGACACTAACTCTCGTGGCAACCTTGACCCGGGCCCGAGCCGGCCATCCACCGACACTTGACAACATACAACTTGACAGCCTCTCTGACGGACCTGGTATTTTACTGTTCAAATTGGGATCAACGAAAATTATATCTCATTACCATGTTTTCATACAAGAAATCGACCTTGACCAAATTCAAAGACAAATAGAACTGGTACAGATCCAATTATCGGAAGCTGCAAACAAACTCCCTAACCAAAATTTCCCGCTTTTTAAAACCCAAATCCTATACTTATTTTCTAAATTAAATAAAACTATGCTACAGTTAGAATCCTTTGAACCGAAACGTATCAAACGTGGTCTCCTTAATCCTCTCGGTACCCTTATTAAAAGTGTGACTGGTAACCTGGATAACGATGACGCATTACGATTAGAAAATGCTTTGGCTATCTTTCGAAAAGATAATCAAGCAATTTCTACAAGTTTTAATAAACACATCAGTTTGTACAAAGATTTGACTATCCAACAAACTCACATTCTAAATAATTTAACTTACAACCAAAATAGGCTAGAAAAAGCGGTTGCACATAGGGCTTCCAAAATTACGGAAATATCAATTACGTTATTGATAACGGATTTATTTTAAAAAATTACGTAATTACGGAATTACGTAATTTTTCCTATTTCAGTTAAAAGAGTTATACTCGTTATATTTTCAGTAGTATTAATAAAAACAACAACTTTTCAGGCATTATTAAAGTTTTATTATATTACTGATATTATGATATGATGATATATGAACTTGGTAGTATAGTGTTCTGGATGACTGCCGACTGACCACTAAACGCTTTCTGTTTCAAATATCATCCTTCTAATTCAATAAGGGATTCCCCTATAACTTATAAGTCCTTTATGTACTCTGTAGGCAATATTGATCCTTATTCCGTTTGTGAAAGAACGTATTATTGTTCAATATTAATTTTTTGTGAGGTTATCAACTCGAGCCTAACGGGGAATTACCGAGTCCTGTACCAAACACAACTAATTAAAGTAGGCTGAAGGCGGGAAAATCCCGTGCCCGCCAATGTCGAATATGGTAAAAGTGTATCGTGTGGACGTGTCTTAGCAAAAACATTACTAATAATGTTAAAAAATAATATTTTTTAATGTACAATCGGATATGATACTGAAAGTAAAAAATAACGTAATTACGGATTTTAACATTTGAATAACGTATTTATGAGAAGCCTAAAAATCATCCGTAATTACGTTATTACGTAATTCCGTAATTACGGAATGGAAGCCCTACTCCGCGTGTCTCGAGCAGCTGTGGCTGCATCTCACGGTAGCGAAACATACATGTATTATAGGTACAGCGTACCGGCCGTCTGATGTTCCGGTTACTTCGGCGCTCAGCTCCGTGGCCGACGTGTTGATGGAATATTTGCCTACGGTGGACTATGTTTTTTTCCTCAGCGACTTTAATGTTGATATAATCACTAATGGTAGTAAAATAACTGATCTTTGTAACCAATTTGGGTTGAGTCAATTGGTTAAAGAGCCAACAAGAATAACGAGTAAATCAAGTACACTATTAGACATAGTGCTGACAAATGCCGGTAGGCTTTGTAAACAGGTAACGGTGCGTCATAATCCAGATATCAGTGATCACGGGTTGGTCGTTTCACGGTTTAATATTCCAATATTGCGGCCCCTTTCACGAATTTTAATTTACAGGAAAATTAATGACCTTGACCTTGAATCTTTTGGAGCTGATCTGGAGATGCTGGATTGGGAACGTGTAGTCTTTGAACGTTCTATGGACGATAAGGTACATGAGTTTGTTCATATCCTTTCGCAGCTGTGGGACCGGCACGCGCCGCTGGTGGAGCGGCGGGTGGGCGCGGCGCCGCGGCCGTGGCTTACAGGCACCGTCCGCCGCGCTATGGTGTTGCGCGAGCGGGCCGGCGCGCGCGCCGCCGCCGCCCCGCGGGACTCTGGGCCGCACCGCTACTACCGCCAGCTGCGGAACCATGTAACCGCGATGGTGCGAGCCGAGAAGCAAGCGACGTTCACACGTGAGATTAACTTGCACATTAATAATTCAAAAAGAATGTGGAATGGCGTGAGAAGGTGTATTGCTAGTAAGGAGGCAAGGAATGAAATACCACAACATCTTAATAACCCGGATAAGATAAACGAAATGTTTATTAAACTCCCAACTACGTTTCCGGTCCCCGGGCAGCTACTGAATCACTACTTGTCATCCGATCATACATGCGGAAGTAAATTTTCGTTTACAACTATTGACGAGAAGCAGTTGCTCAGTATCATGAAAAACATAACGACTAACGCTGAGGGCATTGACGGTATTTCTATAACTATGATTAAACTAACACTACCAAGGACAATTCCGGTTTTACTTCATATTGTTAACACTTGTTTGCTGGAAGGTTGTTATCCTGCTAGTTGGAAAACCGCTATAGTTACACCACTACCAAAAAAAGAAGAAGTAAAAGATTATGGAGATTTGCGGCCAATCAGCATTCTGCCAGCAATGTCAAAAATTTTAGAAAAGGCCATAAACAAGCAGTTACTTTCATACCTTGAATGCGCGAATATTATTCCAGATAATCAGTGCGGGTTTAGGACAGGACGCAGTACTGAGACTACTTTATTACAAGTAACGGACGAAATAATTCACGCTACAGACCAAGGTTTCGTGTCTATTTTAATTTTATTAGATTTTTCAAGGGCGTTCGATTGTTTGAGTTATGATCTTTTGTTATGTAGGTAAGTTACGTCACTATGGGCTGGATAATGTGGCGCTAAGGCTCCTATATAATTACCTGACAGGTCGCAGGCAAATGGTGAAATGTTTGACTAGAGACGGGAGATTGGCCTACTCGGCACCTGCGAATATAACTCGTGGATGCCCGTAGGGGGCATGCATTTCTCCCCTGCTGTACGCAGTGTACACGGCAGACCTGCCGAGCGCCGTACGGCACGCGCGCTGCGAGATGTTCGCGGACGACACGCAGTTGCTGCTTTCGTTCGCTCCCGCCGATGCCGCGCGCGCTGTGCGGCAGCTCAATGAGGACCTGCAGCGGGTGTGGGAGTGGGCTCGCGACAACGCCCTTTGCCTGAACCCGGGTAAAACTACCGCTATCATTTTCGGCCCCAAAAAGTCCATCCAAGAAGTGCTCTCGTTTGATCTCCGATTACAGCTAAATGGTACCGATATACAGTTTGTGAATTGTGCTAGAAATTTAGGTTTGCTTATGGATTCGGAACTTAAATTCGATAAACACGTTAGTCTAAAAGTTAAAAATGCTATGTATGGGCTTAGGTCTTTATATAAAATAAGTGACTTTCTTAGCCCTGAAGTGAAACGAACTTTAGTTGAATCTTTGATACTCTCGCAATTTAATTACTGCGATACAGTTTATGGCCCGTGTATCCGCAGGAAAACTAGTCAGCGTATACAGAAAGTGCAGAACTCCTGTATTAGATTTAGTGAGCGTCTCGGACGTCGCGATCGTATCACTCCGGCGCTTAATCGACTGGGCTCCCTGAAGATGTCCGCGCGGCGTCGGCTGCACCTCGCGTGCGCGACGTTCCGCGTGCTGGCGCAGCAGTCGTCGCGCGCGCTGCGGGACAAGCTGCGGCGCGCGGGCGCGGGCGGCCGCCAGCGTCGCGCCTCGCACGCTCGGCTGCTGCTGGCGCCCGCGTACCACACTGCCGCTTTTAGGGGTTCGTTCCGATACGCAGCCAGTAAGTGTTGGAATGATATTCCTCCGCCAATACATAGGGCGAAGAGTATCCAACAGTTCAAGTCCAAGCTTAAAATCTTTTATATGGGTTACCAAAAGCAATTTGTAGATGTTAATGTTGTGAGCCCGCTAAGGGATGCGTCCATAAAGTGTAAAGTTTAAAATTTAAATTATGAATATAATTATAAGAAAGGTTTTGTCACGTAATATTGTTTCACATTTGTATTTATAAGTGAGCTTAGTTTTATGCAACCTGCTAGCTAATAAATGTACCTATTATTATATTATCTCTCCATGGCTGACCACGGGTGAGCTCAAATTCAGCTTTGCTGTGCTCACGCCCTTTTCATTACCGCAATTTATATAACCATTCTGTATGAAAATGTCTAAATGTAATGAAATAAATGAATTTGATTTGATTTGATTTGATTGATCATCTCTCCCTTTCCGCCCACATACGGTTCCTGTAGCAGTGCTACTTCGCAGTTACCGTTCCGCATGGCCTGGTGGAATTCAGCTGTAACCAGCTTTGCCCTTTGCAGATTGGCTTGCAGGAACTTCGTCTTGTAGGGGGCGGTGAGGGGGAGGTTTGCGTGTTGTTCGCTGGTACAACTGTGTCAACAACAATATGCCACTCTCGACCGTGCTATGGTGTCCCATTTCTGACGTTCTTTGCAGTCGGGGCTAAACGCCTCATGCTGTACCTCCGTCGGTTCCTTGCCTGCCCTGGTGCAGTTGATACACTTTGGTGTCTCAGGATTTTCCGGGCATTTGCCGGGTCCGTGGCAGGTCAGGCAGAAACGACAGTTGGTGCCCGCTTCCTTGCACAACGTCCTTGTGTGTCCGTAGGCCAGACATTTAGAACACTGTACGAGGGGCGACTGGTCTTCCACTTTTTGCCTTTGGATGCCGATGTAGACTTTTCCAGTCTCCACAAACCTCTTCCAGACAGCCGGTGGAAGCTCAAACACCAGGTGACAGCAGTGAGGGTTTCGAGCTTTCCTGCGATACCGGAGTTTTATCTGAGTGGGGTCCACGTTTAGGCCCCCCAGCAGGTGGTGGTTTTGAAATAACAGCATTTGCGGTAGGTCCTCGTCGTTAAGGTAACTGACGACGTCCCTGATGCAGATTAGGGGGTTTCTCATTTGCGGATATTCCGCATTGAGTTTCCCTTCTGTTATCTTTCTGAGCAGCTCGAGGTCTCTCTCGCTGGCACAGCTAACCACCACCTTTTGGTTCTTGGCCTTTCGTACCCGCTCGATCCTCAACCCGGTAGACTTCACGTCACAGACTTTGTTGAATTCTCTCAGGACACTATCGCTGGTCTTTGTCGGGTCCTTGGACGATAAGATCGCGGTGTGGTTGGGGGTGCCGGCCTGCTTCGGGAGCGCTGCCTTCTGGGCGTATGTGCTTGGGCCGTGGGCTACCATTGTCCGCTGTTGCGTGACCTCCTTACTCACTTCACTGACCGACTGTTTAAGTTCGGCCAGTGCCATCTCCGTGTTCAAGGTTGAGACTGGGGCTGAGTCGCGTTCCTTTTCGGTCCTTATTTCCTCCGTTAAGGTTCTGACAAGCGAGCTCATTGCTTTCATCCTCTCCCTGATGTCGGTTAACTCTTCCGATGGTTGTGTTGCTGTTTCGGGGTCTCGCCGGCTCTTAAGTTCCTCGGTGGAGTGTGTGAGGAGGTCAATCCGCTGCGTGAGCGTGCAGATGGCCTCCTTCAGCTCTGGGTCCTTTGGTGGCTGACTTTGCGTCTCCATTACCTTTGGCAACATTCCCTCGATGGTCTTCGGGATGGTTGCCGTGGCACTCGCTAGTGCGTCCATGGTTTTCCTCATTTGGTCTATCTGGTTCGAGACCCTATTCACCTGGACGGACAACTTTGACACTTGTTCTGCCACCTTGCTGACGTTGGCTGGGTTTTCCTGGGCTCCGTTGCCTTTGCCTAGTTTCTCCACCGCCAATTTAACCTCTTCCACCGAGGTTCTTATTTCACGATCTTTTGGAAAGGAGTGGCCGTCTCGTAGCCCAACCAATCCCTCACCGACTCTGTCTGTTGCAGAGTTCTGGTGGCTAGGTCTTTTAGCACTCGCAGTTCGGCCACCACCTCCTGCCTCACCACCGCCATTTCCTTGGCATGCTGCCTCTCCATCCGGACCACTTCTCTCGCGCTTCTGGACCTTTCGCGCTCGAGGTTGAACTTGTGTCTGGACCGGGAGTCGGATAGCGACAAAGCTGTCTCATATAGGGTCTGCATGCAGTCAAGAGCGATTGCTTTGCATTCCCGCTTCATCTTGCCCGCAGACTCCAGAGCATCCTTGCCTTCTAGCAGCTTCGCATTAGCCAGCTTTGTCGCCATGTCCATCTCCACTCCCGGGCCTCTTCCACTTCGCGGCACGAGGATGCTGACCCTACCCACTGATGACCCCGGGGACATCGAGGCATTGGAATAGCCCTCTTCGTCTAGGTCTCGCTCGGATGTGCTTTCCCCGACGTAGGACTCGAGTGTTTCCATGTCCGCGATGTCGTCCGGGTCCGGAGTGGGGGTGGCTGGCGCTGGATCTTTGGCCGCTGCCGCCGCTGTTTCCTTTTGCAGAACTTTCTCCCTTAGCGATTTTCCCGAAGGGGGGCCTTTTTTCGCTGCGGGGGGTGCCTGGGTCCTGCTCGTGGATTCCTCGGTCCTTGCTTCCCTTTTTGGGGGGGGGGGGTGGGCTTGGTGGGCATTTTTATTGGGGCTGTTACTTTGGGGAGTTAGTTTTTAAGGGGAGAGGGGGTTGGTTTGAGGGTAGATTTGATGGGGGTGGTGTGGTATGGGGACCCTGACCCAAAGAGCGGGAGTGGGAGATTTTTAATCGGGCCAAATTAAAGGGCTTGACCTGCTGTTTCGTTTAAGCCCAAACACGAGGGTCCTACTTGTTCTTGATCCCGAGTTATGGGCCGCGTGGGTGAGGTATGTGAATCCGGGGGGGGGGGGGACTGCTTCCCGTGAGACCTTGGGGGGGGAGTTGGAGAGGTTGGGGGTTATATGAAGTAGCCAAAGAAAAAGGGAAGAGGGGATTTTTGTTGGGGCCAATTTTGCCCCGGCCCGTCGCGGCCGTCGAAGTCGAAACTAGAGCTGTCAGCTATTTGAACCGTCAGCTACTAGAAACGAGGTCGGCAGCCCGGCGAGCGCGTGGCGTGTCGTCGCGTCGGATGATGCAATAATAGTTGCACTTGCATCGGCCGCTACTGTCCAGCTAGCTAGAGCCCTCTGCGCCGTCTATGACTGGGCAGCGAGGGGTCTACAGCCGGCTAAGTCGCGTGGCGTCGAGCGAGTGTTAGCTATATTCGTATTTAAATCGGGCGACATGAGTGATATAACGAACTTCCGTCCCATTTCCATACTACCGGTTTTAAGTAAAGTCTTTGAGAAACTAATGCTGAATGATATGTTAGGTCACTTTAATAGAAATAAACTACTTAATAGTAACCAGTTTGGGTTTACCAGAGGTCGATCAACAATTGATGCGGCATCTGTTCTCATTAAATACATATATAACAGTTGGGAGAAATCTTGTGATGCGGTAGGAATATTTTGTGATCTTTCCAAAGCTTTTGATTGCGTGGATCATTCGACCCTTATTTTAAAATTAAAACACTATGGATTGTCCAATAAAGCTTTAAGTCTTATGTCTTCTTATCTAAGTGACAGAACTCAAACAGTGGTTGTAAACAAAACGCAATCAATTGGAGCTACAGTGAAACTAGGTGTGCCTCAAGGCTCCATTTTAGGTCCTTTTCTATTTCTCGTTTATATAAATGACTTACCACCAACAGTAGATAAACTTTGTGATATTGTGCTTTTTGCTGATGATACTTCATTAATTTTCAAGGTAGATAGAAAGTCCGTAGACTACAGTATGATAAACGCCATACTAGTTAAAGTACTTAATTGGTTTACTAGTAACAATTTACTACTAAATGCTAAGAAAACTAAATGTGTTAGGTTCGCTTTGCCTAATGTTAAACCGGTAGATTCTAGTATTTTTATAAATGACGAGCGTCTGCAAATGGTAGATAAGGCAGTTTTTCTAGGCATAACAATAGATAAAAATTTGCAATGGGGTCCCCATATAGCTGTACTGGCAGGTAAACTAAGTTCGGCAGCTTATGCCGTTAAGAAAATTAGACAGCTAACTAATGTTGAAACAGCTCGCTTAGTTTATTATAGTTATTTCCATAGTGTCATGTCGTACGGTATTCTGGTTTGGGGTAAGGCAGCTGAAATACAAACTATATTTGTTTTACAAAAAAGGGCCATTCGTTCTATTTATAACTTAAATTCTCGTGACTCCTTAAGAGAACTATTTAAAGAAATTAATATCTTAACTGTAGCATCTCAATTTATTTATGAGAATATTATTTATGTTATTAAAAATTTAGATTCTTTCACCAAAAATTCTGATATACATAATTTAAATACAAGAAATAAAAATAAAATTGCTATTCGAAAATTCCGCGTACGTAAAGTATATAAATCATTTGTTGGTCAATGCATTCATTTCTATAATAAATTACCTGACGTAGTTTTAAAGTTACCCTTTTCAGCACTTAAAAATTACTTGAAAAAGTCGTTAATGTCTAAAGCGTATTATAGGGTCGAGGATTATCTAGCAGACAAAAATGCATGGCCTAAACTCGAAACTTAGTCAATAATAATTTGTTCAAATGTAAAACCTTTATCTTGTCTAGGGGACACTGTTGATGTAGGAAAACATGTCGAAACTTTGTTTATTATTAATTTTTTTGTTTTTGCCTTTTTCTCCGTCTATATCTCTCCTAATATTTTTGCCATGTTTTCCTGCTGATCTACGCATGATATTTGATATTATATTTAAATTAATATTTATAGCTTTATATAATACTAGACTAAGTTGTATCATTGTAATAGGAAATATGGTTAAAAAAATGACTGACTGCTGAGTTTCTTGCGGCGTTTCTTCTCGGCAGTGGTCTCCTCTTGGGAAGCGCTGGTAGACTCCTGACATGTAAAGGTGCCCGTGCGGCCTACTTACTGAATAAATGACTTTTATCTTTATCTTATCTTTATTCTACGGAATTTTTTTTTTTGAAGTTTGGGATGTGCTAGCTTTGTGGGGAGGGTTTGTACAGGCAAGATAGGGGTATCGGAGGGTAGGGAATTTAATAAGGAAACTAATTATATACAGCAATCAAGGTTCTGTTCTAAAATTAAGGTATAAAAACGGTGTGACCTAGTTAATCTAATTATAGCAATTTTTTGGGCCCGTGGAGTCTCTCCGGTTGCTCCTGTGGGGCTGGGTTTCTGCTCCGGATGCTGATTGGGGCACGGTGAGTCTCCACAAGGGTTGAGGGAAGGGGTGGGGTGTTTAGATGGGCGTAAAACATGCGTCGAAGTGTCTCGGTACAAAATGTATCGCTTTCCCTATGGTCGGAAATATGGCGATAATTCGGCGAGTTTTGTACGTAGCGGGATGGGGTGTGTATCGACTTACTGTGCTGTCCTTGGGCAAACCTGGGAGCCGAGAAGATCACGTCCTCACAGCAATTTCCGGCGGCCGTCAACACACACTTTAAGTCACTGCCAAGGGCGAAAAATAGTTAAATTTTGGAAAAATACAATAAAATTTTCACCCTCGGGTAGCCTGTAACGCGCCGAATCACCGGACACTTCAAACGATGTTTTACACAAATAAGTTAGTTATTTTGCGGATTAGGTGCGGAGCGACTCAAAAGCGTGGCACTCGCACTGGCAGACGGTTTGCGACAGGTAAGTAGGTTACTATCGGCAGAAAAGTAGGTTAATCACAATTAGGGAAAATATGCATTGGGGCAAATAATGTTAGGTACTACAAATATAGGACAAATTACAATATGCCATACAAAGTTAGGAAAAATAATCATTAGGATTAACGATCATTATGCTTACCGATAATTATGACACATGACTATTATGGCATATAACGTTAGGATGAAGAATCAATATGGCAAGTGATGTTAGGCAATAAAACATTATGGAAAAAAAAAACATCCATACGATGTTAGGAATCCTAAAGATAGGCCATGTGAGCGTTAGGACAAGTGATCATTATGACATACAACGTTAGGAAATACAAAAATAGGTTAAAAAAACTTTAGGGATTCAGATATAGATCCCAAAAGATCACAAAAAACAAATACCTCCTCTCACACACCACGCAAATACAATAGTGTTAAACGCACTTATTTTTACAACTTTAATTAGGTATTAAGTACCTGGGAACGGACGAGTGTCGGTCGAGTGTTTAACACAGATTATAGGATATGTGTTTAACGACTTCACCGTCCACTGACCACAGATTATAGGAGTGACGAAATATGAATCGTCACGATATCGATTCAGATTGATCGTAACGACGGTTCGTTCCGTATGGGGCCCTTTAGATAGATAGTCACGCCATCTGAATTTTTGAAGTGTAAAAACATGATTGTTATCATGAGTTTCAGATAGATGTCATTGCATGCATTTTATAATTAAATATCATTCAATTAGCAATATTCTGTCATTGAAAATGAAAACAAAAGTTACTTTTATTTTGAGATAATAATACGAATTATTTAATTTTACTAGATCTGAGGCCCGTTTCACGAAGCTACAAGTTACAAATTACAAGCGGAAGTCTCTTTCTAACTCCTTTTGCTAGAAAGAGACTTCCGTTTGTAATTTGTAACTTGTAGCTTCATGTAACGGGCCACTGGTAGAAAATGTTCTTATTAGATAGGTATTCTGCAATAAAAAGTTTTAGTGACCAAAGCATACCAAACTAATATAAAAATTATAATATCACAGATTAAATAAAAGTTACTCCGTCCTTAACGCGATAAACTCGAATTAAATAGTCATACAGAAACGGCCGAGAGGCGTTTTCTATTTTTTATTGCAGATCTCTAAAACCCATAAACTTTGAAGCCCGAACGAACGATAAAGGAGTAGGTGTGAACTAATAAACACCTTAATTACAGCCTAGAGATCCATTGTAGTTTACAAAACAGGTTATTTAATTATTTTTTCTACTCGCGTACTATAAACCGCTAATATTGATATCGTTAATGGTGTCAGAATACCACCTATAGCGTAACCGAAGAGTAAAAACAATTCTATAATTAGCGTTGCCATGGTAATAACAGTGCTATAATTTATTATAGCATTGTTATTACCATGGTAACGGTCATTCCGGATATCAGTCTTGGCGTTTAGTTAACACTTGACATCCTAATAATTTGTATATAAACCGTTAAAAACATTTTAACACCAATTAAAATTACGTATATTAAAAATAAAATTAATTTTGAGACTAAATGTGTGTTTAAAATAACATTTTTATTCAATTACTAAAAATAGATGGTTAATATCCATCGATTTGTTATTTGGTTACCATGGTTACGTTCAATATGGATATCAACAAAATGGCGTTTCGTTTGGCATTCCAACTTGTTTATGATAAATTGATAGAACTGTTTTTAGTAACTATTAAAATACGCGTGAAATTTGTTAACATTTATCAATCAAATTCACAAACTATTAATGCGCATCGGAATAGTGAAAATTTCTTTGATGATAAGTAATTTGTTAGCAGAAAATCGAGTAAAGTATACGAGAAAATTTAGCGATTGTTTATTTTTATCATTATCATTTTAAGCTTGTAGAAAAAGTTATGTATGCAACGGTTCACAATTAGCTCTTAAGGTACTCGTGCCTGTATTTAGAGCGCTCGCAAGCTCGCGCTCTAACCTCGGCTCTCGTACCTTAAGAGGCTTCATTATGAACCAGTTACATAAATAACTATAAGATGATTAATAGAACTATGGTGTACCGTAATACAGCTAACAGAGTATTAAGAGAATTATAAAGGTACACTTTAGATAACCTCCATTTTATTATTTTCATAATAATTTTACTTTATTTTATTTGCTTGTTTGAGTCACATTTTATGCTATATTTGTCAATTTTGTACGGTTGATTACGTGAGTTAACGTTATACATCTCATTTAAGCTTTTAAACGTAAAACATAGCTTATGTTTTTAGTCAACACACTGATTTTAAACGTTTTTTTAAACGAAATACGCATTATTCACGAGGTGCGTGATTATTTTGCTACTAAATATGTATATGATGATGATGATGATTGGGGACGCGGCCAAGGCAGACGGGCGGTCGAGTGGCTCTCCATTCATTCCGCCCTGTTCCCCTTGATCGAGCCTCAGGTTACCGGCTCGGCGGCGTTCCTATCCAGCACTGATCCCATCTTCTTGTTTTCCTACAGAACACCAGTGCGTCCTGTAAGTTAATGCTTTTAAGTGATTCTACTGATAGCGCATCCTGCCCAAATGTGCGGAATCTCAGTGACGAGTACATTACACACTCGGCCAGGACGTGCTGACTAGTTTCCTCTTTGCCACAGTGTGGGCATCGAGGATCCTGCTTAACTCCAATTACCGTCAGATGTCTGTTGAGTGGACAGTGTCCAGTCAAGATTCCTGTTAGTATACTTAGGTTGTACTTACCAAGATTTAATAGGTACCTTGTTCTGTTCTTATTTACCCTTCCTATCATGAGTTTGGATTGCCGGCATCCCTGTGCTGTCATCCAAATCTCATTTGCCTTTGTCTCTATTCTTCTGGCGATGACTCCCTTTGTTACCATTGCGGATATCGGAAGTGCTGGTTCCGGGCCCAGATATTGTTGGTCCGCCCCTGCTCTGGCCAGTTCATCTGCCTTCTCGTTTCCTATTGCTCCACTGTGTCCTGGTACCCAAGCCAGTGTTACATAGGATGGTGTGCCTAGATTATTCAGTTCATCTCTACATTCCTGCACCAGGGAGGATTTGATTACCGGATTATCTAGCGCTTTCAGTGCTGCTTGGCTATCTGAGTAGATTATAACGTGGCTTTCCGTTATATTGCTTCTTTCTTTGAGACTCTGTGCACACTTCAAGATGGCATACACTTCTGCTTGGAACACACTGGTAAAGCCCCCCAGTGGTATCGTTGTATGCTCATCCGATTCTTGGTTATAAATGCCTGCCCCTGCTCTTTTAGTTGAGGACTTCCATGAACCGTCCGTGAAGCATGTCACTCTGGGTTCCGGTATCTCTGTCTCCCAGTTATCTCTCTCTCCTATATGGATTCTGTATTTCTTGTCGAAGATCTTCCTTTTCTTTATTAGTTCGTTGTTGATCATGAGCATGTTCATGTTTATCATTGACTCCCTTTGTATGCTTGCGTGTCTTTTGTCCATCTCGGATCCAATCCACTCTCTGCTCATTTTTATTCTATACCACTGTTCTGTGGCTCTCTTCTCCGCTTCGAGTTGTACGGGGTTCAGTCCCATATGTATATACTTTGACAGTAAACTTAGATTACCAGTAACATTCCACATATGAAGCAAATAACTTACCTCAGTTAATTAATTTAATAATCCAGTATGGAGGTTGCTGGCCCGCCGTTGCAGTCACTTCACTTGTGTCAAATATTACATTTTGGTACAATTACGCTATGGCCAGTCACGAATAAGTTCGTGCATCGATTAAAAAACGGCAATGGGATTATAATAGGTAACATTGAGTGTAGCCGTGACGTGAACTACTATTCTCCTAGTAGTCGAATTTGAGTGCTTATTTAGTATTAAAACTGTAAAACAGGTCACTCATTCCCTCTTACAAAACCTTTATTCAGCTCTTATAACGCCTATTACCCTTTATACAGCTGTTATAACAATACTATTCAGCTATAAACGGCATTTGTGAACCTAAAGCTGGGTACTGACCAACGTTACGAGGTGTAATGTAACATGTTACACAGCGAGCATTCATGCAGTCAGTACGTAGTATTACGGGGAAACCAGCGAGCAATTACGTACTGACTGCATGAATGCTCGCTGTGTAACATGTTACATTACACCTCGTAACGTTGGTCAGTACCCAGCTTAAGGTGTAAAATTTTGTGCCCATTTAAGAGTCATAAGTGCTGTATAGCTAGCTATACAGCCTTTATACAGCCTGGTTCGACAGCCTATAGAGTAAATGTGAACCAATAAATAGCTATTATACAGCCATTTTTGTTACTTGGGTAGTCAGTGAATACAATATTTCAATATAAGGGTCAATCAACTTTTTTACCCACACATTTATGTCTGTTGCCCACTGTTCTGATTTTAATTTATACTTATTGAATTTTCTGTACAATAGGTTATTATTACTGTTCATATAAGTAGTTATTTAATTTTCAGTACACTAGGTTTTTTATAACAAATATTCAAAAATAAAAGTAAAATAACAATACTAATACAAAAAATATACATTATAAAAACCTAACTTACGAGTGCCGCTGGCAGCGGGACAAGGCTCAAGCTAGGTACCGGTGGTTAGGGCTGCAGAGAGAGGAACCTCCTCACAATGCGTGGCGTGTCAAGGAGTACTGCTTTCTGTATCTGGCCCTTAATCCAGCCATCTAGCGAAAGTCTCTTGAGGTGTTGGTCGAGACTCTTCGCTATAAAACCGTTTGCCGAAACAACTATCGGGACAATGATCGACGAGTCAACATCCCACACGGCGGTCACCTCGTAAGCTATGTCAAGGTACATGCTGAGCTTGTCCTTCTCGGCCTTCACGAGGTTCTTGTCATGCGGGATGATGACGTCGACGAGCACTGCCTGGTGTTGAGATCGATCTGTCAATACGATATCAGGCTTATTGGCGACAATAGTCCTGTCCGTGATGACAGATCGATCCGAATAGAGCTTAGCACGACCATTTTCGAGAACTGGCGCCGGTGTGTACTTATAGTACGGCACTACAGACTCAACAAGACCATATTGAAGAGCAAGTTGCTGATGGATGATCCTGGCCACGAGGTTATGTCTGTGCAATCCCTCAGAATATATTTCCGGTAATTGTTCGTCATTATGACCTCGTCAGCAATTGCACAGACAAAACCTTCCGTTTCCCCAAAGAGATCACCAAACCGTAGCCAGTTCACGGATGCTAAAAAGTCTACGTCGGGCCTTGTTAGGGCCCGGTAGAAGAGTCCGTGTAGCTCCTTCATACGCTCTTCCATACGTTATTGCGATCTTCAGTGCTCAACACCGTTGGTCTGCGCCAGTTTTCGTTTGCCAAGGAGAGAGGCGTGAGGCTCCTGTCTACTGCAACCACATCAAGATGCATCCCACACTCATAGCCAAGAAAATAATTCCTGAGATTGCACACCTCGCGGTTGTGGAGATTCTTAGCATTTAAAATGCCTCGACGTCCACATTTCCTCGGGATGTACAATCTCATGACGAGAGTGAGTGCAACATGCGATGTGATTTAAGCAGTAGACGGACCCTCTTATCCAGGGCGTCCAGCTCAGTCTAAGTCCACCTTAGTATGTCAAAGGAGTATGTGAGCAGCGGCATCACCCAACCATTGAAGGCGCGCACTTTATTAGCCCCCGACAAGAGACTGTTAAGAACTTTTGTCAAGCGGTAGAAGAAGCGCTCTTTCTCTGACTGCTTGACAACGCCGTCCATAATACCCATAGACTGTGACATACCAAAATATTTGTAGGTTTCGACTTCGGGGAGAGATCTGAGAGTCATTGTCTCAGAAAGCTGCAAATTCGATGAATTTACCAGTGGTTTAGTGCGCCGCATACGATTGCATGCGAGCATACTACGGGGCTACAGAGGGAGGAAATAACCTCACTGCGTACCGTGATCGAATGCTGCTCATGTTTCAGACTCTTGAACCAGCCATCACCGTTACCGCCCAACGATTATCGGATCAAGTGCGGGCCATTCAGCGGCTTCGGCGACTGGATCAGTCTGTACTTGATCGGCTACGCCTTGAATCGCTACCTATTCGTACAACCTCCGCTTCATCACGGGACCCTCCTGCTGCGTTATCGGCTTCGATGCCAGTCGCCCAACACGCACTGATGTCAGTGCAGGATGATTCCGTTAGTGACGTTGAGGATTGTGCGAATATAAGCGTAACAAGCCAGGTAAATGAGCAATTGAGGAGGGCTTTGGAAGACGCGATCGCGCAGTATTGGTCCACACCCAACTCTAGGCCTTGTTTACCACGCTTGCCTGCCAGTAAACGAAATTTAGCTCTTATGGGAGCCCTAAACGCCTTGCTGGCGTCATATTTACAAGCCAGCGAGGATATTATCGATACCCACTCAATTTTGTACTGCGGGACCATAGCTGCGTGCTACGTAGCTCGAGTCAAGTTTTCGGACACTGACCAAGCTTCGCGCGCTCGCAGGTCTGTCCCCGCTTGGCAAGTGCAAATTGACCGGCTTATTGATAAGTTTAGGACTCTCATAGGAAAGCTAATCTGCTCCAGGGGGGCAATGAACGCCCCCGATTCATGTGTTTCGTGAACCAGGCTTTTGCTGGGACCGGAATAAGGCCCCAGCATTATATGGCCTGTGTCACGGAACGTATCGACTTCCTGTAGCAGAAAGTTTGCGCGTGGGCAAGCCGTATTCGTCGCTAATATAAAGAGCGTGTGAATAGACACCAGCAAACCGCCTCTTCCAAAGTGATTAGAGGAAGGTGTACCAAAAGTGAAAAGGAACCGATCAAGGAGTGAGCGACGGAAACCTACCGGATGCTAATTTCTAGTGCAGCATCTTGTCGGTGCCTGTCGTGCACGCAGAAGGAGACTGGATTTTAAGCTGGGCAGATATTCGAACATAGGTAATTTAAATTATGTACCTATCTGTCAAGAGCATTTACGCGGTAGACATTCTTCGAGACATTGATTATCGCATATAATAATGTTTTACTGTGCCAAAGATGATTAATTAAAGAAGATGATTAAAGGTATCTGATAACTATTTTTCGTGTTTTTTATTTATTTTATTATTTTTAAATATATTTTTGTATGATAGTATGCTCATTATCGTCATTTAACTCTTCTGCGATTTTGGACACATCTCGAAATTCCGTAAAATAATTTCTGCGATATGGCCACAACACGAAGTGCCTATATTTGAAGTCCAGTACTTTAAAAATTTTGCTTACTTGAATAAAAATTGCACATTCATATTTGAAGCTCTATATAATGAACAACAAAATAACCTAAACCACAGTGTTATTGCCCCAAAACTGAAGGAATTAGACCCTTTTTTCTGCCGCACACTCACTCGCAAAACTTTGATCGGCGATTTCTCTTAATATTGTTTTTTTGAGATGTGCCCGTACTGCCCGTATAGCAGGCACTAGACGACCTAAGGTCTCGGGATCGATATTTGATAACAGTATATTTTGAGAATCCTGTATTCTTTTAACCGTGTGGTCCAACAAATTTTGTAACTCTACTTCGGCACATTTTTCAGTAACAGTAAATTTTTCAGGGTAATACTGTTTCTTGGCTTCTAAAACCTTATGATACGAAGGCAAAACTGGATATTGTTTACTATTAATGAACTCTTTGATTAAAAGGTATTGGTGTTTTGTTAATTTTGCTTCTGTGATTAGCGATAGGATCTCACTTGGATTCACTTCACATTTATGACTATCATTTGGCCCACTAATCGAGGTTGACCAAGTATTTATCAAAGCACTGACGGCCGAGTTATCAATTTTTGAGAGGTCCACTAATCTCCTTCGCTGAGTTCGTTTACTGCAAGACTCAAAATCTTTTTTCAGTCGACCGAGATTTGATGTCATTTCTTGATCAGTAAACTGATTTTCTATCGCAGATACCGACTCATTCTTTGCTATATCTATAGTTTCAAGGACATTTAACCATTTTGCATGTTTTCTGACTAGTTCATATTTATTCCTTGCTGCTTTTTTCCAGTAATCTGCGATCATTTGGATTATGTAATTAACGCGTTTACTTAGAACTTCGATTTCAACGTTTTTAGCTTCCGGCACCATTTCCAAACCTTTCTCTTGTATAATTCGATATTTTTCCATTTGTGATCCTTTTGCAAGATGCCATAGTTCAAATATGTGCATTCATGTTAACTGAACTTGCAAAAAAGAACCTGTAAGAAAGAAAACAAAATACATTAGAAATTGACAAATATCGTAGCATCTTCTACGAACAGCGTAGAGGACGAATTAATAAAACATCTAGCAAAATCTAGCAGAAGATGACTATTGGCTCAGTAACTAGACTTTTATAAATACGCTTTTTAAACAATCAAAATTATTAATCGTACAGCATCGCGTCATTGATAAAACTCAATGGTAATACACAAACAATTTAAATATTTTTATAAAATTAGGTGTCTCGTAGCTCTCAAACATAGGTATATAAAATGTATAGTAAAAACAGCTAGTAAAAATATTATTATTAAAACACATACCTTTGTCATTAATTTTGTTATGGTAATGATAATGTGATGACGTAAACCATGCCCGTAACACGTTATAACAACCGTTCGCCAAATTCAACCACTATCCTAGTTGTCTCGGTGGCTTAGTGGTCTAGCGTAGGACTACCGTGTGGGAGTGCGCCGGTTCAAGCCTGCGCAGTGAATTATCTTTTTGTGTTTTAAATTGTTAGTATTTATTTATTCAATATTAAGTTGAGATGTCAACAGTTGCATATCGGCGAGTCATTCCAGCTCGTGCTTCTAAGGAATGCACACCCGTCCGTGTCTCATACGTAGCTACAATCTCGGAGTACCCACTTGCTATAAAGTGATTATGTGAGATATGTGAAATTATTATTAAGGACATTTATGGAAGTTGTGGTCATTTTGTTGAAGTTTAATTATAGTGTTCTGTTGTTACGACGAAGGGGTGAGTGCTAGTTATTAAGATTAAGACGCAATCACAGTCATTAACGCCATCATCAGAATGTGTTTGACCATCGGTCTCTTTGTTTTAGCCTAAGGATAAGCCCTTCGGAGTTAAGGGAATAACACTTTATACGAGGAACGTCGTCGCTAGCCGGTGGCATTCAGGGTTGGAAGGGAACCCGTTTATTATTAAACCCTCCTGGCGCTCAACATTAGAATAAGGATTAGTTAGCTTACATTAGTGTGATAATTAGGTAGTCAACTTTAGATAAGGATTAGTTAGCTCAAGTTTAGTTAAGTTAGACTTAAATATAGGATAGGTATAAGTATTACTTCTTTATCATAATTATACATGTTATTGCCTTATAAGGTTATTCTGTTATTTGCCACCTCAACCCATAACAATTTCCATGATGATTTAATAGAGTTTATCACAACAAGTTTTTAGAAATCCGTCAACAAACAACTTTCACTTTAATGATCTATTGATAAGACTAATTACGCGGTGTAAGTGTGTTCACTTCGGAGGTCTGAAATAGTACATTGTTGCAGAGGATAGAAAGTACGCGATTTTTGGACGAGTCATATAGAGGGCCGAAACGTAGTTGAGGCCCTCTAGTGTACGAGTCCATAAATTGCACTTTCCACCGAGGCAGACATAGTGCTTTTCACAACTACTGAGAGGAAATAAAATAAAAAATCATATTCAAAACTCAATAGTGTTAGTCAATCGTCGGTTTTTCAAAGGTAGGTAGTATAGAGGCTGTATCACCGCCAATTTTATCATAGATAACTTTTTTTTAATCTGGACCCCTGCCCTGTTCTCGTGGCACTCGAGATTAATAAACTAACATTCGAGATGAAGATGTGAACTCCATATAAAATTGTATTTGTTTCGCCATATCTCCCATCTAGTGGTTCGAGATTAGGGGCCAAGTATGAATTACATTTAAAAAAAAAGCAGTGACATAGTTTTTAGTCTGTGTATCTTTTAGCAAAAATACACCTAATATTTTACGACACAAAATGGTGTGTTCTGATTGGCCGATTTCAATTTTTCATTTTAAGGAGCTGACACAAAAATTTATTGATTGGTATTCATTGGTTCTTAATGTTGGACAACAATGTTCTCAACCAATCAGCAAACACGCCGAGAAAAACATTCTTGGTGTGTCCTTATAAGTGACATTTTGTGACCCCAAACAAGACCATCTATGGCCATATTTCCGAGCAGTGTTGTGAAAAACAATGACCCCGACTCATTCATTCATTCTGGGTCATCTCACACGCCCCCCCCCTTTTTTGGATATGGGGTTGCCTTTACAGGGCGTTAGCCCTTCTAGGCGGTATCTATCGCGGCCCGTGACTACGGGCCGGTCATTGTATGTGGCTGTGCCGTCTTGGCTCTATGTTGGCCTATCTGCGGCTGTATGGTTGCTGCCTATCTTCGGCGTTTGCCTCTCTGCGGCGTTTCTATGAGGGCCTATTGTGGCGTCGGTGGTCCCTGGGTGACAGGAGACTGATTTCTTTGTATGAGCTCCCTTGGTAGAGCTCTCGATCGGTGATCCGGTGGGCGGGCGTGGAGCGGCGCTATCCCTTGTAAGCTGGGATAGCGTGAGTGCATGATCCCGACTGATTATTTCGAAATTATTTATAGTTTTAAGTAGGCTGGTAATTAGTGTGTTATAAGAGAAGTACAAATCATAGCTCGGTTATTGTTGAACACACACACACACACACACACACACACACACACACACACACACACACACACTTACACGTCAAACTTAAACTTATAACACCCCTCTTTTTTGCGTCGGGGGTTAAAACAGATATGAGTCGTTGTGAACGGTCGTCTTATACTAAAAATTCTCCAATTAAACGAACAAAATCTTTAGCTGCCTCGTCAGTAAGCAACAACCAAAGTCAATGTAAGGTTATGTAAGCAGAATCATAAGCTTGAAAGTTGTTCGAACTTCATAGAAATGACACCGGAATCTAGGTTCAATTCAGTCAAACGTTTAAGGTTGTGTGCTAACTGCCTCCAACCGGGTGATCATCAGTCACGCTGTCGCCGAGCTCCGTGCAGCATCTGTAACAGAAAACATAACACAACACATTATTACCCTTACAACAATAACGGTGGTGATGCTAATAATAATTCTAACGGTCATACTGATGGCCCAAATCAAATAAATACTCAACGTAACGATGGGCATTCCAGAGAATATTCAAACTTACCAGAACCCTCCGTAAAAGTTGGCGCTGCTTTGTGTGGTGAAGTGTTGTTGTGTACAGCGGTTGTAAAGGTTGTTGTTCCAAGCGATAACTCTACTAACCTCGCTCGAGCTTTGCTTGTTAGTGGGAGCCAATCTTCGTTTGTCACTGAAAAATTTAAAAACGCATTAAACCAACCCATTTCTAATACAAACAGAGTAATGATTTGTGGTGTCAACGACAATAATTTTAACATTTCTCAGTGTTGTGAGTTAAAAAATAGTTCTAGAATTAATTCATTTAGCACGACAGTGTCATGTCTGGTTATACCAAAAATTACTGACAGCTTGCCTAATTTTGGAATTAGACCATAGTCAACTCAGTCTACCTAAAAACATTGAGCATGCGGACCCAAATTTTTTCCGTCCTTCAGACATTGATTTGCTTCTTGGAGCTGACGTGTTTTGGGATTTGGTTGAAATATACCAAGTTAAGTTGGGGCGAAACAAACCCACTCTTACGCAATCAAAACTAGGTTGGTTACTTTATGGACCTGTTGGTGAATTCACCCAAAAGGCCACTAAGCATGTTAAATGCAATTTCTCTCAGGAGATAAGAGATAGCCTGTCTAGGTTTTGGGAACTTGAAGAAGTACCCAGCTCAACTAAACTTTTGTCAAGCGATGAGCAGTTCTGTGAAAACCATTTTGTTGACAAACTCAGAGCGTCTCCAGAGGAAAGTCTCGGTGATTCGCACTCTGTCGCTAAAAAACGTTTCTTTAACCTTGAAAGAAAATTACAAATGCACAAATACTTAAACAAATGTACTCTGCTTTTATACATGAGTATGAACAGTTACTGCATTAAACTGAAATCCCACGTCCGAACTTTGGCTACTTTCTTCCCCAACACGGCGTAACTAGAGAACGAAGTGAAACAACAAAACTTCGCGTTGTGTTCGACGGTTCGTGTAAGAGTAGCTCGGCTAAGTCGCTAAACGATTTAGAAGTAGTCGGACCAATGGTACAAGACATTTGTTTTCAATTCTTGTGCGATTTCGTCAAAATTTTTTCGTCACCGGTAACATTGAGAAAACTTGCAACTCATTGTTTTGGCTTGGATTAAAACCCAACCCAAAACTCTTAATACTTTTGTTTGCAATCGCGTGCAGGGGATTCGCGAGCTAACCGATCAGACTGCTTGGCGGCACGTACCGGCTGACCTGGCGTCAAGGGGCATTAAATGTCAGGAACTAAAAGACAGTAATCTCTGCTGGACTGGGCCTCCTTTCCTTCTCCACGGTGAAGACGAATGGCCGAAGATGTCGTCCATCGAAGCTGCTTTACCTGAAACCAAAATAAAATTAAACATAAAAGTTGATAACTCTCCTTCAGTAATTGATTTTAATAAATATTCCAACTTAAGTAAATTGCAAAGAATTATGATGTATGTACTTCGCTTCATAAATTTAAAATGTAAAATAAAAATGTAAACGGTTTACTCACCACTCATGATTTAAATACTTCATAACTTACGTTGACAAAATTATCTCAAGAGGCTTCCTTTTCTAAAAGTTATTGCGTGACAATAAACCATTAAAGGCCAAATCGCTCATATTGTCACTTAATCCGTTTCTCGACGATAATGATTTTGTAGATGGTCAGGTTAGTATTCTTCGGAGGAGTCTGCAAACACATCCACTTTTTCCAATGATTTAATGTCAACGTTTATAAAAGTTTATACGGCACAGCAGGAATGTATGAAGATAGGAAATAGCACACGAAGAAACAAATTAGAAGTAAGCGTAAATAAGTAAGCACGCAAAGCGAAAAGCAAGCAATGAGTCGAAACTGCGAACAAAGGGCGATCGGGCTAATGAGCGGCGTGCGCTTAGCGTCAGAGCTATAGGTCGACTGACTCGGCCAGCACGGTTAGCACATAAGTCCAAGCGACAAAGCTCGCGAGACGAGAAATCTCTGTCTCCAATGTCAGTTTCCTCAATTCCGGTAGCACAAGTGCACGTTGCGAGACATTCTCTTCAAGCGAGGAAGCTATCCGCGGGCGAGACGTAAGTGTTGCCTTTTGTGCAGATAGTATTCTACTAATTGAATGTGGTTTAAAAGATGTAGTGGAGTGCAGAGATGAAGGAATGCTGAAGTGGTGAGGTCATGTGGCGAGAATGGATGAAGTGAGATTAATAAAACAGATATATGAGGCAAGAGTAAATGGGATTGTTGGTAGGGGCGCACTTTCCACGATCAGATCGGGAATGTATTAAGAAAAGCCCAGGTCAGGAGTACCCTAAACCGACGCACGTGTATGAACACACGTAATGCAGGCGTGATTGTATGTATGTATAAACCACTGTATCCCGGGTGGGCATAACTATTACCAGCAATACAGTTTTGGCAACTGCAGCTGCTTACAAACAAACTAATATTGTATTATCTTTACATAGCATAAAATGAAGTCGCTTCCGCTGTCTGTTCGGTTAGATCTTTTAAACTACGCTACGGATTTTAATGCAGTTTTCAGGAATTGGTAGAGTGATTCAAGAGGATGGTTTTTATGTATAATTTGTTCTGGATTTTGTACGGGTGTTACAGAAAACTCATACTAACCGAAGCGAAGCGCGACGCTTGTTAAAGTTGTCGCTTAATAAAGTGTGTTCAATAAATACATTTTATCTTTGTAACTAGTGTTAAGTAATATTGTGATACTACTTAATGAGTAATTGTTTATACGGATAGTAAAAAATATATATTGTTAAGGAACTAGTCTCAAAAAGTTGAGTTATAACTGCAACCAGAGATGTACAAAATGTTTTACACTGATTATTTTAATACAAAATGCAAATATTGTTTTATTTACTATTTCAAATGAAAAAAATTGTTTTGCTTTTTACTAATTCTACTATATTTATTTAAATAAATAAATACTTTTTGTTGAATTCAATGTTCTTTATTTATTAATGATTTTAATATAGCAAGCTGTTTAAAAGCACATGCTCATCTTCCTCCTGTGTGGTCGCATAATCATACCACCATATACAATACAACATTCAGTTCTTCAATAAACTACTTTTTCATTTATTAGAAAACAATAATGGTACTGGGAGTGGCACCGTATGGTCGATGTATGCTCGGTGCCGTGTTAAGCAGATTATTTTTAACTAGAGGACGCCTTCGAACGCGTAGAAATACTTTCCCGCTACTCCCCTTATTTCTTCCCGTTGGGGGTCGATTGTCGGAAAATCCTTTCTTAGTGCACCCCTAGGGCACCCAAGGAATACTCCCTCCAAATTTTAAGTCCCTAGGTCCAGCGGTTTGGGTTGTGTTTTGATATATGCCAGTAAGTCATGTAATTTGCCTTTTATCTTAGATTATCTTAATAAAACAACTTTGTTTTTAGTTGAAATATTGATTTATTATTTCTTCCCGACGTGCCACTGCAGCTCGCAATAGCGTCGGCTCGTCGGACGACGAGCTCTCTCCGACTTCTTCGTCATTTACTTCTGTGATCTCTCTCAGTTCCACCCTGCAAATCAATATTAATGTTGTCATTATTACATAATAATAATATAAATTAACCTCAGAAAGTACTATACGGATTTTCATACAGTTTTCACCGATAGAAAGAGTGACTATCTAGGAAGGTTGTAGGCTATAATTTTATGAACACTAACCCATGCGGAGCCGGGGCGGGTGGTAGTTAAAAACATACATATTTGTGCTATTTGATAACACTAAATGCTCACAAAGAAGTTTCTTACTTTACTTACTTACTGGATTCCCATTATATTTTTGTTTAAGAATTTTGTATAAATGTACCTAGTATATTTTTTTATAAACTTATTTACCTACCTATAGTGTTTCATGATGTTATATAACGTGCAGCAGGCATATATGATGCGGCTCGCACAGTCGGGAGAGTAGTGGAGGGACCGATCTATACCCAGGCACCTCAAGGACCCCTTGAGGTACCCGTTGGTCCGCTCCACCACGTTGCGTGCCTGGCAGTGCCAGCGCGTGTAGCGGTCCTCCGGCGAGTGCGGCGCCGCGCGCAGCACCGGCGTCATGAGCCATGGCTCGAGGGCGTAACCTGAGTCTCCTGCATTTACATACATCTTGTTATGTTAATATCAAAGGACATGTCATCATCTTTTTTGGTCGAAATATGAAAGTGCCGGCCAAAAAGAAATAATGCTATATTTTATTATAACTTGTCCTCCTGAACATTTATTATTATGGCACCAACGCTGTAGTAGGTAGTACCAATATTCATGGTTTTATGAGGACCTTGCGACGAGTATAATTTTAGTTTAATTAATTAAATAAATAATATATATGCAGGCGTATCTTCGTTTAATTCAATGATAAAGAATCACCATCGTCTGGAACAACAATAATATTCCCAAGCCATTAAGCTGAGGGTGTTATTTCTGGAAAATGTATTGCATGGCTACTTTGCACTAATACCATACAATGCATATGATATATGTAGATGATTTCTTTATTTATAAAAAACCCCAAATACACGCAATAAGTACATGATTCTCATGTCAAAAATAGGTTTGAAGCCACCGTATCTTACCAAAATAAATTTAAATGTCAAGTTATGGTAGAACAATTCATTTGTTTTTGTTAGTTTAATTAACCGAAACTAAGAATTTCAAAACTAAAATAATACCAAGGTCATTGGCCCTACAATTTTAGTGCCATGACAATAAATGCTTAGATAGACAAGTTCTAATATAATATACCATTATTTCTCTTTGCCTGGCACTTACATATTTGGTCCAAAAATGTATGATACCCGGATGATGTCCTTTGTCAACTGAATACAGAATCCTTTAAGCAAATTATAATATTTATAGGACATACCCAGAAGGAAATAACGCCCTATGCGGTTTTCATAAAGCCGGCGCATTTCGGCACAAACATTCGAGTTTTTGAATATTCTGCTGTCGTGAACCCGGCCCGGATACTTCGCATTCACGTGCAACACGCGGCAGTCAACATCTGTGACCTAAAATAAAAATAGATTAAAAAGTTTCTGACCCTGTCTACTACAACCAAAACTCATTCAAAGTACTAAATACTAAAACTTACCAACTGCACATTTATAGTGTGCTTCCCCTTTCGATTAATATATTGAAGCCCATGTGGACGAGGCGGGGGGAAAATCGAAACATGGGTGCAGTCTACTGCACCCAATATGCCTGGCACTCCGAACTTCTCCCTAAATCCAGAGGCCACACTCCTCCTCTCTATCTCGGAGCCCGGGAATTTGATCCATGTGTTTTTCAACCTGTAATAATAATAATAATAACTTTTTAATTCAGAATAAAATTCCATAGTTTGGTAATAAATTAAGTTTTTATTTTAGATCTGTACATTGCTTAACACTTTATTCAGTACCCGGTAGTACAGGCATTAAAACCATGTTAGATATGAAGTCATCTATACAATCAATCTGAAGAACATATCCATAGTAAACTTATAAGTTTATTTGTGAAAAAATATGGTTGTCATTTGCTCTATGCCTGTTATTGTAGTTGTATTTGAATCGATTCACCTTATCTTCCATTTTCATAATATAAAAATGTATTTAGTTTACTTTACTTTGTATTTAAAGTAAACTAAATACTAGTACAGTCAAGGGCAAAAATAAATATACACATGAAGTTGCAAACATAACATATGTCAACATCAACTTTACTTTATTACCGTAGTAGGTACCTATATACATACTGGTACCCAATTTACTGTACAACGAACAATGCCCTACTTAGAACTACAACTTGTGTGTGTGTGTTTTGTGGAATTATAATTACATAGTGGTGAACTGGGTGTTTTTTCTTTTAGTAGGTCTAAGTAAATTAATGAAGTGCTATAAATTATAAATCAAATTTTACATGTTAATGTAAACAGTGCCCACATCTTACTGTCCCTAGTCTTGTGTAGGGTAATTATTTGATTAGACTTTTTTACAAAGTTATTAAAAAAGATACAGCATATGTTTTTGTAAGTAAGTAGGTGTTATTTAAAAAAGGGGACCTAAAAATCTTGAATTAAGTACTTATTACATTATATGGTTTATGAAATATAGGCACTATACTTAATAAAAAAGGGTTCATGATTTCAGTAAATAGTATATATATTATGTGGTAAATGCCTTACCGCAGGTTTATGGCCGCTACAACTTTGCTCAGATATTTGGACACAGTCGTCTGAGCTACACAGAGGTTGTGGTCTTGACCCACCCCCCTCTGGTAACTCCCGGCAGCCATAAACATAACAGATGAAAGCACCTGCAATATGTTAAAATTACTTTGTCAGCACCATTGAATGTAAAAACCATTTCATTATAAAAATAATTCTCCAAAATCATGCTTTAAAACAAATCCAAATAGGTAACAAAAGAATTTGGTACATTCTCGTGTGAGAAAAACATTGGTTTATAAATATATAATGTTGTTTGATTGCTAGTTCAAATTTTCTGTCTTGCCGATAACCTTTAACTGAAGGTATGTGTATTACATACTTATGAAGTAGGTATATTTCTCTGACACTATTAAATATATGACAATAACAATCAATTGAATTATATAACAGACTAAACTAAAATGCTTCCTTAAACACGGTCACCAATTTTAAGGTTCTGACAGAATAACAACTTTGTGATTGCTTTGCCGTCACAACACAAGCCTGAGTCAGAACTCTTTTCATCCACTCACACACACTGCTGGCTCCTTCACATTTAATGAAAATTGATTGTATAATTTTGCATGTTCATAGTAGCACTTTTACTTTAACAATATAAGTATATTGTTTGAGCTGTTGTCTTTCTTTCTTATTTACAGTTTAGACATACTTGTACGTGAACTGGAACTCCGTGGGATGAGGTGAGGGCCAATGCGCTTTCAAGCTGCCGTATCAGGTACATTCCCATATCCTTGTTAATGCGGTACAGGTGTTGAAACTCCTGATCCGGCAGCTCGAAGGGGTTGTTGGCATCTCTTAACCTCCTTCTTTGTATTTTCCTTTGTCGGACCTCCTCGTCCCGGAAAAGGAAAAATGCCATCCTGTAGAAATAAGAACTTCGTCACTACACACAAAACATGTAAAATTACAATAAAGTAGCGGATGATACAAATAGCACTTCAAAAATGTATAATTGTGAACAAATAAACTTACATACACTGTTTAAAAGATCAACTAAACACCAAAACGTTACTTTAAAATCCGTGATGCTCAACACTAAAACACACTCTCGCGAGTCTCGCGCGCTTGAAAGCTCGAAGACTAAGGCCCGTATTAATAAACTCGTCTCAGCTGAGACGCCCGTCACAAGATGCGTCACAAGACTGAGCTCTAATTAATAAACATATCTCAACACGTGAAACGTAATCCTCGGATCAGATGAGACGATCATTTGTATGGGGAACTAATCCTGATCCTGATTATGGTCAATTGGTGACTTGAGACCATCTCGAGACATGAAAAAATGGCGGACGCACGCAACATAGTCGAACATATGGGTGCTTTTTTATCAGAGAAAATGGTTTAAATATGATAAAGTGTTATTTTTGAAATCTCAGAGGCAAAAATGTATACCTAAAATGTTTTCAATTATAATAATACCTAAATATTAGGTTTGAGTTTGCCGCTAAATAGGTACAATTGCCTTCAAAAATTGTGTGCTTTGTGTTGTGTTTATGTGAAATTATTGTGGGTGCTAGATAATTTATATTAGGTATAGAGACTACGAGAGAGAGACTGACCAAGCCGACGACAAAATAATAGCCCGATATGTTTGTATAACAATACTTATGGGCAATCCCGAGGCGCGAAAGATTTACCTCCACACGGGCTCATTTCTCATAGGTAAGTACCTACAATTTACATTATTTACCTAGTTATTTTATATTTATAGTGTGTAAATTAAAATGATCATGTCGTAAAACCGTCAAATACTAAGCCAATGCATTTCTAGCTATGTAATAAATATTAAAAATCAAAACCTACAAGGTACCCTAACCTAACCTACCCATCCAACCCAAATTCAACAATTTTAATCCGATTTGCATCGCAACCACAATATACCTACCTAATATTTTACTTTACTCAAAAATGCTATGTAATCTTGCCATAACACCAGTAAAAAGGAGCCAGTAGGTTGACGTTCCTGGACAACTGGAAAAGTGTCCAGTAAAGTTGAGGAATTTCGAATTTGGAATCAAAAAGTGTCCAGTAAGTAAGTATGGAAATTCCATAACATATCATATTATTTGAATTTGGGACTATCTGTAAAGACTGTGACAGCCTTCAAAAAGGCTACTTATACAACATGAAAAGCTGATCATTCAGCTCCAAAAGTACCAGGGGATCATAAACCAAAAGCGTTATCTCGTTCAGACCAGACATCGCGCGATTTCTCTTCATTTCAGCATCGCTTGCTCCGCACCATCTCAGTTTTATGTGCGCCTAGTACATCTCGGCCGGTATGACGAGTTGTGAAACGTTAAAAAAATAAAAAAAAACCGGCTAAGCGACCGGTTAAGAGTCGGACTAGCGCCCTGAGGGTTGTGCACATGTGGTCATCAATATTTTAACATATTTTTTTTTAAATCATTCTACTTGTTCTATTTTTGAGTAAACCACTATACATGCTTCGACCATTAAGAGCCATCCTGGACTCGTATGTATAAAAGCCCTCGCCTGGCGGCTCGGGCTTTTACCTCATACTCGTCCAGGAAGGCTCACTTACTGGTCTTTGCAGTAATGTACTATTACTGCTGTTTAGAAAATAATTAAACCTTATTAAATATTTTGTTGACTATTGATTTGATTAGTTAAAGTAACGAAACACTCCGTGAAACGGGTTGCCAAAATAAGAGGAGGGGAGTGTTTTTGTTGACATGACATGTCACATGACTGACAGACAGGACAAGGCCGAGGCCGGCTTAGTTTACTTTTATCAATGTTTGATACTTACTTAAATGAAAACTGAGTGATTTGTTTAACAACTTTTACACACAATGAACTAGTAATAACAGTGAGATATATAAAATTTCGGGTCCTGACATGAATGTGGTGCAAAAAGTATACCTACTTGTGAAAACTAACCGTGAACCATCCAAAGAATCTGTTTTAATTATTTTGAAGAATTTGAAGTGATTAGATAGTGTTTTTAACTTTGTTGTTTTGTAGGTTGTCGTCAGTCCAATAATGAGAAACTTGGATAACATGGCAGTGTTCGCCGAGAAAAATCAAGACGCCTAAAAAGGAAAATATGGATATTTTGAGAAGTCAGTGCTCACGAATTTCGACAGCGGCCCCACGCAGTTGACGACTATTGCAATTCTTTTTCCAATTGCCAAACATATTTATGTCCATGAGGTATAATAATATTATTTACAAAGTTAATCATTTACTTAATTAAAAATCAGTTTTTAATGTATTCAAAATTATGCTTCCTTACAAACAATCATTGTCTTTGAATAAAGTGACTTTAGATATAAGTCGGGCAAAAGGATACCTAGATAGGTACCTAATTTTGTTTTAGGCTACTTCATTGTAAAGATGAAGATGATTTTGTTGATGTTGTGATGATTGTTGTTGTTGAGAAGTTGTTTTATTACAATTTTCATGCTACTATTCATACTATGTACCCAAACTTATTAAAGGTTAGATTGTTTGCATTACCTATGATGAGACTGCTCAGGATACCTAACCTACTATAAGTAAAGTTAAGTGTGTTGATAAGTTCCATGGTACAAATCATTAACGTGAAAAATATTAGACATGTAATTTTTATTACCTACTTTTCTCAAAGTGCTTCAGGTGCAATAAGTTTTGTAATTCAGAAGTTCAATATTTTATTCTTTCATCTTGGTCTACTTTTATTGGAGAATAGTGCTACATGATAAGGGTAGAAAAGAGGATAAACACATCGATGGTCCCGGAGAACAAAATGATAACAGCAAAATCGTGTTTTTTCAGCAAAAAATAAAAACTTGTTTTGATCGATTGTGTCGTTAAACCTGAACACAGACAAGTGGTAGTTACCTTTATACAAAGCTAATTTTTTTGCGTTCCAAATGATTTAGTGACATGGTCGTAACATTTTACCAAACCAAAAATATTTAAAAAATAAAATGTTAGTCAATATTAACTACCGGCTGTGATGTATTAAGTCGAATATCATTTTATTCGTTGTTTTTCCAGACTAAACACAAGTATTGTAACATCGTCGTAACATTTTATTCTACCGGTTTTAAGGGGGACCGGTGCTGAAATTAATACATGATATACTTTTATTCTCGTAACTTATAGGAAAGTGGTTTCTGCCAAAGGCTTTTAAGTTTTTTTTAAATAAAACAGCGAATTGATAATCAACTTTGAGTTTATTAAACAAATCACTGAACATCAAATAATTAGAACGTCTCTAGAAAAAATCTTCAAAAGGGATCAAAAATCATCACATAATAGAAAAACAACGCTTGTTTCTATTAAAAAACGTAAATCTCAATGATAAAATATTAAAAAAAATAACAAAAGCCTTGTTAATGACATAATTTCGAAAGTAAAAAATCAACAGTAACTTCTTAATATACTCGACGCATCTTGTTTCAGACTCAAATTATAACAAATCAGTTATATTTAATAGGTAAAACCAGGTTATTAATTAATCTTCATCATCACCTTCCTCCTCGTCATCATTGACTCTAGAGCAGCTATTGGTATGTGACAAGGACTCATAAAAGGCATGATAATAGCCTGGAATGTCTCCTGACCTACAGAGGCTCAGAAGGTCGTCATACAAAGCCTTACTTATTGGTAAAGGCTCAGTGTTTAACACTTTAAGTTCGAGCTCAGAGGCAGGAATTGGGCTAGTTAAAGAAGTTCCTGTTTGTCTGGTACTTCGCTTGCTTCTTGTTTTTTGGACAGATTCTGTGTTTAACTGTGAATATTCGGCATCAAAATCATATTTATACTTCAAAATTGAGGGTTGTGAATAAGATACACTAACTTCCATTATCTGCGTCCATAGCACTTTTTGACCTTCCTCATTTTTGACCCAGTTTTTATTCTCAATTAACTCTTTTATATTATAAAATTCTGTTTGCAACATTTCCTTAAGATTGTATTTCTCCCCATTTACGAACCCCCATTTATTTATTATTTTCATTTGCGTTCATGATAATTGAGTATATCTGATCAGGAGTGTATAAAACTCTGTTTTTCAGTCCTCGCTCGATAGTAGCATGCATAGAATCCCCCTCACTCTGCCCGTGGCTGGTCTCAAAAAACCTGTGGGTAATATTTAATTGCAATTTTTGTGCGGCAAACATGTAAAGAGAAAATATGAATCTATTTTTATTTTGTCCGCAACAACCGTCAGAGTAAAATGATATATTTTTGATACCTCTTTCTTTTTCATTGAGCAAAAATTGCCATAAGCAACTACCTATTTCATTTGCCCCTCTTTTAGCAATTTGAGCGTGCCATACATAGCAATACCCCTTCTTCTGAATAGCATCAAATACAGTGAAGTTATAGATCGGATACTTCCTTTTATAATGAAATGATCCAACCTCAGACTGTGGGAGGTTCAAAACTTTTTCCAAATCAAAAATTGCTATTGTTGTCTCAGAAGGATCGACCGACTCCTTTTCTTGTTTTTTGATTTCCCGTATTCTATTTTTATTTTTCTGGTGTTGATCATATTTTTCTTGTAAAGTGTTTTGAGTTGTGGAGTCAGCTTGTCGGTAACGTGTACATTTGGGGCATTGGTCCTTTTTTGGCTTATAGAATGAATAATTAAATTTGGTGTTAAAAATCGTTTCATATTGACGTCTTGTAGCCATAGAGCAGTCAAAATTTCCTCGTCTAAACCAATCTTTGTAAAGGCGATACATTTTTGCTATAGTAAGGAGTTCGGAATAGTATTTTTCACAATCGTGTTATAATAGAGAGCTTTTTAGTCGAGTACCGTGTTTAGGCCACGAAGCTTGCTGAGTGGCCTAAGTAAGGTACGAGATTAAAAAGCTTAATTATGACACTATTGTGAACAATACTTTTTGTACGAGTTCATTAAAATTAATAATTTAAGTCTAAATACGAGTATATAAGAAAACGAAATATCGTAAGTGCTATAACACCACCGGCGTCAGTAATTTTGCAGTACTGTGCTGTGATTGGCTACAATCACAAAGAGTAGTTTTTTTTTTATGCCCTGGATACAGGAGCATGTTTAAGTAGATGTTGACAGATCTGATGACGTGACGTTGCTACGTTCCGAAACGCCATAGATTAGCCATTTTGTATCGGATCGAGTCTCCTTAAACAAGGACACATACTATTGAAATACGAAGTTCTATTTTCAATTTTTTTTCGATCGTCTGGAGCGTATCGAAATGGTTATTTCGGTTGTTTCGGAAGTAACATAGACTATGCAACGATGAAAAGAGTGACGTTGCAGTATTCTCTGTGAAATCTTAATACACAGATTATAATCGACGAGTACAAAAAGGTATTTTCTTGTCGAGTCTTTTCTTACATAATGAGACTCCACGTTAGGGAATAATTGAATATGCTCTATTATATTTTCTTCAGTCTCAATAGGCATTCGACGTGGCCTGTTCTTATGGCGCCCTCGGCTGTCAACTAAACTTTCATCAGATTTGTTTTTTTCCAATGCTGTGTAAACCGTTTGGTGTGAAATACTCAGAGTATTAACGAAGAAAGTTTTGCATACTTGTATTTTCTCCGTGTTAATCTTAAAGAAGTATTTGATTGATTGAGTACGAGTACGTTTTCGAATACGTTTTCGAATAACAGTGACTCGCTTTACATCTTCGACTAATGTATGATTACAGATATACTGCCATTGTCGCTCGTGATCTCCTATTTTATAATATGTTTGCATTATATGCTCTCTTTGCTCATGAGTAATCTTTTCGCCACATTTTTTTACGCACTTACAGCAGGCTTTTAACTTTTTTTTGTCGAAATTCTTTTTTGATCTGCAACCTATGTAGGCTTCTCCGGAATTTTTCAATATTTTGCTCTTTGCATCTTGTCTAGTAGCATCGTTGCGGCTCCGTTTTCTAGTATTTTTCTTCTGTGTTGTTTCCTGACCTGAGTTCGAATCTTCTTCAACTTCAATGTCAAGTGGTAGTAAATTTGTAGATGACATGCTCACATTGCTAACATTACCGACAATTGTTTTGTCTGATAACATACTACCATCAAGATTTTCCGGCTGTAAAGTTTCATCTAAATTAAGTAACTCTACCGACGTTGATTCTTGTTCTTTATTTTCATTATCATAATTATTGGTAGAACTAGATGAAGTTGATGGCTGAGCGTCATTTAGAATTTGAATAAGGCACCGTTTTGATTTTTTATTCAAGTGTCCATTACTGTCATGTCCTGAGGTTGGTGTTAAATCAATAGATCGTTGATTGTGTTCTTGAGGTGAAGCTGATGGCATGAGATCTACTGCATTCAAAATTAAGGAAACATTGGAAATAGTTGACGGTGTCTTTATCATGTTTTTAGCCGCCGTATCTAAGTAATCCGAGTCTCCTCCAATACTTGAACAGCTTTTACTGCGCTGTATGTTTTGCAGTCGTTCTGGGCTCGGAAAATACTCGGATACGTCTGGTGAGAAATCTGGATTTACTTCAGTATTATTTTCTTCGCAATACGTTGATTTCGGCGCCGACTCTCGTAAATTATATTCATGATTTTTAGTAACAACGTCTTTGTCTGTAGTATTTTCTACTTGAATACTATCCCCAGGCTCTTGTTCTGAAAATAATATTGATTTTGGTAAGTAAGGCAACAGGGCGGTTTTCAAAAAAAGTGTGCTATGCTTTGATATACAGGGCGTCCCACGGCTATGCCACATGGAAGGAAAGTACCTTGAATATTTTTATAGATTATAAAAATTTATGAACTTGATTGTACCTCCTATTGTTAGTAATGTACTTCTTAAATTACATTCGGTAGTTAGGACTACCGCTGACACCGTTGTTGATAAAACACAGGACTTACGAGTAAAGAAATATATAGAAAACATCCAAGACTCAGAAACAACAATTCCAATACTGCAATTCCTTTTTCTTCTTCAGTCAAAAATTTAGGTATCATTATGGATCAGATCCTTTCTTGGTCAGCTCAGGTAGCTGCGGTAAGTCGTAAGGTCTATGGATCCGTCCATTCGCTTAGGCGCTTGCAGAACTTCCTTCCTCTTCGCACCAAGATTACTCTTGCTCATTCCCTACTCCTCCCTCTCCTCGACTACGGTGATATCGCGTATCTGGACTTAAATGAAGACCTGCTAAACAAACTGGAACGCCTCCTTAACTTGTGCATTCGCTACATATTTGGGTTGCGAAAATTTGACCACGTGTCTCATTTTCGTGCACAACTTGAGTGGTTACCGATATTCGCTTTCGAAGGAATGTTCACGTCCTGTCGTTGCTTTTTAACATCCTTTTTTATCCTCAGTCCCCACCCTACCTTTCTGAACGTTTTAACTTTCTGGCCTCTGGATCTCAGAATCGCTTGCGTTCAAGTGACAATCTTTCCCTTGCTTTCCCATCAAATAAATCCAAAACGTATTCTAAATCCTTTTCGGTTCACGCTGTGCGGTTGTGGAATTTGTTGCCTACTGAAATTAGGCAGTCTCAGTCTGTAGATTCTTTCAAATCTACACTAAAGAAGTTCTGGCTTGACACTTGTTCTTGAACTTTTTCCTGCTTATTGTATATATTTATTTATTATATTATTAGTTATATTGTATATAATTATATGTGTTTATTTATTATATCTGTTAATATTTATAGAAATTTATTTTAGTGTTGTACTTATTTGCTTATTCGTTGTAATAGTTATTTATCAATCGCTCAAAGGTTAACTGGAAGAGATCCCTTAAAGGGATAAGTTCGCCTTTGTACATCCCTGTTATATTTTTGTCTATTTTATAATTGTTATCTCTTTTGTTTGTACAATAAAGTGTTTACATACATACATACATACAATTGATCGTGCTCATCACATAAATATTTGTCCATTCCGGGAATCGAACCCAGGGCCGCTAGCTTCGTGGAAAGGGTCGCTGACAACTAGGCTAACTGCGCCTCGTCCAATTAGGTAAGTAGGTAGAAGGCGAGAAGTATGGTTAATCCCAATTAGGAACAGTGAAAATGCTCACGGAAATAAACTATACCGCTATAAAACAAACGGTGGTATCTCAGGCAAAACTGCTGCAGCAAGTGCGACCATATTACTAACGGGTGAAGCTTGAATCTGCTTCGTTTATTGAATTTGTGATACCTCCTATTGGCTTATGAGGGCAGTATATAAATGAATGATAAATTTTTGTGACTCAACTGACTAAAATCACACTTTCTTAACTATGTACCTTTTTTTTGGGAACCGCCCCCATCTAACTACATTGTGCGCCCGCGAATTGTTTGAAAATTGGCGCCAAAGACACTAAAGTACCTAATAACAGTAGCAAAAAACAAATTTGTCCATATTATATTACATAACTATACTTACATTCTAAAATATAATTATTATGTAGGTACGTACTTACCATTATTTAAATAAAATGCTGCTTCTTTTTCAATGATTCCAACATTATTCAGAATAGACTCTCGTAAATTATGTTCATGGTTTTTAGTAACGTCTTTGTCTGCAGTATTTTCTACTTGAATACTATCCCTCGGCTCTTGTTCTGAAAATAATAATTGATTTTGGTAAATAACGCAACCATCTAACTACATTGAGCGCCCGCGAACTGTTTGAAAATTGGCGCCAAACACGCTAAGTACCTTATAACAGTAGCAAAAAACAAATTTGACGTTATTATATTACATTACAATAGTTACATTATAAAATATATGTAGGTACGTAGACTTACTTACCTTTATTTAAATAATTTGCTTCCTTTTCAATGATTCCAACATTATTCATAATAGTCTTTAATCGCGATGTCCTTTGTAAACTCATTTTCACTGACTACACTAATATCCCCACCTTTATCAAGAAGATAAGCATTTAAATCACCTCACTACGAGAAATTTCACATCAATTACTTATTACCAAAACAATGTTTCCGCTTACAAGTTTGAGAGCGCACTGACGAGTTATTGTTATGTAAACAAACTTTGCCACGTGTCTGGAACCTACAAAGGTATTGTATCTGCCATTACGATTTATGTTCGTGGTGCGCATAAGCGAGAAGAGGATGGCAATGTGCTTCAGTCCTTGCCGCTATAGCAAAAGTTTTACTATGGGCTATTATACGAAGTGCTCTAACGGTTTTTGACAAGAATAAAATGATAACTGCGTGTATCACTATTTTGATAAACATTTAGCACCAGAACATAATGTTTTGAGAGTTTGTCATATTGAATGCTTTGATACATTTTTATTAATATCGTCTTATACTTGTATTCTAGTTATTTATAGTATGAGTAATGTAATTGAATAATATTGTATTATTTTGTAATTCTGTAAGTACCTGTACAAAAAATATGAAAAAAATTGAGTTAATGTATTAGTACCCATAGATTTAAAATATGTCATAAAAATAAAATAATGATAATGGTAGTTATCATTTTGTTCTCCGGGACCATCGACATCTTAATACTTACTTGAGAATATTAAGATAACATGTTTGTAGAAAATTTATATATTTGTCGAGTTAGAAGAGGTGGAAGGGGTGGATAAGCCCTTCAGTCTGAGGTTCCGGCGGGTTTTCATATTTGTCAGGATAGTCAGTAGGCGAGGAAATACGCACAAGTGGTATGAAACAATGTAATCTCTTAATGGTTAAACAAATACGTCACAATAGTGTCTAAAGTAAGTACAATAGTTTGCGTAACGATTCAACGAGTTCGCGGGATTTGGGATAACACCACAAAAATGACCGTCTCGGTTCGCTTCTCTCAGGAGTCTTCCTGCAGCCCGCCTTAACATCGGGTTCCCCGTTTCTCCCCTCACCCCGCGACCACGTTCGGTATACCAAAAAAATGCATACCTCGTCACAATTCTAAGAATGCTTCGAAAAACGCAGGCACTTGAACAATACAAACACAAAGTCATAAAAATGCTAAGTTATGGACTGATTACATTATTTTAAGAACAACCTAAACAAATCGTAAATAATGAATTTTATCATCACACTGTTGATAAATAGGTTAGTGATAATTAAGGCTAGGTATGTTTCTAATAACTAAGCATAAGACTTAAATCTAATCTAGTCAGTCCTGCCTGACATAGGCCGCTCCGACACGGCGATCCTGACTGTCACGCGACCTCGCGGGCAGTGGTCAGTTCAAATGTCACCTGTAAATAAACAATGTTCCGCAAAGTAAAACCGTTCGGCTATCCTACAAACCGAGGAAACAATGTTCAACTATGTTTGGTGGTCAGAGGTACACATTAATTATCCAAAATTAAAATAATCATTTAAGACAAAGAGAGAGAGTATTAAACTATCAGGGCATCATCAAATTCGATTGATTTAATTCAAATCATTACCATTTACATTGGCAAGATCACTCATCAAAACTGCACATATAGCAGTCGGCCCAGCGGCCGTCATTGTTTCTCAGCGAAACCCAGTCACATCGTTCATGCAACAACAAGATCACTCGACGAGGCCACAACATGATGGCCAGCCTTGCAATACATATTGCTCATCCACGATACAGATTACTAGACGAGACCACAACAGGTAGTCAGCCCGGCAACCATCAATGTTTCTCAGCGAAACCGAACTCCAGATTACTAGACGAGACCACAACAGGTAGTCAGCCCGGCAACCATCAATGTTTCTCAGCGAAACCGAACTCTCAGATCTCTCTCCCGAGACCACACAATATGTCAACTACTTGACTTCCATTGTGCCATTATTTTTTTTACACATCAGCCCCAAACGGGCAATCAAACAACTAAATCTGCCTGCCGGACGTTACACCGCGCCGTCCCGATGTCTCGTCAAACAAGGGTTATGACTTGCGGCTATTAATCCAAACAGGTAGAAAAAGAGGTTGATATCATAAGTACGATCGTTCATAAAAATGATAATCAATTATCAACACATTTGCCCAGTTTATTACTCACTCACTAGTCAATGTCACTCCGACACTGGCTTATCCTTATCAATAACAATAAAAACATCTCATTTTCAACAGCCCAAACTATTGAAAAACTGTACCTCGGACCCGTGAACAACACACAAAATGTCCACAAATAAATACCAAAAAATAAAAAAATAAAACAACCAATACGGGTATCGAACCCGCAACCTCAAGCTTTGTAGTCCAACCACAGGACCACTAGGCTACGGATCGGTTATCACTCATCTTCACTCAAATAATCAAGTTCACTAGGAACATAACTTTTAGGCATTGCACGTAATCTGTCATGTGCATACTTAAATGTTCTCTTTGAATCGAGAGCTTTTAATTCATATCTATCACCAGGTAATAAATTTATAACTTCAAATGGACCCCGAAATTTAGGGTCTAATTTTGTTTGATTACGTTCGTGATTTTCAATTAAAACAAAATCACCCACAGAAAAACTATTTACTTTTGCTTTTGTGCTATTAAATCTAGTTTCGTCGCATAACGCATTTTCGCGTATGGACGTCGCTGCATCTTCTCTGATTTGCTCAATGTTAACAACGGTTTCGTCATGGTCACTCAGAGGTGTTATTGATAGTGGTCGGGCTACCTTCCCGACCATTAATTCTAAAGGACTCGCCTTTGTTACACGACTAACAGTGCAATTTAAAGCTAATTGAATATCTGCTATGTAGTGTTTCCAGTCTCTGTCATTGTTTATTTCAACAGCTGACAACATGTTTTTTAACGTACTCATGACGCGTTCTACCTGGCCGTTAGCACGGCTAGAACCAGTTGCAATTAAGTGAAGTTGTATATTATTTTCACTGCAATAATCACGAAATAATTTATTCGCAAAACATCTGCCTTGATCTGCTATAATCCTCGCGGGTGCGCCAAAAATGCTAACACTGGATTTAATAGATCTAATAGCATTATTTGCATCTATATTCATAGCATGTGATAACAGAACATACTTAGTGAACGCATCGATAATGACGAAAACATATTCTTTGTTTTTACTTTTACCGCTAAGCTTACCGGTGGCATCTATATGAACTGTGTGCCAAGGTATCGTTTCTTTGGGAATAGAGTGTAATTGAGCTTGTGTTTTTCCTGATTTTGACTTTGATAATCTACAGGTAATGCAGTTCTCGACAAATTTTCTTACATATTTACACATCTTAGGGAACCAATATAACTCATAGGTTTTTTCTAAGGTTTTTTCCCAACCCAGATGCATGACAGATTCATGCACTTGATTTATAACTGACCAACAAAAGGCCCTCGGAATTATAGGTAAAGTTAAAGTTCTATTACGACGTTGTATTTTACGGTAAAGTACTCCTGACCTGAGTTCATAAGTGTTCAACATATCGTTATCAACATCGTCATTATTTAACTTTAAAATAATCTCAGATAGTTCAACATCTCTTTTTTGTTCTGCTTGTAACCACGCACTTGAGATTTCAAGTATGTTAACAAACTTCGGTTGATTTTTTCTGGAATGTTTTGTTCTGGTAAGGGATTTCGGGACAAAAAATCAACATGGCCCATTTTAGTACCTTGTCTGTAAACTATATCGAAGTCGAATGATTGTAAAAATGCCCACCATCTGTGAACCCTAGGTAAAAGGTCTGTTTTTGTTAAAGATGCCTTGAGGGAATTACAATCGGTCACGACCGTAAATTTTCTGCCTAGCAAAAAATGCCTAAAATGTTTTATTGAATTTACAACTGCCATTGTTTCAAGCTCATAAGAGTGATAACGAGACTCTGTATCTGTCGTTTTTTTGCTATAATAGGCTACAACTCTCAATTGATTGTCCTTTTTATGCAGTAAAATTGATCCGTATCCCTCTGAACTTGCATCAGTATGTAGTTCAATTGGGTATGTAGGATCGAAAATTATTAATACTGGTTCATTCGTCAAAATTTGTATTATTTTCTGTCTAATTTCTTCGAGCTTTGAGGTCCATTCTATTTTGCCTTTCCCTGAAATTAATTTGTACAGTGGGGAAGCTATTTGAGAAAATTTCGGGACAAATTTACGAAAATAAGATGCAAGACCTATAAATTGTCTTAATTGAGTAACTGTTTGCGGAGGTGTGAGATTGACAAGAGCACTTATTTTTCGAGAATTTGGTCTTATCTCACCACTAGTAACCTCGTAACCCAGGTAGTCGACCTTGGTCATTAAAAATGAGCACTTTTTGAGATTAAGCGATATACCTGCATTTTGAAGAGTGTCTAAAACTATTTTAAGTCGTTCTAACCCTTCTTCCGCGGTTTCAAAAACAATGAGAATGTCATCCATATAACAAAGCACGAATTTGTTAATTAAATCACCTAAAGCCTTATACATAGCCCTCTGAAATACTGATGGTGAATTTTTTAGCCCAAATGGCATGGTCAGGTACTCATATTGTCCTTCTGGGGTAACGAAAGCTGTACGTTCAATAGAGTCTTTATGAATAGGAATTTAGTGGAAACCTGATGTTGCGTCTAAGGTCGTAAAAAAAATTGCACCCTTTAATCTTTGAATTTGGTCGTCTATGAGTGGCAAAGGAAATCTGTCAGATATTGTGTTACTATTTAATTCTCTGTAATCAACGCACAATCTATCCGAACCATCCTTTTTTTTTACTAAAAGTATTGGACTGGCGAACGGTGAGTTGCTCGGTCTAATAACATTGGCGTTTAGTAATTCGTCGATTTTTTCACGAACCACCTGTCGCTCATGTGGACTAAGTCGATAAGGGCGTCTTTGCACCGTACGGTTAGGGTCAATTAATTTAATTTCAAGTTCACCGGTCTTTGCGCGCGTTGTTGGCGTGCCCTCGACAAAAAGCAATGGGTATTTTCTTAACAGATCAATAAGAATAATACGTTTATCTTTATCTAAATCCGTTGTTATGTCATCTAAGCATTTGTTATTATTACTCGAATCACATAAGTTCACTAATTGGTTCTTTTTAATAGATAATGACTCGTGGTTATTTCTATGGAAAAACCCTCGCTTATTAAATCTCTACCGATAATTATATCGTGGCTTATTAAATTATCGGGAATAACGTGAAACACTATTGCAACTTCTGTTTCGTCAATTAAAACATTTGCCGAAATTTGTAACTTACAAGGGACGTCTACATTTCCTATTCCAACAAGAGTGACCAATGACTCAACACGTCTGCCAACAAATTTGTCTACCAAACTTTCTTTCATCAGAGAACAATCAGCACCAGAATCAAAGCAAAAATCAAACGACTGACCATTATGAGTAAGCTGAGCTGTCGCTGGCTTCATAACACATGTTTGAACTCGACGACGTTGCTCGATCTTCGCAGGCTCGTTCGCGTTGCTCACTGACGACCTCGAACACTGCGGCGCTATGTGACCATTTTGTCCACACCTGAAGCAGACGATCTTCTTTTTGAAATCCTCTTTACGTGACGTTGACGGACTTGTTCGTGGTACATATTTTCTTTGGCATTGATTCGACTTATGTCCAATTTCTCCACAGTTGAAGCATATTATTTTCTTTGGTTTTTTTGCCTCAAATCCAGCAAAAGTGTTTTGATTTGTATTCACTCGTTTTCTGAAGCTGAATGCTGTTAATTCTTGCTGCATAGCTTGCCTTGTTTTTATTTCGGTTGTAAAAGCCAGGCGTTGCAAACGTGGTTCAATTTGTGTGCACTGAACTAACACTGTTGCAACGGCGATTTCTTCTATGCTCATGTCTTTCCACGATGTCATAATTGAAGTCAACATTTTACTTGCAAACGCGGCCAGGCTCTCTCCATCACTCGGTTTATTGTTAAGTAATTTAATTAATGATGCTGCTGGAGTCTCAACACAACCGTATCTCAACAAGAAAATAGTTTTAAATTGTGTCCAGTCCATTTCAGGATATAAGACTTCAGAAAACCACGTTGAAGCAGACCCTTTTAAAGCATTTCCCAAGACAATTATTAAGGAACTACCTTTAAGATTTGTTTCTCCGATGAAGAGTGAGACAGTGTCGCACCATGCTTTTGCATTTATTTCATTTTTTTCTGGGTTAAATTCCGGGAGACTTGTTTTCGACGGCATGATATTGGATGAACCAATCAAAGTGGTTATCAATTTTTCCATATGACTTTCTTGCTGTTTGATCATCATTTTCAGGCAGTTTTCTATTTCAGATCCACATTCTGAGACTTCTTCACTCCGTAATCCTTGTTGATTTTCGTTTTCACACCCATCTTGATGCGCTTCGGCCACTTCTGATGTCGAGTTAGAAGAGGTGGAAGGGGTGGATAAGCCCTTCAGTCTGAGGTTCCGGCGGGTTTTCATATTTGTCAGGATAGTCAGTAGGCGAGGAAATACGCACAAGTGGTATGAAACAATGTAATCTCTTAATGGTTAAACAAATACGTCACAATAGTGTCTAAAGTAAGTACAATAGTTTGCGTAACGATTCAACGAGTTCGCGGGATTTGGGATAACACCACAAAAATGACCGTCTCGGTTCGCTTCTCTCAGGAGTCTTCCTGCAGCCCGCCTTAACATCGGGTTCCCCGTTTCTCCCCTCACCCCGCGACCACGTTCGGTATACCAAAAAAATGCATACCTCGTCACAATTCTAAGAATGCTTCGAAAAACGCAGGCACTTGAACAATACAAACACAAAGTCATAAAAATGCTAAGTTATGGACTGATTACATTATTTTAAGAACAACCTAAACAAATCGTAAATAATGAATTTTATCATCACACTGTTGATAAATAGGTTAGTGATAATTAAGGCTAGGTATGTTTCTAATAACTAAGCATAAGACTTAAATCTAATCTAGTCAGTCCTGCCTGACATAGGCCGCTCCGACATATTTATTTAGTTCATGTTAACCTGTCCGTAACAAAGCTGATGCAGGCGTAAATAATAACTAAATTGTACATTTGGTAAATGGTTTTATTTTATTAAAAATAATTGCTTAGAATATATGAACACTTTATTCTGAGTAATAATATAAAATTTAAGTAATTGGTACATATTTGCTAGTCATTGAATAAATAAAGGCTATATGAATTAGAATGAATCAGATCAAGATCAGGTTTATACATAAAGCTATTTTATTCCATTAATAATATCAAGATAATTAATAATGAAATAAATTAGCTTCAATCCAATAACAAGTTAGCCGAGTCTGGTGTGTAAAGAGGCTATCTGCAATATTTTAATTGTAAATGTACCTACCTATTTATTAATTTCAATTTAGTACCATATTATAAGTATTAATTAAAAAAAAAACAAATTTATTTTTACCTTTTGCTGCTATGAAACAGTATGTTAATAGTTGGATCACTATTGAGCGGTAAGACCGCCTGTTGTATATCTATAATTTAAATGTACTGTTCTGTTTTTTTTGGTGTTCAATAAAGAGTATTTCCTTACAAATAATATTAGATACCTATTGAGTTGATATTGAAACCTGTAAATATATCTAATTTAGTAACTTTTTTATAAAATAAACTTACTACCTACATGCTAATAGTAGTTTTATTTATTGGCGAAATAACATTCAGGGTCTCTTTATGCTTCAATGTTAATACATATTACATGTAGATACTCCTACAATATTTAACTTAGCAAAATGAAAGTATATTAGGATCCTAAGATCTAGAGGCATAACATAACAACAAGCTCTCTGAACTCTACAACTCTTCTAGCATGATCCTAGTAGATAAGGAATTCAGAAAGCCAGCGCTGAATGTGTTAGTGCAATGAAACAATGTTATTTAGTTTTCATATTTAAAAATTACTTTTATAAACACCAAGTCAACAAGGACCTGTGCTAGTGGTATTGGACATTGGTGTATTTTGGTGTTTATATTGTATTTATGATTGTTAATTTTTAATGAATATTGTGGCTAACTTTGATCTGTGTTCTCTTATATTAAATATCTGTAGACCTTAATTTATAACATCAAACTTGATTCTGATTTAAAATATCTTTTAACTTATATTTATAAACATCAATATCAATCCTTGTTAGACTAAAATCGAGTTGGATATTATAAATTAAGGTTTACAGATGTTTAAAATTAGATAACTCTGATCTGAAAATCTGAATAGGCCCAACTGTGATGCAATAACTTCCACTAACTTTTAAGAAAAGAGGAGGAAGTCCAGTGGCACAAACATTCATTAATTAAATGTCACCCCAAGTCGCTTGTAATTACAAAGTGACAAGTGTCCTAATGGGATAAAATATATGTATGTATAGACAAAAATATTGCGGAGATTCCTTCGAGTGCTAACATAGACAAATCACTATTGTGAATGGTGGTAACAAATGTTTGTGCAATTGGGTGTCAGTTAAGTTTTATGTCACCCTATGTATGTGTACAGATGCAATAACAGAAATATTGTTTAATTTGCTGAACAGTTACCACAAGTTGCCTGCGACTTGTTTAATGCTTGGTAAGCCCTCTACCTAGTCTAAACAAACCAAACTGAGTGACAACTGAAAAAACAACTTGTGCTAACCACTGTTATAATAAAACATGAATAAATAAAACAAAAAGGTAAACTGCATCTGAATTTTAATCGAAAAATAATCATTCAGTAATAGAGGAATTATTTATTATTTAACGGCCTATAATGTCCTGCTACTTCCGCTTAGTCTTGATTGAGGGCATCAAGCTCATCTCGCCAACGTCGCCTTGATCTGCCGCGATGCCGAATTTTATCACGTGGTACCCATTTGGTAGGAACACACTTTTTCCCACAATAATAAAGGAATCAAAAACAAATTAAACACCAGTTTTCCAGGGGCAGGGGTTGGCAGTTTACAGATTAAATCATCTGAAAAGAACCAAAACAATATGTATAATGTAGCTATACCTACCTGTTTTACACAGTTTAAGACAAGGGTTACACGATCAGTTTGGCGTCAGTTCAGTCCGTGCTCGAAAGGGACGCAGCTATATTAACATAATAGCTGCGTCCCTCTCGATCATGATTGAACTGACGCCAGACTGATGAAATACTGAGCGTGTAACCCTTGTCTAACAGTTCCATAATTATCTTACTGCCGCACTCAGACATCAGTTAAATTTAACGCTTGTTTAGTAACGTGTTGTCTTATTCTATTGCTATAGCAAAGAACATGACAACAGCTACTTTAATCAAGCATTAAATTCAATTGACGGCTCTGAGTGTGGCAGTTAGTTTGATATTTTAATTTACATTCACTAAAAGCTTGGCATACATGTAAATAACTATAATATTGCCTATAAATTGTCTGCCAATGTCAAAACTACCTTTCATATTTACTTATACTCAATACTCAGTCAATTAAACAAAACTGAGGACTCTGATTTATAATAGATTCCTATGTTGGTAGTGATATCCTAAGGTATCTAATAACTCAAGGTTAATTATTGTAGGCAAATAGATACCTTTTGGGAACGGTGCAAATTAAGCATTTGGCTTCGCCTGATTTGCCTTTCATATTTCATCTTATGCAGAAGGAACTCTTCCAGGCTCCAGTCCCAGATGCTTGCTGTAGGGTCGGCCTTCTGGAAACGTTCATTTTAAATAGATCCTCAGCCAGATTGGTGCCAAGTCGGATTCGAGAAGCTGTACTTTTTCACCTTTATTTAATACAAAGACACTTAAGTTCGCTTAAAAAACAAATTTGGTGAGAAAAACGTAACCTGTAAACAAGCGAAACAAACTCTAACTAGGTAGCTGATAGGTAGGTACTGTAAATGTGAAGTTCGCGCTATGTGCGTTTAGTTTTTTCAATATCACTCGGAGACTGAAACATTATGTAATATTATACACACCTTATCACCTTATATGATACAAGCAGAAAACGAGTTTAAAAAAATGATTTTAAAATAACCACTTGCTTTTTCACTTTACCTTGAAAAAATGGATTTATGATGGTTTACGTATCTTACCTGTCATGTCTAATCGCAAAATCATCTATTTAAAAAAAACATGCATAATCAAAACGTTTCGTCGTTTCGTTCAAAAACGTCATTGTTGGGGTTGGGATGTGTTTATAATTGTAAGATCATCTCATCCGAGAGTTTCTCAAGATGAGTTTATTAATAAGCGACGATCCTAGCTCCAGGATTACGTATCGAGACGGTCTCATCTGAGAAGGTCTCAGTTCACGGATTGAGACGAGTTTATTAATACGGCCCTTACTGTCGGCTTTTGACGTTGAAAAGCGTGGTATTATTTCGCCTTATGGGCACTTGTGCTACGAGTTGCGACGAAATTTCGCCCCTAACTGTCAAGCGACTAAGATCTGTCGCCTTGACATTTGGTCGCGGACGTTGTGCTACCAACACGCGAGAGAGCGCGATATAGAGCTCTTTCTCGCTTGTCGCCGAAGTCGCTGGCAGATGTGCTAGCCGTGCAGGTTGGGCGCTGCTTATCGCGCCACCGGCTATTATATTGCGTGTTCGCGATCTACCACGACAAGTTAGCACGTCGATAATGACGGATGTATAAATAAATATTTATAGTGTTTATGAGGTGCATAAAAAGAGCCTCCCCGCGGCGCACCTTGGAAACAGCTAGACACCGTAACGGAGTATCTAGGCTGGCTAATCTTTTTACCACGGCAAATGGGCGACCCATGCGACTTAACCCAGCCCTATCAAGGGCCCCCAAAACGGTCCTTTTCAGGACCTACTAAAAGGCTCTTTTCAGAGCCAGCCCTGACTGTCATCACGATTAATATCGAAGGCTTTTCAGATGACAAGTCTATCTTACTATCCAGACTCTGTCAGAGGTACTCATGCGACATTTTGTGTGTCCAAGAAACTCACCGTGGTTCTGAACAACAAAGACCACAAATAGCAGGTATGGTCCTTATCGCTGAAATTGAGCACCAAAAGTATGGCAGTGCAGTCTTTGCTAAACCATCGATCACAGTTCTTTCAGTTGACTGTATCTCAGAGGGTTCGATTGAACTTATCACCATCGACCTCGGAAATTGTACAGTGACCTCTGTCTATAAACCCCCGAATGACGACTTTAGATTCATCAAAACCAAGAACTTTGATAATCACCCCACTAAACTAGTACTTGGCGACTTTAATAGTCACAGTACCACCTGGGGCTATGCAGCCAGTGACTCCAACGGAGAAGCTGTAGAGCGTTGGTCAGATTCGCACGGCCTGGAACTCATCCATAGTGCCAAACTCCCTGCATCATTCTACAGTCGCCGTTGGCGTCGTGGCTATAACCCGGACCTCGCTTTCTGCATCGCGAATATAAGACCACAATGTACCAAACAACTGTGTTCTCCCATACCCAGAACACAGCATCGGCCTGTAGTGATTCAGGTGGTGGCTACCGTGAGACCTTTACAGGTACCATTCAGAAGAAGGTTCAACTTTGCCAAAGCCGATTGGACCAGTTTCTCTGAAAAAGTGGACCAACAGCTTCTCGATCTACCGCCTGAACCTCGTAACTACGACGGGTTTGTAAAAGTCATCTGGTCAGTATCCCGCCGGACCATACCCAGAGGCTGTCGCACGTCATACGTCCCAGGCTTGACAACAGAAGCCTCTACCCTACTTACACAATATGAGGCACTCTTTGCAGAAGACCCCTTCTCTGAACAGACCATCTCGATCGGAGAAGAGCTTCTTAATCTGGGAACATTTCCTGGAAAGGCGTCGCCATCCAACATTGTAACTTCCCTAGATACCTGGGAGTGACACTGGACCGCTCTCTGACTTACAAGACCCACTGCAGAAACACAAAACAAAAAGTTAGTTCCCGCAATAACCTACTGCGCCGTCTCTCCTCCACGAACTGGGGAGCTAACCCAATGGTTATGCGCACTACAGGACTAGCTTTGTGTTTCTCAGCAGGAGAGTATGCGTGCCCAGTGTGGGCTAGGTCAGCACATACCAGAGAGGTGGACGTAGAGCTGAACAACACCTGCCGCATAGTGACTGGCTGTCTTAAGCCAACCCCGGTCGGTATGCTGTTTCCTCTTGCGGGAATAGTCCGTAGAGAAGTGACATGTTCGCTTGAAAAACAAAAACAGGAAAGTGGCCCAAGATACCCACTCTACGGGCTCTCCCCCACCGCAGGTCGGTTGCAAAGCCGCAAAAGCTTCCTGCGATCTACGCAGCCTACCGACGAAAACCCAACTGACGTGAGGTGCAGGCTTTGGGCAAGCGAGTATCCACATTCACTGTACCCCCCCAACGAAAATCTGCCTCCAGGCTATAAGGAACCTTGGCCCACCTGGAGAAGTCTAAATAGGCTGAGGACCCAGGTTGGCCGAAGCAAAGATAACCTGTGTCGGTGGGGGTACTCAAGTAGCGCAGACGCTAGCTGTGAATGTGGAGAACCCTTGCAAACCATGTTACACCTCACTAACTGTCCCGCGTGCCCGACCACCTGCTCGCGTGAGGACTTACTTGTCAGTAACCAGAGGGCTACCACGGTAGCCGCTTTCTGGGCAAGTAAGATTTAGCCCGAGTTCCTGCCGACACGAAAGAAGAAGAAGAAGAAGAAGAAGTGTTTATATACATATATCTGTAAATAGTATTAATATATTTTTATGTATGTGTATGTGTATATATGTTTATGTATTTGTTATATTTTACATGTGTTTATGTTAAGTGAGCAGCGTTTAGGTGGGAGTTCCCCACATCACTCCCCTTAGAAACCTGGTTAGGGGCGATAATAATTAGGCAAGTGTACTTGCCTGCCTGAACGAGTAGTTTTTACAACATTAGGTGTAGTTGGCTGATCGGGCCTCGGTGATTTTGGGACTGAAGCTGCTTTGAAAAAAGGGGTCGGCACGGAAAAGGGCTGATGGTAGTGATCCGATCTATCTGATCCTAGTTCATCGGCCAGTCGGTGTGCCGGTTTTAACCGGTCGATGGTTTCCGTGACCGGTTTCCCCGTGATGAGCAGTTTAAAATACTTGTTTCACTTGTCAAGGACTTTGGAGGGCCAGTGTAAACAGGTGTGAGTGGAGCCCGTGAAGCGTCTTTGCGAAGGAACACTTGTTCATCAGTTGCCAGCTCTTTAAAAACAAAAATCCTGTCCTTACAATGGTGGGAAGCCGGAATTGGTTTAATTTTCCTGGCGAATGATCGTAACCGCGCGGTGAAATCTGTTATCGTCCCCGGGACGTCAGGATTAAAAAATTCGCCAGGTAATCTTAGCGCTTCACCGTAAACCAACTCCGCTGCTGAGGCTTGTATATCCTCTTTAAAGGCGCTTCTAATACCTAAAAGAACTTGAGGCAATACTTCCGGCTAGTTAGCATCGGCGTGACAGACAATGGCGGCCTTTAGCTGCCTGTGAAATCTTTCCACAAGTCCGTTGCAAGCTGGGTGGTACGCCGTTGTCCGCTTGTGGCGGAACCCGATGGCTTTAGACAGGTACTGGGACAGTGCGGACTCAAACTGTCGGCCACGATCTGTCACAATATCTAGTGGACAGCCGAACCTGGCTATCCAACCGCTTAACAAGGCCTTGGCGACCGTCTCAGCAGTAATGTCCACAATCGGCATGACTTCCGGCCAGCGTGTAAAACGGTCAATAGCCGTCAGACAATAACGGAAACCTTGTGCAACGGGAAGCGGACCAATCAGGTCGATGTGGACCTGTTGGAAATGACCACGAGGGAATTCATACATACCGAAGGGAGTTGTGATGGCTGTTTTCGGTATGTAGTCCGGGTTCACGGGTTGTAAGCTTTAACAAGGTCGATCGTGCTAAAAACCTTACAACCAGATATGTTGTGTGTAAAATCGTGTAAGTGCCGGATCGGGTATTTGTCCGGAAGAGTTCGAGCGTTGAGTTGCCGATAATCTCCGCAGGGTCACCAACCGTTATCCTTTTTCGGAGCTAAGTGTAACGGCAACGACCACGGGCTCTCAGACGGTCGGGCTGTTCCATTGGCCAACATATCGTTGAACTCCTGTCTGGCAATTTTGAGTTTCTCAGGGGCCAGACGTCTTGGGGCGCACGATACGGGTGGTCCTGGAGTTGTACGAATATGATGTTGAGTGTTATGTGAGATGTCGCGTTGCGTGCCAGCTGGTCGTGTCATTTCAGGAAATTCCTGAGAAAGCAAACGATGATAGCTAGTTTCGCCAGTCGAGACCTTTACAGGAAAAATATCATTATAGGCTGCAGTAATAGCTGAGGTAGATAAGCTTGTAGTATTATCAACTAACTTTTGGTGTCTACAATAAACTACTAAATTATAAAACGATAAAAAATCAACGCCTATAATTGGTTTTGTTACATTGGCAACAACAAATCGCCAAGGATAGTTGCGGCGAAGTCCGAAGTCCAGGTTAAGGTGCGCGTAACCGAAGGTGTCGATCGTTGTCCCATTGGCTGCCGTCAGTTTGTAGCTCGTCGGTGTTCGACGCTCTCGTAGTTGTGCCACGGGGAAGACACAGAGGTCGCTACCGGTGTCAACCAAGTACTCGACCGAAGGTGTCTACCTTCTGTCAGTGACAAACAGGCGACCAGAAGAGACAGGGCTGTCGGATGTCGCCATTACCGAGGGCCCGTCGCGTTTCCCGAGTTCCCTGACTTGCCGTAATCGCAGGGCTGGAGGCATTTCGTTGCATTTGCACCGTGCTGCGAATGGTACCAGCAAGTAGGAAATCTCCTGTAACTGGACTGCGATCTGGTGCGACTCTTAGAACGGTCCTGCTTCCTAGGGTGTGAGCGGTTGCGATTGCCAGATTGTGATCGTCGGTTGTCTCGTGTGGTAAGGGATTGAACCTGCTTCCTGAGTTCGGCGATCTCCCTTGCCATGGTGTCCAGGCTGGAACCAGGTGCGCAGCTAGTAGCAGCAACTTGCGGTGTCGACGGTACGATCGCATGGATCCTGTCAGCGAGATCAGCCAGAACACTCAAGATGGCTATGGGTTGCGCAGCGAGGACAGACTGAATGTTCCAGGGCAATCGGCTAGTCCACATGGTGCGCAGGAACTCTTCCGATACTTGTGAGCCAGCCAAGTCTTGCTCGTGTCGCAAAAACTGTGAGGGCTTGCGATCTCCAAGTTCCTCGTGCATTAGGACCTGCTGCGCTTTCTTCTCGCTCGTGCTACCGAGACGCTTAATCAGTTCGGTTTTCAGCATCGTGTACTTATCTGCGGCGGGCGGATTGGTTATAATATCCTTGACCTCCTTAGAGAACTGCCGATCTAACTGGCTAATGACGTAGTGGAATTTGGTCAAATCATTCGTAATTCCCGCTATCGCAAATTGACCTTCAATTTGGGAAAACCATATTTCTGGTTCCTCTGGCCAAAAGGGTGGGACACGAACACCTACTTTAAAAATGTCGGACGACGGCATTTACGCAGTAGTAGTAAACGGTGCAGTGGAAACGCTCTCTCCGCTATTTTGCCCGAGACCAGTTTCTTTGTCTTGCGTATATGACATTTTAACTAAATTATTACGTACTGTTCTCCGGGTTGTCTTCGGCTATATTCCTGTGTCCAATGGGGTCACCAATGTAGAATTTGGGGTCTTCAGGTTCTTCGGAGGAAGACGCAAACACATCCACTTTTTCCAATGATTTAATGTCAACGTTTATAAAAGTTTATACGGCACAGAAGGAATGTATGAAGAGAGGAAATAGCACACGAAGATACAGATTAGAAGAAAGCGTAAATCAGTAAGCGCGCAAAGCAAAAAGCAAGCCAACGAGTCGTAACCGCGAACAAAGGGCAATCGGGCTAATGAGCGGCGTGCGCATAGTGTCAGAGCTATAGGTCGACTGACTCGGCCAGGTTAGCCGGCGCGGGCGCTGCTTATCGCGCCACCGGTTATTATATTGCCCGTTCGCGATCTACCACGACAAGTTGGCACGTCGATAATGACGGATGTATAAATAAATATTTATGTGGGAGTTCCCCACAGTTTGCTCCGCGTCGGAGGACGATTACAAAATGCTCAGTGTACGTATGACCAAAGGCATCCAATGTTATTAGATGGCAAACATCAGCTCACTAAGTTGATTTTCGAGAGAGAACATCTCCGCCTACTTCATTGTGGACCGCAACTCCTGTTAAAACACCGTACGAGAGCACTTTTGGCCTACTAAGGGTCGTGTGAGTACTGTGCATAAATGTCTTACATATACTAAAGTTAAGGGTAAAACAATCCAACCCATCATGGGTATTCTCCTTAAGCCTCGAGTTGTCCCTGCTTCTCCATTCGAAACCTGTGGCGTTGACTTTGCTGGACCATTTTCAATCCTAAACAGAAAGGGTCGTGGTGCTAAAACTTCCAAATGTTATTTGTGCTTGTTTGTTTGTTTTTTCTCAAAGGAACTTCATTTAGAAATTGTCAGCGACTTAAGTACAAATTCCTTTATTTTAAGCCTACGCAGATTTGTTTCGAGAACAATGGTTCGAATAAAGGTAAGTAGGTAGGTAGGTAGGTAGGTAGGTAGTAGAAATGATTATTTTTATTAGTTATGTTAAAATTTACAGGTTAGATAATCACGAGAACAAAATTAAAGCTTATTCGACTGTTAATGTTACTAAAATCTCGCTGAGAAAGGCGAACTATTATAGTCAATGTCATTTTAGACAGCGAATATGCATTTTGAGGACATTATTTACGGAAAATCGCGCGAGGCGTTGACCCTAACATACTTAAACAAAAAAGTTTTCGTTACAGATGACGACAACAACCAAAAATCTTCTGGTGTCGATGAGTCGCCAAGATCAAGTCACGGACAAATCAAGCAGACCATGCACGGAAGTCAAGTGTGAAAGTGAATTAGATAGGTTTTGCAACTACCTGATCAACTGTTTACCGCGGATTATGACGCATTCCTACCTACATACGACAGCGATAATGAAAAATCAACATGTTTTCATTTGTTTTATCTCATCGTGTATATCAATAGGTCGTGGCGTATGTCACCGTCCTTATGACCATGGACATAGACCTAGCCATAGTTATTCATAGATATTAGAGCTGTCTTTGCTTATAGGTTATATAATTCATATCGCTTCCCCTGTCAACTCACAGTGTTGACGCCTTGCATGTGTGCGCTTAGCAACTCATCACGCACACACGCGCACGACATAAGATGCAGCGAGCCGCTGGCCGCGCCCGCCGCGACCACTCGCCCATAGACCTCAGAACTCACATCACGTACTTCGTAATATTTGTAGATCGGTTAATAAACCATTTTTATTTATTCAAGAAGTCTGGAATTTTCGAGTGATAATTATGAAGTAGCGTGGGACCTTCTTTGCGATCGTTATAATAATAAAAGGTCATTAGTGAACAATCACATACAAGCAATTTTTAATTTGGAACAATTATCAAAAGAATCATCTAGATCGTTACGTAACTTAATTGACGCAGTCAATAGAAATCTTAGAGCACTTAAAACACTTAAACTCCCAACTGAGCACTGGGATGTACTTATTATACAAATTGTTTCTAATAAACTGGATACGATTACGAGTAACAAGTGGGAATCTTATCGTAATAAATTAAAAGCCTTACCGACGCTCACAATGTTTAATGACTTTCTTAAAGATCGTGCCGATTTGTTAGAAACAAAGGAAAGTGGTCACACGAAACGCAGATCAAGTGACACTACTCATGTTCGCCATAAAACGTTTGTAGCAAACTCATATTCACCCCCTACTCGCAAGTTTGTTTGTCCATATTGCAAACATAACCATGCACTTTATCTGTGTCAAAAATTTAAATTATTATCCATGGTATCTCGAGTAGACAAAGCTAAATCACTTAAACTCTGTTTGAACTGTTTACGTCAAGGTCATAGTGAAAATGTATGCAGGCTGAACCCATGTCGCTTGTGTGGTTTGCAGCGCAACAGCTTGTTACATGAACACAAAGTTCCCGCGGCATCTGTGCCTTCAACTAGTGACGTCAATTTGCACTTGTTGCCGCAGCCTGACATTCGAGACCAACTTCTTAGTAATTCTTCTGATATTACAATGTCGACAGTTCATGATAACTGCATTTTACTGTCTACGGCTTTAATTCAAGTGGCAGATCATAGTGGGAAAAAACACACAATACGTGCTTTGCTTGATAACGGCAGCACGTCCAGCTTCATTACCGACAGCCTTAGCGCCAAACTTAACTTGCCGACCTCTTCAACTTCAACTATAGTTGAAGGATTAAATTCACAGTCATCGCGTTTAACGAAGCGCTGCAACGTACTTATCTCGTCACTATCAAACTCTTACAGCGACAAGGTCCCCTGTCATGTTGTTCCTCGCATCACTCAACTCTTGCCGCTTACCAGAGTTGACTGCGAGTCATTAAATATACCTCCTTATATTACATTAGCGGATCCCACATTCCACATACCCTCTCCAGTCGATATGCTTCTTGGAGCTGACATATTCTGGACGATTCTTGGTTCTCAAAATATATCTTTAGGGAAAAATAAACCCACCTTAAGTAAAACCAAACTGGGTTTCTTAATTTCAGGCCCAGTACAAAGTCAACAGTCAATAAACTTAAATACAGTCCATTGCAATCACCTTACTTTAAAAAATAATGATGAACAATTACATGAGCAATTATCACAATTCTTTGAATTAGAATCAGTCGCACTGCGTAAACAAATATCCAGGGAGGAGCAAGAATGTGAAGAGAGCTTCATAAATAATACCACGAGGCTGCCTGATGGGCGTTTCGAAGTGATGATTCCATTAAAGGAATCACCTGATAAACTCGGTGATTCCTATGAACAAGCTCTGTCCAGATTCTTGTCCCTGGAGCGTAGATTCAAACGAGAACCTCATTTTAAGGAGCAATATTGCAATTTTATCAAAGAGTATATTTCGCTTAACCATATGTCATTAAATGACGACCCTAAAAATGATGCTCATTCTTATATTTTACCCCACCACGGAGTCTTACGTGACTCCAGTCTAACCACAAAATTAAGGGTCGTATTTGATGCCTCTGCAGTCACGACATCTGGCATATCATTTAATAATTTACAAAAGGTAGGTCCAACAGTGCAAGATGACCTAGTTAGTATCCTAATTAGGATGCGCCAGCATAAATTTGTTGTGACTGCAGACGCTGAAAAAATGTACCGAATGGTCAATGTCAAAGAGTCACAGCGACCGCTTCAACAAATCTTATGGCGGTTCGAACCTCATGAGCAATTGAAACAGTACAAGTTGAATACGGTCACGTATGGTACTGCATCCGCGCCTTATCTCGCGACCAGGTGTCTGACTGAACTCGGCCACCAATGCGCCGATCCAGTAGTCTCGACAGTCATCATAAATGACTTTTACGTCGATGACCTGATTACTGGGGCTGCTACCGAAGCTGATCTCATACATACTTCTAAGGGTGTAATAAAACAACTAAAAGGTGGGAAGTTTCACTTACGCAAATTTCATTCTAATAGCGCTCACGTTGTTACCGAAATAGTCGGTGAAGGTATCAGTGATGACCTACTTAACTTATGTAATAATAACGAATACTCTAAAACGTTGGGACTGCTTTGGTCATCTAAACAAGATACTTTATTGTTTTCAATCAACACTTATGAAGACAAACACGTTAGTAAACGCACTATCTTATCAATGATGTCTCAAATATTTGACCCGTTAGGCTTAATAAACCCATGTATACTTTTAGCAAAAATAATCTTACAGAAACTATGGTCTTCAAAAATAACGTGGGATGAATCTGTCCCGACAGATATCGAAAACATGTGGTTTAAATTTATAACGTCATTACGTCAAATAAATAATATTCGAATTCCTAGGTACATGTTAAATGATTGTCCTTTATCAATCGAGCTTCACACATTTAGTGACGCATCGACGCAAGCTTATTCTACATGCGTGTATATAAAATGTACCAATGTCAATAATGTATCTGTTCATTTAGTAGCGGCAAAAAGCAGAGTTGCTCCCCTGAAGGCCATGACTGTGCCTAGGTTAGAGCTGTGTGGAGCTCTGCTCGCTGTGCGACTGGCAGATAAAGTGAAGTCGTCGCTCAGACTGCAGATAACTAGCTGTACGTACTGGTGCGACTCCACGATCGTGCTAGGGTGGATACGTTCACCCAAAGCTCACTTGCTTAAACCGTTTGTGTTCAACAGAATCAGTGAAATATCTGAAACAACGGAATCATGTAAATGGCGCTATGTGCCCACTAAAGACAATCCGGCTGACATCGGGTCCCGTGGGGCCGATGCCCAACACTTAGAAAACAGTAGCTTATGGTGGTCAGGGCCACCGTTTCTTCTTCATGACGAACCGTCTTGGCCTAAACAACCTTCACGTATAATCGAAGCTGAATTACCGGAATTTAAAGTCACCTGTAATTTAACCGCTAGTTTCACTGATTATGTTACCTATTACTCTGATTTTATAAAAAGATATTCTAATCTTAGCAAGTTACAACGCGTGATTATGTATGTACACAGATTCATTCATAACCGTACTAACCCCCTAAACAAACGCACAGGTTTTTTCAAAATGAATGAACTGAATTCTTCTTTAAATTCATTGTGTAAGTTTGCTCAACTTGAAGTTTTCAATTCAGAATATAACTTATTAAAGAATAATAAACAATTGTCTGCCAACAATAAATTGCTCCAATTAAATCCATTTTTTAACACAAACGACGCTTTGTTACGAGTCGGTGGTAGACTAAATAACTCGTTTTATAATTATGATACCAAACATCCTATACTTCTAGACTCGCGCCATCATATTTCTACATTAATAGTTAGACATTATCATATCACATTCTTGCATGCTCCACCTCAATTATTATTAGCCACGTTACGTCACAAATTTTGGATCATCAACGGTCGAAATCTCGCTAGAAAGATTGTCAAACAATGCACTAAATGCTGCCGTTTCTCAGGCAAAAGCATCCAACCGATTATGGGCAACCTCCCTTCCTATCGCCTGCATGCGGATTTTTTGTTTGCGAATACAGCTGTAGATTACGCCGGTCCAGTCATGATACTAAACCGAAAGGGTAGAGGTAGCAATTTAATAAAGTCATACCTTTGCATATTTGTGTGTCTGGCCATAAAAGCGGTTCATATAGAACTTGTCACCGATCTAAGCAGTACAACCTTTTTAGCTGCATTAGACAGGTTCATTGCCCGCAGAGGGAAACCTCAAAACATATACTCTGATAACGGCACATGTTTCGTCGGCGCATGTAATGAGTTGTCTAGATTTTTAAAGTCACATTCAAATGACATTAGTTCACATGCATCTAAGTTATTTATAAATTTCAAATTTTCACCAGCATACAGCCCGCATTTCAACGGATTAGTTGAGGGTTCCGTAAAATCTGTGAAATATCACTTAAAAAGAGTTTTAGGTTTAGCTAACTTAACGTACGAAGAACTGAATACAGTTCTTACACAGATCGAGGCAATCTTGAACTCCAGGCCTCTCACTCCATTATCTTCCGATCCTTCTGATCTCACAGCTCTCACCCCCTCTCATTTTCTTATTGGACGAACTCTAACAGTTTTACCTTCTCCTCAGGACAAAGACCCTGCGGTGATACCAATTCTCACTCGATACATGAGAATTCAACAGTTAAAAGCCCATTTCTGGACTCGTTACTATACAGAATACATTACAGAACTCCAGAAACGACAGAAATGGCGCAAGCAAGGAGGGCAACTCCAACTCGGGGAAATGGTGCTGATGAAGGATGACCGGCTGCCTCCCAACAGATGGCTGCTGGGGCGCGTGACGCGCCTGTACCCCGGCTCCGACGGCGTGACCCGCGTGGCCGACGTGCTGACCACTACGGGGACCCTCCGACGAGCTTTCAACCGGCTGTGCCCGCTTCCAGTCGACACGAACTGCGTTCCTGGGGCGGCAACATGTTGACGCCTTGCATGTGTGCGCTTAGCAACTCATCACGCACACACGCGCACGACATAAGATGCAGCGAGCCGCTGGCCGCGCCCGCCGCGACCACTCGCCCATAGACCTCAGAACTCACATCACGTACTTCGTAATATTTGTAGATCGGTTAATAAACCATTTTTATTTATTCAAGAAGTCGTTTTTTAATAGCTTATTGTTCCCTCCGTCTCACTACGTTGAAGCAAAGTACCGGCGTTCCCACACAGCGTACCGGACGCAAATCATTGTTATCCTTATTGTATTTCGTGTTTTACTGTAAGTTTCATATTAAATGACTCCAGGGACAGATCTTCAATTTCATCATCCATCACCGAGTACGGTAATACAGCCAGCCGCCAGGATCAGGCGCCTATTATTATCGTTCATTTTTGGTGGCCCATGAGGGGAGAATGCATATATAAACCCAGGACGGGATAATATATATTTACTGGGCACGCGGTAGCCTTCAAGTTCAATACCGGCCTACTCGCGAACCAAGAATCAATCCCGGAACTAAGCGCGGAGCGCGAGTTCATAATTCATTATACAGTCAAGGGGTCGGCGTGGCGCAAGGTCACCCAGGATACGCCGCCCGCATACATACTTCCATTGCATCGATCGTCACGGAAGATCTTAGTGCTAACATGGAATCAGTGTTTTATTTGCACTAACTTTACAGTCTTTGTCAGTTGTCAGTAGTAAATTAGTCAAAAGAAGTTTGTCATCAGTCAACCAAAGGGCAAGAGGGTTTCTATACGCTCCATACTCAATGCAAGAGTGAAATATAATCTAATAGACTTTTAGTATTGTTACGCCGATGGGATAAGGCGTCTCATTTTTAATCGTGAATTTCGATGCTTTAGAAGCTTGTGAAAGAGATAGCATGATTAGAAAGAGACAGCGATACTGAGAACCTTCGAGAAGCATGAGAAATAGACAACACGATTAAAAATGAGACGGCAATACGCAGAATATTCCAGACCCGTGAGTCAAGGTCAAGGACATCACGAACAATACAAGGTAGAAAGGCGTAGAACATTCCAGCAACGTATAGTCTCGAACGACCTTGGCGGGGCAAAGTACATCGATCATTCCTGTGTCCTGGTGTCCTGGCCCAGCAAGGATTTCTACCCACCAAACAAACAATAGAAATCCAATCATACAGTAGAAAGCCTCACTAACTGCAACCAAGGCTATGTAAACCAGGATTAACAGTAGCAAGAGAAAAATAAACCAAAAGTTCCTTACCAAGGTATAAATAAAAATATCAAAATAAACCAATTTCAAATATAAAAGTTCCCACCACCCGTCTACTGGAGTGAATCTGGAAAACAAATCTTTTGATTAAAGCACAACCCCCAACCAACACCAATCATATATAAAAATACAGAGCTTTCGCACTGCATTCCCATGCATGATAGAAAACCATTCCCCACACAATAATACCTATAACCTACTCCCTAAGCAAACCGTTTCCCTATCCCCTCGCGTAAAGGATTTAATTACTACGCTAACTGTGAAAACGCGTCTTCCAAACACTATCAAAGCAATACATAAACTTATTTAAATCCGGTAAAACAAAAGTTAGCTAATGAATCGCACGTACATAAGCTCTACGTATCTTATACCTCCCTAATAGCTCTAAAGACGAAGTTAACGTTAACTATACAAACAATATAACTGAAAACACTTTAAAAGATCGCAAATATTAAACCGAATACTATGTAGTTTAAATTTTACTGTAAAACTAGCACTGAGTCATGAATTTAACCGCGAACGCGTCGTACTCCTATTTCTCTATAAAACTCGAAATTAACCGAAAATTACACAAAATATAGCAAATAAACTGGCGCAACACGATATAAAAACCAAAACGAATTTAACACGACAAGGTAACTGCGAACCGTAAGTAAATTTTACGCAAGGCGTTTCCCAGTAAGCAAGCCTATCCCCTTTGAATGACGAGATAAAGTCAAAACATAAACGTTCCGCGATTAATGCCCAGAAATTAATGCCCATATTCCCTTTGAAAACTCTATATATAGATTCAACGGCGGCCATCGCGCTCGTGCATCTCATACCACTCGTGCAAGTCGTGCAACTCATGCATCTCATGCATCTTGAACCACTCGTGCAAGTCATGCATTAGCTCCAAAGCCTAGCGTCTGTCAACCGTCAACGGATATTTTCAAATTCATTAAGAAAACCTGGGGAGTATTTCTTTTAATTCTTTTTCACACTGATTTTTAACACTGTGTTTACATTCATACTTTTCACTGCTCATTGCTGAAGCCGTGAGCGACGTCAATTACATACATTGGCACCGTGCGATCTCTCTTTACTTGACATACAGTGGAAGTATACTACACGATACACTGTTCACCAACATCTATTCACACATATCCTTGCATAAAATAACCGGCTTATCAAACTCCCCCTCCACTTACTCACTAGTTTAATATCTTTCAGTGTGATTGTGGAGTAACTGTGACACCATGGCCGCATCGAACATCAAATCGCGCAAAGCCACTACACGCCAGCTTGAGATGCAACTTAAGGCTACCTTGAAAGAGCTGCAAGCTGCCAATATCTTGAACGACCAGCTACTAAGGGAAAGGGAAGATTGCGAGGAAGAGCAAAAGAAAATGTCGGCTAAAAACACAGTGTTAAGGAACGACCTTGTGGAGTATGATTATAAACTGTTAGACACACAAGATAAGGTGGAGCAGTTGCAGACCCTGGTAGATAATTTTAACCAGTGTGCTTCTACCCATGAAGTGGCACTGAACCGTATAATTAACCTCGAAGAAGAACTCGGTGCTGCTAATGAAGAGTTAAATTACCTACGGAGAGAACGTGAGTGTTTTGATAGTTCAATTACACAAAATTTGTATCAGGAGATGTTAGGTAATAAGAATAATAAGGACAGTAACATAAATAACTTAATATTTTTTATTGTAACAATAAGTTAAAGAAATATGTTAATATAAACAAGTACATAAGGCGTACTCAGAAGCTAATTAAAAGTCAGAGGTGTATTAAAAACTATTCTAAAATGAAATTAGAGTTATCTGTTATGAAAAATAGGGTACAAAAATGCAATGAAAAATTAGATTCAGATATGACTGAACATGGTTTAAGTGTTCAGAAATTAAATGCTGAGATTAGTAGATTAAGAAGTAAGCTTGAGGATATGTCATCAAAATACTCAACGGCTCAAAGTGAAATCAAGGAGCACATGCTGGCATTCACACAATTGCTGGAAAGTAGTAGATATAATGAAGAGCGTTTTAATTCCTTAATTAATAATAGCATTTGTAATTGTAATTGTTTAGGATCTGCACCAACAGCTGTGGTTCAGCCAGAGGTGGCTCTTGATACTTCTGAGCTATGTGCCCCAAAAATAGTTTTAGATAAGTCCCCTAGACAAATTAGTAATAATAAAACTATTATTTATTCAGATCAAATAGGGTCTGGAATGGGTTCCATGTTAAGGAATAAATTGACACAAAATGTAACAAACTATTGTTATCATAATGCAAGTCTTATGCAATTATGTCAATTAATATCAAAGGGAAGTTATGACAGTTCTACTACTCTAGTGATTTTAGTAGGAAACAGTCTTGGTATAGATAAGTCTAGTGTAGATAGATTAATGACAACATTAAACCTCATTGAAGAGGCCGGAATAGGTAAAATTATACTTTGTGCATTACCATATTCACAAAATATGCCATATAATTATAATAATAAAATAGGATACTTAAATTCTTTAATGTATAATTCTGTATGTTATAACAGCACATATCACTTCTTTGACGTAAACAAATTCATAAAGCGCCTCACGCTAACATCTGAAAAAATTAATTTGCCAAAGAAATATATTTTAACTTTGGTAGAACTTTTGGCTTTTAATATAGAACCAAATAGATATAAACAAATACAAACAACTAACAACTACCAATCAACAAATATAAATGCCAATCCTAATCATTTAAACTAAAGTATAGGACAGCGGAAACACCTTTGAGTATAAATATAATTCATCAAAATATTCAAGGGTTTTCCAGCAAAGAATTAGAAGTAGGATTATTTTTAGATACTGAAAATGTACAGATTATGTGTATTACTGAACATTGGCTTAGACCACATCAATTAATTTTTGATTTTGTTAATTTTAAATTAGTTAGTTTTTTTGCCAGAAAATCCGCCATTCATGGTGGTTCTTTAATAATTGTTAAAAGTACTGTAAAATCAAAAGAAAGGAAAGATATTGTTAGGCTATCCATAGAAAGGGTTGTAGAAATTTCTAGCGTAGAACTAGAAAATTACATAATCATTTGTGTTTACAGACCACCATCGGCTGATTTCAGCACATTTGAATCCAGTATGGAAAATGTGTTAAAATTAGCATGTAAAACCCAAAAGCATGTTATTGTTTGTGGAGACTTTAATGTTAACTTACTGGAATCGTCAACTGATACTATTAAGATCTTAAGTTTATTTAAATCTTTTAATTTAGGTAATTTGTTTTTTGAACCTACACGGATAGGTGTTTCAAGTGCAACCTGTTTAGACAATATTTTTTGTAATTGCGAATGTTTGGATAAGGAAATATTTAATTGCTTTAATTCTGAGCATAGTGGCCAAAAGGCTTCTTTTTTAAATGATTTTCATCAAGAACCACAGACAATAACATACAGACCCATAACTAGCAATCGTTTGGAATTATTCAAAAATAAAGTTCAGAGTAATATCAGTGGGTTATCCTTTTCACATAATGATTCTAATAGTATTTATAATGATTTGTTCGGTGTAGTTCTTCACCAATTTCATAAAAATTTCAAAATGAAAACTATTTCTGGGTCTAAAACCAAGTTTAGTCAATGGGCTACTGTAGGCATTCATAGAAGTAGAAATAGGCTTTATGAACTATATAGAGAGAGGGAGGTGAACAAGAATGGTGACTTCCTAGTTTATATTAAGAATTATTCGAGGACCTTCAAGCAAGTTTGCTTAACTGCTAAGTCAAATTTCTTAAGTCTTAAACTCAAAGCTTCTGACAATAAGGTAAAAACTGTGTGGAAAATTATAAATAAAGAAACAGGTAAAACTAAAACTCGCGATAATCAAATCACCCTAAACAAGGGTGACAAACAAATCACGTCAAATAAAGACGTGGCCTTAGCGTTCGAAGATTATTTCTCCACCATAGCCATTAATACCACGAAATGTCTTCAATCATTTGCGGTTGGAGCTCAAAAATTACTTTGTGCTAATGTTACTAATTGTAATGTAAACTTTGATTTTACCCACGTAGATTCAGTTTCTATTGTTAAGGCATTTAAATCGCTCAGTTTAAAAAATACTGAGGATTTATGGGGGACGTCAGTAAAAGTCATTCATCATGTCATAGATATAATTGCACCTCACTTAGCTTTAATCTACAATAATTGCATTTTAGAGGGGGTCTTTCCAAATCTTATGAAATATAGTAAAGTCTTACCACTTTTTAAATCGGGCGAGAGGAGTGATTTAACGAATTTCCGACCCATTTCTATTCTACCTGTTTCAAGTAAAGTTTTTGAGAAGTTAATGTTAAAAGATATGTTAGGTCACTTCAATAGAAATAAACTGCTTAACAGTAATCAGTTCGGCTTCACCAGAGGACGATCCACAATTGATGCAGCATCTGTATTCATTAAATATATATACAATATTTGGGAGACATCTTGTGATGCAATAGGAATTTTTTGTGACCTTTCCAAAGCTTTCGATTGCGTAGATCATGCGACTCTTTTATTAAAATTAGAACATTATGGTCTGTCAAATAATTCTCTAAATCTTTTGTCTTCATATCTTAGTGATAGAACACAAACGGTTGTTGTAAACCAAACAAAGTCCATTGGAGCAGCTGTTAAATTAGGTGTGCCACAGGGCTCTATATTAGGTCCTTTCTTATTTCTCGTTTATATAAATGACTTACCACCCGCGGTAGTTAACCTTTGCGATATTGTGCTATTTGCTGATGATACATCATTGATTTTCAAGGTAGACCGAAAATCCGTCGATTATAGTAGGATAAACGCGACGCTAGGTAAAGTACTTAATTGGTTTACTAGTAACAATTTGCTACTTAATGCTAAGAAAACTAAATGTGTTAGATTCGCTTTGCCTAATGTTAGAGCGGTAGAATCTAGTATTTTTCTAAATGGTGAGTGTTTGGAAATGGTGGATAAGGCGCTTTTCTTAGGAATAACTATAGACAAAAACTTGCAATGGAGTCCCCATATAGCAGTACTAGCAGGCAAATTAAGTTCGGCAGCTTATGCTGTTAGGAAAATCAGACAACTTACCAATGTTGAGACAGCTCGCTTAGTTTATTATAGTTATTTTCATAGTGTTACGTCGTATTCTTGTTTGGGGAAAAGCTGCTGACATACCTACAGACTATTTTCGTGTTACAAAAAAGAGCCATTCGTTCTATATATAACCTAAACTCCCGTGATTCCTTAAGATTACTATTTAAAGAAATTAATATTTTGACAGTAGCATCACAATTTATTTATGAGAATATTATTTATGTCATTAAAAATCAAGACTCTTTTATCAAGAATTGTGACATACATAATTTGAATACAAGAAATAAAAATAAAATAGCTATAAAAATAATTCGTGTCCGTAAGGTATATAAATCATTTGTAGGTCAATGCATTCATTTCTATAATAAATTACCTGACGAAGTTTTAAAGTTACCATTTCCAGTACTTAAAAATTACTTGAAAAAGTCGTTGATGTCTAAAGCTTACTATAGGGTCGAAGACTATCTAACAGATAAAAATGCTTGGCCTAAATTAAACACCAAATTAAACACCTAAATATCTTCATAATAACTGAATCATACAAATATGTAAAACATTGTGTATTGTCTAGGGGACAAGGTTTCTGTAGGAGAATGTATCGAAACTTTTTATGTGTTGTTTTGCACCGTCATAGGTAAGTATAATTTTTATTTATTTTTTATATTTACTACTTATGAGTTCTTGTAGAAATTTTGAGTTTTGACACATTTTCCTGCTCAACTACGCATGTTATATTTATTCATATTTTTTTGTTACATTCATTGTTTTATATAATGCTAGGTTAAGTTTTTTTTTTCGTTGTATAATATAATTTATCATAAGCAATATTTAAAAAACGACTGACTGTTGAGTTTCTTGCGGCGTTTCTTCTCAGCAGTGGTCTCTTGCGAAGCGCTGGTAGATTTTTGACGTGTAAAAGTGCCCGTGCGGCCTACTTACTGAATAAACATCTTTTATCTTTTTTTTTTTATCTTAATATCTGCTCGAGTCCGTATTCTAATGGCGTCTATCTCCGTCACTGTCGTATTCTACCAATTCGAACATGACAGACGCTGCCCGCTTGTATAGTTGGTTCCAGTTTAAACGACGAAAATGCACTTAAAACCATCCATTACCAAAAAGTATTGTTCAATTGTTATCTTCAAGTAGGGTTGTAAAACAATTACGCAGGTGTGTCGGTACGGCCAAAGTATACTTTGAATAAACAATCTTGATAGTTTTTTATTGCATGTCAGCCATAAGAATATGCGATATGTATTAATGTTGTGTTGATTTATTATGTATCAATAATGACAATTTAAAATTATATTGAATGTATATAATATATAATATTTATTAAGTATATTTTTGCATTACAATATAGACGGCTTAAAAAATCTTTTATTTCAATGATCAAGAAGGGTTGAGCTACTCCAAGGCACGTGCCACACTTCAGTCGTCCCTTTGTTATCTTTCCCTTTCATATTTAGCAACAAAAGAAGTTGTAAAATCCCGCGTTAAATGCATTTTCGTCATTTAAACTGGAACCAACTATACCACCAGAATCATAATAAGGCGCCATCTACTCGGTGATGTTCGTTTACGCAATCAGCTTGGTCCGATTCTAGTGAGACAACCTATATAGTTCCTTCCTTCTTCTCTCTAGTGTTCATTACTCAGAACTATAACACTCCCATTTCTTCTATATAACCATTGTTTATTGAAGAAATAAATAAGATTTATAATTGTAAAGCTTGTATTAAGCAAATATTTAATTGAATAAGATTACAAAACTAGAACATGACTTGATTAACAGCTTACTAAATTGGTGAGTTTCCTTCTAGATTTTTATTGCATTAAACTTGTTATGATGTATTTTTGCGGACTGTTTTTAGCAGGCGCTCAAACTTTTTGCATTCGTATTTTATCACTTATTATTGTATTCATACGTGAATACATATAATTAATATCTAACAATAATGTTATTTTATTAAAAATAGATTTTACAAATTAATCAGCTCTCGCTAGAGCCTCAACTAACTCTTATTATATTTGTCAATTCGAACGGGCATATCTGGACCGTTACAAGTAGTCCAGCTCTTGGAGAAGCCTTGCGCGCTCCAGCTCTACAGTGTTGGCAAATGGGATCGGGACGTTTACGGGAGCACTGTATAACAATAGCAAATGTAAATAAAATTATAGCACAAATCTTCTAAAGATTCACTTTAAAATACATTATTCTTTAACTTATATACTATGTCCATTTATCATTGCTTTTATAAATAAAATTAATGTTATATACAGTGGTTGCCAGATTAGGAATGCTTGCATTTTTCCCATTTAATTAGCAAAAATTCTTATTTAACTAAGGTTTAAACGAATGTAATTAATGTATTCATAAAAGCAATCTTTAGCACAATCTGTCACTACTCATACGGACCTAGTTTTTGCTCCAACTGACATATCAAAAATTTGTCAAAATCAGTTAAAATTTAGAGGGGTGGAAATCAAATGTAATAGCAGTTGGTATGGGAAGCCGTCGTTTCACATTGCTCTTAAAGAAAACAATGCGAATTTCACCATAGTTATATATTCTTATAATAAATCATTTTTAATTTCACGTGTATACTCAGTATTTTTTAATTTACGGATATTTTTGGTTGGTATAGTATGTAGTTTTTCATCTGAAAGATAAATTAAATTCAAAAGGCCTTAACTCTACCGCTACTTACATTTAATATAAATATAAGTCTAATTACATCTAATATGGTTATTATTGTTTAACATACAAACACATACATACACTCACAGCTTCATTCCCAGAGTGGGGTAGGCAGAGCTACAGGATTACCAACAACTCTAAAAATTTGTTGTTAATTATGTAACCACGTTTTGCACAAACAGGCAGGTGTGATGTTGTGGTTGTTTGTTTTTTGTGTGTATGTGTGTGTGTAATTAATTAAATTCTTAGTTAAAGTGCCATTGGTATCAATTTTTTGCCTTCTGGCACCATCCTTTAGGAAATCGTCCTCCCACCTCATTATCTGTCCCCCGATCCTCTTATTATATGTTACAATACCTTAAACAGCTAAAATTAAACTAAACCACTATAACTTTGCACGTCAACACAGAAAAATATCGTTTATTATCTACCACATAAGAAACCCACCGCTGTCACTTCATTGCAGAGTTAATGTGGTTTGACTTTACAAAGTCATATTAAGATCTAGATGTATTAGTAAAAGAGAAAATAAGTTATTTCGAGTATCGGAAATGTTGATTTAGTATTCTGTTATAAATTTGTTAACTTAATTTAAGCAGTTATTTTTTTATTTACATTGTGAAAACTATTTAAATCAAGGTTTTTATCAAAACCTGATAAACACATAAAGTCAAATTATATAACGAACGAAATTCAGGAAAAAATAGTGTTATATTTAAATATGAAATAGGTTAAGGTTATTTCAGTCCTTCAGCCGGCCCGAAGGGCCAAAACACTCAGAAATAGGAGCTTCCGTCGAGTCTATTAAATTTGATATTGAAATAGAAATGAAACTAAATTTCATAAACATATTTGTGTTTCGAATGTTATAGATTAAGAACATTTTTCATTCAGGCTTTCTTCATTATGTATATAATAATTAATAATTATATTATTCATTATTCATTTGAATGAAAAATGTTCTTAATCTATAAAATTCGAAACACAAATATGTTTATGAACTATAGTTTAATTTCTATTTCAATATCAAATTTAACAGAGTCGACGGAACTCCGCTACCGCGGAGCTCCTATTTCTGAGTGTTTTGGCCCTTCGAGCCGGCTAAAGAACCAGTATGACCTATAGTACATTACTACAGAGGCCGGGAAGTACGGGGTTGCCGGCCGAGTTCATATAGACGGCCGAGCGAAGCGAAATCTGCTATTTAGCCTGTTCATAAACACAGCCGCCATGGTAAAGTACATACCAGGATAGGTCCTAGATAGTTATATCATTGCTGTATATTATTAACAACCCTAATTACTCACTGAATAATGTCTCCTGCTGCCATTAAATGTTCTGGCTGTCGGAGTGTTATACAAAAAAATGATTTTCTTACTTGTGCAGTATGCGAACTAAAATATGACCTACTTTGCGCCAGTATTACGCCTAAAAAAATGCTTTAATGGATCAGGACCTAAAAACGAACTGGAACTGACCTGAATGCTGTAGTAAGGAGCCAAAATCCGGCAACACCGATACTCCTGTTCGTTCGGCTCCGCGCTCAGGCCCTTCTTGCGACGTCCCTGAACCAGGAAGCGAGTCCACCAGCGATAGTAATGTCATCATGCGCACCAAGCAAAGGTCCACCATAGTGCAAAAGGAAACAACTAAGCACGACATTGTGAATACGTGTAATCTAAGAGCAATCGTCCGAGAAGAATTAGTCAAAACCTTTAAAGAGCATGAACACTTATCTGCTTCATTCAGCAAATGCGTATCTGAGCAATTACCTGAATTTGAAAGAAGGAACCAGGTTTTATTTAACAATATGTACGGTATGATAAGTAGTCTTCGTGACAAAGTAGTGGCCTCGGAAGAAAAAATTAAACGGGATAATGTAGACCGTGATGTAGCAACCGAGGTAACGCAACGGCAAGAGCGTCAGGGGTTGCAGACAACACCAGATGAAGCTGCACCAAAGTCAATTGTTCTATCCTCTGCTGACGTTTTAAGCAAGAGTTCCAGCCCCAGTCTCTCCGCTATATCTAAACAACTGGAGATTAACCCTAATAAAACCCTTACTGCCGTTACGAGTACACCAATAGCATCGCAGTCTGCTATGCCGCGTGAAGGTTACAGGAAGATACAGGTAGCTCAGGCAACCGAAGCTGCAGTGCTACTTGATGCAGATGTCGCGCGCCCACAATTGCCGAAACTCCAGGGGGGCACAGCCAGCATATCCATTAGAAGTCAGGGCTTTAAGGCAGTTGAACCAAGAGCTCCAGCGCCAGAAGAAATCAGTCATAATCCAGATACCGGCTCACAAACAGCTGACAATTTTGCTGTAAAATCCAGATGTCCACGTACGTCTCATACCTCGCGGGCTTCTCTCACCGAAGTTCTACGTGGTACGGCTGCGCCTGGTACTACCTGCATATTAGAGGCGGCAGATAAAATTCAAAATTCAAAATTCAAAATATTTATTCAGTAAATTGGCCACATGAGTGCTCTTTTACACGTCGGTAATATGGAGTGAATCTACTAGCGCTTCGGGCAAGACCATCATTGCGGAGAAGAAGCGCTGCAAGAAACTCCAGCAGAAGGTCATTTTTTTCAATCATAAAATACAATAATACTTAAAAGTAACATTACAAGGTAATAAAGTAATAAATAATTATTTTTAAAACTAACACAAATAAAATAATTACAAATTTAAGGTCAATAAAATGAAATTATAAATAATGACTAGGAGAACGAATGAGGTCTCTACGTCAGGAACGATAATTTAGACAACTAAATTGGAAAACAGGTCCTTGCAAGCATGAACAGACCGGACCCCACAGACAGCACCCGTTCACGAGTATGATACGTATCTCAGCCGTCGCCTCCCTCAACCATCTGTTCGGGAAGGTGGCGACCCGATCAACGAAGCCACCGTAACCAAAGACCTTGAAGTGAGCATGACATGCTCATGCTGCCGGACAAAGATAACAATAAAAAGTATCCGTCCGGCGAGAAACATCATAATGTGTTCTGGTTCCTTAAGTGTTTTGTGCACACAAGAATCAATAAAAATTGTAAACAAAACAAAAAACAATAGATAGATTTCAATTTAAAAAGTGTACATTATTGGCTTTTTGCAATAAGCGCTGCCCAGTGCTCAGCTATTATTACTATACAAAAAAAATGACGAAATAACCCTAATTTCAGTTAGCTTACACTACTTAAAAACGTCTTTATCATTAAGGAAGTCATTAACAGTAAAATATGCCTTACACAGCAAGCAGCACTTAATGCGAGACTTATTGAACGGCATATTGACAATATCAGTAGGGATCGTATATTTGTAGAAGCGTACACAGTTCCCCGCGAACGATGTGCTTACTTTGCACACCTGGCACTACGAGTGTGACATTAGGTATTTTATGGCGGAATAAAACTACCCAGTCCACATTAAATTTTATTGGGGAACCACGTCCCCAAAATATTAAGGTCGAAGATTAGAGTCGTGGTTTCTTCTGGCCGTCTAGTTTTACCGTCGTAGCACCGGTACTCTCCTGGCTGGTGGTAACGCTCGAACAGCGGTGACTACGTCGATGACGTCACGCTCGAACAGCGGAGATGAGGAGCAGAACAAGTGCCGGGGAGTAAAGTTGGTACCATCGGTCGCCGAGATGGTGTCGAGTGGTAACTTCAGCGTATACGACGCACCCAATATTGGGTGCGTAATCCGTAGCTTGATATTATTCAATTATTGTTATTTTTTGTCGCCTCCGAAGGAAGTCGTGAGCACGAAAGAGGTGTCCGCTAACACCGGATTAAATAATTACTCTATTTTATTGAGTTAGGAAGTCGTACGAGCGCGTATGACGTCAATCTGGGTGAACGCGCTGCACAGGTCCGGCGTCTAAGATGATTCGGAGCGGACTGGCGGGCGGCGGCGCGAGCGCCGGCTACTGGACTCTTTCATGACGAGCCGGTTCTCGCAAGGGCACCCGCGTAGTAAAGTGCTAAACGTTTTAAAGCTAAGCGCATTTATATAATTATTATGTATATTATTTTCAGTATTTAAAATCACATTTTATTAATATAAAATAGATTTTATTAAAGTTGATTAATAAAAATAATAAGTTGATAAGAATAAATAATTGAATTAGTGTATAAATAATAAGATTTAATTAAGTGTAAAAATGAAATATAATAATTTATTGTAAATATTGTGTTAATTTGTAAGTATTAGTTTAAGTTTAGTTGTACAATTTAAAACATGTACGTGCAACGTTACATTACCCCGCGCGCCACGAAAGGATTTTGTTCCTAAAAATAAAATCCGCGCAATATACGATAACGTATTTGCATCTATCCTTTCACACTTTATTTTTATACATCTCGCATTCATAATAACAGCAGTATCTGGTTCTATCCTAAAAATATTGATGTTCCCAAACTAATGAAGGTTACCAGTTATTAATGTGTACTAGTAACCAAAGCAAATACTTTTTTGCACAAGTTGGTAAGTATGGCAAACCGAGAAGGGTAATAAAAAAAAAACTATATATTTAAGCCTACTAATTTTAAATCTTTAATGTGCCAAGTTCCCAGATTCTTGCCAGACATGTCCTCTAACACATAAACAAGGGGAGTTTTTTTTCTAATATTCGACACTTTATAAATTTAGAGGCCAACTTTTTACTGAAATATTGGTCCTTGTTGCTCAATACATAGGCACGCTTCATAACAATGTCCCCAACTCTAAATTCTACGTGTTTTCGGCGCAGATTATAATGTGCGGTGTTCTTAGCGTGAGCATGCCATAATTTGGTTTGTACCTGAGTAAATAGTTCAGACATACATCCCAAATTTTCCGCGTAGATGTCGCGTGGTAAAAACAGTAATTCATCGCCCAGCTCGTTATCTACATAGTGAGTGCCACAGGATACAAGTTCTCTGCCGTACACCAGGAAGGAAGGGGTGTAACCAGTAACCTCATTGACAGAACTATTAATAGCGAATTGCACTTTTGGTATGAAAAGGTCCCAGGATCGGTGGTCCTCTTCTACGAAGGTTGAAATGCAGGTGATAATGGTGCGGTTATAGCGCTCGACGGTGTTAATCTGGGGAGTGTATTTGGGCGTGTAAAATACGTTCGGCACGCGATATTTTTTGAATAGGTCTCGTATGACACTACTGATAAACTGGCTATAATTGTCAAGGAATATTGTTTGTGGAACGCCATGAATTAAAAAACAGTCTTCCTCAATGATTTTTGAGATAATAGGGGAAGTAGCATTTCTAATTGGAAAAATCAAGCAAAATTTTGAAAAGCAGCAGGTAATGACGAGAATGTATTTATTCTGTCTACGAGTGACTGGCAGAGGGCCCATGAGGTCAATCGAGACCATTTGATGAGGTCTACAACACTGTTTGGGGCGACCCATTTCACCCAGAACCTGATGATTTTGATGTTTGTATTCCAGACACTTAGTACATGTACCCACAAACCTAACAACGTCCGGGTACATACCTGGCCAGAAGTATTTTAACGCTAATCTCCTATACGTTTTAAAAATACCTTGATGTCCAGCCGTAGGCTCGCAATGATTTTTTGGATAACATCCTGACGAAATTCGATGGGAACTACTTCCTTCTATGAGAACTCTGATGTGAGTTCATGTTTATTTTTGCACGATCTGTACAGTGAACCGGTTTTTATTAGAAAATTTGGATAATTTTGAGGTTTCGTTAAACAGGAATTGCAAATGTTTTTATACCAGGTGTCTGTTGTATTAAGATGCGAATCTGATAAAACTGACAGGAACTGCCCTGGAGAGTGCGTCGGGAATCACGTTATCAACGCCTCGGCGATGTTTAAGCTCAAAGTGGAAGGCCGACAAACGTTCTCCCCAACGTGCCACACGACCAGCGGGGTTATTTAAAGAAAGGAACCACTTTAAAGCACTGTGGTCAGTGAAGACAGTGAATGGCTTCCCGTTCTCCAAATAACACCTCCAGTGTTCCAGAGCGATAACAACTGCAAGAGTCTCACGCTCCGTAATACTATAGTTTCGCTCCGCCGCTGATAACGACTTGCTCATATAGGCAATTGGGTGCTCCCTACCATCTATGGTCTGAGTGAGCATAGCGCCCACACCATAGTTGCTGGCATCGGTATGCACCTCAAATGACTTGTGGTAGTCAGGGCAGGACAAAACGGGAGCAGAAACTAAGCACTCCTTGAGCCTGTGAAAAGCTGCGTCAGCGTCAGAAGTCCATTTGAAAGGCGGGCCACCCTTCTTATTTGACGTTAACTTATTTAGGGGGCCTGCTATGGTACTAAACTGAGGCACAAAACGACGGTACCATGTGGCGGTTCCGAGAAAGCGTTTTAAGTCCTTCCGACAAGTAGGTGTTGGGTAGTTCAAAATAGCTTCAACTTTCTCGGGAGGTAACTATCCACTACGTAACCCATATACTTTAATTGGCTTCTAAAGAATTGACACTTGTCTAAATTGACTGTGAGGTTTACATGACGAAGTTTGTCTAATACCCGCAGTAGAAGAGACACATGAGAATTGAAGTCCTCGGATACTATAATAATTTCGTCCAAGTAGGCAAAAACTTTAAGGTCAAATTCTCTAAAGAGGAGGTCGACTAAACGTTGCTGTTTCGCTGGCGCATTAGTAAGGCCAAAAGCTGTTCGTTTAAAACGGAAAGTACCGCGACTAGGGACATAAAAGGCGGTTTTATCTCTGTCCTCGAAAGCAATGGGTATTTGCCAAAATGCTTTTGAGAGGTCGATACTCGAAAGGTAGCGAGCGTCGCGGAGGTTATCGAGTATTTCCGACACATATGGCAGATTGTACGCATCCTTCCGAGTGACCGAGTTCAATTTACGGCTATCGAGGCAGAAACGTGGCTGGCCGTTCTTCTTGGTCACTATAAGAACAGGCGATTTCGCAGGGCTCGATGACGTCAAGACCCAGCATTTCATCGACCTGCTCGACAAGGATGCGTTGTTTTTCCGGAGACAACCGGTAGTAACGTTGCCGGATTGGCAGCGAATCCCCAGTGTCTATGTGGTGTGTTATGAGACTGGTTACACCCAGGCCCCCGCTTTCGGCAGAGATATCCTTAAACTGTGCAATAATGTTGTCAGCTATAGACCTCTCTGATACACTAAAATTGTTGTAGCCGTGAATTGAAGATGAAGATTCGTTAACTGAAGGTTCAAGGTTTTTCAATTGAGGCATTAGTGAAGCTAATGCTGCTTAAATAATTTGGAAGAAAATATTCTTCCGAAAATTTACGCCAAAAATCTACTCCTAATATAAGATTAGTGTTAATATCCGGAATAATGTAAGCTCTAATTATATGAAATTGATTTTGAAAATGAATAGGTAAGTCCATATAACCTTGACTCTGCATAGACTGGCCGCCTGCAGCTGTCACTGTGATGCAGTGATCGTTATTGACGGTAAGTCCTTGCAGTGCTTGATGAGCACCGTTGCCTATAATAGTAATGGCAGAACCAGAATCAAGGAGACCTGTCACATTAAATCCATTGATTTGCACCGTTGCATAAGGGCGATTATCATTCGTTGGCTTAGAATGCAGAATTGTGTCTATTTTATAAGAATTAAAATATACATTAATTGTTTTAAGCCATTTGCTCCAATCATTATTATCGAATGTATTAATATGATGGTCGACACAATTCTGCTGTGCTAGTTTTTTGGGGCTGAGTGTTTATCCTTGTTGCAGTTAGGGCACTGAGGGGTCTTAACGCCCTTGTGACCACATACAAAACAATAAACCTCATCCTTATTTGCTTTACATTGTCGCAAGTTATGGGTATTGTTACGACACCTTGGACAAAATAACGTTTTGGCACGAGGCTCTTCAATCGCATGCACATATTTAGTAGTAGTTAGTATTAAGCTTACTATTATAATTGTCAGTATAATATATGGTTTATTTTTATTTGAGCTAGTTCCAGCATAAGCAAACTCAGGTGCTAAAGTGTCAGCTGTCTGCTTGGGTGGTTCACGAAAATCAGCCATACGTGCTTGTATGGCTTCATAATTACGACAGTGGGTTCTTAAAGTTTGGATATTAGCAATAGTAGGTGCTGAAGCCAAAGTACTGGCGTAGCAAGGCCTGATATTGTGAAGAATGATCTCTAATTTTTCGGTTTCGGGCAAGCTCATTGACAGGCGTGAAAACAAACCAGACATGATCGACAGGTAGATAGTAATGTTCTCTGTTTCGCCCTGTGACCTTGATCGAATCTCAGAGAGCAACCTATAATCATACCTAGTCACTTTGACCAAAATCTTGTCTGAGTAAGATGGCGAGTTCATCCCAGCTGGATAGCTGACCCCTAACACTCCTAAACCAATGCAACGCGTCTCCAACAAATATCTCTGTTACATAGGACACAATTTTCGTGTCTGTAATACCTCGAGCCTTACAAAACTCTGTGACACGCTGAACAAAGGCACGCACGCATGTCCTACCGTCGAACTTGATTTTACACAGCTCATTGGAGATGCCGCGGTCGCACGTGATATTAACGCTAACCGGAGGAGCATTAACCACGGGCTCTGCGCTAGAGGCGGGCAGAACGGCTTCGATAGCAGTATCCTTAATAGAGTTATGTCTAGCTGTAAGAGCCTGAAATTCCTTAACGCATGCATCGAACATCGGCTTGGTCGTGTCATCACATGAAATACGATTAAGTCGGTGATAAAGATGATTAATCAGATTCTGTGCACGAAGCGACGCATTCCTATCAAGTCCCGTTTCTAGATTTAATTGAATTTTAGCAAGTTCATCACTAACTCCCTTTAAATCGGACGAAATTGAAAGGTGACTTTCTAAAATATCCTGAAATGGAAACACGGGACCTAATTTGGAAATTTGTTTCCGTAGTTCTTGGACTGTGGAACCCGGAGTATCGCCACGAATACCAACTTCATACTCTAACTCCGGTTTTTGAAGCGACAAGAATTTTATAGCAAAAGCCATAATGTTATGAACTCAAAAAAAAAAACTCGACAAGTTTTATAATAAAATCGCGAAACAGTGAGAAGTGTTGAACTCTGAACTAGCTACTAATTAAAACTACTCCGTTCTGTTACATAATATAAGCTATGCAACGTTTTGGTTGGCAAATGAAATGAAATGAATGAGCAGTATTAGTAAAAGAACTAAAATCAAAACAAGGCTAAAATAAAAATAAAAAAGCATTAAATTATTGCGACTAGTGTGTACACCAAAACGTAAAACATTTGCAAAATGAACTATTTAAATAAATTAACACTTGTGTTACTTGACTGTACACGATCTGGAGTTACACGAATACAGCGTAATATAATTGGATTTTATAATATTTGCATTAAATTAAAAAATAAAATATTCAATAAATAAATTAACATTTAAATGACTAGAAATGAGTTATTATTATTATTAGTTATTTGGGTACACTTTAGTTACAAGCAACCAAAAAATTAAAAAATTAAAAAACGTTTCACAAAAATAAAACAAACACACAAACTAATACTACGAGGCAAAACTAGACCTTTAGACCACGTTAGAGGGCGCCAGTGTGATGTTAGGTATTTTATGGCGGAATAAAACTACCCAGTCCACATTAAATTTTATTGGGGAACCACGTCCCCAAAATATTAAGGTAGAAGATTAGAGTCGTGGTTTCTTCTGCCCGTCTAGTTTTACCGTCGTAGCACCGGTACTCTCCTGGCTGGTGGTGACGCTCGAACAGCGGTGACTACGTCGATGACGTCACGCTCGAACAGCGGAGATGAGGAGCAGAACAAGTGCGGGGAGTAAAGTTGGTACCAGCGGTTGCCGAGATGGTGTCGAGTGGTAAATTCAGCGTATACGACGCAATCCGTAGCTTGATATTATTCAATTATTGTTATTTTTTGTCGCCTCCGAAGGAAGTCGTGAGCGCGAAAGAGGTGTCCGCTAACACCGGATTAAATAATTACTCTATTTTATTGAGTTAGGAAGTCGTACGAGCGCGTATGACGTCAATCTGGGTGAACGCGCTGCACAGGTCCGGCGTCTAAGATGATTCGGAGCGGAATGGCGGGCGGCGGCTTGAGCGCCGGCTACTGGAATCTTCCATGACGAGCCGGTTCTCGCAAGGGCACCCGCGTAGTAAAGTGCTAAACGTTTTAAAGCTAAGCGCATTTATATAATTATTATGTATATTATTTTCAGTATTTAAAATAACATTTTATTAATATAAAATAGATTTAATTAAAGTTGATTAATAAAAATAATAAGTTGATTAGACTAAATAATTGAATTAGTGTATGAATAATAAGATTTAATTAAGTGTAAAGATAAAATATAATACTTTATTGTAAATATTGTGTTAATTTGTAAGTATTAGCTTAAGTTTAGTTGTAAAATTTAAAACATGCACGTGCAACGTTACACGAGTTTATCTTTATTTCGCGTGTTGAACTTGTGAACGTCATGGTTATGCCTGAACTCATGTATGTGTTTGCGTGCATACATCATATTTTCAAAGATATACTGCGACGCGACAGTAAGCATATTAATTTGTTTAAATTTTTCTCTGAGTGAGACCCTAGAACCCAGTTGATAAATAAAACGTATAGCCCGCTTTTGCAGTACAAAGACGGCCTGAATGTCAGCCGCTTTTCCCCATAACAAGATCCCATAACTCATAACACTATGAAAATAACTATAATACACCAGTCTCGCCGTCTCGACGTATGTAAGTTGTCGGATTCGCTTTACTGCATACGCTGCAGAACTAAGTTTACCCGCAAGGGTCGATATATGCGCATTCCATTGCAATTTCGAGTCCAAAGTAATACCTAAAAATACTATTTTATCTTCGAATGCCATTATCTCGTCCTTTAGTCTTAAACTAACCCCATTCACCCCTTTCACATTTGACATAGAAAATTTCACGCACTTGGTTTTCTTGGTATTTAAAAGTAAGTTGTTGGCTGTAAACCAATCAACAGTTGTAGACAACGTATCATTAATGTCATTGCAATTTGCCTGTTTTCTATCTACTTTAAATACAAGTGAAGTGTCATCGGCAAACAGAACTATTTAATGTTTGTCACGCACAACATAAGGGAGATCGTTAATATAAATCAAAAACAAGAAAGGGTCCAGAATTGAGCCTTGGGGTACTCCCATAGCAACAGTTGATTCAGGGGATTGCGTTATGTTGATGTCCACCCGCTGGGTTCGGTGAGCAAGGTAAGATTTAATAAGATCAAGGGCACCGTTTTTGATACCATAATAAACTAGCTTTCGCAACTAACGTTGCGTGATCAACACAGTCAAACGCCTTGGATAAATCACAAAAAACTGCAATCACATCTAGTGATTCTTCCCAAGCATCAAATATATATTGAATTAAGGTTGAACCGGCACCTGTAGTAGACCATCGCTTGGTAAACCCAAATTGACTACTGTGAAGCAATTTATTCTTATTAAAATGTGAGGAAATTTGGTTAAGAATTATTTTTTAAAAAACTTTATTCAGTGCTGGCAGTATCGAAATTGGTCTAAAATTTTTGTGATCTGTTTTTGTCCCTGACTTAAACAAGGGTATACCTTACTGTGTTTCATCAGATCGGGAAACACTCCAATATCGACACACTTTTAAATAAAGCAGCTAAATAAGGTGCAGGCCCCAGAGATCTTCAGTCTTTTTTATATTTATCGACCTAAAAGTATTAATAACAATTTTTGGAGGGACATGATAAAAATTAAACATATCTGTGCATTCCTTCACATTTGATCTTAATAATATTTCAGCCTTATCAGGAGATGATTGTAATGATTTAGTGGTATCCAAAGGTATATTTGTAAAGAACCGCTCAAACTCTTTAGCTACATAAAGGTCCGAGTTCACTAGAGTATCTTCAACTTGCAGGCTGTAATGCGGGTCTCCAATTCTAGTTCTACCAGTTTCAGTATTAATTACATTCCAAACCGTTTTATTCTTGTTATCTGAGTTACGGATTTTGTTAGAAAAATATTCTGACTTTGCGGCGGCACAAATCTGTTTGAATTCTTTAGAATAGTTTTTGACGTTATCGAGGAACTCCGGCCTATGATCGACAGCTCTTGTAGCATATAACTTATATAATTTATACCTTTTTGCGTGACTGTCTGGAGTAGCCCAATCACTAAACTTCGTACCTTGCTGACCTTTTACCTTTCTTAAACTAAAACAGGCATCAAATTCCTTGATTATACAATTAAATAATGAAGAACACAAGCTATCCGGATCATCCCGAGTACACGTCATATAATTAAATTGTTTGGAGACCTTAGAATTAAACAAGTCCAATAGATTTTTAGAAATTGGCCTGAATATAAAATCTTGAGGAGTATTATCAGTTTTCCCCTTAAAAGAAGCTTGCTGACCACAGTGGTCCGAATTTAAGACATTAATTATAGATTTCCGAATAGGGTCAAAATTACTAAATATAATATTATATACACGTTGCGCTGGTTGCTGTGATTCTGGTAGGCTCATAAAACAGATTTACTAAATTAAATGATTTAAAAACGCTCAGTAAGTTAATAGACATGGGCGATTTGTCGAGTAAATTAACATTAAAATCTCCACACAATATAATTATACACTTCTTAGTATTAAAAACACAACTAAGAACATTATCTAAGACGCTCTCAAATAGTTTGTAATCCGCTGAAGGGGGTGTGTATACGCAAAAAATAATAAATTGCTCCATTTTAATACACGCAATTTCAATATAACGTTCAATGGACTTCATAACAATGTCTTTACGCTCCTTACATTTAATGTTATTTTTCACTAGTATTAAGGATCCCCCCCGACTGCAAGATTGCCTAGCAAACATACTAACTAAATTAAAATTATTAAAATTAAACATGCACTCATAACCTTTAAGCCTATAAAATTCCTTACTAGAAAATCCCTGTATATTCTGATGAATAACATTTATTACATTACCAACCGATTTATTTGTAATGCTCGTCGGCCTGTGGGTAGGCACGGGGCCGCCGCGACTGTCGTCGCGAACGAAGGCAGCCGCGGTCGTTGTCGAAGCTGTCAGTTTAAATCAACCGTCAGCTCCGAAGTAGAACCGTCGCTAATAAAACTCAGCGCAGGCTCCGTCCTACAGTTATCGCTCGTTATGCTAGTAATAACGGGGTCTAAAATATTATATGCTAACAACTTAGCACACTCATCTTAGTACCTACTTGGTAAATAACAATATTTACGCGTCAAATCGAATTCATTTACAAATTTATTTGTATCAAAATACAACATTTTAGAATTATATAATGCCATTTTATATAATATTGAGTACAGATAATCAATATTTTTATTACATTTATTTGTCAATTTATGGGAAAACAGACAAGCACAAATAATTATTTTATCTATATCACCTTTGCTAATTTCTGTGAGGGTCTCAGACAATTTAAGTAGATCATGTTTACTAAACATTAAACTGTTTGCTAGTAAGGCCCCGTTCCCACTATGCCGGTCCGGCGAATTTGCCGGATGCCGGTAAGGCTAGTGGCTTATGACGCTGTTCACACGGCATAATGTGAACAGCTTCATATAAATTGTACAGCCACTATCCTTACCGGATCCGGAAAATTTGCCGGATCCGGCATAGTGGGAACCAGGCCTAACACTACTAGAATTGCGAAACTTGCCCAGTAGTTGGCACGCATGGCGCGCGAGGGCCGGGCGGCGCGGGCGCGCAGCTTGGAGTGTCCCTTTGCTGCGCTGCTGCAGCCACTACCGTCGGAGCTTGTGGTAACCCCGCGCCTGGCGCTGCCCGGGGGGCGGGGCGGGGCGCGCGGGGCGCTAGTCGCGGAGCCGGAGCAGGCGCAGGGGGCGCGGGACGGGCGCGCCGCGGCGCCGGTGCCGGGGACGACGAGGCCGGTAGGCTCTGCCTCCGGCTGTGGCAGGGAGAGCCGCCGTAGCCATCGCACGATTTACCTACCAGCGAGTCAAGTTTCTCCATGTTGGTATTGCCTAAATCAATGATGTTGTTCATAAAGCCTATGTACTCCTCCATTTGTTTACAAGATAATAGTAGGTAATAATTGGGAGTTTCAAATCAGTTTGATTCGAAACGCCCAATTGGTTTTCGTGTACCCTATGTTTGATTCGAAACGCCCAATTGGTTTTCGGGTACCCTATGTTTGATTCGAAACGCTCAATTGGTTTTCGGGTACCCTATGTTTGATTCGAAACGCTCAACCGGGTTTTCACATATATTTGATTCGAAACGCTCATTCAGGTTTTCACATATATTTGATTCGAAACGCCTAATCGGGTTTTTGGATATATTTAGATTCGAAACGCCAAATCACGTTGATGAGATGTAAATTAACACGTGGTCTTTAAATCGCTTCATTCGATTTTGGTAAAATATTGTAATGTGAGTCAAATGCACTTACGAGTAGTTACTTATGATTATTCGAAACCTATAGTGGTTCATTTACCGTTCGAACAACCTTCTTCGAAGTCATTCACTACTCGCGACTTACCTTAGTTGGAATAAGTCTTCCTTGCAAGTAGAACGTATGCGTTGCTTGATTAATTTTGAAGAAATATAAAGTTTGTGAAACAAAATCAGAGCCTGCAGTTGGATGTAGTTTGTTCAACTTGCAACACGCGTAGTTTACGTCATGGTAAACTTTTACCTGACACTATTCGCAGTATCATTTGCGGTCCTTCTAATTGCGGAAAAACGAATTTAATTGTTGGTCTTTTACTTCATGAACAAGGGTTACGGTACCAAAATGTTTATGTTTACTCAAAAACCCTTTTCCAACCTATGTATCAATTTTTAGAAAAAGTATTAATGATGGTCCCCGAAGTTAAATTTCAAAAATATAGTGGAAATGATGAAGTATTAAGTCCGAACGAAGCTGACTTTAACTCGATCATGATATTTGATGATGTGGCTTGTGAAAACCAAAACAACATAAGGGATTACTTTGCAATGGGAAGACATAAAAATATTGATAGTTTCTACTTGAATCAAACGTACAGTAAAGTACCAAAACAATTAATAAGGGATAACGCCAATTTAATAATTATTTTTAAGCAAGATGATGTTAATTTACGTCATGTTTATGATGAGCACGTTGGAAGCGATATGTCTTGGTCTCAGTTTCGAGAAATGTGTGCTGAAGTATGGAAACTGCCATATAACTACTTGGTTATAAATAAAGATTGTAGTCGTAATTCTGGATGTTATAGAATGGGTTTTGACACATTTATCATTATGGATTAACTATAATACATATTGCATCATAATGAAACATTTATTGCTTCATAGGAAACCATTAAGATCAGACATGAACCTTAAAATCAGTGACGAGAAAACTTTGAAAGAAAAAGTACTTAAATCTATCAAAGCCGTTAAAAAGAAAGTTAGTTTGATTCGTAATATGAAAACTGATAATGAAATGATGATGGCATCAGTATTGAAACCAATAACAGAATCGCTTAGTGAAATAGTTAAAGTTAAAAATGAGAATAATTATTTAAATACTAATGATAATGATTCTGATAACGGATTGCAATGGAGAAAGTCGGTAAAAAGATTTAAATTTAGCCCTAGTGAAGAAAAGAAGCAATCTATTAATGATCAAACGGTTGTGAGGAATTCTTCACAATCTAGTCTTGATGGGGATGACATATCAAACGACGATCAAAGTGATGCAAGCGATGGAGTAGAAAGTGAACATATTAATGATCAGGATTCACCAAATAATATATCATTTAAGACGAGTGAATCTTATGCATCTCCTCGTGATGATCCTCAATTTCAAAAGCAATATATTACCAACTTAAATATACCTTTTGGTGTTCGAACGGAACGGGACAAGCAAATGTTGGGATCCTGTCCGGTATACACTACAAGTGACAAAAAACTTAAAGTAAATGGCCGTACTTACTATTTAACGCCAGGTTTATACGAATTGTTATATAAGAAAGTACCGGATTTAGATATTATAACTGAGGATGATAAACGAAATTACAAAATTTTATTATTAGAAACTAATGCACATAGAAGAGATTTTAATCCTAATAAACCAATAAAAAGCAACAAAGGTATGAAATACTTGTACATAATAAGACCTCTTTTTAAATTAGCCAAGGAACGATTAGTAAGTGGTGATGGATTACCGACAATGAAAAGAGTTCAAAACAATGTGTCATATGTATATTGGGACAACCCAAACGAATTAGTAGAAAGATTAAAATTGCTTATAGCTTCTCGTGAAGCTGGTAATACAGGATTGGATAATGAAATCATGTCTGTTATTGAAGAACTGCAAGAAGCAGGATTAGTTAACAATGCTCATATATAAAACAGTTACTTTACTATTATTGTTAGTCAAGGCAGAACTTTTGATGTACAAATATATCATAAAATGAATATAGACAAATTCGGACATCATCTTCATAAACGCCTGCGTGTATCTGAAGTTTCTGAACTTAAAAATAATGCTTTGCTCCGATCAGATGAAGGACATTTCGATTTACAATCAATAAGATTAAAGGGACTTGCGGATCCATTGTCACCTGATGATGCCGTTAATAAGCTGTACGTCGATCAGCTTGTTCAGAACCTTTATCAAAAGAAGTATATAGATTCTATGTTTGATACTATAAATTCTCAAATTCATCAGTTGGCAAATCAGTTGAAATTAAACTTTTATACAAAAAAGGAAATAGACGACATTTTCAACAAATTAAACAATGGTAAAGCAGCAAGTCGTGAACGAGATACACAGATCAGCGCGAAAAAACTTTAAACGACGAGCAGTTTTATTAAAAGGAATTGATGATTTGTGGCAAGCGGATTTGATTGACTTACAAAATTTACATAAGATAAATAGAGGATATAAATACATTTTGGTTGTAATTGATGCCTTTTCAAAGTACGCATGGTGTATTCCAACAAAATCCAAAAAGAAATTAGAAATAAAAAATTCTTTCGAAAAAATTATTAAATCATCAAAACGAGTACCGATAAACTTACAGACAGACTTAGGAACAGAGTTTTATAATAATGAATTTGATGGTTATGTAAAAAAATTAAAAATAAATCATTATTCCACGTTTTCAATTAAAAAAGCATCGATTGTTGAAAGGTTAATAAAAACGCTCAAAAATAAACTTTACAAATATTTTAGTTTCATTGGAAATTATAAATGGGTTGGAAAACCTTTGGGTGATATAGTTAAATCCTATAATCTCACTATGCATCGTACAACGAAATTTAAACCTATTAATGTTAATTTTGATAATGAGTTAAAAGTAAAGAAAAACATAGAAAACGCACAATCCAATCTAAGTAATAGATCAAATAAATTTAATATAGGAGATCACGTACGCATAAGCAAGTATAAAAGTGCCTTTCATAAAGGTTATACACCGAATTCGTCGACAGAAATATTTACTGTTAAACATGTAAATCACACTCGCCCAGTTACTTACCTTATTGAAGATCAACGAAAATATACAATACTCGGTTCATTTTACGAACAAGAACTTCAGAAAACGAAGCATCCTGATGTTTACCTCATAGAAAAGGTGATAAAAAAGAGAGGGGAAAAATTGTATGTAAAGTGGTTAGGGCTTAATGATAGCGAAAATAGCTGGATTGATAGAAATGCTATTGTATGAGTATATTTATTAACTTTACAGTATTAAAAATTGACATTATTATATTGGATATGAAAGGGAGAGGACTTTTAAACAGTGTTATTAATCACTTACCGTTTGAGCTGCACTTACCTGGCTATAATTATTGCGGACCAGGTACAAAATTGCAGAAACGGTTGCTAAGAGGTGATAAAGGAATTAATGATTTGGACAACGCATGTATGCAACACGACATTGCTTACGATAAACATTCTAATCTAACAGATCGTCACAGTGCAGATTTAGAACTTTATAAAATGGCTAAACAGAGATTAAAGTCTAAAAATACAGGAAAAGAAGAGAAACTAGCTTCATGGTTAGTTAGCAAAGTGATGAAGTCTAAAATAAAAGCTGGTGCTGGGATAAAATCATTCAAACAATTTGTTTCAAAGATACGCAAGGGATTGAAAAATAAAAAGTCCAAAAATAAAGGCACTGCGATCGAGCAGGCATTTCTTGTAGCGAAAAAGATATTTGTAAATAACAAAAAAGTAAGAGTTCCTCGTTTAATTCCGATTCCAAAATCTGGAGGTATATTACCACTAATACCTATCTTTGCTGGACTTTCTGCGTTAGGATCTTTGGCAGGAGGAGCTGCTGGGATTGCTAAAGCTGTCGGGGATTACAAATCTGCAAAGAAAAACTTAGTCGAATCAGAACGCCATAACAAAATGATGGAATCTATTGCAATAGGAAAAGGTTTACATATTAAACCGTATAAGAACGGCAAAGGATTGTGTTTAAAACATACAAAAAACTAGATAAAAGGCTACCCAGACGTGCTCTCAATAATATAGATATTTTAAAGTATTCTAAAGAAATACCTCATTTTCGTGGTGTTTATATGAGAGATAGTTTGCCAAAACAACCAAAAAGAGTAGAATGTGGAATCATAAATTTAGACAGTTCTGAAAACCAAGGGACTCACTGGGTAGCCTACGTCAAGGACAACAATTATTGTGAATATTTTAATAGTTATGGTGATCTTCAACCACCGATAGAATTAATAAGGTATTTAAAACATCATGATATTTTTTATAACTATAACACTTACCAAAAGTTTAACACTGTAAATTGCGGGCATTTATGTTTAAAATATTTAAAAAAGTTTTGGAGTGTCCGTTTAAATATCTCTGTACAATAAAAACCTTACCATTCTCACGATGTCTTTCACTTTATCTATAACCGGGACCTCTTCTACCCTGATCACTAATTATTCACCAGCTTTTCAACTGAATGGTGAATATGAATGCGGATTGTTACATATGTCGACTTTTAACTCTATACCTAATATAGACTATAGAAACAATAAATTTTATTATGGTAAAAACGAAGTAATAGAAATTCCTGAAGGGTCATACGAACTCCAAGACCTTGACGATTACCTCAAAAGACACCTGCAAGGATGCACATTTTCACTGACATGTAATAATAATACGTTAAAAACGTCAATATTGTGTTCTAAAAATGTGTATTTTAATAAAGAAAACTCGATCGGTAACTTATTAGGTTTCGGTAAAGAAACTATTCAAGCTAATATTTTAACAGAGTCCCCTTTTCCTGTATCCATTCTGTCTACAACTATAGTGCGAGTTGAATGTGATATAGTGAGCGGATCATTTGTAAACCGGAAACCAAGTCATATTATTCACGAGTTTGTGCCTAATGTACCACCAGGCTATCGGATTATAGAAACACCGAAAAACGTAATTTATTTCCCTGTTACACAAATAAACTTGAGCTCTCTTAAAATAATAATATTGGACGGAAATGATAATTTAGTTAATTTACGAGGTGAAGAGATTCAAATATATTTACATCTTTTAAAAAAATGATAGATTTTAATAAAAGCGAAGTCTTGCACGACAAACATATTAGTAATCTTTGTGCTATCAAGAAAAGAACACCTAAACCGCAATTTACAAAGCTTACAAAGGAAAATAAACAATTTTTAAGAAACATTGGATTGTTAAAATGAGTATACTTAACTTAACAGATCCTTATAGCTTTGATGAGACGATTGAAAGTTACGAATATCATTCATATAAACCCTACGTAACTAGTTTTAACTTGAACGATGAAATCCGTATACCTATTAACCAACAAGATCTTTATGTATTGCCTTCGGCGAGTACTCTCTATGTGGAAGGCACCGTTACAGTATTCAATAGAGAGACAAAAGCAAACGTGAACAGTGTTCTTTTAACTAATAACCCTATACTACATATGTTTCAAGATATTCGATATGAACTGAATGGGATTGAAATAGATAAAATTAAAAACGCCGGAGTTACGACAACTATGAAGTCTCTTGTATCCATGAATGAACTTGAATCGTTTATGTCACAGTTATGGGGTTGGAACGTTGATGGTACTAAAATTACACATGGGTCATTTTCTATATCTGTTCCTTTAAATAAGATTCTTGGTTTTGCAGAGGATTAAAAGAAAATAATTATTAATTGCAAGCATGAACTTATTCTTCTAAGATCGAATAGTAATTTAAATAGCGTAAAATTGAATACAAATGAATACATAGAAAATATTACTATATCTAAAATAGTATGGCGTATGCCGCATATTAAAGTTTCTGATCGGAAATGATTAAATTTACTCAAACATTTAGAAAAAGATCGTGCTATTCAGATAGCTTTCAGAAATTGGGATCTGTATGAGTATCCGCTTTTACCTAAAACCTCTAAACATTCTTGGTCAATCAAAACCTCATCTCAAATTGAAAAACCACGATACGTTATAATTGGATTAAAAACGGATAGAAAAAATATGGCCAACAAAGATGTAACATGGTTTGATCATTGTCATTTGAGAGACGTCAAAGTTTTTTTAAATTCATACTATTTTCCGTATGAAAGTTTAAATGTTAGTTTTGGAGCTGAAAGGTATGCTTTATTATACGAACAGTACGCTAAATTTCAGCAGTCTTATTATAACCGTGGTCAAACTCCGCTGTTGAGTCCGCAAGATTTTAAAGATAAAGGTCCTCTTTTTGTAATCGATTGTTCACGTCAAAACGAAACCTTGAAAACAGGTTCAGTAGATGTCAGAGTTGAACTAGAGTGTGAACAGGATATTCCTGATAATACTGCGGCGTACTGTCTAATTCTGAATGATAGTATTGTAGAATACAAACCCTTAAGCAACATTACACGAAAAATATCATGATGACTGACCGTTTGTTCGTGGATCTTCAGGGATTTAAATCGTATAAAAATGAATTTATTGTTAAAGAATTTGCATACAGTACAGATGAATATACACAAGTATTTTCAATAAATCCTCCATACCCATTTTCTACTTTAACGGAAAACGAAAAAAGACAAGTGAGATGGGTAGAGAAAAACCTCGGAATTTTATGGCGTGAAGGATATGTTGATTATAGAAAATTTAAAAGAATGATTCCCAGCTACTTGGAAAAAAAGAAAATATATGTAAAAGGATTAGAAAAAGTTAAATGGGTTAAAGACTTGTGTGCTAACTGTACTGTATTAGATTTAGGTGAAAAAGGTCCGCCTAATTTTCAATCTATGCATCAAAAATATTGTAAAGACCACATTACATATAATTGTTTAATTCATAAAAGCTCTTGTGCGTTAAAAAATGTTATGTGTATACAAAAGTGGTACTCTGAAAATAATTTATTATTATATTCTCATTTGTAAATTCGCTCTCTGTACAACAACATAAATTATTTTATTTTGAAATAAAATCGTAATTAAGAATTTTTGGAAGTTTGATTTACAAATATTATGCCTATTTACCATTTCAATACGTTCATTAAGGTTCGGTTCTATGGGTCCGTTAGTAAATATGTGAGATTCAATATTAGTAACTTGAGCATTGGGAAACAGAAAAAGAGGATTAAAATAAAAGAAGAACATATACGATAAGTATTTATTCCTGAACATATATAACTAGGTATACATAGTTTGACACATAAAAGCTAAGCCCAGTCTATTTAAGAACAATAGTAAAAACTATAAAGTATATCTAGATAATTAATTTATGTCCCCAAGAAAGGGTATGAATGTTGTCCTTTAATATAACCCGTTTATCATCATTCGACGATAAGGCTACTTTATTAAGAGACTGTGTGAAAATTTTATGTTTTAACGACTTAAATACAGTGTTCCTTTTCTTTACATTTATTTTATTAAATAGTACATTTTCATAGTCCTGAAATGCAAGATCCCTTATTGCATGTTTCTTTGTACCTTTAGCTTTCTTTAACTGTTTCTCTTCTGTTTTAATGCAGTATAATTTTGACCTCAGACCTACAAAGTGGGTGATTAATTCACCACCCATTTCATCTTTAAATAACCCCGGTACCTTCTTATTTCGTTGACGTATGCCGTACACATTATTCTCATGGTAATTGCTTGTATCTAAATGTTGTTGAAAATGCAATTTTAGGTCTCTATATAAATCATTGGTTTTTATGTAATACAAATAAGAGTCTGTATCGGTATAACACATACTCAGATTTTGACCATAAAAAGGTTTCATTTGAGAATAGTGAAAGTCATACATGTAAGAATTAGATATTTCTAAAACAGAAAATCCAATATAAATCGGTTTATCAAGAGTAATAATTTATGGTTTCATTTGAATAGCTACTAAATTATCAGTAAAAACACTTGCACTATGAAAATTAGGTCGTGCTACTAACACTTCAGCACTAGTTTTTTTCTTAGTTTTGTTTGCAGTATCATTCCACTGATTAACTAATAGTACTTTTGTCCTATTTTCTATAGCTTCTAAGGTTTTCCCAAAAAGACTGTTATTGAAGAGTTTATATAAATTCATTAGAAATTCTGATTTTGTGTTTTTTCTCAACTTTGTGTTTAATTCAATATACTCTTGTATAAACGGACTTTGTTTGAATCTTATAACTCTATGTATTTATCTTAACTTTAAACCATGTTTCAAGCACGTTTTCAGGTGTACGTAATGAATAACATATTCATATTTATCAAAAAGGTTTGGAATAAGTTTAGAGTTTTTTGATCCGGGAGGTGTATACTTTTGAGGGCAAAATGGAATGTCATTGTGTAAATTGTGTAGGTATTCTGGATACTCTAAATCTACTTCTAATATATAACCGTAAATAGAATCATGGGGCACTTCGCAGAAATTATTTTTTTCTATTTCTTCTTTATTTAATAATTTAAAATCAGCATAGGGTAAATAACTACACATAGCAAAACCATACAAATTGTTACAGTCTATATAAAACAAAAACGAATCTGGAACTGAAGTGTCATAATTCGGCATGTATTTGTTATTAGCATGCGCGTATCTAGAAGAACAAAGGCACACACCCCCTCGAATACCTTTTTGAATCATTCGGATTATTTCAAGGTCATTTATGAGTTCTAATTTTATATTGGTAATCAGTAACATTGCATCAAAGCTTAAGCTCGGAGCTGTCATGTAAAAAGCAGGATCTAGTTTGTAGTTCAACATAGACATCTTGCGAAAATTTTCGAATATATCAGCTAATAATAGCACATCGGACTTAAGGTATAAGTCTGTATAATCCCCCAAATTCTTTAAATTAAATAGTTTCCATACACGCTTCGCATGCTCATACTCCAAGTCCGATATAATACAATCGGTTATTGAGCTATAAAAACATTGTTGAGGAGGTAGTGCTTCCTCTTCATAAGTTTTCCAACAAGTAATATATTCGTATGGATATACACCCTTGCCTCTTAATAATAGAAAGTGGTCTTCGATTGGAAAAAAACTATATAAATGTACGAAGTCTTCATTATTTAAATCAGCCGCAAGTTTTTCTAAACTACTTCCAAGAAATTTGAAGGAATCTACAAACCGAACGGCTACGAATTCGTCTATGCCTGTTTGGAAATACTTTGTAAATGAAATATAATTTTCTTTATTTTTTGCTATAACTTTTAACCTACCATTCATTTCTCCTAACTGTTTAATGAACAAATGGCAGTCGTATCCAGACAAATTATGAAAGAATATGGGTATAAATTTCGGTAAACGAAATTGAAGATTACAAAACGAGTGAGCAGCACCCCTGAATCATCCCGATAAATGACAATGATCTCTGACAGCATCATCTAATAGCAGTTTGCTGCAAAGAAAACAATATTTCTCTTCTAAAAACCGCTTTTCTTCATCCTCTGTGAGTTTCAAAGGAGCGGGGTTCTTATAAATTTCATTTATTCTAGCTATATCAATTTTCAAATAATCGAGAAATTTGGTAACACAATCACGCCCACGATAACTAACATATCTGTTGAGAGAACTATCATAGGAACATACAATATAATATGCAAACGCGGCTGGCACGTGTTTCTGTAATGATGTTGTACATTTTGAATCGAATTCATTATTTGTAATTGGTTGTAATATAGATTCAAAGTCTGCATAGATAACATAGGGCATAGTTTGCATTCTTTCAAATTTTTTAAATTGAATATGTGAACCACTTTCAGGTAAAACTGTTGCAACATCCCCACACACATGTGTGTTTAATTTATCTGCATTGTGAAAAAATATCAAACATTCCTCGCAAAGAAATATTTGTCCATTATGTTTCGTCAATTGTTTTTTTACAAGACGACTTAAAAAATTTATCAGACAATAATGCGCATGGTTACCATTTTCCAACATCAAAAGATTTACATGGTGTTTCCTTTTCTTATCAGTTTTGTACAGAGGTCCCACGATATCAGTTTTGTTTTTTAATCCGTAAACATTAACGCTTATGTTTCGGTTATTTTTTTCGAATATTTTGATGTCGAAGAGACCAACCGGAAACGTCATATTTTTTGTCTCAAGTATGCTTTCAAAATGCTGGTAAGATGATAATCGATCCTGATTGTTTTGAACAGGAAATAACGCTGCCATTACACACCATAAAAAACAGAAATTGTCACTATTTTTAATATTAACGCAAGCTCGTCTCAATTTTAACATTTTAGGCAATTCGATAAAACCGGATGCTCTCAGTGGATTGTATTTGTTAATGTTGATTTCTAAATAAAGATTTCGTAGAAAACACCAACCACTGTCCCTTTCTTGAAATTCATCTATTTTTTTGCATAAAGTATTCACAATTAATGAGAATATTTCGTTAAATTCAGAGCTCTGATTTAAAATGATATTTTGCGTAGCAAAGGATTTGATTTCACATGTATAATTTTTCGGTAAACAAAATTCAGCAAACAACTCAAAGTTGGCTTTAATAGATCCAAAAGAGGCTCTCCTTGCTTCAAGAATTTGACGAAATCGCTCGCGAACCGTGCTCAGAAACCGTGCAGGTGACTCATGACAACTACTATCTGGACCTCGTACTCTATATGACGCTATCCTATTACTTATTATTATTATTACTGCTTATTTTCTCAATGTCTGAGGTTAATTGAATAGAATTATTATTTTTATGTAAGTTAGTACGCAAGTGAGCAGATAGGGTTTTACTTGGAACACTTATATCACACACGGAACAAAATACCGAATTTAGTTTCATTTTAATAATGAAAAATAGCTCAAAAATAGACTGGGTGGATCTTAATAGCTACTTGTAAAAACTATAACAGAATTAATAACTATTTATATCGGGAAAGAAGGTTCCTTCTTGTGTAAAGTCCTCCTTACAATTTTTCAGAACATTTCGACCGTCGATACGAGTAAAATCGTAACTAAATTTAAGTGTTTTTTTGACTTTTACAGGGAGAGTTAAGTGAAAAAAGATCTACAAAACCGTATTTTTACATTTTTGATACATTGAGAAATAATAAAAATACCCAATTTCATAACATCGTATGTCGAGGTTCATCAATAGTAATCCACTATCACATTAAGAGAAAATCATTGTAACTAGACTTAAGAATACTTTTTTACCCGAAATCGCTTCCAATTGTCACGATCACAGGCCAGTATCATCGCATAAATAGTTACGATTTTAATGTGCCAACGTTTTAGCAAGTACAGAGCACGTAAATGTGGTTAAAATGTTACTCTACTTTAAGAGCTCGCGCTATAGGTGTTTCGGTTTTGCGCCTAAATTGATTTACTATGATTTTACTGGCCCGTTCCTTCCATTTGCATTTTTTGCCTCGAAAAAATAATTTTGAAGACGGTTTTTACTTGCACCGTGTGACGTGGATGTAGGAGCACGTCTGTTTAAATGTGTGTTGGAAATATTTTTTTTTTTTAGTTAGTGTTAATTACTTAAATTAATATGGAAAAGTTCCACTGAATCTAGTTATGAATGAAGAGTGGTGGAAGTACCCGTAAGAACAAAACTATTTACCTATTGCGATTGTACTATAAACCTGTTTAATGAATTAAAAGGTTAATTGGACCAAACAAGTAAAACTTTTTCTCAGTGTAAATCGCCTACTAAGTAATACTAACTGTTTTTTTTTCGAATATTAAGTATTCTGGTTTTGTTAGTGAATACCTACTTTCTTTAGTTAGATAAAAAGTCGCTAGAGTACGTTAAGAGAAACAATTATAAAAATATTTCCGACCGGTATTTCGTTACTATTACTTAAAATGACTTTGTTTTAGAAAAAGGCCCCGATGTGTATAGTATTGTATAGCTGTACGTATTTAACGTTTGTTTGAGCGTGATTTGAAATATTTCAAAGGATTGATAACTTCACCGATTTGCGAAATTCTTTTGAAAAAATAAGTCTCATACTTCTAAGATAGTACGTTATTAGATACAACGCACTATAACTTTCACGCTGCGTTAATTGCGGAAAACTTTATACTTGTGCTTGTTTTTTGACAAAATATTAGGTTGGGTAGGAAAGTATTGGGTCCTTACCTATGAAATTGGTGTTATTTTTACGTGTTTTATTTCGTACGGAATTTATTCATTTCAATTTTTACTTCCAAATTATTTTTAAATTTCATTAATACTGTATGTGACAAAGGTTTTAGATACAAATAATATGGTTCAATTTCTTACTTAGTGTTTAAAATTAAAGTGTGAACTCAACTCTTTTCATGTGCTGTGAGTTCAAGTGTTTCAATTACGCAGAGTTTTATGAAGCTAACAATTTTAAGTAATTAAGATATGTATAATGTAGCTTAGAAGTGTCCAATATTCCTGACAGAATTTTGTTTGGTTTGCATTTGACGTTACTAAATAATCCGCAAAATTAAATGTATGAAAACCACCGTTTTCATAAAATTCTCCATATAAAGCGCCAATTTCATAGGTAAGGACCTATATTAAATAAAAAGGGTAAAATTAAAGTTAAAATAATTAAGAAAAGAAGGAACCGACTTTAAACGGAGTCATTTGTTTAGGACATCTTGGGTTAAAAAAACTGAAGTCGGCGTCCTAGAATATTTTAACCAAAAAGCCGACTTTAGTCTGACTTAGGACGCTTTGAATTAATGTTTTTGTTTGGAGTCGCTTCATTGTTTTTAAACATTTTTAATAATAAAATAAAATATTAGGAATTAAGTTTTCTCAGTGTCAGTGGAGCGATACCTGAACACTATAGAGACTTTTACAGAAACTTGCCTCACTCAAATGAAACTGAACAAAATACTTTTGAAGATTAAGATTCGCTAGTAAACTCATCCTCCCATATGTAATGTAGTTACGTAATATTTAATCATATAGTTACTGTCAATTGGAAATGAAAACATAACTACTTTATTAAGTATTAATGATATTGGTCATCGATGAACACATAACATACTTAATTGAACTGTCATAAAGTTATACGTACCTGGTCTATTATTTTATAATTGTGATCTCTTTGAAGAAGAAAGGTAATTAAAACAGTTAATTAAAATAGTCAAAATACTAAATATTAGCACTTAATAGTGCCAAAGTGAAAGTTTATGTTTTGTTACCCATTTGTTACTAAAAAACTTGATTAAGCCAAAGCAAGTGTTGATGTTCATTAATTAATTACTATATTAGCTGGCAACCAGATTAGTCCTGAAGTATCTAAGTACTTACCACCCTCTACTTATTGAGGGTGGTAATTACCAAATTATGGTGTTAAAGTACTTTTATTGTTTCTTAATTATTATTTATTAAATAAAAAGTTAAAAAATGTTTAAACTGTTTTGTACCTAGGTAAATATTTTTTATTCTTTCAATATTCAGTAAAAATATTTTTTAAATGAATAATAATGATAATTGGCAATTATCTAGTTGAAACTAATACAATTCACTGTATAAATATATATTTTTTATGTTTTCTAACCGGAGTTACTATATTTTAAGTCATAAAATACAATAAAATAGCCGCGAATCTGTTGCAAGAAACATGGTTTCTTTAGATACGATGATATTGGCCTAACAAATAATGGCAAAACTTAGAGCTGTAAGATGGTATTGTAATATACAATAATACTCGATAATCGATAATGCAAAATACGTGATCGTAACTCGATCTAAAATTTAAAATAAACAGTTTAGAAAAAAAATGAAAATTTAGAATTAAAGAGCACCAAATTCTGAGAAACATGATATGTACATTTGTACGAAAACATAAACTAATAAGTAAAATATCGCGGTTTGAAGTTGCAAAATACGTTTTTTCGCTCTCCTGAAAACCTCTGTTTTGTAGTTACGATTTTACTCGTATCGACGGTCGATTTTTTAATTGTTCTATGATAGGCGAACTGGAATCAACCCGATATTTTAAATTTATTAGGGCTTTCTCCCAACGAACTTGTGGTGAAACATTTCGAATATCGTCTACATTATAAAGTTTAAACTCAACAAAAAGGTCACCCGTTAATGAAGCTACACGCCGCACCTTGCCGCCGGGAACGCGACGCGTCAGCACCGATATTAGAGACTCGGCGCTGGTTACACGACGTGGCACTTCAATATCTTCATCCCAGTTCGAAAACCAACCAGTTGACGGGGCAGGCTTCGGTTGGCGAGCTCCTTCCTTTTTCGTTAATGACTTGGATTTAGCCTTTGTACTGAAATTAAATATTACGTATTTAGCTATTTGACAATAAAATAAAACTGAAATGAATGTTAGAATTAATATCATAACTCTTAGGTACATTTTGGTGTAGTTAAAATAGATCATTACCATTTACTGGTGAGTTCGTCCCCAGAACCACCTTGATCTTCGTTCGAAGACCAGCCAGTTGTAGGGGATGGCTTCGATTGACGAGCACCTTCCTTTTTCGTTAGTGAGTTGGATTTAGCCTTTGTCCTGAAATCATATATTACGTATTCACCTATTTAACAATAAAATAAAACTGAAATGAATGTTAGTGTAATTAATATCATAGCTCTTAGGTAAATTTTGGTAGGTAGTTAAAGTAATATCGAGAGGAAATGTGATTACATAAAATAGATCATTACCTTTTATTGGTGAGTTCCACTACAGAATCACATTGATCCTCGTTCGAAAACCAACCAGTTGTCGGGGCCGGTTTCAGTTCGCGAGATGCGCGTTTCCTTTTTGCTGGAGTTTTTGGTTGGTCCCTGAAATTAACCGTCAACTTCATATTATCTTATTAAAAATAAAAGTGCAATTGAAACATAAAATAAACTTGATAAAATCTTGGATAATAGGTACATTACCGGGTGCTCCTTGAATCACCGACACTCATTTCAAGAATGCGTTGGTTCATCGAATTTTCATTTCATCGACAGCTTATTTCTGCTTAAACCTTATTGTTTTTAGGTTATTTTAAGCATGGTTTACGTAGGTTAGGTTAGGTTAGACCTGTGACCACCAACAAATTATAGTTCCTGCACGTGGAAATGCCTGTTCGATGAAATGAAAATTCGATGAAATGAAAATTCGGTGAAATGAGTGTCGGCGATTCAAGGGTAAACCTACATTACCTCTTCGATGTGGAATCGTCCCCAGAATCACCTTGATCCTCTTTAAAACTTTTAGCGTTGTACTCCTTGTTTGACCTGCAAAGAACAATAAATTAAAAAATAAATTACACTTTTTAATGTTTTAAGTAAGTACCTAATACCAAGAATATAAAAACTTACGAACATTATTTTATTGTACTGTAGTGCTGCTTCCTCGAACGTAGATAATGTAATAATTAAGTTGGAACGTAAAAACTGATCAGCTAAAATGCTACTTGCAGTAGTTCTCAACCTTTAAATATTTATCGCGTATAGTTTCTTACTACAAAATACGGAAATTGTTGGTTTTTTAAAGGTTTAATACCACAGATGCTGATAATGCAAAGAAAGCAAATGTGTAACAAACAAAAGTATCATATTTAAGTGGTTATTTATTACGCAAGCGCCGCCGATTTCAAAGCCGCCGCTCTATGTTCAAAGAACGCGGTGATTCAACACCGGCATATGCACGTCACAAATCGAATACTAACTTCCGTCTCGCTCAAACATATTCAATGAAGCTCGAGCGAGAGTAAGCCATTCCTACTGCTGACTTTAAGACAAACACACTTCGTTCGTGACTGCCTGCGTTTACATTTATTTTAACAGACTTTAAATAAAATGGTAAGTCCACACAAACATTGAAATTAACGATCTTTGCTTTTTATATCACTTTTAACAGTTCAGGTTTTGTGAATAAGTAAATATATATATATATATATATATATATCTATTTTTTTATTGTTTACAGAGTAAATCCAGTTCACAACCGATTGACAACTCAAAAGATTCTGATGAGCTAGCACTGTCAACATTTTATACTCAAGCTGCATTTGATGACCCTTTCCCCTGCTCTCAAGATGTAGACGCATACTTGAAGTACCAAAATGAACATTTAAGTCGAGTTCCGGATATTTCTTCACAAAAGGCTGTAAAACGAACTAAGAAACCCTCAAAGAAGACGAGCTACGGAAAAAATAAAATCATCGATAACGGATTGAACTCCTACGTTATTAAAAAAAATAAGACAGGCAGGCGAAATATTAAAATCAGTATATCAAATCTTGAACTGAACAAGGAGTCTACAGAGGTTGCCGTACAGAACGTCGTTGAAGACGAATATGATGACATATTAAGTGCCACGGAAGGACTAGTTGATAAAATTGTAAAAAGATTAGCAAATGTTAGTTATTAATACAACTAGATATGTGAAATACATACTTATTTAGAATATTTTATTATGCACATAAAATAGATATCGTGAAAATAAATTGCATGTAAAAATAATCAATCATTTGTTTTATTAGTCCATAACATATTATTTATTATTATTATTAATAAGTTAACTTTAATTTTACTTATATCAAACGCGTGCATACGGAACTCTAAATGACACGTATGCAAATAAACTATTAGCTTGATGAGCGCATGACCGCCCGACCAATTAAACAATATCATATTTCAAGTTCGAAACAGCGTGCATCGCTTCGATTATGAAATGATATAATATAGTTACAGACGCATTTAAATTTGAAACTTGAACGAACATTAATAAGGAGTAAATTTGAACTTCGCTTCGGTTTATAATTTAATTATTACGCTATGTAGTTGTCACAACTACGTCACACAAATTGCACATATGCAATATATTTTAATAAGGTAATCAATGAAATGAAATTTTATCGCATTGTAGACTTTACTTGGCCTGTTAAAGAAACAAATCACCCTGACTGATTTATTGAGTTGCAGGTAATTTACATTTCAAATAACTTTTTAACTTGCATCGCGTGCTATAGATGGCGTAAATATCAAATAAAAGAATATTTTCGTGTGTTTTTGGATAACTTTATTGTAAGCCATATTTTGGTAGGGGTCAAAATTAAAGTCAATGTTTGAATGTTACAATTCTAATAAAAATGCTAATAATTTTCATGTTGTTACAGGCAAAATATACAAAAACAGGTTCAGTTCTGCATCGCGCTATCGAAGTTTTTTAGATTCGATCATATATATAGAACACAAAATAAGTAACCGACGTGCTCCCACCTTCTGCGACCGACCGGCGGAATGGTAGGGATGCACCAGCATCCTGTGGCTCGGCCTGATCACCCTTGCTACTAACCGCTGAATTTGTTTGTTATCTTGGAAGTCCCGGTGATTCTGTGCCTATGCGGTGGTGGGCATGGATGATCCACGCCTCGGTGGGAGGCTCTAAAACCACCAACACCTTCACGTAAAATGCGGCCATAAGACCACTGGGAACTTAACGCATCCCGGGTGGCCCGTCCTTGTTGTGGTGCTTGATCACCTCCGCAGCAAGTTGTGAAAACACCATAGTCGTCCTAAGTCGTTGCGACTGGGGCGCTATGAGGGTCCTGGACCCACAAACATGCTGAGCCTGATCAACTTAGTGTGTATGTGTGTTAAGCTTTTGTTTTTTAACATTAACTTATCATATAAAGTAAAGTAAGTTCTACGTGTTAATTTGATGAAAAATCAGTTGAATGAATCAAACATTTAGCTTTAAAAAAATATATATTGTCTATGTGAAAAAAAAAACGATAAACTTAAGGTGAATTGATTAAACGGAGTCATTTTACGACCCAAAACTAAAGAATATTCCGCCTACGGATGCCAGATTCCAGCAGCATCTCCTAAGAGCCGTTTACCAGGGTGTGCACGTATGGGGCCAAGCGATGGTGCCGATTCTTCTTCCCAGTCCGGCGGATTGGGGATGGGAAATACAATCGAATCACTATTGGAAACCAATTCCAAATACTGCACCCGTTGCTGCTACAGCTTGTCTGGAACTAATTCGGTTCAAGAGCAAGTCACAGTGCGGTGTTAGGTGCAACTGTCGAATAAAACTGTTAAAATGTGCCGAATTAATGCCACTGTGGTGGAAAATGTAATAATGGCATAAACGCAGTAATATCGATATAAAAAGTAATTTCTAAGATACCTACATTTTTATGCCTAGGTCCTTATGGTTCATATTGTAATTTATGGCATTACTAGGAGGACGCCCGCGACTTCGTACGCGCAGAATTAGTTTCCCGCTACAAAATCACGATCGCATCCTTTGTGTAACGAAAGTTAGGCATACAAACTATATGGTTAACTTTCGTTACGCAAAGGAATGAATTAAGTTTTGTTTTAATTAAACGCCTTAAGAATGTTTTTTTTTTTGAAAACGACCCTTTTAGTAAAGCCCTCCATTGCACCCACTTGCGGCATCTTGCCGAGGACACTCGCAGCGTTACTCCGCTGCACCGCGATGCTCAGTCTTGGGGCAAAAAAGGAGCCTTGCCTGTGGTCGCCAGAGACGCTGATTAATTTATCTGACACTTCTATTATAAATTTATCTGTGTCAGATGACCACGGCCTACAAGTTTCTCTAGCAAACAACTACATAATTTGACTTTAAAAAAGCGTATTTGCAGCACTTGATGGTTTGGGCGTGATCTGCGGCGGTCCCTGGCTTGCGAGCAGAACCTTGCACATGAGACTTTGCTAGCGTATCAACTCAAGTAACATCTCACGCCAAGGGACGACCAAGATGCCACGGTACTAAAGTGCATTCGTCGGGTCTCTTTTCATTTGAGGCAGACTGGCCAGTGGGGTCAAGCGAAGACGGGAATGAAATTGTGCTAAAGCCCGACGGATCAAAAAGGTTATCGATGCATGTCTTTAAACTCGACCAGCACTGGATTGGTAACACAGACCGTGGTGTCCTAGGTCGTCGACTACATTTCCACAACGGCAACAAGGATGCGGCTCGTTGACTTTAAGACCGTGGCGGAGGCACACTGCTATCCTTAAAGTATTAGAATCTAAAAGAGTCCCTCCTAGGGCTCGTGAAGGAAGCAACGAAGCAATTCAGTGAATTTACAGACTTCTTGTAGAATTTGTGGAAAGTAGACGCACTTTTCCAGTTTCCGCGAATCAATATATCATTAATATTATGGTTGTCAAGCCAGCTTGACGAAGCAACTGCGGAGCGTACGCTGCCAGCACTACTATCGATACCAGAGTCTTTCAACACTGATTTGACCCAACCGCATATAATTGTCCGTGAGGCTGGCTTAACAACTCCACAGGTAGAAATAAACACATTATTTATATCTCTTCTTCGGCTCTGAGACAGAGAAATCAACTTTTTAATCCAGTATACTGGATCAATATTAGTGTTCGAAGGACAGTGTAACAGTGAACGGAAATAAAACATGGAAGCATTCTGACCGCTCTATTATAGCGCAACGAAAACTATACCGCGGTGGGCAGTCCTTACAAACTCTACCGCATACGACTTCAGTTCGATCGGGATGACAGTGAGTGACGGACGGCTTATCAAAACAAGATTTTTTAACATTAAAAATGCCTTTATGTGTTGTGAAGGGGTGCAAAAATCATTCAGATCATTCCAAGGACAGTGGGATCACTTCCCACATGTAAATTAAGTGATAACTTCGGTGAAACCTACAAAAAAATTATCACATTTTCTCTATAGGGATGACATTATGCCAAATGAAGTAGATTAATTTATGAATTTATTTGATTTTAATATTATCTATATTATTGTTATAAACTCCTACTAACAGATTTGGTTTCTACTTTTCTTTTTCACGGGATGGTGCTATACAAAACGAGTTATTTTAAATTTGGTATATAATTTCGCTCATACCTATTAATTTATTTCGTTATGCCTATCGCAGTAATTTTTTTCAGGTCTCTTGTCCAAACTGTGGGCATCACTTTGGTGTTCCAGGTCATGTTGATGTGAAAGATTCAAGTGAGATGCTTTTTCATCGACGACAACCATCGCCGCTATGGCCAAAAAATACGGACAGAAAACTATCTGTTACGCTTTTAAACATATTATCATCTGATATTGATTCAGCTTTTAATACACCGAAAACTTAAGAAATTTAAACCTAAAATTTAACATTTGGACTAGCTTGTCCCCGCCTGCAATACCTTTTCCAATATTCAAGTTAAATTTAAATTGTTATAAATATGTACATTGCTCTTACAATTTTCTGTAAATTAAAGAGCTTGTTTTTCGCTTTTCAGTTGTTTTTTTTTCATTGCAGTCGGGTTTTTTGTTAATATATATCAAACTCGATATTGCAAAAAAAAACGTTTCAAACAAATAGCCTTTCACCCTACGAACTTATTTTTGAATGATCATTATTGTATTAAACCATCCATGTGACAGCCGTATTCAAGTAGACAGCTTTTTAATAAAACAAACTGTTGGCAAATCAAATCTCATGTCAAAGTGATTGTGACCAATGAAAGCATCACAAACTTTTCTCATTGGTGAAGAGGAATTAAGCCTTTGCAAAACCGCTGTCTACTCAAACACGTCACCAATGTATGTGATAAACTACTTTTGACCTAAACGTAATGTTTATTAAGTTGATTATTAAAACAACTCGATACATAAGTGGTTTTAGCTATAAACATTGTGGGAGACGGGACATATTTCAACGTCATTTTTGTATGGCGTAATGCTTCCATGTTTTATTTCCGTTCACTGCAGTGTAATAATTTCCAACCCGAGTCTCGATTGTCGGTCGGTTCGGTGTCTGTCTTAGAACCGAAGTCGGGCCAAAGTATTATATTATCAGATTCAATCACAGAACTAGAAGGGCTTATGTTTAACAATGTCAGGTCATGAATCCTACTACCGGAACACAACAATAATAATATAGCACATCTCTTAGATACCTCATATAAACTGGTATAATTAGGTATATGGTATTCTAAATACTTACACACGTCTTTAACATCCCAGATAGGAGGTTTAAATGGCTTAGGCTTGCTTAGGGAAATAGCTTTAATTGTACTATAATTACTGTATTATACTATATGATAACTTTTCAATAAGATGCAGATCAGTTAAGAATTTTGCAAGTTCCTGCGGTGCTGGACTATTTTTACACACATTGTTATTTACACACCAACGGCACCATCTTAGCCAGGCCGGTTTATAGGTTGATAGAGAAGATTTACGCCAACCACTAGCTAGTAACATTTTCTGTTTATCATCCTATGAATCTATTAAGGTGGCCCACCCCGTATCAGCCAGACTTCCAAAACCATCCGCTTGACATCTAAAGGAGGTCGTTGGGTCTGAACATCTACTAACCGGGTTTGGAGGTTGCGGATCTCGAAAGGTGGGGCCAGAGATCGATTCCTCAGGTCGCTGCGCCAAAACACCTTCTCCCAATTGGGTACGACTATTAGAAATGTACCTTTGGCTTCGTTGAGGTGAGTTAGCACTCGGGGTATCAGGCACGGCGGGGAGAATATCCACGCTAGTTGATACTCCAATTTCTGACTGAACGCGTTGACGAATGCGGCGTTGGGGTCTATCGGATCTAACGTTGCATACATTGGAACAACATGGGCTCTCTGCGACGCAAATAGGTCGATCTCTGGAGTGCCCCCTATCTGAAAAATTCTTACCGTCGCCAAGGGGAGTAAGTGCCACTCTGACTGGCTCCGGAATCTCGAAAGACGATCGGCTTCGGTGTTGTAACGACCGGGAATGTATCATATGAATATGATAGAGATCTAACGTACTTAGGATGTTGTATAACATGTCCATCATCCGCTGAGATTTGGTGCCCCCCTCGTTTCGCAGGTATGAAACAATGGTCCGGTTGTCTGACATAATCATTAACGAAGATTGGGCTAATTTTGTAGCTTGAGAGGTTATCACCTTTTTTACTGCCATCATCTCCAACACATTTGAGTGAACTCCTAGCGCCTGTGGCGACCACTGGCCCGCTAGCTTCTTGTCGTTGATTTGGGCGCCCCAGCCTCGGCCGGAAGCATCTGTTGTAAGAAAGAACTCGGGAGCCGGGGGATGAATGTGTGACGACAGGTGTGCTTGACTGGTCCACCACTCCAGCTCGGGGACAACAGACGGAGGCAGGTTTACCTTGTTATTTGGGTTCATGTCTAAAAGCTGGTTGGAGAATGATAACAAAAGCCTGCTGTTGAGACGCCCCCCCTTGGGATAATGAAACTGGCAAAGTTGCACAAACCGAGAAGAGACTGAATTTGTCACAATGAAGTCACCCTCTTCGACAGCATGACGCGGCACTTCTGCAAAATGTTTAGAGTCTTCTCTTCTGGGAGTGATTTTAGGTTGTTCCAAGGATCCCAGTGGATCCCTAGAAACTCCATGGCACGCTGAGGACGTAGACTGGACTTCTCGTGATTTATAGTCCAGCCCAAATCTATCAAAATGTGCACAGTGAGACTTACTTGTTCTTGTAGCAGTAAGGGATCCTGGCATGCCAGGAAAAAATCGTGCAAGTATACTAGGATCCATATACCTCGAGACTTGAAGACCTCCGCTATCCAGTTGGTTATTGATGAGAAAGCCGAGGTAAGCAGGTCATTTGCCAGAGCCGACGCTGGAATACTACCCTCTGGAACCTCCGGTGTGTCACGCTCGCTGGTACGTAAAAATAAGCGTTGTGAAGATCCAACTTTACCAGCCAGTCTTGTAGTTGCAGGAAATCCGGAACTTTGTACATGTTTATGAGACGAAATTTTGTTGTATGTACGAATGTGTTGAGCAGTTTCAGGTTGAACACTGGTCGAACAGCCCCCCCCCCCCCTTTTTCGGAACCAGAAAAATATTTGATATGAAACTTGGAGTCAATGGGGCTGGTTCTAGGACACCCTGATCTAACAAAATGTTTATCTGATCGCACATTGCTGGGGTTGATTTTGTGTACAATTTTGATGAAATTCGAGATGGGTTTATCAATGGTGGTTTTTTGAAAAACGGGATTTTGTAACCTGATCAAATTTTGAGTATGTAATCGGAGGCTCCTAGTATTTTCCACTTTCCTAGAAAATTGATTAAATGTCCGGCCTGAAAAGTAGCATAGTCAATCGTAGCGTCTTTGAGATCGCTTACCACGTCTGTTCCTGTAGTACTTGTCGCTAGAGTGTGCTAGACGAAACGGCACAGACTTGCGCTTCCTTTCCGCCGCTGGTGGGGCGTTTGCGCTGGTTGACGGTCCGGGCCCGGATTGTGCACGAAGCCTTGGCTGCTCGTACGTCCTTTTAGGCACCGCTTGTGAGACTATTTGCGCAATAGTTCGTTTGCCCGCAGCTCCTTGCGCAGGAGTGCGTAGGCTGAAAAAACCTTTTCAATTCCACCGTTACTGGTTATACAATCAGAAAACCGTTTGTCATCAAAAAGGTGTTCCTGAGTGGGAGGGATTTTTCGCAGAGATTCCTTCAAGCATCGATCTTTAACAAAATGCAAAACACCGTCTCTGCGTTGCTGTATAATATCTGCACGCCTAGCACACACCATTTGTAACATATCCAAGTGGATACGTGAATAATCACCCTCAGAAAAAATATTATTAATTTTATTTTTAACTGCTGTTATCGTTATAGGTTCAGTTTCAGACTCTAACCAGGATAATAAGGTGTCAAAGCCGTCCTTCAGCTTCTCGTTTTGAATAATGAGAGCGTGAGAAACAGCCGCCAGTGTTTTTTCTGTAATGGCTAAAGCGTGGTTACGGTCAAATGTTTTTATCATGTCATTACTGTCCAACTCTGTAAATACGGGAGAAGAAACGTATGTCTTTTGTGCATCTACATAGAGTACCTGTGCCCAGTTGGACGTATTAAAGTGTTGCAATTTATCTAAAATGTCTGCATGCTCTTTAGATGTGGTTGCACAAGCTGATTTGAGGGTAGTCTCAGGTTTGAAATTAATATCCAAATTTGGCCCGATTTCCGACACGATGGGAGCGGCAGGCGCAGGTCTCGAAATCATCAGTGGCACAAATCAACAACACATCAGAGTCATTTTCGACATTTGGATGGAGAGTATCACGTAAGGACCTTACCTCCTGATCCAAGTTACCCACAATTTTCTCCAACTTGTGTACACGGCGCCGGCCTCGGCGGCGGCGCCTCCGCCTGCGAGACTCCCCGGACGAGCTGCAGGATGATGAGCTCGATGTGTCATCATTCTCCAACGCAGGTCGCTCCTGTGGAGCGTGTACTTTCACTTTCACCAATTAAATCATTCATTCTAACTTATCACGCGGTAGAAAACTTTTCTCGTAAAACCGCTTTAAATATACGTGTTGCTTCTGCCAGAAACAGAACGCCAATGAAGCAGCTCGGTGCGCAACCGAGCCTGGCCGCTGGATTAGGGGGGAAATAATGGCGGTAAAACAGGACAAGTCACGTGGTAGTTACGTGTTTGCCATAGGAAGCCGAAGTGTCATCTCAATTTTGTAAGCTTGGAATAAAGTACAGGTACTTAATAAACCAATTTCTTATGGAAATGTAGGTATATTAATGACTGCAATAATTTTACTATTACTATAGGTACTACTAACTAAAGCTTTAAATAAGCCACACTTTTACCAAAACATTTAAAAACTAAAACCATAGTATAAATACTATGCTAAAACCTTTTCGTGCAGTCAATGTCACATAATTTGATGAAAATACTTTATTACAACTACAGTATTTTCGTTAAAAATTAATGCAGAAGTAAATGTAATAACGACATTATAAAATATAAATACTCCATTGGTTTCGTTGATGATAAATCAGTACAGCAGACGGTTTAATTTTCAAGACATTTTCAAATCACGAAGTCGTTGACCCATTTACTTGTCAAATTTTGCACTCGTGATAATACTTTCTTCACAGCACATTATAGTCGTGATAACATGTACACTCAATATTCATGTGTTTATCTTGGGTTTTAGTCCCAAAAATTAACAATTTAAATATTAAAACTACTTAAAAAGAATTATCAAAACTGGCACTCCATTTTGACGTCTAAACGGGCTGGTGTTGCCAGTGTTTTTTAGTGCTGGCTAGCTGGTGTTTTTTAGGTGTTGATACTTGCACCTATACTATGTGAAACTAGGTACGTCCAAAGAACAAGTACAAGAACACCTGGTAAGTATATGTGGTAGTGGAATCTGTGCAGTGGATGAGCTCAAAGCGCGTGGAATGTATGCATCGTTCAAGCTGGGTGTCCCAGCAAAACTGGCAGAGAAGGTGATGGCGGCGGAAAATTGGGTTCAAGACATATGTATCAAACCATGGAAGCATAACTTTCGTGGTAACAGAGCGAACGAGTAAGAAGCAAATGATTCTCAGCATCTACTATCAAAATGTGCGTGGATTCAAAAACCCATTCCTTCTACAATAATTTACTATTATGTCCATCCGATGTAGTAGCCTTAACTGAAACTTTTCTGAATAGTTCAGTGAATGACGCGGAATTATTTCCCCCCGGGTATATTTTCTTGCGCCGTGATCGAGCAGGCAATGCTGGATGGGGTGGAGTTCTGTTGGCTGTGCGCGATTGCTATACTGTGCGTCTGATAACTAATACGTATGGTTTGACTGTTGATATGGAGTTACTATTGACTATCGTCTCTTGGAAAAATGTAAAACTATTATGTTGTGTCGTATATCTTTCTCCCAAATATCCCAAAGATTGTTGTGGTAATCTATATATATAAAAGGCAAACCTGACTTTCTTATATATCAACGCACATCCGAAACCACTGCACCCAGAAACTTGAAATTTGGTACCGGGGCCCCTTTCATGATGTAAGTGAGCACTAAGAAAGGACTTTCCGAAAATCGACCCCCTTCGGGAAGAAATGGGGGGAGCAGCGGGAAACCAACTCCACGCGCACGAAGTCGCGGGCGTCCTCCTGTTAGTCATATAAAACAAGGTTTGTTAGGTTGTAGATAGTATTAGTAAGTAGTCTTAAAAGACCAAGTTTATGAAGATTGAAGTGTAACATTGCACTATAACTTTTATGAAGAGTTTTATTTATAATATAAATTTATGGCAAATTCTCGAATGATAGTGAAACTTTCTAGTCTTGATGAATACTGGTTCTGATGATGATTTCAATCATAAATTGTAGATAGTTGAAGTATATTCCCGCAGGAATGGAAAAGTGGTTCCTACTGCTCACAGACTATAAAGCCGGTTTTCCCTTGAGAACAAACGTAAACAGAGAAATCACTTGATATAAGATATTCAATATAAATTGAGAGACATCATTTAATCTCGTTGGATCTTTCAATGTTGAAGTATATTTGGCTATCTGCCATAGACTAGAAATAATCACGTATCTTTAGCTTACTTTGTTCAAGCTTTAGGAATACTGGAACTGTCGAATATAATGAACAGTCTGTTACATTGATATTATTTAAAAATTGCGGCTTACTTTGCACAAGCTGTTTCATTGATGTTATAATTTATCAGAAATTGGTTTTGCAGTAGATAGTTACTTTATTATTTGAAGGAGAAAAAAGTTTACTAAATCTCATTTAGACATTTGTAAAATAGATTGGAAGATATAGTAAAGATTTCCAGTCTTGATACTATTTGATGTTTTTAAGTAAGTACATTTACTAGAAGGAGTGACCTCGGTCATTGTAGTGCATGTTTTTATGCATAATTCCCGTGGGAATGGCTGATTGAATTAACTATACAGTGACTAACCGGTGCTCGTAAGCAGTGACGGTAGAGACGTATCTCAGTATGTACAGCAATCTATCTGCCTCTGAAGATTGAATCAGGGAAGACAATTCAACTCATAAATATGACTTTGATATTTACTAAGAACGTTATTTGTCAGTTAAAGACTAGAAATATTTTATTCCTGAAAAACTAGCATGAATATTATTGGATAAGTCTATGTTCAATAAACTATAATCTCCTTAGGGTAAAACAGTTAAGTATGGGAATAATTAGTATGTCCCACATATTCTTTAATTATGGCGCATAACATATTTAATTTAAACTTCTCACAACTTTCCCATAGATTATTGAAGTACAATTGTCATAGACTAAACACGGATGAATTTAAAAGATTATTTTTAATTCTCAAGATTTAAACCGAAATGCCTAGTTGAGTTCCTATTGGTTTATTTCCTAGTTCCCTACTTTCCCGACATTGAAGCTTCCCTAGTCCAACTGAAAAGGCCTATTCCACATGCTATACCTAAGGGTTTACCTCACCCGGTAATTAGCTAGGTCCCTAGGGAATCTGGAATGTTCAGCTGAGTCGGCTGATAAGGCAACCTAAACACTCGTGTTGTATGTACCTCCCCCCTCACTTTTGGTGAACCGTAGTTCTAAGGAACAGTGAAAGTAAAGCGCCCTATTATATAGTTTAGTATATATACATAAACAATAGATTTATCGGGACCCAGGCTCAAATCCAGTAAAGCTTCCGTGAGCGCGCGCCGGCATGCCATCTACTGTGGACCTCACTTGTTCTTTAAAGGCTGACATTGAGACTAAGTAGGCACTTCTTCGGATGTCTATGTTGGTAAAGAGACATTCGGGCTTGCCCAAGGCTCTTTTAGACTCTAATAGTTCCAAATCAGAGGCTCCGTTAGGCTTCCTCGGACTTGTCAGACATTTACTAGTGGTAGCCTGATCACTGTTCTGGTACAAATTCCCCACTATACAAAGAATGTTCTTTAATCTACAGCTAATTAATGTTTTGTACCAGACACGAATGATAACCAACCCAAAGTATCTGAAAAGTACACAGAAATATATATTAGTAGGTACACGTATTGGTATTTGGGAAACCTCGCCAGCTGTGTCCGGACTCTGATCACAGTGGTTAGCTAAGGGTGTCCTAGCCTTGCAAGGATTTCTACCCATCAATACAAACAACAGAAATACAATCAAACAGTAGAAAGCCTCACCAACTGCAACCCAGGCTATGTAAACCAGGATTAACAGTAGCAAGAGAAAAATAAACCAAAAGTTCCTTACCAAGGTATAAATAAAAATATTAAAATAAACCAATTCCAAATATAAAATTCCCACAACCCGTCTACTGGAGTGAACCTGGAAAACAAAGTCTTTTGATTAAAGCACAACCCCCAACCAACACCTATCATATATAAAAAATACAGAGCTTTCACGCAGCATTTCTATACATGACAGTGAACCATTTCCCTTACAATAATACCTATTGCCTACTCCCTGAGCAAACCGTTTTCCCTATCTTTTCGCGAATAGAATTTATTTACTACGCTAAACTGTGAAAACGCGTCTTTCAAACACTATCAAAGCAATACATAAACCTATTTAAAGCCGGTAAAACAATAGTTAGCTAACGAATCGCACGTACTTAAGCCCAACGTATCTTATACCTCCCTGTACGAATACATCGTACATTGTTTAGTCGCGTCATCAGCGTTGACCTCATTTTACCTTTAAATCAAATTGCTTATAATGTAAGTTAGTTCACGTTCAACCAATAAATTGTGCACACATATTTAACAAGATTAATAAAAGTTATTTATCAAGAAAGTCTTTCCTGTCACTTATCAAGTTATCCTATCAAGAATAATACGAGCTACCAGGAGTTCGTACATGGTCCTTCGAACCTTAGAACGGGTTTCCTTGGTTTAATATCGTGTGGTTGCGAATCAGCGAAGTCGGCCTCCCACAAGCGGGTTTCACCGACTAAGTCGAGAAGGCGCAAAGATCACACGGGAGATCAGGGAAATCAGTCACGACCAGGCGAAGAAAAGGTTATCAGTCCAATTTCGGAATCAAGTTATCAGCGAGAGCAACAAGGCTCAAGCTCAAATTTGAGCAAGTTAATGTGAACTCTTCAATTAGGCAAGCAAGAGCTTTACTAGTGACCAGGATCAAAGCAAAGGAACAAGCCTTTTTAAGTGCTATCAGGAGCAAAGGTATTATTGTAAGCAAGTTTTCTTAAGCTATTTTAATCAAAATCAAGACCAATTAAAATGGAAAGTTTGTAACAAACCCAACAACAAATTGTTGATTATATTCAACAAATCCACATTAATTTTAAAAAGGATGGTAAGGAACGCAAGACTCCAGAGTATCTTAAGAAAAGAATGGAGCATTTGGATCTATACTGGAATGAATTTCAGAAAATCACGACAAGATGTGTGAATTTGATGACAAAAATAATGATTATTTCATGGCAAATCATTATGAAGAAACGAGAAAAATTTATTGTGAAATACGGGAAATGATCCAGAAACTTTCTATAATCAAGCCGCCAACTTTCACTATGCCGTTGCCGCAGACACCTAGTGATGCCTCAACCCCTGGCCAGGAGATAAGACCCTGCGAGACTGAAGCGCCAGTTGTTCCAAAACCACGTCAAGGACTAATGTACAGTGGGAATCTGAGTAAGCTCGATGAAATGCTTCGAAAACAGTCAAGCAACTTTAAGGCGTTCAGTCGCACTTTATCTAATATCAAGTTGGAGAATATTGTGGAGAAGTGGGAGTTTGAAGACATCTTAAGGACTTTGGATTCACGCTGGGCCGTCATAGATACTCAGCACTGGGAAATAGATAGTGAATTAGATGAATCTGATGCCAATTATGAAAATAACTTCACTCGCCACGAAAATAACTACATTTCCATTAAGAAAGAGATCAACAGTAAGTTGTGGTCGGTGTCCCATCGGGAAAAATCGACCCCACAATAAGAAATCACGGTATTTAATGGAAATTATCAACAATGGCTGTCCTTCAAGGATCTGTTTACGGAAGCTATACACGCGAATCCATCGCTATCCAATGCCCAAAAAATGCAATTTCTTAAGGGCAAGATCAAGGGCGAACCGGAACGACTAATTCAACACTTACCTATTAGTACAGATAACTACGTGACCTGCTGGGAAATTCTTAACCATCGATACAATAACAAGAAATTACTATTTACGACTCATGTGAATACAATGATGGGTCTCCCAGTAGTGCAGCAACCGCAAGCAAGCCATATCAAGAAGCTTCATGACATAACTACAGAATGCCTGAATGGAATCAAGAACTTAGGTGTGGATATCACCACCTGGGACCCAATATTGGTTCACATATTGACCCAGAAAATTGACGCTGAAACCCACAACGAGTACTTGACCTCCTTAAAACAACCCAGAGAATTGCCATCGTTAAAGGAGTTTTTGGAGTTTCTAGAGAGCAAGTTTACCGCCATGGAATCATCACGACGCAAACAAGAAGTCGCCGGACAAAAACTCAACGTTAACATGCCATCGACGTCGGGAAATCAAGTGAAACCAAATCGATTCAAATTTAATGCTAGTAACAAGGCTACATCAAACAAGTTTCATAATTTGCCTAGAAGATGTCCAGTGTGCGAGGGAGATCATGGAATTTATTTTTGTAAGAATTTTAAGGACATGGCACCAGGAATGAAGCAAAAAATTATTGCAAAATTAAATTTATGCAATAATTGTTTATACAATCACTACGGAAAAGTTTGCAGATCGGACAAAACGTGTCAAGAATGCAACGAGTATCATAATACATTACTGCATGATGTTTATTGCAGGGAAAAAAGTTCAACGTCCGTAGTATTGCCTAACAACAGCGCAAAGAGACCTACGAAACACGAAAGTGGGTCACACGTGGCGCAGCAGAGTGAAAAGCCCACAATCCTTTTGGCGACAGCCTTGGTCGATGTTCTGGGAGTAGATGGTCGAAAGCACATTATAAGAGCACTTATCGACCAGGGTTCTCAAATTTCCCTAATTACTGAACATGCAGCTCAGCGATTAGGGTTGCCACGACAGAGATGTAAAGGTGTAATAACAGGAGTTGGAACCAACGACACCATGTGTAAAGGATTGATAAACATTACATGTAGCTCGCTCACTGAGAATTATAAATTCAATACAGAGGTCTTTATCATGAAAAGTTTAACAAGAAACTTGCCGAACACTACCTTTATAAAACCAGTGTGGAACCTCTTAGAAACCCTCCCCCTGGCCGACTCTCAATTCCACATAAGCAGACCAATTGACATGTTATTGGGAGCTGAAGTTTTTGCAAACATTATCATGAAGGGCATTCATAAGAAAGAATCATCATCCCTAATAACCCAAGAAACGCGATTAGGGTGGATTTTATGTGGGAAGGTCCAAGAGTTGCAGTGCAACGTAGTAATAAATGACGTCGAAGAAATACAGAAGTTCTGGGAAATAGAAGATATTCCGGAAGCTTCTTCAAAATCAGAGGAATTAGATGAATGCATTAAATTCTATAAAGCAATAACTACTTAAAAGATTGACAGATGGTAAATATCAAGTTCGAATACCTCTAATGTCAACAAACTCAAATAAACTAGGTCAATCCAAACACAAAGCCATAGCGCAATTTCAACACTTAGAACGCAAATTCGCAAAGAATGCGCTAATTGCGAAACAATATAAAGAATTTATTCACGAGTACCTAGCACTAGGTCACATGAAACCGGCAACTGGTAACAAGAAACCTGAATGCTATCTACCACATCATTGCGTATTACGTGAAGATTCAACTACAACTTCATTACGCGTCGTATTTAACGCATCTTCAAAATCATCTAACGGAACAAGTCTCAATGACCTAATGCATAAAGGACCAAATTTACAAAGTGATCTTTTATCACTGATACTAAAATGGAGACAACATCGTATCGCCTTTATAGCAGATATTGAGAAGATGTTTCGTCAGATTTGGGTCCATGAAGATGATCAAGTGCTACAAAAAATTATCTGGAGAGATTCTTCCCGTCAAATTTATCAAGAATATCAGCTTACAACAGTTACCTACGGCACCAAGGCCGCTCCGTTCCTGGCCATGATGACGCTTAAGCAGTTACCCGGAAGCTGCGCAAGCCCTTGAAGAATGCTTTTACATGGATGATCTCCTACATGGAGCCGATGATGAAAGTACCACAAAACGACTACAAGAAGAACTGAAGAGTCTGCTGAAAGCAGGAGGCTTTAATCTACGGAAGTGGATGTCAAATTATTATGGGTTACTGGAGGTCGTAAACAAGGACGACTCATCTGATAACAAAAACTACAACTTTCGTGAGCCAGACTCAAGAAAAACTTTGGGGCTTCACTGGGACCCTGTACAAGACACTTTTCATTTTCAATCAAAGTTTGGGATTTCTCCAGCTAACGCACAAGGCACGACAAAAAGGCAACTTTTATCGGAAATCCCGAAATTATTTGACCCGATGGGATGGCTCACACCGATTTCCACCAAGTTAAAAATTATCTTCCAAAACATATGGAAAGTAAACATACAATGGGATGAGAGGATACCCGAAAATATAGAAGCAGAGTGGAAAAAAAATAGAGAAGACATGAAAAATATTGATTGTTTACAAATACCGCGATGGTTCGGCTCAGATGTTAATGAATATATTGAATTACATGCATATTGTGATGCGTCAACTCAAGCGTACGCGGGTGTTATTTATTGCAAGTTAAATAACAAAGGCCAAACAAGAATTAATTTGCTAGTGGGAAAATCAAGATTAGTACCCCACAACAAAACGGTGTCGCTCCTGAGACTTGAACTCAGTGGTGCCCTTCTACTTGCTCAGCTGATGATCAAAGTTAAACAAGGTTTGAGCAAACACAAAATCAAGGTTTATGGTTGGATTGATTCCACGGCAGTTCTGGGGTGGCTACAGGGGGACCCAAACCGCTGGAAGCCATTTTTTGCAAACAGGGTGCGACAAATAACGGAAATCATGCCGGCAGGCTGCTGGCGGTACGTCAAGTCAGCGGACAATCCCGCCGACTGCGCTAGTCGTGGCCTCACGGCGTCACAACTGAAGACCCACCCGTTATGGTGGAAAGGACCTTCATGGCTGTCCTCGTTCAACGCTGACAATCAAGAACCGGAAGTATCGTATGCGACCAACGAAGAGATCAAACAATTAAAGCAAGTCAGTTTGGCCATAACATGCGAAGTTGACAATATTATCAAGGACATGATAGCTAAGTACAGCTCATTTACAAAACTTGTGCGTGTACTGGCATGGGGTGTCGATTTATTACGAAGAAGAAAGACCGAAAACAAGAGGAGTTTGTAACTTTATCAGAGATAAGACAAGCAAAAACACTTTTAATTAAGAAAGTACAAGGAACCGCGTTCGTAGAAGAGATTGAAAACCTCAAGAAAAACAAACCAATCTCATCTAAAAGCAAGATTTTGAAATTGAACCCGTTTCTTGACGAAGAGGGAATCATGCGGGTCGGTGGCAGATTGAAACATGCTCACATCTCCACAGACATGATGCACCCTATCATTCTACCTCATGATGCTCACTTGACTGAGTTGATTATTGACCATGCGCACAAGCTAACTCTTCACGGTGGAGCGCGAATAACATTGTCATTCACCAGACAAAAATATTGGATCGTGGGTGGAAATAAGTGTACGAAGAAATAAATTCGGAAATGTGTAACTTGCAGAAAGCAAAATCCAACAAAACTACTACAGGTGATGGGAGATTTGCCTGCCGCAAGAATCAACCCCTCCCGTCCTTTCTATCACACGGGTGTCGACTACACTGAACATGTGGAAGTCAATTCCAACCAGGGACGAGGCAGCAAAACTACCAAAGGATATGTGGCAGAACACTGCCACACACGAAACACGTCTGTATGGTGACAAAGTCGATTCACCTTGAGTTAGTCTCAGATATGACTACCCCGGCCTTCATAGCAGCGTTGCGTCGAATGGCCGCACGAAGAGGAACGCCTGCTCACATTTATAGCGACAATGGCCGTAACTTTTTGGGAGCAAGCAAGACCCTCCAAGCAGAATATCAAGAGATTCAGAATACGATGGACGTTGAATTTCTGCCAGAAATATCCGACCTAAAAATAACCTGGCAATGCTCCTTCATGGCCGTCAGCTGGCGGACTATGAGAAGCCGCCGTGAAGAGCTTTAAACACCATCTTAAACGTGTCATGGGCGAGCAAAAGCTAACTTACGAAGAATTCACAACACTGTTAGCTCAAATAGAAAGTTGCTTGAATTCGCGACCGTTATGCGCAATATCAGAAGATCCAGAAGACTTAGATTTCTTGACGCCACCTCATTTTCTCACAGGAGGACCTTCTCTTACGTTGATTGAAACTGAAAGGGATCTACGTACCCGGTGGCAACTTACCCAAAAAATATTTCAGGATCTATGGAAAAGGTGGCGCACCGAATACTTGGCCCAATTAACAACAAGAAGCAAATGGCAGCAGCCACTAAGCAACATTAAAATGAATGATGTTGTCATTATCAATGATGATAACCTGCCGCCCGTCAAGTGGGCTATGGGCAGAGTCTTCGAGTTACATCCAGGACAGGACGGTTACGTACGCGTAGTGAGCCTTAAAACGAAAAATGGAATCATAAAACGTCCTATTGTCAAACTGTCTGTATTATCTGAATATAAAGAAGAGCAAACTCCTAACACGAACCCGGAGATAAAACAGCCCATCGATGTGACCTCAACATGGAGACGTACAACAAACAAAGCAAGCAAGGCTAAGTTTAACCTCTCGTCGATGGTAACTGCTCTAATGTTATTTTTAATATTTATATCAAGCTCAGAATGCAACGCGACAGTCACTTCGTTTAGAAAAAATCAAAGTCTTTACTTTGACAAATTGTCAGATATGATGTTAATAAGAGACGAGTGGAAAATCGTAGTTTACTACAATATGGAACCTTATTGGCAGGCAACAAACGCCTATTTAAAGTATGCCCAGTTCCTTACAAACACCTGCACCGTCATACAAGAGCAAGTACATTGTGACGTATTGATACTCCAATTACAACACGGCTACTCGGAACTAGAGTACTACAATCAGATGTTACTGAGTCAGCATACCCACACGCGGCAAACAACACCGCGCCGACGCCGCGGGCTTATCAACGGTGTCGGTTACATTGCTAATAGTCTCTTTGGCGTTCTAGATGAAAGGTTCGCCGAGCAATATCAGAAAGATATTAAACATCTCCGGGACAACGACAAACACATTGTGTCGCTTTGGAAAAATCAAACCTCCATAATTGAAGCTGAATTAAATATTATAAAACGCACAGAAAATTCAATAAATCAGCAGCACAAGATATTAAATAAGCATATTAACAAATTGGAAGCAGTGTTGGGTAGGTTGAGAGACAAGATTCAACTCAACGCTATCCTTAACGACTTCAACCTGGGAGCCATTATAGCAAGTAATATGCTCCACAAATTAATGGACCTACAGAACATGAACAGACACCATAACCGATATCTATCAAGGACATCTCAACTTCCATTTATTGACCCCGGAGCAACTTATAAATGAATTAAATATAATAGCAAGCAAATTACCGCGAGATGAGTCACTGCCTATTGACAATATACATTTGGAACTCCGCGAAATTTATAAGCTACTCAAGATTAAGACAAGAATGTTGAACGATGTTCTTATCTTCGAAATGCGACTTCCACTTATAAGTCACGACACATTTCAAATTTCGAAAATAATACCGATCCCCAAGATGATCGGAAACACCGTTACAAGCATACTGCCGGTATCCGATTACGTCGCTATGAACATGAAAAAAGATTCCTATATTATCATGACCGAAAACGATGTAAGATCCTGCTCTGTGCTACAAGAGAATTACTTATGTCAGATCAAAAAACCTGTTTATCATACACGGGGAGATAGAAGTTTTTGTTCAATGCAATCATCAGAATGCAAGACAATCACAACACTGTGCAGAAACGAATGGCAAGAAAGCTTTACGCTTAATACGTATGTTTACTTTTGTTGTGAGCGGTGTCAAGTTCGAGCCATGTGCGGCGATCAAGTGACCGCACATCAGCTGACAAACGCCGGACTTATTAACATAGGTCAGGGTTGCATAGTCAAGACCGATGACTTCACAGTGTTCCCACACAAACTTCACTTGAGTGAAATGAAAATGAAACCAGATCTTTACATACAGGAGATAGCACCAATAAATCATATATTCAACTTAACCGTACCCCATCTCTCCTTGGGAAACGAGACACAAGAAACGGTACAGAAGGAGATCATACATGTAGAGAAAGATATACAAGCCCTGAAAGACACTGAAGAATCAGAAGAGTCATTATCCTATCATGACATACATCACTATGCAATGATATATGTGATACTGGGAATGATCGTCCTCATTGGAATGATCTTGGTAATGCGAAGTGTAAAATGGACGGTGACAAGCACAACCCCCCGCGCAGCCGCCCTGGCGGAGCCTGCAGCAGCAGCCGCTCCCGCGCCCGCTCCCCGCCGCACGAGCCGCCACGAAACTGACGTTGACTTAAAAAATAATCCTTTGCATATAGATAGAGCTACTTCTCCTACATTAAGATTAGTTTCACTGGCTTGAATTGTACATTGCTTTAACATTTTTGTTTTATTTATCTGCTTGTCTCACGCCTTAGGGGAATATGTACGAATACATCGTACATTGTTTAGTCGCGTCATCAGCGTTGACCTCATTTTACCTTTAAATCAAATTGCTTATAATGTAAGTTAGTTCACGTTCAACCAATAAAGTGTGCACACATATTTAACAAGATTAATAAAAGTTATTTATCAAGAAAGTCTTTCCTGTCACTTATCAAGTTATCCTATCAAGAATAATACGAGCTACCAGGAGTTCGTACATGGATTTTCGTGGCGAGTGAAGTTATTTTCATAATTGGCATCAGATTCATCTAATTCACTATCTATTTCCCAGTGCTGAGTATCTATGACGGCCCAGCGTGAATCCAAAGTCTTTAAGATGTCTTCAAACTCCCACTTCTCCACAATATTATCACCACCTGGGACCCAATATTGGTTCACATATTGACCCAGAAAATTGAGGCTGAAACCCACAACGAGTACTTGACCTCCTTAAAACAACCCAGAGAATTGCCATCGATAAAGGAGTTTTTGGAGTTTCTAGAGAGCAAGTTTACCGCCATGGAATCATCACGACTAAACAATGTACGATGTATTCGTACATATTCCCCTAAGGCGTGAGACAAGCAGATAAATAAAACAAAAATGTTAAAGCAATGTACAATTCAAGCCAGTGAAACTAATCTTAATGTAGGAGAAGTAGCTCTATCTATTTGCAAAGGATTATTTTCTAAGTCAACGTCAGTTTCGTGGCGGTTCGTGTGGCGGGGGGCGGGCGCGGGAGCGGCTGCTGCTGCGGGCTCCGCCAGGGCGGCTGCGCGGGGGGTTGTGCTTGTCACCGTCCATTTTACACGTCTCATTACCAAGATCATTCCAATGAGGACGATCATTCCCAGTATCACATATATCATTGCATAGTGATGTATGTCATGATAGGATAATGACTCTTCTGATTCTTCAGTGTCTTTCAGGGCTTGTATATCTTTCTCTACATGTATGATCTCCTTCTGTACCGTTTCTTGTGTCTCGTTTCCCAAGGAGAGATGGGGTACGTTACTAGCTCTAAAACAAAGTTAACGCTAACTATACAACCGATATAATCGAAAACACTTTAAAAGACTGCAAATACTAAACCGAATACTACGTAGTTTAAATTTTACTGTAAAACTAGCACTGAATCATGAATTTAACCGCGAACGCGTCGTACTCCTATTCCTCTATAAAACTCGTAATTAACCGAAATTTACACAAAATAAAGCAAATAAACTGGCGCGACACGATATAAAAACCAAACGAATTTAACACATTTAAAATAACTACGAACCGTAAGTAAATTTTACGCAAAGCGTACCCCAGAGAGCGAGCCTATATCCCCTTTGAACGACTTGATAAAGTAAAAAAATATAAATGCTCCGCGATGAATGCCCAGAAAATAATGCCCATATTCCCTTTGAAATCTCTATATATAAATTCGACGGCGGCCATCGCGCTCGTGCCTCTCAAACCACTCGAGCCTCTCGTGCCTCTCGTGCCTGTTATGCCCCTTGCGCCAGTCATGCCTTAACTCCAAAATTATCCCTTACTATAAATAACATAAGGTTTACTTTCAATCCCCATTCCTGTCGCTTAAGTCAATTTAAACATTACATTCCTACATCTCCTGATTCGTGAATTGAATCTATACTGATAATTGAAACTAATCCTTATGCCATTTAATACACAGTACATTTTTTCATTATTCCCAGTATTATCGTTTTTTATATCTGCTCAAGTCCGTATTCTGATGGCGTCTATCTCCGAACATGACAGACGCTGCCCGCTTGTACCACAATCTGTATCCACAATTTGTAATATATAATAAGGCGCCATCTACTCGGTGATGTTCGTTTACGCAATCGGCTTGGTCCGATTCAAGCAAAATAACCTATATAGTTCCTTCCTTCTCTCTCTCGTGTTCATTACTCAAGAACTATAACACTCCCATTTCTTCTATATTAACATTGTTTACTGAAGAAATAAATAAGATTTATAATTCTAAAGCTTGTATTAAGTAAATATTTAATTTAATAAGATTACAAAACTAGAACACGACTTTATTAACAGCTTACTAAAATGGTGAGAGTCCTTCTAGATTTTTATTGCATTAATATACTTGTTATGATGTAATTTTGCGGACTGTTTTTAGCAGGCGCTCAAACATGTTGCATTCGCATTTTATGACTTATTATTGTACTAATTCGTGAATAAATATAAATTATATTTAACAATAATGTTATTTTATTAAAAATAGATTTTGCATATTAATCAGCTCTCGCTAAAGCCTGAACTAACTCTAATTCTATTTGTGAATTTGAACGGGCATATCTGGACCGTTACAGTTTCTCTCCGAAACTTCTTGCATTCTTCTCTAGCTATTTGAAAAATAGAAGTCAAGTTGTCAGGGTATCCGGATACGAGTCCAAGCCCTATTATACTCCCTCGGGAGTAAGCCAGGGCAGTAACCTTGGACCTACGCAATTCTTAATCATGATCAATGATTTGCCTAAGGTTGTTGGGACTGCGGCATGCCTGTTATTTGCAGATGACCTCAAACTCTTTCTTGGCGTAGGGAAGGCCAGCGACTGCGAAGAACTGCAACGGGACATCGACGCTGTGGCAGCGTGGAGTGAATCCAATAAATTGTGTTTTAACGTAGCAAAATGCAAAACTATGACCTTCGCTAGAACCCGCTCGCCAGTCTCTAAAACGTACACTTTGGGTGGGGTCCCGTTAGACCGTGTCACTGAGATTCGCGACCTAGGACTGACACTTGACAGACAACTTGCCTTCCGACTTCATACTATTGACATAAGTGCTAAGGCTAGCAAAATGCTCGGATTTGTCGTAAGAATGACCAAACAATTCTCCAGTGTCAAGGTGGCTGTTTTACTTTATAACGCATTTGTCCGCAGTAAACTCGAATTCGGAGCTATAGTTTGGGATCTGCATGAAATAAAATATCGAGTCTTAATTGAGAACATCTAACGTATATTAGCAAGGTACAATAGGTAATACGGGTACTACCCCTATCTGTACCCATCGCTATTTGTGTCGGGAATGGTAGGCCTAAATATATTGGAGATTCGAAGGAAGTTGCTGACTATAGTGCACTATTATCAGCTCCTAAATGGCAAAGTGAATAATCCTGGGGTGCTAGCGCGGGTGGCACTTTCAGTCCCGGCGCCGCGCGCGAGCGTGCCGGGTCGTGGTGGCGGCGGCGCGGTGGCGCCCAGGCGGCGCGCGCGGCCGTTCGCGCGTAGTGCTGCGCGTACGCGACGCGGTGACAATTCCCCCACGAACCGGGCGCTAAGCCTTATAAATGATATGCTCGAGCAGGTCCCCGACGCCGATGTGTTTGTGGACAGTATAGGAGTTTTTGTTACACGAGTGATGCTGTTTTTAACTAATAGTTGAAGTAGTTGTGAGCAAGTTTTTTTATTATTATTGTTTGTTAATTATTGTGTAAATGTGTGTAAGTTATACTTATTTTATAATTATTATTTTTTTGTGCTGTAAGTAATTTAATGTGTAAATGTTTAGGTCCATATACTGTAAACTTACATTTTAATTAATTAAATAAATAAATAAATAAATAAATAAATACCATAGAAGTAGGAAAGCATAGAGGGAGTATAAAAACGGCTAATAGAATAGTACTCTTCGCACCTATTACAAATGCCCTTCGTTAAAAAGAGTCGTCTATATATGACCGCTTTCGATTGAGTTTCAAAAGAGTACCACTTTTTAGGCGTGTTCATGTGTGTAACTCTGCATTAGTGTGCGTAAGTTAGCAGTCAGTGATGTGCGGTATATCGATAAATTAGGTTAACCTATTAAAAGGTACACAGTATTTTCAATAATAATTGTGATCGATTACCAATTGAAAATTGACCTTATTTCGGATATTAAATTGAGAAATTAACTTTTTTGTCGAGTAGTAAAAATAAAGACAGTTTTTATAGTTTTATTTGGACAAAAAACGTTTATCTTTGATAATTATGAACAAAGAGAATATAACACTACGTTAAGAAGAGGCGGAACTTAGAACATTACGATTTTACTGTACCTAGATCATTTACTACCAATGCAACAGACAAACTTCAGTGGTACCAATATATAGATTTGACAGCTGTCAATAAGGATGGGACGAAAATATTTCGATGCTATCGATATTTATAGTGTTGAGCCCTATCTATATATCGATATCGACAATTTAAAAAAAAGCACACGACCAGCTCCGATAATAAATAACGATTTCAATACAAAGGGACCTCAGACCGGATTCCAGACTGAAGGGCTCCTTGCATCAAAATTGTGCTAGTAAGAATAATTTGGCAGAAAAATGAAAAAACAAATATTGAAACAATAATGTATTTTTCAAGTCTCGTGAGTTTTCTCTTATAAGCCTTGATGTCGCTTCGATCTGCTTCAGTATGCAAACTTGCACAAAAAAATAGTAGTTCTCTGCAGCTGACCAATTGACAATATTGTAGCGCAATTCTGTTCGTTACAGGCTGTCCAAAAATGCTTTCTTCTCGATTGAATACAGCGTCGCCAAGTTTCCTCAGGCTTTGCCGTCACCGTGCCAATCCGAATGAATGCTCGCAGATTGAGCCTTTGAAATCGTTCCATGATCCAACTGTAACAAATAAGTTCCAACGGGCCTAGCCAGGTTTCCATGGATAAAATCCATGCATCCATGGAAATACCCGACAAACTGTCAATTTGAATACAAATATTAAACAGTCTCCGCTTTAATTAACGTGCTAATTTATCCTTATTCTATTTATTTTAGGCTCACGGCGGTGGATAAGGATAGCGGTCTTATTTCCTAACTCCTTTTTGGAATTCCTTGCTGGCGGCCCACACTCTTCTCTCCTCTGCGAATGTTCCTGCTCGAAATGCTCCAGGTCGGCAGGAAAGATACCAGCAAGTATAAGTCATGGTGTTGTGCTAGCCAGCCTGTAAGCCTTCGTTAAATAAGGGTCTGCCTTAGGATGCTTACTCAGAAGAGCGTTGATACCATACTGCTAGTGTGATAGTCGCCCCATACGAATCGATTCTAACCACTCGTAGGAGCTCTCAACCTCACGCCTCAGATCGATGCCGACTGGCGGGACATCTTCCCAAAGCCCGCGCTCTCTCTCTCGCTAATAATAATAATAATAATAATAATAATAATAAATTTTATTTCGGGCAACGAGGCCCATATTTACAAATACCTTATAGACTAACATACATATCAATATAAAACTTAAAACTAACACCAAGGTGACAGAACAGTGTGCTCCTGTTCTGCCAAAATTGGCATCTTGGTCGCTGCCGGTAGGTTGCCCCGAAACCGCCGGAACACCAAAACCAAAAGTCAGGACACTCGACGGTCCCCAGCATAAACCGCGGCACGCGCACTACAAACGAACTGAAGTGCACGTAGCGAAGCGAGCGTAGCTGGAACACCGTCAGACTGCATCCAACCTTCTGACGGACGTACTCCACCACGTCGTCTACCGTTGCAGAGTGGTGCAGGCGAGACACGTAGAGCGCCGTGTTCGGTATAGCCGCCCGCAGCTCGGAATTCGGGTCTGTTACTGCAGTACCGCACCGAGTCTTATGAGGCTTCCTACGTGGTTTGCTGTGCTGTACCAATGTGAATCCCTCCTTATCCACACCGGTACGAGCGAGCTCCTTCATAGAAGCTGGAGCTCTCTTCTTCGACGCCTTAACAGGCGCACTAGGCCGCCGAAGTTCAGCGGCCTTGCCGGCTGCGTCAACGTAGCTGCGGGGAGCCGGCGGGGTGGCGGGGCCGGGGGAGCTAGACTCGCGCGGGGGGCGCGCGGGTCGCGGGGCGGCGGCGCGCGGGGCGGCACGCGCCGTAAGAGGCGCTGGCTTTTCAAGCTGCGTCAGCGTGGGCGCCAAACTTGAGACCGACGACGTATCGACACAAGTTTGTTCGTTGATATTGGAATTCAATGCATCAGCCGACGACCTAATTACCGGGGCAGACTTGCGCAAGCAGGTAATTTCATTGCGCATCTCGGTAATAGCTATCTGCGATGCATCGACTTTTTCAGCAATCTCAGCCAGACTTGCTTTTAGGGCCACAATATCCTTCAACAGTCTGTAACCTCATGCTGCACGTAGGACCCTGCATCATCTTTTGTAACGCCTCGGCACCCTGATGAGCAGCGTTTAAAGCAGTAACGGTAAATTGAAAACGAGTAAAACTGAGAGTATGAAACCAATCATTGATAGGGCCCACCATCCTTACCTTGTAGACAACTAAAAACTTACCAGGCTTCCATAAAATATTACGTAATCATACAAATAGTCACGATTATTGGTATCATATTTTAGGTGTTACATTTGCTCTGCTTTCTTGCTAATATCTTTTAAGTGTTCTTCAGAAGCAGCAAATTTTTGGTTGATACGCTGGCATTGTCGTCTAATTAGTAAATGTCCTTAACGCCCAAATATGATATCCAACATTGCGTGATTACACGTGAACCAACTTGTGTTACAATTGGCCACAAACACTGTTGTACAAAGTTAAAAATGTTACATTCATGCAATCTAGAAATAATATCGGCTTCAAAAACATTAACAGCTGTTTCCACCATTCGACAAAGCGGCAAACGAGGGGTAGGTAAGTGAACGCTTGTCATCCCACCATTCACGAAGTTGAATGTATTGATATATTTTTGCCTGCTGTTTTTCCTCATCTTGTTCGGTTAATAACTTTCGGCATGTTGCACAGTCGTGTTTTTTCAAGGTAGATGCTATATATCCACTGACATAAACTAATGGCTGAAATTGAATGTTTGTCAAATCAGTTTCACAATCTATTTCAAATTCCTCTGGAATGTTCAGTACTGGATATTCATCTTGATCGTGTATTGCAGCTGTAGATGTCACTGGCAATACATTCTGCTTTGTAGAAGAAACTTCAGATGTCGTTGACAAATCATGGGTGTCTGCATCATGCAGGATTTCTTCAAAATTAATAAGCAATCTCTGATTATCTTTTTCGCAGTTTGAACCCTTACTATGCGGTGCAGTCATTCCCGACACCACTGAAGTTTTCAACGCAGCTGTAAACCCTGCGCATGTGGGGTTTCGATTGGTAGGACTGTGTTGACGAACCACATACCAAAAAAGTTTTCCAATCCACACATCTTGTAATGTTTTCAGCGATAAGAGCAGCCTTGGACGCATTTCACGTTATAAGCTGTGGTGCCATCTTTTTTATGAATCTTAGGGTCAGAAAGCTTTTCCTAAAGTCATTCCAAACTTCAGGGTGGTTTGTCCTGGCAGAGACGTTTTGCCTTTGACCTTTTTAGGGTTCTGTACCAAAATGGTACAAAAGGAACCCTTATGGTGAGACTTCGTTGTCTGTCTGTGTGTCTGTATGTCACAGCAGGTTTTCTCAGCAACTACAAATGCTATCAACTTGAAATTTGGCATAGTTTTACAACTTGCTTGCCCGTATCTATTTGTAGTAAAAAAAATATGAAATTAATTTTATTAATAATTGAAAAAGGGTCTAGAACGGGGGGTTCAAAATGAAAGTGGTTCGATTAAAGCAAATGGGGTGTCATATGAAAGGTCTTAATCTGCACATTTCAAAACTATTTTTTTGAAAATTTTCTGTGATGTACTTTTTGACTTATAACCAAAAATGTACAAAAAATGACCGTTCCCCCCCCCCCTTATCTCCGAAGTTTATTAATCAAAAATTCTGAAAAAAATCCTGACGTGTAGATAATTACTTATATTTTCTGGGAAAAATAAAATGAAGTGTTCATTATATACTGTTTTTGAGAAATAACAAAAAAACTAAGAAAATCTGTATTAAAATTTAGGCTAGTCAAAATCGACCTTATTGCCTGGAAAATAAAGCTTATAACAAATGAGTATTTTCTTTTGCGGTTACCAAGCATATTATCTTCAATACGGAACCCTCGGTGCGCGAGTCCGACTCGCACTTGACCGGTTTTTTTTTATATCTTCTTTGCAAGATGGACCGTTGGTGTAGTCAAAGAGACGATCTAGTTGCTCTACAACAAGTGCGGTTTGCATAATTTCTCCCTTTCTTCTTTCGTCGGTTTCAGCCAGGGACATAAGTTTTAATACTGCCGGTACTGTGTTACTTAGGGCTTGTGCTGCGTATTTAACTTTCATTTTTGCACGATACTTTGGTCGCACATGGGCTTCAGTTATCTTGCTTAGGTGCAGCAAGGATTTATTTTTTTCTTCAGCTTCGCATATGTATGACCACCTACCAGAATTATGGTCGATTTGTATTTGACCATGGTTCATGAAATTGTTCCTGATCGACTTGAACAAATGTGGGATGTCATACATTATGTAAAAAAAAATGTCATCGTCTGTGATAAAGTAGTTGCAGTTTTCGATTGAACCGGTGAACTGACCAGACCTTGCTGATGAATGTTCTTTTAATAACTTTAAACTCCCCATTTCGTCGGACCTTGGTCACAAACTGTAACTATTACGTTAAACCCAACATCGTTAATCGATTTAATGCATTGTTTTATATAGGCAGCTAGTTGCTGAGAAGATACTGTGCCTTTTACAAAGTAATAGGCTATCAACTGCTTGTACCGCGCACGGAGACCTCGGACCAAGAAGACTAAAGCATGATCCTCGACCCTTTCGGTTCTTCCAGGTTCTGCAGTTTTGCCTTTGTCTTCGTAACCTTTAACTTGTTCAGTAGCTTCATTGTAAATAAGACGTGGTTTAAGCGCAATTTCATCAAATAAAAGAGCACAAAACTTATTATTCTCATCCATTGTTGCGGATATTTTTTGCATATTTAGTAAAACAGCTTTATTAATCCGCGTTTCCATAGGTATATTTCTTAATAAGTTATTCAGTGTTTTTACGCAAGGTAACATTACACTGTGCTCTAAATACCTGTACGTCTTAGGTGACCTTTTGTATATCGCAAGAGCCGATATTTTTTCTTTCAGTGTCCAACGCCTGCCTCTCCGTTTTCTTTTCTGATTTTTTAGATCAGCTGCCACCAAGTCTTTCAAGATAGACGATTGCACCTTTTCTATTAGTTTGGCACTTTTTCGCAAAGAGCCTAATGTACATTTCGTTTTTTTTAGTTCCTCAACTAACTTTTTCGCTCCAGGTGAATCGTCTGAAACAACAAAAAAGCATAATTCATTACGAAGTAATGCATAACATAGTAAGTACTATTTAAAATGTCGGAATCTACTCAAGAAACCACTATAGTATTTTTCTGGAGCCAGTCAACATAGTTTTAAGTCAAGAGAGGATTTCCGAAATAAAATATGTAAAGCAAATTTTTTATTTTTGAATTCCTCTTTTTTTTGTATGGGTGTGTAAAAATGTTGTTCCAGAAATAAATTCCTCATCCTCGAATTATAACAAAAAGACTCCAAACTTGATATAGTTGCTAGATGTATGCAGATATAAAATTTAGAGTGAGGCGCGCCGGATGCACTCTGGGCAACCGGGCTAAATCAGCTCAGATCACCCCCAGGAACACCTGGTCCAAGCGATTTGCTTTGTCTCAAAAATGCAAGGTGCCGGACTTAAGATCCCCCATTAAAGTCTACAAAAAAGAAAGCTAGAATTAGAGACCCACACTACCCTGCCTGCTGCAGGTTGAAATACTGTAGTGAACTTGGACCTAGATGTAGCTTAAGAGTTTGAGCGGTTATTTACAAAGCCTGAACCTGATAAAGCTGAAATATTATTAAGATCAAATGTGAAGGAATGCACAGATGTTTTAAACTTTTATCATGTCTCTCCAAAAATTGTTATCAAAACTATTGGCTCTGTGGCCTCTCCGTCACAGTTCTACAGTCCGATTTGGTTTATTTTGATATATGTTAGAGAATAGTCTAAAATAACAGACGTGTTTTTTTTTAGCTGCCCAATCTCAACCTGTTAGGGGGAATTGTCCTCCAAAGTACTACAAAGTGCCTAAATTGTATAGAGAGTTAAAAAAGAATGACTGAATGATGAGTTACCTACTGCTGCTGTGCTGTGTGTGTTATATCGGCTCAAACTCATATTTAAAAAAGTGTATCTTCGATGAAAAATATGTAACTGAGTTAGGTGAACTTACCTATATTGATTCCCTCTTGCCCTCGGTGAGAATGGAATGCATCATCAAATTTGCTTTTCCTTTGTGTTATTTCTAAAAATATAATTATAACAAAAGATATTGTTAATTTAAAGATCATAGTGCCACGTAGTGAAAATATTTTTTTGTTTATTTTCGACTGTCCATAATTAACTAAAACTTTAATGAGAACATGGATGTATCTCTGTTCTTTGCCAGAGGGCGTAATGTCCGTCTCTTTTCTTTTCGGTTTTGCAAGCTGACAGATACACCGACGCGCAGTGGGGTAATTTGCCATTCTAGTCGGTTAAAAATCAGAAAATAAAATCTCAATGCAGATAACGTAATCAAGTAACAATAGTAAGCCAGGTATTATTGCCAATTCAAGTAGAATGTCAATCTTTAGAGCTTACTAGCTTTTACCCGCGACTTCGTCCGCGTAGAACTCGTTTGTCGCAGTTAAGTGTTTTAAGTAATAGTTTAACATCCTCCCAGGCCAGGATGATCTTTTATGTAATATTGAGCTCCACATTTAAATTGAAATTGAATTGGATAACGTCATCTAGGTAAATACATTTTTGTATACCTACAATATTTTTTGTTTTGCCATCTTTCGCTAGATCATGAAGATTTGGTGGGCTGGATACTCGTGAGCATGCTATATATAGTTGCCCATGGGAAAAACAGTTTGCTTCAAAATGTACGCCGGCTACTTATACTGTTTGTCGATGCGCTTTGCTTATGGTCATGGCAATATCTGTTTTTAGAGCACTCTTTTAAAGTTAAATGGTAAATCTATCGGAATTATAGGAATGCGGGGAATAAAAACATTTTCTCCTTTAGCAATTCCAGACATCATTATTGCCCTTAGGCCGACCTTACACCAGTAACCTATGCAGCTAACCTAACCACAGCGTCTATGACATGGTCTTTCGAGAGATACTCGTACGCCTTCTACGTGATATTTTTAGGGTTCCGTACCAAAATGGTAAAAAAGGAACCCTTATGGTGAGACTTTGTTGTCTGTCTGTCTGGCATGCCTGTGAAGTGTTCATTATTCACAGTTTTTGAGAAATATCAAAAAAACTTTGAAAATCTGTATTAAAATTTAGGCTAGTCAAAATGGACCTTATTTCATAGACAATAAAGTTCATAACCAAATGAGTATTTTCTTTTGCGGTTACCAAGCATATTATCTTGAATACGGAGCCCTTAGTGCGCGAGTCCGACTTGCACTTGACCGGTTTTTTTTAATTATCTACCTATTGATTTTGTTTTTCGGTGCTAATATTGCCCTTTAACACAATCATTCTCTATTCTTTTTATTGGTTTGTAGATCTGGGTACACGTTATTTTTTAGATCATCTGTGTTTTGTACAAAATTACAGAATTCGCTTTTTAATGTAATCATATCGTTACTACCTCTTGCCATACAATCTTCGCCAATTTTTAGTACAACTGCCGCATATTGCCCCGACCGTGTGATACATTTTTTTTACATATACCTACCCACATTTTACTTGCATTTATTTTATCCGGCAGCGTGGCGTGCCCCTAGTTATCACCGGTAGGTAGATGCGAATCTGTCTAAATTCGCCATCTAAAAATACCACGATTTTTTCAAGTGATCATAAATCATAACCGCCCTAATATTTAAATAACAGCCGTAGAAATAATATACCTTTTTTTTTTTTATCTTAATTAATGGCTTTCACTCCTTGTTTTAACAAGGTGTATTTCGCCAGTATCGAGTTTTAGACAATCGCCATGAACTTATTAGAGAAACAAGTCCATGGATATCACACGCGAGGACAATTGTTCGGTTAAAGAGATTAACTCTGGTGGACTAAACAGAAGCACATGGGGTTAGCTCCACGCGCTTCTGTCAAGTCCAATAATATACCTACTTACGCCTTGAATTAGTCTTAGTCATGAAAAATGGGGAAAAATGTTAAAATCTGGATATGTCAACGCTGTCAACATCAATCTGACACTGCTTCTTTTTACATAGTGTAACAATGCAGTTGTTACGTTCCTTACCTGTGTGCATTTTATAGACAAAATAACTTTAATATCACTTCATTTTCACTTAAATTCACTATAATACCTCAGATCTTATATTTGTTGTTTACTAATAACTGATAACTGTCAAACAGACAGCCATAGATTAACCAAGACGTTTTCATAAATCGTCTTTTGTCAAATGTTAGCGGCAGTAAGCCGACAGATGGCGTTACTAGTCATTCTTTATTAGCTTCACTAATATTTAAATGTTTTAATAATTAACAGTCTACTTTAATCTAAATAATCTTCTAATAATTAATTCATTGTAATTGTAAATAAATATCGTATTTTATTATTTTCATTCAGCGCATGAGGAAATAATTGAGGGTATGTTGGTGTCTCACGTACACGACTCCAGTTATTTTTCACTCGTGACGCGAGTTGCGATATAGCATTTCTTTGTTCGCCCTACTCATATTCGAAATTAACAGTAAGGGGTGAAAGCTTATATATAGGCCACGCACCCTTCATTCGGCCTCTTTGCCGCCTCAACTACTTACCTACTACTTTGGAACAACTTGACGTGTTAACGTAAGAGGTACTAAATACCTAAGTTCTTATTATATTCGGTGCATTTCCCCAAATCGGGGTCCACCGCTTGGAGCATTCCACAGCTTGGAGCATTCCACGGCTTTGAGCATTCCACCGCTAGGAGCATTTCACCGCACCGCTAGGAGCACTGCACCGCTAGGAGCACTACCGCTGGGACAACACTTCTTGCGTCGAGGGATCGGGCTCTAAACCCTGTCCACTTCTCTTCTTGGCCGGAGCGGCCTCTAACCACGGTGACCAGGATCGTCGAGTGGGTTCCGGTGCTACACACCGGGTGCTGCCCCCGACGCCAAGATCCTGTCACCGCACACCGTCGGGCTGCCGTCGGTTTCTTCACTGCCGCTCCACGTCACCTACTGCGAGGGAAGTGCTAGCTCGCTTCGCAGAACCAGACCACGCCCTACGAACCTACCTAACCTGTTCTGTTCACACTACCGGCGTTCTTTTATAATAAACTATTTAAACTTCTCCTGAGTTTTTACTTGCCACCCGGTAGGACGTGACAATAGACTAACAAAAAAGAATGTACAAAGACTGTCCCATGTTGTCACCCACATGACAGATGCCATAGGAGAAATAATAAATCAATTTTACAATTTAGACAATAATGACTAATATAGAATGAGATTTAATATTACTAACAATCTATGATTCTGAAATAAATGCATTAATTCAAAAAAAGTTTGCTGTTAATTATTTTTTTACTTCATAATCTGATTGATAAATAACTAACACTCAAAAAAATAGATATTTGTGACCTATGTTATACATGGAAATGACGAAATTGTAAGGTTTCTCTATTTACTATAATGCTGCGGAACCTAAAGAAGAGAATAAATTATTGATCAAAATTGTAAAACCCAAGCTAAGTTAAAAATAGGAGTTTGGTTTTCGAAATATTGTCTTAAATATGTATTCGAACTTTAACCCTCGATATTACCCATTAAAACAACGTTTTCAAGCAACAACGTGACACCGTTAGTTTCAATCACAGCGTCGCTTCTGTAACGTTAATCAATGATCGCGTACTTTTTTTGTCTTGATCGCTCCAGTTATAGGAGGGATATGGTTGTCCTTGTCTTTGATGTCACATTATCATGGCGTCACATTTGTTACAACAACAAATTGGAATTATTTATTTTGCTTCTTTATAGCATTTTGTACATTGAATTTTAAAAAATCTTTAAATTAAGTTTTTATGTAATAAACGGAGAATGAAATTTTGATATTTGTAATCACGTTAAGTAATCGACGGCCCTCGAATAGGGTTTTAAAGAAATACTTACGAGTGGGCTAATTTTATAATTTCTTAGTTGTTTTAACTTTAATCGAGAAATGCTACGAAGAATGCTATTTATTTGTTACGAAGAGTAATTATACAGAGTTTCAAGTGACCAGCTCAATCCCCTAACTTTTTTCCAAACTAACTTTGACCCCTCTTTCCCCCCCTTTGATTTTCATATCTTAATTTTTTATTATACATATATAAACCTGGTCACCGGTTATCGAAACGTTTTAGTGAAAACCGCATTAACATTGGTTCAGTTGTTTTCAATTGATGCGAGGAGAAACAAAATTTAACAGACAAACAGACACCATCTCTAAAAAATTTAGAAACGTGTTCTGCTGCTCATTCTGAGGTCCCCTATATAGTATTTTAAGGTTCATATCTCGAATGTACACTTTTTTCCTTTCTACAACTTTATTATATGTATAGAAATAGATATAGATACCTATATTTTTATAGCCTATATAACCTGGCCGGGGATTTTCTCGACAGATTAGTAAAGTTTGCATCAAAATCCGTTCAGCCGTTTTCACGTGGTGCGCGTTCAAATAAACAGACAAACAGATAAACAGACAAAAATTCTAAAAACTGTTGAAACGTGTTCTGTTCTCGATTCTAAGTATCCCCAGCCAACTTTTTTTGGAATATCTGCCATGTACAGACTTTCGACCCTCTTCAGCTTTATTATATGTATAGATATGCGAATGGGGATGTGATGGATCGCAGCAATCACAATTAAAACAAAAGATGGAATACGACGATGCTTCGGTTTTTTTTTTGGAAAAACCAGGCTACTTGTTGGTTGAGATTTGATTACATTATTATATTATTATTTGTTTATCCACGTGTAATTATGAATTTAATCTACCTTCGTTCCTCGAGAACAATCGACTCCGCGATAAACAATGACCTGTCCGAAGCCGCTATAGTTAAACATTGCTCCTACCAACGGTCCGTCATTTCAACTATTTAATTTTGTTTGTACTACGTTCTAATCAACTTATACAAAAATAATGATTTATTTAAATCGATCGTATACCATATTTTTTTTGGCGACGGGTTAGTCTAGTTAATGAGTAATTAAATTAATTAGTTAAAGACACTGTTTATAAAGTTAGCGGTTCTGGTTTCATATCCGGGTATGTTCAAGTATTTATTTGTGTGATGGCGCGAGTATTTGTTTCCCAGTCTTAGATGCTTTTAATTTATAGTAGGTGCACTAAGCTAGTGGCGACCCGCCTTCGCTTAGGTTTATGTGAGTTTTCTGTAAAACGCGTAAACAAACATATTATACCTACATTAAAAACGATGAGTCAAATTTCGGTTTAAAAGCTTTTATCAAAAGATAATTATTTTATTAGTGCTAAAGTCGCCGTCAATAAAACTTATGAACGATGTAAACAAATTAGTACTGTTTGACACATAACCTCAAATATTCACCAAGCGTGTTTTTATTAAAAATAACGTAAATTGAAAAGTTATGATCTAGTGTATGAATCATTGCAAAGACCTCACTTGATCTAGGTAAGTACGTGATTATCGATTAATCATGGTGAAATGTTTCGTTTGGTTTTGTTTACACCTTTTGCAAGTTCTATTGAAGGCAACTTAAGTGATTTAGGGTGCATTGGGGTAATTGCGAAAGTTTGTAAAAACTACCAAACGCCGCGATATTTTCTTACTGGCAACATTACAGTCGCCGTTCGTCGCTGCTAGCGTGTGTGAGCAACGTGCCGTCTAGACAGACAAGTTTTTTTCGCGCCTTTATCAGTTCATTTTAGTCATAGTTGTTATGGCGAATTTTTGGCCTAAAGCTGCATTTTGTGATGGAAGCAAGCCGCTTTGTACAGAAATAGTAGGGACCAAAATAAGCGATTTTACCCGCAGCAGCAAAACTTTCACCCCTTAGGAACACAGATGGCGCCACTTCAATTTTTTATTTTTCAAAAAATTCTACAACCTAAACGGCTGTACCGATTTCAATAATTAGGGTGTCAATCGAAAGATAATTAAACAATGTATTATAAAAAAAAATACCATACAAAACAAAACATATTTGCTACCAAAAAACCCCCATTTTTGTTATTTTTTTTTAGATATTTACCAGTTTTTTATTTATTTAAAGGGTATTATTTTATTAACTCGCATGATTACGCTGTTAATAACACATTTACATGTCAATACCTTTAATATTTAGAGAGATATTTACGATTATATGCGAGAGGGCGACGGGGTCATTGACCTCGAATACGCGCGCCACCCCAATTTTGGCCAGTAATTAAAAAATATATATACCTTGACAATATCAAAAGCTGAAAAATTTACGTCTAGGATACTTTCAATCATGGTGCATGCTAATTACTGATCATTATTATTGACGAAATAGGCAAATTTGTTGTTGTTTTTTTGTTAGATTCCGTTAAAGAATGTGTATCGGTTAAGTAGTTTTTAAAATATCAGTAGTTTTAAACATCTCTTCTAATACCGTAAAACCGTCCAAGTTTGCCCGATATTTTTTTATTATCTTGATTTTCTTTAAAAATTATAATGTTTCACTATGCTTTTTCATTTCAAGGTTGTTAATTCAGTCTTATTTATATAAACGATTTCAAGCAATTTATGATTTTCATGGCGGGCAAACTTATTTTCACTTGCGTCCATGTTTGCCAGTGTATCCGTAAGGACCCCACCAAGCCATAAAAGCTATAGTTTAGCAGATATGAGTATGGTCATATCTGCTAAACTATAGCTTTTATGGCGTTGTTGTTTAAGAAGGAGTATCTTATCTTATCTTATCTTGTTGGTGGGGTCCTTACGGATACACTTCGACCTTATGGGATATTTTGTGTAGTTACCCCTCTTTAAGCGCTTAATCCAGTGCAGCCTCCACCCCTTCCAAAAAGCGGATAGTAGAGTGCAATGGCAGTGCTTTGAAATCGTTCGGTTCTGGGTAGACACAACCGAGGATTTTCATTGTTACTCCGGCGAGAGCATCACATTCACACAGTAAGTGTTTCATTGTCTCCACCTCTTCGCCGCACATTCTACAATCTGTGTTATCATAAAGGCCCATCTTTGCTAGGAGATGTTTAATCCCAAAGTGCCCGGTAAACACTCCGATAATATATCGGAGTTGTCTTCTGCTGAGTTTCCAAAGTTTTTTGGTCCAGCTCTGGTCAACTCTTTCTATGAAGAGCTTTGCATGCCCTAAGCCTACCGTAGTTTTCCACTCTTTTTAGTGATATTCTAGGGCGTTTTTAGTTCAGGGCTGCTTTTATGGTGCCCAGTGAGGGTGCCACAAATGGTTCAGGTCCGACGTATGCGCCCTTAGACCCTTCCCTTGCTAGCTCGTCCGCAGCTTCATTTCCGGGAAAGCCTTCGTGTCCTGGAATCCACATCAGTTTCACTTTATTGTGCCTGCCAAGCCTGTTTTAGGCTTGGACTCCATTGTAGACAAGTTTCGAGTCTACTTTTGGCACTGTAAGCGCCTTAAGTGCCGCTTGGCTGTCGCTTAGAATATATATAGTTCTCTCATGTGGAGGCTTGCCAATATTCTCCTGCGTACAGGCAAGGCTCCGCCTGGAAGACCGTTGCGTTGTTGCCCATGCTTATGCTACTGTTATAGTCTTTGGCGTGAATACCCACCCCCGTACCGGAGCACATTTTAGAACCGTCCGTGTACCATATCGCGTTGTCTTCCTCTGATAGGTGCAACCCATTTTTCCATTCATCCCTCGTCGGAATGTGGACATTGAAGTTCCTCCGGAATACATACTTGGATTGCATTTTATCGCCACCCATCGTCAGTATTCTGTCAAGAACAACATTGTGTGCCATTTTTGTGTGTCTGTTTTTAGGCGCTACGTCGTTCCACAGGCCAGTTTCTTTCAACCTCTGTAGTGACTTACACGCCTCAGACTGTATGGCGATATGCAGCGGTGGGAGGTTTAGCAGGACCTCCATTGCCGCCGTCGGCATCGTTCTGAACGCCCCTGTTATAGCCATGCAGGCCACCCTCTGCACCTTAGTTAGAGAGTCCTTGCATGTCCTTAGTGTTGTTCTTGGCCACCAGGCTGTAGTAGGTAGATTGAGATATAGCGGGTAGGCATTACTTAAATAAGTCAGTCGTATGTCATCAGCTGTTTCATTAACACATCTCCCATACTACATGGTGTCAGGTGTGGCTGTTTAACGTGAAATCGTTTAGTTTAGTCGTGAAAGTGAGTGTTTAGTGGGTTAAAGGTTTTAATGGCCGAAAAAAGTGGAAATGTCGGCGGCGGCGGAGCAGTTTACGCCGCGATACAGCAGCCGGCTCCTTTGCAACAGGAAGGCAACATGGCGGCCAACTGGCGAGAATGGAAAATGGCATTTGAGTATTTTTTAATCGCCTCGAATAAAAATAACATTACTAGTGTGGAAAAATTTGCATTGTTCATGCATGTTATAGGAAAATACGGCAGAGAAATTTATGAGGAGTTAGATATAACCAATGATGAAAAGTCAAATTATGACTTACTTTATAAAAAATTCAATGATCACTGTGACCCACAAAGGAACATCAACTATGAAAGGCACATGTTTTTCGAAACTTACCAGAAGGATTACACGTTTGATAAGTTCTTAGGTGTTTTAAAAATCAATAGTAAAAGTTGTGAATTTGGCGAATTAAAGAAAAGCCTCATTTTGACCCAACTTATCCGTGGATTAAAAGATGTGCAAATGAGGGAAAAACTACTAGCGAAATCAACGCTAAGTTTAGAGGAAGCGGTGACGTGGTGCCGGGCCTCAGAGCGAGCGGGGCAGCAAGCGGCTAGTTGCAGCTTGCAGCAAGGCAAGAGCGACAGCGGCACGGTCGAGCGGCTGTGGCGCGACGGTGGCGGCGCCCGGTCGGCGTCAGCGGCTCCTGCGCTGCGCCGCGGGGCCGGGGCCGCGCGCGCGGGCCGCACGCGTGGCGCGCGCCCTCGCACTTAGCACCGCGAAATAGAGAATGTCAGCCAGTTTAGATTTTTGGCTTATCGTATTCTTCATTAAAAACAAAAAAATGCTTTAAAAAAATCATGTCGATACGTCAAATACTTTTCGAGATATTGAATTTTAAACTTCGTATGCGGCGCTCGAAACTCGGCGGCTAGCGCTCACGGATGATGACGTCATCGTTCAACTGCGGTACGCGCCCTTATATGAACGAGTAAGTTTACAGGGCTATATATTTTTAACCGTAATAAGTAGCCAGTTGAAATTTTCACAGAATACGTGTTATTATAAAATCTATCGTTTAAAACTATAAAATGAACAATAAATCAAATCCCAAGAGGGGTCCCCATACAAGAAGCATGAAAAAAAATCTTTTGTTTTAGCATCTTTATACGGATTGTATTTTTATAATGACTTCTTATTTTGATGCTATTTTAAGCTTAAATTGTGGTCTAATTTTCATTGTTTACGACTAAGTAGCAATCTTGAGTAAAACTTCTACAAATATGTGACAAAACTGATTTTATCAACACGATGGTTTAGGCGGTCACCCATCCTGTTTTAGACTACGCTTGTAGTTGCTTAACTTTGTAAGTCGTAATACTCGTAATTATTTTTACGAATTCGTTTTGATGTTACTATGGTAGTTATGGTTAGGTATCTATTGTTTTGTATTACATACAGTTTAACTAAACAAACTTTCTGTCACTGACCGGCTTTTCTGTTTGTAATGTTTGTCGAGTAAGTTGGTTAAATAAAATTAGAATAATAAATAGGCACTTTTAATTTTGGGTTCACCGTTTTTTACATAAAAATACCAATAAAGTATGTTGATAGCTAAGGTGAAACATGCCAAAAATTAAAAACCAAGTGCGAGACGCGGGACACAGGCGGCCGAGCCTGCAGCGGTAGGTACTGTAGAGTACAAAGATATGTATACATTTGTGGCCCTTATTTCAATGGAATAAGGTGAAAAAGTGTATACATATCTTTGTACTCGACTGTACTATTCAACAATATTATGATTCACGCAGTTCGCTATATACGCGGTCTCGTACAGCGTACCCGTAGTTTTAAGTGATCTTACTCGTTTAAAATGTCGGAGCTGTAGAAGTCAAGATTGTCCTCTATTGTACCAAAGTGTAACAAAGGGCGTTGGTCCCACAAAAAAAAACCAACACACACTACCTTGAGTGAGGAACCTGGTAGCGCCCGCGCGCGAAATTTGAAATCGATGTAATGAATACAGGAAGTATCAGAACTACTACTAGGTCAATCAAAAAAACATGTTTTATAGTTTGTTCTTTTATACGGTAGCGATATTAATTCTACATTACATAACACGAAATTTGTAAAGAAAGGCCTACCACCAAAGTTAAGCAACCACCGCTTACCTAAACATCGTGTTGATTTAAACGCCTAGTTTAAAACTTTTAAACATATTTGTAAGAGATTTACTACAGTTTACTGTTTGGTCGTAAACTATATATGTTAGTATGGAGTTTAGATTATCATTTAAGCTTAATGTGACACCGAAATAAAAAGCTATCATACAAATACAACCCGTATTTCGTCTTCCAAAGTTAAGCAACTACACGCGTAGTCTAAAACAGGATGGGTGACCGCCTAAACCATCGTGTTGATAAAATCAGTTTTGTCACATATTTGCCGAAGTTTTACTTAAGATTGCTATTTAGTCGTAAACAATGAAAATTAGACTACAATTTAAGTTTAAAATAGCATCAAAATAGGAAGCCATTATAAAAATACAATCCGTATAAAAATGCTAAAAATAAAGATTTTTTTTCATGTTTCTTGTATGGGGACCCCTCTTGGGATTTGATTTATTGTTCATTTTATAGTTTTAAACGATAGATTTTATAATAACACGTATTCTGTGAAAATTTCAACTGGCTACTTATTACGGTTAAAAATATATAGCCCTGTAAATTTACTCGTTCATATAAGGGCGCGTACCGCAGTTGAACGATGACGTCACTCAAGCAAGATGGCGTCCACGCGCTTTAATATTATTTACCCAAATTTCAAACGTTTGTAGAATCAAAACTACTGGGTCTATTTGAATGAAATAAAAAGTATTATGTTTGTTTATTTATAAACATTACTGTTACAAAGTTTCAAGCGATTTGGCGTACCTACTGACATTCTTCATTACAACTCAAATAGTGCGTGTAGCAAATGTGATTTTAGGCATAGTGCGAACGATCGCTGCCCGGCAGCAGGAGTGATGTGTTATCGGTGTGACCGGGTCGGTCATTTTGCAAAATGCTGCCGAGCGCGGGTCGCGCAGGTGCAGGCCCGGGAGCTGCTGGGCGAGGACAGCGGCGGCGACGGCGGTGACGGCGACGGTGAGGTGGAGTGCGACGAGTTCGGTGAGCTTATCTTGTACAATATCAATATCGACGCGTCAGACGGTGCGAACTCGTGGAGTGAAAATATTAATGTGGACGGAGTAAACATTAAATTTAAATTGGACAGTGGTGCGGATGCTACGGTAATGTCATTGTGTTCTTATGAAAAATCAGGGTTCGATAAGAAAAAACTCGTAAGATGTAATACTGTGCTTAGAGAAATAAGTAAAAAACAATTACCTGTTGTAGGTTATTTTAACGGCATGCTTTACTTTAATAACATCAAAACTATACAAAGAATCTATGTATTAGCAGTAGACTGTAATAACTTATTGGGTTTGAAAGCGTGTGTAAAATTAAAACTACTTGCTAGAACTAATGATTTAGGTATCAATAGTGTTGCGATTGATCAATCTATTTTTGAGGGCATTGGCTGTTTACCAACTGTGTGCAAAATTACAGTAGACAAGTCTGTGCCGCCAGTGGTGAACGGTTCCCGTAAAATACCTATGAAACTGCGTCCCCGGCTACAAGAGGAGCTGGACGACATGGTGAAGCTAGAAGTGATACAGAGGGAGGACGGCCCCACGGACTGGGTTTCAAACATTGTGGTTGTCGAAAAACCAAACAAAAAATTGCGCATTTGTTTGGACCCTAAACATTTAAACAAAGCTGTAAAGCGTAGCCATTTTTTATTGCCGACCCTAGATGAAATTGCGAGTAACCTATCGGGGGCAAAGTTCTTTTCTAAGTGTGATGCAAAAATCGGGTTTTGGATGTTACGCCTTGACGAGGAAAGCTCAAAAATGTGTACTTTTTCAACGCCCGATGGTAGATACAGATTTTTGCGAATGCCTTTCGGAATAAATTGTGCACCTGAGATTTTTCACAATGAGATGCATAAGACTTTTAAAATGGAGGGTGTAGAGGTGTACTGTGACGATTTATTAATTTGGGGAAAAACTAGAACAGAACACGATGACAGGTTGAAAGAAGTTATGAGAAGGGCTCAATTTAATGGTGTTAAATTTAATAAAAATAAATGTGTTTTTGGAGCGACAGAGGTAATATTTCTGGGACACATTTTTAATGCGAGTGGTATAAAACCGGACAAGAGTCGCGATAGTTAACTTACCAAAACCAACTGATAAGAAAGAGCTTGAGCGATTCTTAGGAGTCACTAATTACTTGTCCAGGTTCATATCTAACTATTCCGAGATTTCGGCGCCATTGAGACAGCTGTTAGGAAAACATTCAGTTTGAGTGGTTACATGTGCATGATAAGGCGTTTGAAACATTAAAGTTAAAGATAAGTAGCGCTCCGGTGTTGAAGTACTACTCGCCACAGGAGCCGGTGTGTGTGTCAGTCGATGCAAGTAGGCGGGGCCTGGGCGCCTGTCTGCTGCAGGGCGGGCGGCCCGTGGCCTACGCGGCGCGCACGCTCACGCAAGCGGAGACGCGCTAGGCGCAAATCGAAAAGGAGCTGTTGGCGGTCGTTTTTGGCTGCACTCGCTTTCATCACTATATCTATGGGCATAGTAAAATAACTGTAGAAAGTGATCATAAGCCCCTGGAACCCATTATGAGAAAGCCGCTTAACGAAACCCCAGCACGTCTTCAACGCATGTTGTTGAAGTTACAACATTACAGCATAGATTTGCACTACAGGGTGATAGGAAATTCGCCGTATTCCTTGAAAGGGGTTATTCTACAGCTCATTTGTAATGATTTAAGTCCAGTCAACCAGGGGTCAAAACTCATTGGTTTTCGAGTTATTCACGTTTTTAGATTTTTCTTAAAAATACCCGGCTTTCGACCTAAAACTAGTAATTGTGTAAAAACTTCGTCATTTAGAAATAAAAAAAAGCATTTTTCAAATAGCCAATGAACTACTGATTACGAAAAATAGAAAATAAAGCCAAAAAATTGCAAATTTGTGCAAATAATAGGATTTGAAGTCGGAAGTTCTAGTAATTATTTTCCAAATTTTGTAACATTTTAAAGCATAACTAAAAAAAAAAGTACAACACTTCGCGTACAAATTACAGGAATAGTTTGCTCAATTCATAAGCTTTCTAAAAAGGTCCAATTTATGACATTTTAAAATTAATTTTAATTAAAAAAAAACAATGAATAAATAATAGCAGAACAGGTAGAATACTTGATTTTGCGTACTTGACTCTAAATGGGTTTGTTTGTGCCGTTTTAGGTTCTCCGAGGGCTTACTTTGTCTTCAGTTTCTTATCTCAACTTATCTTCTTGAGGTAGAAGGCACAGCGATTTGCCTTTGGTGACACAAACAAAGGGTCATTAGGTCAATTAATTTAATTTGTTTGTTTCAATAATTCTAGTACGTGGGGTTTTTTGCCTTCTTCTCCTTCGCTTGTTTTTTTTGGATTTTGACCTTTGGGAGCCCAAAAGTGCAGATTGTGGTAGTTTGTTATCCCGTCACGGTCGATATACCAACGTCGTTACCCTAACCGCCGTTTACCTCACGTAATGATGATGTTTGGTTCATCGTACCGTCTTATTCGGGAAATTATTTTTACGGCTTTATTTTTTATTTTTCGTAATCAGTAGTTCATTGGCTATTTGAAAAATGCTTTTTTTATTTCTAAATGACGAAGTTTTTACACAATTACTAGTTTTAGGTCGAAAGCCGGGTATTTTTAAGAAAAATCTAAAAACGTGAATAACTGACTGACTGACCAATGAGTTTTGACCCCTGGTTGACTGGACTTAAATCATTACAAATGAGCTGTAGAATAACCCCTTTCAAGGAATACGGCGAATTTCCTATCACCCTGTATAAACCAGGAAAGGAAATGTTTATCGCAGATACGCTGTCGCGAGCGCCCACCGAGGTGGCCGCGCGCAGCGACGTGTGTAATGACGTTGTGGTACATGTCAACATGCTGTATGAAAATATAGAAGCGAGTCCGGAAATGCTCGGTAAGATAAAAGATGAGATTATAAGAGACCCAGTGCTGGTTGTGGTGTGTGATTATTATCGAAACGGGTGGCCTAATAATAAGAAAGACGTCAATAATATCGCCAAACGATACTGGGATGTTCACGATGAACTGCACGAAGTGAATGGCGTTTTACTTCGTAATGAACGGGTAGTGATTCCAAGTTCATTACGTAAGGACATGTTGCATCGTATCCATGAAGGGCACTTGGGAGTAGACAAGTGCCAGCGAAGGGCGCGCGGCGTCATGTGGTGGCCGGGCATGGCGGCCGACGTGCAGCGCGCCGTGCTGGCGTGCGAGACGTGCCAGCGACACCGCGCCGCGCCCGCGCGCGAGCCGCTGCAGCCGCACGGGGTGCGCCAAAGTTCATATAAAATTGCAACTCCGATTATTGGAACTCCGAAATTTTTTCTCATACCATTTTACATCATAATGATCACTCTTCATAATCTTCATAATATTTTTTAATACTAGTGATCGGAACTCATACTCATCTGAACTTATAACGCCAATACATATTCATAGAACCGTACACTTTCAGAATTTCTTAAATATCTTACGTGTAGATAAAAGTAGGTTAGGTTAGGTTAGATTTATAACAATCCTCAAAAAGTAACAGTTTCTTAAAAAAATGCATTATGAGTTGCGATAATTATGACCTAAAAAAGTATGAACAAAAAATTATGAGCAAAATTTTTCGATGAAATGATGAGTATAGACACAAATCGTTATTTGTATAAAAAACCAATTTTATATGAGCCAATATGGACCCGCCGCACGCGGTGCCGGCCCGACCGTGGGAAATCATTGCAGCTGACATATTCGAATTCATGGGAAAGCAATACTTGCTTGTAGTTGGCTATTACTCAAAGTTTGTGGAAGTTGGTAGCTTGAATAGTCTACAAAGTATCGCGGTCATTAACACTTTAAAATATTTTTTTAGCCGTTTTGGGATACCTGAAAAAATTGTGAGCGATAATGGTACCCAATTTACGTCAGGAGAATTTAAGGCCTTTAGTAAGTTATGGGAATTTAGCCACGTCACAAGTTCGCCACAGTACCCACGATCTAACGGTCTTGCGGAACGTAATGTCCGCACTGTTAAGGGGTTAATGATTAAAGCGCATGAAAATGGTGAAGATTGGTTGTTGGCCTTACTTAATTTTAGGAATTCACCAGTGACAGGAGAAGAACACTCTCCGGCCCAGTTACTAATGAGCCGAAGTCTTAGAACACGATTACCGACGACTACTAAAACTTTACTACCTCAAACGATCGATAGTCATAAGTTTACAAAAGGTAGATCGGACAGGATAAAAAAGTATAAACATTACTATGACCGCGGTACAAAAAACCTACCTGAAACGAAACCTAATGACTCAGTACGCATCAAGCAAAACAACGTTTGGGAAAGGTCACAAATAATAAATCGAGCACAAGACAGTCGTTCGTATTGGCTTCGAACCACAAATGGCGGGGTGTTCAGAAGAAATCGCCAGCATATTTTAAAAGTTCCTCCTCGTGCACCCCAGCTTAGCCAACCACCCCACGGCCACCTCGTGGATACCTAGACTGGGAGCAGTTTCAGGGTCCGGTGCGCGCGGGCCCCGGCGGCGCGCAGATACCAGTTGCGGATGCGGAACCCTCCTCTTCTACTAACAATTATTACGTCACTCGAAGTGGCAGAGTAGTTAAACCACCTCAGCGTTTATAGAATCCAGCATGATATGTCAAAAATATTGTTTTTTATATCAATTAATATTTATAAAAGTTTATCTGTGCATGTTAGATTTATTATTTTATACAGTTAAGCAAATTTGTAAATAATACATGTATTGTATTAAGGTAGTTCTCCTAATGTTCGAGTTAGAAAAACCATACCAAATCCCTTTATTTTGTACAAAAAAAAAAAAAAAAAAATGCAAATGTATACATACAATAGCAAAAAACTAAGTAAATTAAAAATAGAAATAAATACGAATGCTGTAGTTAACAAATTCAGAAAAGTGAAATATGTTATTATATTATAATAAGTTGTTTATAAGGTAATATAATATAAAAATATTATATTGTATTAGAAGGGAGATGTAGTAGGTAGATTGAGATATAGCGGGTAGGCATTACTTAAATAAGTCAGTCGTATGTCATCAGCTGTTTAATTAACACATCTCCCATACTACAAGCAGCCTCACATAATTATGGGCCTTATCAAGGTAAGGTAAGAAGGAGTAAAAATTAATATAACAACAACTCATAACAGCTATAGTTTAGCAGATAATGGGTATGGGCAAACATGGACTCAAGTGAAAGTAAATTTGCTCGCCATTAAAATCATAAGTTGCTCGAAATCGTATATAAATAAGACTGAATTAACAACGGTAATGCAATTCTAGGGTCAAAATGCCTCCCTTGAAAAGCATAGCGAAACATTATTATTTTTAAAGAAAATCAAGATAATAAGTAAATAATCCCGATTATTTACTATTATCTTGATTTTCTTTAAACTTGGACGGTTTCACAGTATTAATAGTTTTTAAAATATCAGTAGGTAGTTTTAAACATCTATTATGTTTAAAACTACTTGCTGATATTTTAAAAACTACTTAACCGATACACATTCTTTGAAAGAATCTAACAAAAAAACAACAAATTTACCTATTTTGTCAATAATTTGATCAGTAATGCATGCACCATGATTGGAAGTATCCTAGACGTCAATTTTTAAGCTTTTGATATTGTCAAGGTATATTTTTTTTCTATTACTGGCCAGAATTGGCGTGGCGCACGTATTCGAGGTCAATGACCCCGTCGCCCTGTCGCATATAATCGTGAATATCTCTCTAAATATTAAAGGTATTGACATGTAGTTTTTTTTAATTAAATGTGATATTAATAGTGTAATCATGCGAGTTAATAAAATAATACCCTTTTCTTGCATTTTTTAATGTAAATAAATAAAAAACTGGTGATTAGCTAAATTAACAAAAATGAGGGGTAGCAAATAAGTTTTGTTTTTTATGGTATATTTTTTTTATGATACATTGTTTAATTATCTTTCGATTGACACCCTAATTATTGAAATCGGTACAGCCGTGTAGGTTGTAGATTTTTTTGAAAAATGAAAAATGTAAGTGGCGCCATCTGTGTTCCTAAGAGGTGAAAGTTTTGCTGCTGCAGGTAAAATCACTTATTTTGATCCCTACTAATACTGTGCAAAGCGGCTTGCTTCCATCACAAAATGCAGCTTTCGAACCGTAACAACTAGAACTATTTATCAGTGTTTTTAATTAATATCACTCAATAAAATCTTTTTATTTTTTTGATTTATTGAGAATTTTGTTATTTCATTCAATCGGCCGCTACCTTTTAAACAGGCACAGTGTCAAAAGTACCTAATGTAGGTAAGTGAGTTCTGAATGACTTTACAGAAAGCTCTAGTGCTATATAATTGATTTTATGCCATTCCAGAGTGTCATGTATTCCAGTTTTTAATTTATTTTAATTTTTCTCTAAAATAATTAGGCCGCTGTTAAACAAACACACACATCTGTAGAACAAATTTCTAACATTTTAATTTTTAAGCTTTTATCAAAAGATCATTTATCAGTGTTTTTAACTATTATAACTCAATAAAACTATCTTTTTATTTTTTTCATTTATTGAGTGTTTTGTTATTTCATTCAATCGGCCGCTAACTTTTAAACAGGCACAGTGTCAAAAGTAATGTAGGTAAGTGAGTTCTGGATGCCTTTACAGAAAGCTCTAGTGCTATATATAGCATTGATTTTATGCCATTCCAGAGTGTCATGTATTCCAGTTTTTCATTTATTTCAGTTTTCCTCTAAAATAGTTAGGCCGCTGTAAAACAAACACACACATGTTTTGAACTAATTACGAAAAATTTAATTTTTAAGCTTTTATCAAAAGCTGATTTATCAGTGTTTTTAATTAATATCACTCAATTAAACTATCTTTTAATTTTTTTGATTTATTGAGAATTTTGTTATTTCATTCAATCGGCCGCTAACTTTTAAACAGGCACAGTGTCAAAAGTAATGTAGGTAAGTGAGTTCTGGTTGCCTTTACAGAAAGCTCTTGTGCTATAGCATTGATTTTATGCCATTCCAGAGTGTCATGTATTACAGTTTTTAATTTATTTCAATTTTCCTCTAAAATAATTAGGCCGCTGTAAAACAAACACACACCCCACTGAGTAAGGCAACATTGCTGAAACCTTAATGAACGTTACATTTGGGAGGTTGCAAGTTACATTTGAAAGGTTGCAACGTTTATGCAACATACCAGCTAGCTTGCTGCAATCTTGACAGTACCCGTTTTGTAAGCCATTTTTGAAATGTTTCAAGAGAAAGTTGCGGTGTTTTTTACAGGTAACATACATGTAAGTAAGTTTAAAATTAACATTTCTTGAAACTTCCAAAGGAATGTTACGGCAACTTTTAAATAAACTATTACTGTACCACTACAAAACCAACATTTCAGGATAAAGTTGGGGTAAGTTTCAGTTTCAACCTTTAGATAACGTTGACGGAACGTTGTTGCGAGCTTGAAAGTACCCACTTTGTAAGCCATTTTTGAAACGTTTCAACAGAAAGTTGCAGTACTTTTTATACATAACATACATGTAAGTTTAAAATTAAGATTCCTTGTAACTTTCAAAGGAACGTTACGGCAACTTTTAAATAAACTATTACTGTACCACTAAAAAACCAACATTTCAGGATAAAGTTGGGGTAAGTTTCAATTTCAACCTTTAGATAACGTTGAGGGAACGTTGTTGCGAGCTTGAAAGTACCCACTTTGTAAGCCATTTTTGAAACATTTCATTAGAAGGTTATACATAGTACCTTATCTTATCTTATCTTATCTTGTTAGTGGGGTCCTTACGGATACACTTCGACCCTATGGGATCTTTTGTGTAATTACCCCTCTTTTAGCGCTTAATCCAATGCAGCCTCCACTCCTTCCAAAAAGCGGATAGTGGAGTGCAATGGCAGTGCCTTGAAATCGTTCGGTTCTGGGTAGCCACAACCGAGGGTTTTCATTCTTACTCCGGCGAGGGCATCACATTCACACAGTAAGTGTTTCATTGTCTCCACCTCCTCGCCGCACATTCTACAATCTGTGTTGTCATAAAGGCCCATCTTTGCTAGGAGGTGTTTAACTCCAAAGTGCCCAGTAAACACTCCGATAATGTATCGGAGTTGTCTTCTGCTGAGTTTCCAGAGTTTCCTGGTCCAGCACTGGTCAACTCTTTCTATGAAGAGCTTTGCATGTCCTAAGCCCATAGTAGTTTTCCACTCTTTTTGGTGATACTCTATTCGTCGCCGGTTCGGCGTCGTTATTCAGGGCTGCTTTTATGGTGCCCAGTGAGGGTGCCACAAATGGTTCAGGTCCGACGTATGCGCCCTTGGACCCTTCCCTTGCCAGCTCGTCCGCGGCTTCATTCCCGGGAAAGCCTTGGTGTCCTGGAATCCACATCAGTTTCACTTGATTGTGCCTGCCAAGCCTGTTTAAGGCTTGGATTCCATTATAGACTAGTTTAGAGTCTACTTTTGGCGCTGTAAGCGCCTTAAGTGCCGCTTGGCTGTCGCTTAGAATATAGATAGTTCTCTCCTGTGGAGACCTGCCAATATTCTCCTGCGTGCAGGCAATTATCGCATACAACTCCGCCTGGAAGACCGTTGCGTAATTGCCCATACTTGTGCTACTTTTATAGTCTTTGGCGTGAATACCCACCCCCGTACCGGAGCTCATTTTTGAACCATCCGTGTACCATATCGAGTTGTCTTCCTCTGATAGGTTGCATTTTGTCGCAACTCATCGTCAGTATTCTGTCTAGAACAACATTGTGTGCCATTTTTGTGTGTCTGGTTCTAGGCGCTGCGTCGTTCCACAGGCCAGTCTCTTTCAACCTTTGTAGTGACTTGCACGCCTCAGACTGTATGGCGATATGTAGTGGTTGGAGGTTTAGTAGGACCTCCATTGCCGCCGTCGGCGTCGTTCTGAACGCCCCTGTTATAGCCATGCAGGCCACCCTCTGCACTTTAGTAAGAGAGTCCTTGCATGTCCTTAATGTTGTTCTTGGCCACCAGGCCAAGCAGCCGTACAAAATTATGGGCCTTACCATCATGGTATAGATCCACTTCAGTACTTTAGGGTTAAGGCCCCATGTCTTACCATATGCTGATCTGCACATTCCAAACACTCTCAGCGCTTTGGTTATTGCGTTGTCTACGTGATTTTTCCAAGTGAGTTCTTTATCTAGTATGATACCTAGATATTTTACCTCGCCTGACAATTTTAGTACCTCGCCAAACAGCTTTAGCTGTTTAATCTGTTTGAGGTCCCGTTTCTTAGTAAATGGTATTACTACAGTTTTGCTGGGATTGATGGATAGTTGATGGCTAATGCACCAGCTTTCCACCTTTTCCAGAGCTTTCCCCATGATTCCCGATACTGTTTCCGGAAACTTCCCGTTGATAAGTATCACGAGATCATCTGCATACCCAACAGTGCATAGTGGGCCGGTGTTGAGTTCCTCGAGGAGAGAGTTTACCACCAGGCTCCATAGAGTTGGGGAGAGTACCCCCCCCTGGGGACATCCTTTTGTCGTTGTGGCGAATAAGACGTCGCCTAAAAGGCTTGACATTATTAGCCTACTGTTTAGCATGAGTAGTAGGGATTCGCCGGTTCTGGCCCCGCCTCTACTCGGCCGAAAAAAATGGTGCTCTGAGGAGCGAGAGGTGGGGTTTCGCTCCTAAAAAAAAAAAAAAAGTTTAATATTTTTTTCGGTGTTTATTTAGAGCGTTTGGGAAGGGTCCCGAGACTCCCAGATCACTCCTTCCCATAGCTTGCAATAGTCCAAGTACTCAATACGAAAGGTTATCAACTACCTGGGTACCTTTTTTGTCCCGTAGACGTTGCCTATTGTTTGCGCGTGCGCCAACCCCTTTGTTCTCGTGGCGCCCAACACCATTGTCTTGCATCGCACGCGTTCATACCTTTTTTTTACATATTACCTGATTGCGCTATTAACTGTTGTAATGTGATTTTTAATGTTATCTATGTTTTTCTCATATCATTTAATTAAGTTACCATAGTGGTTTTCTTAACATATTGTTTTTAAGGATCATAGTTCTAACCTAACCTTACCTACCTTGTTGAAGTTAACCTAAAACCGTGAAACCTGTCCTAGCTTAAAATACCTACTGTTTTTTAAGGGTTACAGTTCTAACCTAACCTAACCTACCTTACTGAAGTTAACCTAACATTATACAACCTAATCTAACTTAACATACCTACTGTTTTTTAAGGCTTACAGTTCTAACCTAACCTAACCTACCTTACTGAAGTTAACCTAACATTATACAACCTAATCTAACTTAACATACCTACTGTTTTTAATACTTTCAAGAAAATAAAGATGAATCAACCAACAAAGAAGTTACGAGTGGTTTTAAATTTTAACACCCCAGGGTCGGCTGTTATTAAAGATCGCCTAACTTTACATGAGCTTAACCTAAGCTAAGAACTGATTTAAATCTAGCTTAAGTACTAATTTTCACTTAATTGAATTTACCTAAGTTAATGTTAGTAAATCTAGCTAATCGTAGTATTCGTAGTATTATCTTAAGTCGTTGTTACTTAGAGCCTATTCTAAACAACTATCAAAACCATATATTGCATATAGGTATTTCTAAATGAATTACCTACACTTAGCTTATTAAAAATATAGTGGTTAAATGCAATCTAACCTACGTACGGGTATGTACCTACGAATATGTATCCTTGACTAACATTAGCTATAACATTATCTATCTAGTACGTATATGGGGTTCACCTCCACATACATTTTAATTTTATTGTAACACACTAGTATGTAAAACTAAAACGAAGCAAGTAAACTGGTTCTGACTTGATTCAAAGCGCTATGGAGTAGGTATATCAATAAAAAAGCCTGTATCGACAAGTTTCGTGTACCGGAGTGCATTGTTATAACGGTTTAATTGTTTTATTGGTAGCCGCCTATTATCTTTTATGGTCACAACGGATGCGATTGTTACTTGTGCGTTTTATTATTTTGGGTGTTGTTGAATAAATCGGCGTCTATGTTAGATGAACTACAAGTTCAAACATGTTTTTAGGAAGACGCTTAACTTACGGAGCGTATAAAAGCGGTGGGGTATTGTGTCTGAACAACTATTAGCCACGCAACAGTCTTCGTTACCGGAGCTCCCTGTACTTAAAGCAGTATATAGACATAATAGTCTTGTGTCGTGCAGTGAAGTGTTTATAAAAAGGCCTAATAATGGATGTGAGTATGTACAAATATTTTAACTTAATTGTGTGTTTTTTTAGCATTTGTGCACCGTGTTTTTGTTAAGCAGTTGTGTAATTTATTGTTTGATATTGTTTCAGTTCTCTGAAAATACTTTCAAGAACTATTACTACCCGGAAAATAAAGATGAATCAACCGACGAAGAAGGCACGCCTGGTTTTAAAGTTAAGCAGGCCATGGCAAAAAAGCGTTCAGTAAATAACATCGACAGCTTTTTTGAACGTCCCAAGAAGAAAACTAAAGTATTGAAGCGCTCTTCCAATGTCAGTCAAAGTTCTCCTGACGGGGTGGGCTATATATCAACCGGACAAGACGACGGGGCATACGCTTCTCACTTGATCAAAATCGAGATATATGATTTGCAAAAAATTAAAAACATTCCACCCACTGAGCACTGGAAACACGCAGATGTGAGATTAAAATTCTACGCGCCTTCTGAAGAAGACACTCAGCTCCAAACTACACGTGGTGTTATATTTAACATCACAAAGCAAGTAGCTTCTAAACACAGTTGTATGAAATATTTTATTGACAATAAGAAACAGTGATAAAAAGTGTTTGTGTAGGTTAAACAAAAGCTTGTTATTGTATTACATGTAAAAACCTTACCTTTTAAGAATTCAAGACCTTTTCCAGTCTAAACAATTATCTTTTCTTTGTAAAATTAAATTGTGCGAAATACTTTATTTACTATAGGATGCAGTGATAAAAAGTGTTTGTGTAGATTAAACAAAAGGTTATTATTGTATTACATGTAAAAATAAAAATCATATTTTAGTTCACATATTCTTTTATTTCACAAAAAAAGTCTTAAACATATTTCTTAATATAAGATCATTACATAATGAATTTTCAGAAAACAAACTTAGCAAATCTTTCATAGTTTTTCCATGAAATTTAAAATACAAATAAACTAAGCAATATTCCCCACAAACAGAGGTAAAATGGTTTTGAAGTGGTTTATAGTTATAAGACCAGCGCTTGGTATTCCTTTTTAAAAATAACTTATGATAACCTGAAGGTTTCCGAGCAAAGGAGTCAAAGTATTCCCCTATGCCATTAATGTCAATATGTATAGCAACCCAGTGGGAGCCCGGTTTCGAGTCTGGGTCCAAATTACTTACAATAAAGACGGGAAGATTAACCCAAATAGGAATTTTGTTAGCAGCAAAAACGTTTAATTCAAACGAAGGGCTGATTTTTTTCATACAAAATTGAATTTCATTTGTATCCATTTTTAATAAAAAAATATGAATAATTTGATGATGTTGCCAACAATGGCTACAATGAAATAAACTAAATTGATTAAAACATTGTATTTATGTGTTTACTAACTATTGTAATCTACAGATATATCACGATTTTTGTTTATTTCAATAACATTATCAAATTCTGCATACACAATACAATTAATGGTGCAGGGTAGAGCAGCATCAAAGCGAATTTCTAAGCGAACACTTCCATGCCGTACAAGATTCCAGTGTGAAGTTGAACTAGCAGATAAATCGGGGGTTAAATCAAAACATAACAAACAATAACCTGCTCGATAATCCGTTCTGCTTATGTCATTACCTTCGTTGTGAAAATGAATACCAGTTCCGGAAAATAATGTGTGATATGATGATGCTATTAACCCAGATCCAGAACCAAATGATGGTTGTAATGTTTTAGAAGGAATTTCATGACCATCAACATATAAACTAAACGAATTCATATTATAGTGTTGAAAATTAAATGGATTCATAGCTAAATTGCCATTAAACCCTGAATTTGATACAAAACCAATAATACATCTTTTAGGAATTTGCCCGAGAAATATATTATCCAATGTTTTACCCTGTATCCCCGACGGTAATGTAAGAACCTTAACTTCTGCTCTTGTGATAGGATATTTTGCAGTCGTTGTTGCCAATACTTTTTGATGTGCTAACAAAACGCTAGGATTAATTCGTGCCCTTCTTATAATGAGACTGGCATCCATTATTTGGACTTTGAATTTTTTATCTTGGTGACAAATTAGATTAAATGACTCCTTCGAACGTACTAACTTAATGCGTATTTCGACACCATTTATTAAGAATTTCTCTTGGTTAAATATGTCGGCATGTAAATGGCCCATCATTTCCACTTCCTTACTCTCTTTGACAAATTCTAGTCTTTTGTGAAACCCTTTGTTATTTGCATCAATAGTATCCATATGATTTGCAGTATCAGCATACCACAATCCACAAGTAAGATGAGTTTCTTTGGCTGCTGGTCCATAGTTTAGAAGATTTTCCATATAAGCACGGTAAGCATATGTATTGTTTGGGGGTGATATGAGTTTTTGATTTAAATATACATCTAGTTGACTGAAAAGGGAATGTAACCAGTTATTGACGGGTGCAACCAGGGTATCTGGTTTTAATTTTGTGCCATCCTGATTCAATATTTTAGCATTAATATGTAACATTGTGTGGGATAGATCAACATAGTCATCTCCTGATCCGGGAACTTGGAATTCGATAGGAGCGTCATCACTTAAAGATGAAATTGGTTTGTAATGAACCCACTGTCCACTTTCAATACTTGTTTGAGTTGATGGAAGGGCAAATATATCTAATTCAGATTTCGCACATTCACAAGAATGACTATGTAGGAATGACATTATTTAGTTTGTAAATATATCCTCAAGAGTTTTGTTTTTATTTTTTTTACTTCCTCTTCGTCTCGATGCTTTCAATGTAATGAGCGGTTCCCTTCTTTTAGATGTCATTTTATACCCAGATCCCGACATGAGGGAATCAATTTTTTCATCGGCTTTTCTTTTTAAATTAGCACTTGCCTCCTTGAATCGTGATCTAATCGAACTATCCATAGGGCGTGAATTTACCATATCGGATAACAAACCAACCCCTGCACCTAACGTTTCTTTTCCAATGGTTTTCAAACCACTAGATAACAAAGGGAGCACTGATCTAAATAGCCCCCCCAAAAAACTCCCTATACCATGCCCTCGTTGAAATGGAACTCCTTTATAGACAATTCCTACACCAGAGCCGGCTTGATGCGAATAATAATGCTGGTAAGGGCAAGAGACTGACGATCTGTTATAATTCATTTTACTCGTTGAAAGTGTAGCTTCACGCAGGAGCTACCAAATTGGAATGGTACATTAACACCGGTAGTTGTTCTTATATCTATTTCAATAGTATCGAACTCCCTACGTAAAACCGGTACATAGTGAGCAGGTGAGAAAATGTGAGTTTTATATGCACCATAAATAAACTTAGTTGGATCAAGTGGTATTATTCTAAGCAATGCTGTTATAACATCTCCAACTACTTGCGGATGAATTATATCGGTGTAAACAAATATTTGTGGTGGTAACCCTAAATATAAATTGGCAGGGTTTTTTCCATATGTAACTTGTTTCAAATTTGATCTCGGTTTGAAACCCAGCTGGAGACTTAGTATCGGGGTTGTTATGATAGAGGTTATTTCATTATTTGTTGTTGTTACTCCAACCATTTTTGTCAATGTATCATACCTAAATTTGACATTATTTTTTAATTGAGGGTTCTCATTAAACGCTTGAAGGAAATGATCAATATTATCGTATGTAGTGGCTGGTATATGAGTTTTTATATCAACAATTTTCGTTGACTTGTTTGCGGGTGACACCACCTTTTTCTTTATGTAAATTATATTTTCATGATCTTGGACATTATACATGGAACACGGGTATTGAAATTCCACTAATCCAACTACCCACTCCCCTTCTAATTTTATGTTCTTAGGTAATTTAGTTAGAAAATGTGCAGTCGTGTTGTCCGTATAGTAATCCGTTGAACTGTTGCTTAACAAAGTTAAATAAAAACTATTTTCATTCATATTTTTTTCAAGCTTGATGCGAGTATCCAAGAGTTAAATTTATTGGGATAACCTTGCCACTTCACTAGTATTTCCTTTATGCCTCTAATATGACGCGAACGTATTATTTTATCAATTTTATGCTCGGTGGAGGGGAGGTAAGTCACTTTTTGTAACTCTTTAGAATAAAATGTACCAATGATGGGCTCGCCTTCCAAATCCTTTAACATATAAACAACTCGCGGTGATCTATTAATAATTGAATTAATTATAAATATTTCATCACTCCAGTTATTTTCATAACCCTTTTGAAATACATGTTTATATTTAGTTATTCTAACATGATCGCCTACATTCAATTTTGGGGTTTCCAATGAAATTTGTCTATCTTTTTTTCGATAATATAAATTATTCCAAACGGTCATAATATTACTAGAATTAACATCGATTGGTCGCATTTTAATGCTTGAATGATAGGTATGGTTGTAAGAATGAAGAAGATCTTGTAAAATATTAGTGTAATTATATGTATTATTATGAGTGAAGTAACGCCACATTTTCATTTTAAGAGTTCTTTGAAACCTTTCTACTATACTTGCTTTAATGTCGGGATTATTAGTGGTGTAATAATTAATGTTTTTGCTCTTAAAAAAATCTCTCACCACCTTTGAAACAAATTCTGTACCTTTATCAGATTGTATATGACGAGGAACAGAGTTGGCTTCAGTAAATATGCTTTCAAAACATTCTTTAACTGTTGATGAATCTTTCTTTTTCATGGCTCTCGCAAAAGCATATTTACTGAACACATCAATAACACAAAGAATATATTTGTATCCATGATTATATTGACTATACGTACTCATGTCACTTAGATCAGCTTGCCAGAGTTCATTAAAGTTAGACAGGATATATCTATTTCTGGTGAATCGCTTATGAATAGGTTTATGTAGCGTGTACGTATCTTGAGATTGTAACCATTTTTTTACTTCCTCTTTGTTCATTTGTTCTTTCATTTCCTTCGCTATATTATTTAAACTACTATAACCAGCTGGATTCGAGATATCATAGTAGATCCTATTAATATCTAATAAGGAGTCCATTTTTCCCAATCAATTTTCTTATGATGACGCTTAAGTTGTCCTGTAGTAAGTGGTGTAGCTCTTTGTTTTTCTTTATCTGTTGACGATCTCGTACTTGTAGATGCAGGTAATGTAATGGGTTCAATCGATTGAGCTGTTTTAATAAATTCCAAGTTTGCAGGATTGCCTATGCAGCTTAAAGGAACTCTTATATCTCTTAAAAGTAATGCAAACTCTTCCCACCCTGTTGGTTTAGGACGTTTAAGAGATCTAACCGTGTCACTTACCAGATCAGTAATATTACTATTTGAAATGGTGCGGTTGTTTATTACAACTTCACCAGTTGGCTTCCACCAAATTTTTGGTTTACTTAAAACAATGCAATCCAATAAAGTTCGAGTTTTTTTCTCATATGATTTGGGTAATATATCTATAATTTTTGATGGGCTAATTGGCATCGGTTCTGGATTTGTTTTACCAATCGGTGTAACTGCTGTAGTACCATCTCCTTCTGGTAAAGGTGGATTTGCAACTGACTCATTATATTCATTAACCTCCTTTTTGTTCACTTTTGACTTTAGATCATTACTTTCGTAGTCGAGTTGAAGCTCCCCCTCCGTTACGATTGGTATTCTAAATGGTTTTCGATCTGTTTCAATAAAATGTAAAAATCGCTGCAATGCTTGTGAATATAAGGTCCACTTTTCACGATCATTCATTTTACTTTTAAGGATTTTTTGCATCGCAGCATCTAGACGGGATGATGAATTTTCAGGTAGGCTCTCATTGCGTTTGAGTCTTTCAATAAAATCTGATTCTACTAATAGCATTTTTTTCGTGTTTTCCATTTTGTTTATGATAAAGAGTTAACTAAGGCACTTAAAACTGCTCCTAATATAATAGGTAGAAATGCACCTCCCTTTTGAATTATAACAGTTTTTCTTATTTTATGTTTTCCTTTTGAAACTAATTTCCGTAAGATATCTTTATATTTTTTTAATTTAGATTTTTCTTTTTTTTCTAAAGGAATTTTTCCATTTAGGACGTTATAAATGCACTCACAAATAATGTTGATCTCATCATCATCACAAGATTTAAGTAACGCCGTGCGATATTTTGGTTTAAGCAACTGCAATGCTTCAAGTAAATGTTTATATGTGTTTACTCTCGCATGCATCATGTAGAACTGACTAAAATTTGTTGATTTTTGTCGTATTTAAACCCCTTTTTAGGAACATACACTGTGCAATGTCCATCAAACGGAAATATTTTTGTTTTAAAACGACATATGTCATTTGTATTTTGTTTCAAATCAATCATGAGGTAACCATGTGGTTCTTTAGTAGCATCTTTGTAGGCTTCATCTACAAATTTTGGGTTTTCCGGGTAAACTTGTCGTGACAAGTAGCGTATTTGGGTTTTGTCCCTGGGATTCTTAAAATATACAATGTAGCTTGTATTTAGTGAAATATCTCGTTGGCCTCTCCCCTGATGAAATATGTTTTGAGTAATATAAAAAACACTTAAGTTTCTATGATGACTACCTTTTGTGAAAATGTCAACTATTCGTCCATCTGATTCTCTCATCAGATCATCTATTATAAGAAGCTTAGGTTTCTTCCCATCAAATATTGAAAAATCTGGTATTCCCTGACTATAATTTACATTTTCTAGATTGTACAGGGGTAGCATTTCATCATAACACCAAATTATTTCATCAAATTCAACATTACATACTTCTTTGAAATTATTTAAAAAGTTTGTGACAAATTGAGTTTTGCCACATCCACTTGGACCAGCTACAATGGTTGTGAAAGGATGATAAAAATGTATCATAATTAAAACTCGTAATACGTGTTGATATGAAAACAGTTAAACTTGAAATGATACAATTTATGAACTCAATTACTTTTTAAATAAATCAACCAAAATAAGGATAAACACATTAAAACAACAAAGATATCATAGTCAAATATTTTTTATTTTCAAATTTACACTTTTTTGAGTATAATTTTTTAAAGAAACAGTGCAAAAAACTCAACATAAGTTACAATAAAAAAATAAATAAAAATCAAATACAGAGTACCACCACTTTAATTCACCTTCACCAATTTATATTTACAAAAAAACTAAAATGTATTTACATTTTCTACAATTATAACAATTCACAATAAAATTCACAATTAAAAATTAAAAATATACAATGTACAAAAAATAAAGTTGAAATTTTTGAATGTTCTGTGATTATAAATTACATGGAAAAATTATTTTGTGATGATCCATGGGGTATTTTATAATGCCCCCACGCTAGAGTGTCCGAAGAGTTTTCTAACAAATACCGTTTTGTATCGTTATGAGATAATGATACTTTATTTATATTTTGAGTAAATATTACATGTTTTATTGATTTAAATCTCAGCATTTGAGCATGTTGCATATTTTTTTCAAATAAACACTTTTTATAATCGTTGAGGGTCAGTTTTTTAGTAACACATTTATTGACTCCTTTAGCTTTTGATATAAGACTCATATTCTCAACATCTAAGGCATACATTTTAGATCGTAGACCAACAAACTCTTTAAATATTTTACCATTATTTTCATCTTTGAAAAATCCCAAACGCTTTTTATTTATTAATGGTAAACCATATTCATTGTTAGGTGGATAGTCTGATGTGTCAAAATATAAATCGAGCTCTGATTTTATGTCCTCATAATAGTTTTCAGTGAATATTTGATATACTAAACTATCTGTATCTGTATAAAGAAGCCTGAGATTTTCTTGATATTTCGTTTTCATGTAGTCGTAATGAAATTTATACATGAAAGTTTTCGATATATCTAAAATGCAAAATCCTAAGTAAATTGGTTTATTATAAAAGATTTTAGTTTTATTCAATTGAACAGCAGCTACGTTCTCTGAAAATATTGATAAACTGTGGAACTCAGGTTTCGCTATTGATGATTTATTTGAATTATTCATACTTTTATAGTGATCTTTATCAGAATCACACGTTGCCTGCGATCGCATGCGTGTGTTTAAGTCTATGTAACTTTTTAACCACTTAGATTGTTCAAATCTCAAAATACGATGGATTTTAACTAATTGCAAACCATTCTTCAAACATTGTTTTAGATTTCTGTAATGTAGAACATAATTCGTTTTCCTATTTAAATTAGGAATTAATTTTTTTTCTTTGGAATTCCCTAAACAAATATTTTCAGGACAGAATGGTAAATCCGAATGAGAGTCATGCAATTCGTGTGGGTATTCTAGATCGACTTCTAAAATGAACCCATGTTCAGCATCATCAGAAACATTAAAATCAGTATCTACATTCACCCATTCAAATTTACCTGTAGGGAGGCATTGAGACATAGCCCACCCATAAAGATTATTTGCATCCAAGTACATAAGAAATGAAGAAGGAATATTTTGATCATATTCTGGCATAAATTTATTATTAGCTTTTGCATGTCTTTTACTACATTGCGATATGCCACCTCGAATATTTTTAGTTATGAAAGCAATTTTATCAATGTCGGTTAAGAGCTCTAGATTTATTTTTGTAGTTTTTAACATCGCATCCCAACTTAATCCTGGAGCAGTATAATAATGAGCTGGGTCTAATCCATATGTCCTAAGGCATACATTTCTAAAATTTTCAAATACATCAGTAAGTAACAAAACATCTGTTTTTAAATATAAATCAGAATAATCCCCCATATTTTGAATCCAAATCCATAAGTAATCCATAGTCCAAACATCTTTCGCATGTTCATAATCGTCGTCTGATATGTTGCAATCAGTCAAAGAACTGTAGAATTTATCTTGAGAGGGAAGAGAAGTCAATTGTAACGTTTCATATGATGTCATGTGCTCATAGGGATAGATACCCTTTCGTATTAATCGTTTAAAATCCTCTTCACATGGAAAACTCAATTTTAATTCACGAAATTGTTCAGCTGTCAAGGTTTTGGCTAATTTTTCAAGACTGCAGCTCATAAATTTTAGTGAATCAACAAACTTCAATTTCATTGTGCGATTATTCACTTGCAAACATTTAGAAAAGGAAATATATTTCTCTTTGTTCTCTGGTATCAGTTCAATGTCCCCTTCCTCAAATCCAAGCCCATGTACTATAAAATGACTATCATAGTTGCTCAAATTATGAAAAAATACAGGTACAAAATTAGGTGCCCTGTATTTTTCAGAACAAAATTGATGTGCTACTCCTTCATAAAAACCTGTATGATGATTATAAGAAATAGAAGAATCACCATTTAATTTTTTATCGCAAATGTAACATGTACTACTCTGAGCAATGTCTAAATTATTTGCATCAGATAAAGGCAAAGGGGTTTTGCCAAAAGTATTACTCCTACAAATGTTATCTAAATCTTTTTTAATGTATTTCATAAATGTCTGTGCACAATCTTTACCTTTGTATGTTCTATACATTGACAACTTATCATCATAAGAACACTTAATGTAGTATCCAAAACTATATACCTCGTGTTTTTGTATATTTGTTGTAGAGGATGTACTAGGATTGTTGAAACATGATGGAATTGGGTTTAAAAAAGCCTCAAAATCGGCATAAACAACAAAAGGCACCCTTAATTTACGTTCATAATTATTGAAGCTAAGTTGGTTTGATGGGACATTTTCATTGAACCAGTTTTTCTTTTTATCCTGTTCTGAAGGTAAATTCGTGCAAACATGGAAACAGTCGTTTCTTTGATGATTCATTAAATTTTCATGTGATGTAAAGCTTGTTAGGCAACCATCACAAATATGTGTAGCATGTTGTGTATTGGATAATTGTTTAGATACTAATCTAGATAAATTTTTGATCAAGCAATAATGTGCTTTACTACCTTTGGTTATATATAATAAGTTTAAGTGGGTAGCTTTTTTACATTTAGTTAAGTGAAATGGCCCTATCACATCATGTTTTTTACTTTGTGAATTGTACTCGAGTCCAAAAATATTAATACTTATATCATTCATTTTTTCAAATTTATGAACATCCCCTAATTTAAATGGGAAAGTCAAATTTTCAAAGTTTAGTTTATGTTTATGCGCTATATATGAATTCCATGTATTTGAATGATGGTTTGTAGGTGGGTATAACCCTGACAATACAGCCCATCTAAAACATTCATGATCATTGTTTTTTACATTAATAACTGCCTTTTTATTCATTATATCTCTAGGCAATTTTATATAGGAAGAACCACGTAATGGGTTAAATTTATTTACATTCACATCTAGATAGTTGAATTTTACTAAGCTCCATCCACTATCTTTTCTCTCAAAGTTAGATAATCTTGTTAAAATTTCGTTAACTATAGTTATAAAAATATCATTTTTGTCGCTGCTAAGATTCACCACATTGTTACTGAATTGAAAGTCAAACGTATTATTTAGCTGTTTGGTATCTTGAGTAAAATCTGCATTAAGAATGAAATTTACTTTTAAAGCACAATGATCAGTAAGTGATCGATCCAATAATGTAAAGATTTTTTCTTTATTTTTTTGTAAAATTGTTTCGGGGGTAAATGGGTTGCGAATGTTTTTATTAAGCAATATTCTATAAGTAGCCACCCTATTCCTAAATGCGTTTTCAATTAACTGTACATTAACCCATTGAATATCAGACCTTAAGACATTATTTTTATGGATATTACTATTCAAATGGTTGGTGAAATATCTTTTGGATACAAACTTACTACACACAGAACATTCAACATTATCATTATTTTCTGTACTCACATTCTCATCTAAGATTGCTTCGGATGATGTTGATACTGCATCGCGACTAGTTGAAGGGCGGTTTTTCTTTGCCAGCACTTCTTCTGACTTCGAAACTGCAGCTGTCCTCTTTACTCCACCTCCGACTTGGGAAGATCTGTAAAAATAAGAAAACATGAAATTAAACATAATGTACGACTTAATAACAAATACAAAGTTTTTAATTAATTGGATGGGATATTATACTAACTCAAATCTTCTCTACATTGTTGGCAGTATGCTTGCATTGTTAAAACTCCATCAATCACATCTGAGCACGAACTATTTTGTTTGTCCTTAATATGACCATCACATGGTGTAAAATATGGTCTTACATCAGAATCTTCTAATAGTGTGATGGGTAATTGGTTTGATATAAACCACAGTCGTATACTTCTATGAAAATTAGTTATAATAAACTGTTTACTTAAACACTCAATTTGATCACGAACTAAATGGATTATGATGAACACCATGATGGAATAAACCGACACCTTAGTAACTCAAACACAGTAACGCAAACAATGAATAATTTCAACATCGAATACCTCACTTATATAGGAGCGCCCCACCTAACTGCTTCCATAACAATAGGATCAAGTAACTACAAGTCAGAAACCCATCCTTTGTCAGGTAAGTACTGGTCAAGCGCTTTTACACAGGTTACAACAGGAATATTAAGAATTAAAAATATAACTTACGCATCACGATGAAGTTGGCTTATGAATTCCGCGATATCAAGTAATTCTTGATCTTCTTCAAGCTCTTCACAGAGTCTGATGAGTTGGGCATCGTAGATGTCACAGTTCAAACTATCCATTTTGTTTCATCTACACAAACACTTTTTATCACTGCATCCTATAGTAAATAAAGTATTTCGCACAATTTAATTTTACAAAGAAAAGATAATTGTTTAGACTGGAAAAGGTCTTGAATTCTTAAAAGGTAAGGTTTTTACATGTAATACAATAACAAGCTTTTGTTTAACCTACACAAACACTTTTTATCACTGTTTCTTATTCTCAATAAAATATTTCATACAACTGTCTTTAGAAGCTACTTGCTTTGTGATGTTAAATATAACACCACGTGTAGTTTGGAGCTGAGTGTCTTCTTCAGAAGGCGCGTAGAATTTTAATCTCACATCTGCGTGTTTCCAGTGCTCAGTGGGTGGAATGTTTTTAATTTTTTGCAAATCATATATCTCGATTTTAATCAAGTGAGAAGCGTATGCCCCGTCGTCTTGTCTGGTTGATATATAGCCCACCCCGTCAGGAGAACTTTGACTGACATTGGAAGAGCGCTTCAATACTTTAGTTTTCTTCTTGGGACGTTCAAAAAAGCTGTCGATGTTATTTACTGAACGCTTTTTTGCCATGGCCTGCTTAACTTTAAAACCAGGCGTGCCTTCTTCGTCGGTTGATACATCTTTATTTTCCGGGTAGTAATAGTTCTTGAAAGTATTTTCAGAGAACTGAAACAATATCAAACAATAAATTACACAACTGCTTAACAAAAACACGGTGCACAAATGCTAAAAAAACACACAATTAAGTTAAAATATTTGTACATACTCACATCCATTATTAGGCCTTTTTATAAACACTTCACTGCACGACACAAGACTATTATGTCTATATACTGCTTTAAGTACAGGGAGCTCCGGTAACGAAGACTGTTGCGTGGCTAATAGTTGTTCAGACACAATACCCCACCGCTTTTATACGCTCCGTAAGTTAAGCGTCTTCCTAAAAACATGTTTGAACTTGTAGTTCATCTAACACAGACGCCGATTTATTCAACAACACCCAAAATAATAAAACGCACAAGTAACAATCGCATCCGTTGTGACCATAAAAGATAATAGGCGGCTACCAATAAAACAATTAAACCGTTATAACAATGCACTCCGGTACACGAAACTTGTCGATACAGGCTTTTTTATTGATATACCTACTCCATAGCGCTTTGAATCAAGTCAGAACCAGTTTACTTGCTTCGTTTTAGTTTTACATACTAGTGTGTTACAATAAAATTAAAATGTATGTGGAGGTGAACCCCATATACGTACTAGATAGATAATGTTATAGCTAATGTTAGTCAAGGATACATATTCGTAGGCACATACCCGTACGTAGGTTAGATTGCATTTAACCACTATATTTTTAATAAGCTAAGTGTAGGTAATTCATTTAGAAATACCTATATGCAATATATGGTTTTGATAGTTGTTTAGAATAGGCTCTAAGTAACAACGACTTAAGATAATACTACGAATACTACGATTAGCTAGATTTACTAACATTAACTTAGGTAAATTCAATTAAGTGAAAATTAGTACTTAAGCTAGATTTAAATCAGTTCTTAGCTTAGGTTAAGCTCATGTAAAGTTAGGCGATCTTTAATAACAGCCGACCCTGGGGTGTTAAAATTTAAAACCACTCGTAACTTCTTTGTTGGTTGATTCATCTTTATTTTCTTGAAAGTATTAAAAACAGTAGGTATGTTAAGTTAGATTAGGTTGTATAATGTTAGGTTAACTTCAGTAAGGTAGGTTAGGTTAGGTTAGAACTGTAAGCCTTAAAAAACAGTAGGTATGTTAAGTTAGATTAGGTTGTATAATGTTAGGTTAACTTCAGTAAGGTAGGTTAGGTTAGGTTAGAACTGTAACCCTTAAAAAACAGTAGGTATTTTAAGCTAGGACAGGTTTCACGGTTTTAGGTTAACTTCAACAAGGTAGGTAAGGTTAGGTTAGAACTATGATCCTTAAAAACAATATGTTAAGAAAACCACTATGGTAACTTAATTAAATGATATGAGAAAAACATAGATAACATTAAAAATCACATTACAACAGTTAATAGCGCAATCAGGTAATATGTAAAAAAAAGGTATGAACGCGTGCGATGCAAGACAATGGTGTTGGGCGCCACGAGAACAAAGGGGTTGGCGCACGCGCAAACAATAGGCAACGTCTACGGGACAAAAAAAGGTACCCAGGTAGTTGATAACCTTTCGTATTGAGTACTTGGACTATTGCAAGCTATGGGAAGGAGTGATCTGGGAGTCTCGGGACCCTTCCCAAACGCTCTAAATGGGGGGATAAACACCGAAAAAAATATTAAACTTTTTTTTTTTTTTTTTTAGGAGCGAAACCCCACCTCTCGCTCCTCAGCGCACCATTTTTTTCGGCCGAGTAGAGGCGGGGCCAGAACCGGCGAATCCCTACTACTAGCATGTTACCTATCCATTTACAAATGGTTGGTTCAATGCCGTGCCCAGCAGCAGATGTGCTTATGGCTTCGAACGTAGTCTTGTCAAATGCTCCCTCCACATCGAGAAATGCCGCGAGACAGATCGCTTTGTTCTCAAGTGCATTTTCAGCTTTATTCACTACAAGATGAATCGCAGTATCTGTGGATTTACCCGGTTGATACGCGCATTGCATTTTATGCAGTGGATATCGCCTTAGAGGTCCGTCTCTTATGTGCCTATCTACCAGTTTCTCTAGTGTTTTTAGAAAGAATGATGATAGGCGTATCGGCCTGTATGATTTGGCATCACTGTAATCTGCCTTGCCTGGTTTTGGCAGGTAGATCACTTTTACAAGCCTCCATACACGTGGAACGTGCCCGAAGGCTAAGCACGCTCTGTACAGCCTGCTTAAATGCGGAACAATTATATTTCCGCCCTCTTGTAGTAGGATTGGATATATCTCATCCGGGCCCGGCGCTTTGTAAGGTTGGAACGTGGATAATGCCCACCTTATCTTGCTGTCGTCTACTACCTTTTTGGCAGTGTCCCAATTGTATCTTGTTGTGCGTGCTGTCTGCTCTGACACACAAATTGGTACACTGTCTATTTCACTCTCACGTATGATGGAGCCGAGAAAGTGTGTGCTACACATAACTTTCAGGGTATCCAAACCCGTTTCAGTCATCCTTCCCTTATCGTCTTTTATTGACGTTAACGGAGCTGACCTTGCTACTGCTAGTGCTTTTGTGAGTCTCATACCTTCTGGTATTGACCCTATTTGGTTGCAGTGGTTCCGCCACGCACTCCTTTTTGCTTTTCTAACAGCTTTATTATACTCCGTGAGCTTGTGAGCGTAGTTGCTAAAGTCCTTCGTCGCCTTCGCGTCATTGAAGATCGCCCTGGTTTCACTTCTGATTTTGGTTATCTCAGGGTTCCACCAGGGTATCTTCTTGGCTAACACCCTTTTTTCCGGGCAGTTATTGGTCCAAGCGGTGTGTAACGCCCGTACTATGTTGTCCGCTTCAAATTCAATGTCGATAATAGAATTGAGCTTACCTTTTGGATCCCCTAGTTCTACCTTTAGGTCACGTTTAAAGGATGACCAATCAGTGTTCCTAGGATTTCTTTTACGCACAGTTACAATTGGTATGTCGGTCCTGTACCTAAAGCATATATACCTATGATCTGAAAGTGAGATTTCATTGGAAACATGCCAAGAGTGAATATCTTCGTAAATGTGGTTAGACGCCACCGTTATGTCAATCACTTCTCCACGCCTAGCATTGACGAAAGTTGGGCTGTTCCCTTTATTAAGTAATTGTAAAGAAGAGCTCACCAGAAAATCCAGTAACTTCTCTCCCCGCTTGTTGACATCCGAGCTGCCCCAGATGACGTGGTGTGCATTGGCGTCGCAGCCGATGATCAGGTCGGTGTTCACCTGACTGCCAGTTGCGACAAGACTCCGGAGTTGAGGTGTAATGGGGTCCGTCGCTTCATATGGGAGGTAGGCAGACGAGATGACGAGAGTCTTGCCTAACCTCTTCTCCTGGATCTTAATAGTAGTAAGATCCCTGGAACAGTAAGCATTAAAAGGCATGGCATTTATGCCATTTCTGACATACACACAAGTCCTCATGTTATTCTCGGGGCAAAGGTAATAGATAACTCCCCCCGTGCCATTTAGTCCCCTGATCTCCCCCTTGTAAAGATATGGTTCTTGAATCAGGGCTACATCGAATTTATTACTCTTTAGCTGCCTCGCCAGAAGGGCTGTGGCTGCCTTATTGTGTTGCAAATTTATTTGTACGCACCTTATGCCTCCCATGGCTTGTTAAATCTGCGGAGGCTTAGGCTTGCAGAGATCAGCAGCCTCCGCCGGCGGCTCGTAGTCCTCGGACATGGGTGAAGAGGGGTTTCCGAGGTAGAGGGCTTCTAGGTCCCGCAGGTTCTCGGATGTCGTCACCGAAACCGGTGATGGCTCCCGACACCCACGCGACCCTTCATCCACTCCAACCCCGTCAACCTCATCCACCCCGTCCGACTTCTCGTCCGCTGTCACCTCAGTGGCCACGATCTCGCGGGGAGCCTCTTTAGGGTCGACGCCAGCACCCCTCTTCTCGGCATCGTCCAGGAGTTTAAAGGTGCTGACGTCGATCCCCGATTTTAAGGTGTAGCCGGCCTTCCGGATTACGTCCGCCGACTCCCGGTCCATCAAAATGATGCGCCGGGTGCCAGCCGCCGTCTCCGAGGTGTCGACCACCTTCCACTGGTCAGTGTTCAGCCGCTCGTTGAAGCGTTGGAGCAGCTGAAACACTACCTTTGCATCGGGGATGCCAATGATCCTCGTCTTCCAAGCCATCTTTACAGGTTTCGGAAGATCCTTGGCATCCACGACCTTGAGGCTCATCCCTGCGATGTCCCCCTCGCTTATGAGGGAGGTGAGCCACGTGGAAGACGCCTTGTCACCGCAACTGATGTGCAGGGCGCCTCCCACAATGTTCCCGAAGTTGATGTCGGGAAGCGGCTTAGGGATGACAAGGAGGCGTTTTATCACCACCCCCTGTATAGCCGCCATGTGACACGCCAGGATCTTATTGGCTGGGAAGGTCGTTGGTATCACCGCCACCCTATGGCTAGATAGCGCCTCCGCATACGACCCTACCCTCGTCCTTTTGGAGTCGCCCTCGGCTGATGGTAATACCAACGGCCTCTTCTGCGTCCGAGATGTGCTCGCTACAGATGGGCCGCCATCCAGACGCTGGAGTGCCACAGCCTGAGCTTCCCTCTTCCTCTGCCTCCTGCTCACTTTCTTCACACTCCCTTCTGGCTGAAAGCTTGCAGGGGGTGGTTTCGGGGAGGCCAGATTAAGAGGAATAGGGAAGCCCTCTCTACTGCAACCTGCCTTGGTTTCACCGTCAGCCCTGCCAGCACCTACGCCGGTCGCTCCCTTGGTAGGGAGGCCAGCGCGTCCTTCCTTCAGCCCCGAAGGGAGAGGTCGGCTCGTGCCTTTGGGGTATTCGGTTGCACCTTGGCTGCTGCCCTTATCGGCGTTAAGCGCCTTATCCGCCCTTGCGGGCCCGCGTGCTGCACTGTTACCGGATCCCGCGTCCCTGTCTGCGACAGGTCGGCGTCTCACCTCACAGTCGTCCTTTGCGCTAAGCGCCTTCGCCTCACTCCTTGCGGAGGGTTCGGCTTTCGTCGATTTTGGTTTTTTGCTATCCATAAAATCACATCTAAAATTTCATCCAACTCGCTCCCCACCCTCCTTGGAGACGCATCAGGGATACGAGCCGGATATAGCGTCCCAAAGTGAGCTGCCGAGTGAGCCCGCATGGTGTCAAGCCCTCCGTCACCTACCACAGCGACTCGGGGCCGTACACCACCGGCTACCGACCTCAACACCCCAGAACACTCGCCCGCGGCCAGACTACTGTAAACGCGACAGCCGATTGATTCTGACTGGCTGGGCCAGAACCTCCCGTGTGAGATGAATCCCGAGCCAAAGTGGCGTGTTGTTATCCGAGGGTAACGACTCCGACCCTCTTCAAACTCAACCTACCAGGATCTCGTTCTCCACCCGTACGGGTCCCCGCGCACGGCACAAACACGCGGGTGGCATTTTACCGCTACCCATCCTTTATTGTTGGATAGGAGGCCCGCTGCGACATGCCACAACATCGCTTGCAGCTGATTGGATAGGAAATATAGGAGGCATGGAGGGGTGAATATAGGACGATCAGGAATTCGACTGGTTGTTTTGGTTCTACTCGTTTAATCCGGGGAAACCGAGTAGTTGACAGGCAGCAACCTCGAGAAGGAACACAACCAGTTTTGCCTAGGGTATCGGCGCAACTGTGAGCTCCACCCTCGACCGTTAGCCATGCCAACTACCGGCCAAGTAGATTGACATAGGGACGGACCCATATCACCTGGCGACCGGTCGCAAACTAACGTTGATTTGGACCCGCCCCCACCCTACATAGTACCTTTCACAGGCAACATAAATGCAAGTTTCAAACTGAAGGTTCTTAAAACTTCTAAATGAATGTTATAGCAACTTTCTCGATAAAGCTGTGGTATGGTATATAGGTAAGTTGCAGTTCTTTCAGGGTGAAGATTACATTTAACATTCAAATGAATGTTTCTTCAAGTTACTTAGGAATCATATAGAATGTTACTTAAGAATAATTGTTGCAAATTGCAGATGATTAGTACAGAAAGTTTCACATGTAAACTTACTGTAAGCTTCAGATGTTTAGTGCCGAAAGTTGCACTTACTGTAAGTTTCAGATGATTCGTACAGAAAGTTTCACCTGTAAACTTACTGTAAGCTTCAGATGTTTAGTGCTCAAAGTTGCACCTGTAAATTTACTGTAAGTTTCAGATGATTAGTGCCGAAAGTTGCACCTGTAAATTTACTGTAAGTTTCAGATGATGCGTAGAGAAGGTTGCACCTGTAAACTTACTGTAAGTTTCAGATGATCAGTACAGAAAGTTGCACCAGTAAACTTACTGTAAGTTTCAGATGATTCGTACAGAAATTTACACCTGTAAACTTACTGTAAGTTTCAGATGATTCGTACAGAAAGTTGCACCTGTAAACTTACTGTAAGCTTCAGATGTTTAGTGCCGAAAGTTGCACCTGTAAATTTACTGTAAGTTTCAGATGATTCATACAGAAGGTTGCACCTGTAAACTTACTGTAAGCTTCAGATGCTTAGTGCTGAAAGTTGCATCTGTTAAGTTACTACAAGTTTCAGTTGATTAGTGCAGAAAGTAGGACCTGTAAAATTACCGTAACTTTGTTATAATAAGATAATGAAATTTGATGTTGAAATATTAACAGGCACCAGGAGAGCCAACAAAACTCGCCTCTCCATACAAACGCACAGACGTTTTTTAAGAAATCACCCAGTTGTTAATATTCCAAGATGAAGTTTAACTATCCCATTATAAAAAAGTTACGTTAAGATAATATTACAGGTGTAGCTACTTTATGTACAGTTGAGTTCACTAATATGTATACACTTCACGACCTTATTACAATGGAATAGAGCTCAAAAGTGTATACATTAATGAACTCTACTGCTCTAAACATTTTGACTTACAGTAACATATAGGGCAACTTTTTACACTAATCACCTAAAACTTAATAATTTTACACGTAAAAACAGCTTTCTACTCTGATCATCGGAAGTTACAGTCATATTACATGTAAATACAGCTTTCTACTCTGATCATCTGAAACTTACAGTAATTTTACACGTAAATACAGCTTTCTGCTCTGATCATCTGCAACTTACAGTCATTTTACACGACAATACAGCTTTCTACTCTGACTATCTGAAACTTACAGTAATTTTACACGTAAGGCTTACTACATAATCATCTGAAACTATTAATTTATTTTGTTTACTTCTTAAGTTTTTAAACATAAACTTAAGAAGTTACAATAATCAAAAATAGTTACAAAAAAAATCTTAAGTAACATTCAGTTTTTTTAAATAAAAACAAATATTTTAAAGTTAATAAATTTATTTCAAGTAGTAACATTACAAGTAATGACAGTATTGTATTAATTTGCAGCCGAAAACAATGCTATAAAACGACAATCATTTTAAGGATTTTTGTCAGTGTAGTACGTTTTGGTCTACCATTCAGTCCTATTTAGGAATAAACGGACAGAAAATTCTACTTCTAGTAGAGCTAAACGGAATTAAATAGGTTTAGGTTATGTCAGCTCTTCAGCTGGCCCGAAGGGCCAAAACATCCGGAAATAGGAGCTCCGCGACAACGGAGCTCCGTCGACTTTCTTAAAGTAGTAGGACTAAATGGGTTATTTCGTCCGTTTAGTCTTATTAAAATTTGTGCCAGAAGTAGTAGGACTAAACGGATAATTTTATCGTAGGAAGACCAAAATGGACTATATCGAAATTTATCCTCTTAAAATTAAGTGCTTAAAATTAACATCAAATCGAGCGGTAGAAAATAAGAAACGATCTTAAAGATCTGTATTTTTTAAATTCTATCGATAGGACAAAATTCTATGATAGTCCGTGTACCTATTTTCATATCGCATTCTTATAATACTGTAAACATGACTTTTGAGCAAAACTTTCGATCCACAGTTTTGAGTTCTGCATCGCTTTTCTATTTCCTAAGGACATAGGACTATGAACACTGCGTTGCGTTGCGAGGTCGCATCGCAAAAAAACGCACAAAAATCTACTTTAACGTCTACTACTACTCATCTACGTTGTTTTGCGATGCGGCGTCGCGCCGCCAGTTTTGTGGCCTCGGCCTATCAATTACATAAATCATTAATATAATTTGTCGATTGTGTGGCGTATGCTGGTAAATAAAATACCACATAAGAACACTCCAGTAACTTTAGTCAACATGTATTCGCGTCAAATCCGGTAGTTCAGATTTTTTGCTGACTTATTTATGATGTTGGCCCAATGAATAATCCAAGTATGTGACCTAAGGCGCCGAACGCAACTTTGTCAAAATTAAAACGCGAAAACTTCGGACTTTTTCAGATTTCGGCGATTATAACCCTAAAGGACTGGTTTTTGAAAGTATCTTTTCAGAACGTTTTTTAATCCAAACTTAATTTGCTACCATATTAAACTAAAATTGTCTCAGTAGACTCAGTTTAGAAGACAAAGCTTTTCAAAATTCATATTTTTTTCGAACTTCGCTTTTTTTTGCAATTAGTGCGTCCTATTACACACTAACATAGTTCACTTTGTGATACCAGCACATAACTGTCGATCCACAGTTTTTAATTCTGCGTCGCTTTTCTATTTCCTAAGGGCGAAGCCGCAACACTGCGTTGCGACGCCGCATCGCAAAAAAACGCGCAATAATTTACTTTAACGTGAACCACCAGGTACAGTTGTCATCATTTTGAAGGCTCCCTAACAATATCAAGTATGGCTGGACGGGCTGTTTTCTTTTAAGTGCATTATTTTACACATATCTCACTTATATCTGCCGGGTTCTAAAACAAAAGAAAATACATTAAATGGAATACTTTGTTTAGCCAAGTTTGTATTGCTTGATTTTGATAATAGTTTTTTATTCCCAAGACGCGATACAGAATCAAGTTTTTCCGACTAATAGCAATTTCTAAATAGTAGTAAGTAGTGATACAAAACAAAAGTCAAACAAAAATAATTTCAAACAAAAAATTCATAAATCCAAAAAACCGTGGTTACCCTACTCTTTTTAACAGTACATTAAGGAAATTTGGCATATAAGTACAGTACAGAGGAGGACGACCGAGCCGCATGAAAAAAATCCACGTAAATTTTGAAAAACTAAAGTATATATAATTTCACTAGCTTTCCGCCCGTGACTTCGTCTGCGGAGAGTCCGAACTTCTGTTAAAAGTACAGTAATAGTTTACATCACCTTCAAAGGCTTTTAAAAAAAAGTCTAGAACGTGAATTTTAAGTAAGCGGTCCACATAAACAGCTTTAATTTCATGGCTCTAACCTTTAAAACAACAAAATTAACATAAGTACAAAATAAATTCACTGCCTCTCTTTCACCATTACGTTTTTTTAATACGATTCTAGATAAATTTGCCATATTTCTATACAAACAATTAACCCACTTAGCAGAAGATTTTCAAAAAACACCGAAGCTGAATATTTTCTGCATGTAATAGTAATTTGAATATTACATAATTTCGATACAAACTTTACAGTCAGTAGTCTAAGATCCCAAGTTTTTCCCTTTAGTTATTTTTTATTGATAATGGATTTGCTCTTAACTAACTATTCTTTAAGGTGCAGATGTTTAAAAAACACTGAAGATTGCAATGTTTTAGATGCTATAATTCATGTACCTGGCTAAAAAAAAAACTCCTATTCAAACTTTCACCCGCTTTTCACACTGTTCAGGGATTGTTTTAAAAAATGGTTATTATTTAATTTATATTGGTGTTGATACCGAGTTTCATGAATCGTATTGGGATAGTTTTTTCTAAATCGCCGAAAGTAACTTTTTTTTGTTTATAAAAACAGTAGCGTAAATATATACTTCCACATTTTTTCCTTCAAAAATTATCATAATCCCTTACAAACTTCTACCGCCAATTTACCCCTAAGTGTTTCCAAAATCGCCGAAAGCTATATTTTTAATTTATAACTACAGTAGCCGTTACAACATTTTCCACGTTTCTCACTTCAAAAATATACCATAAAATTTTCTATCCCCGTTTTACCTCTTCAGAGGTAGTTTTTCCTGAATCGAGCATTTCTACCAAGTTTCAAGTAAATCAGAACATAAAAGTATTCGTTCCTATAGAAACTTTGCAACCTCGTTTCATCCCCCAAGGGGTTGGATTTTAGTTATCACGTTACTCATTATTTTCATTGCAGAGCCAGCATTTCTACCAAGTTTAAAGTAAATTTAAACATACCAATTTTTTTTCCTAACCAAACTTTGCAATCCCGTTTTATCCCTCTAGGGGTTGAATTTTAGTGATCGCTGGAATACGTGTCTCATTATTTGCATTGAAGAGCGTTTCTACCAAGTTTCAAGTAAATTTGACCATAAAAGTATTTTTTTCCATTCAAACTTTACAACCCCCTTTTATCCCTCTGGGGGGTGACTTTTAGTAATTGCTGAAATACGTGTCTCATTATTTGCATTGAAGAGTATTTCTACCAAGTTCCAAGTAAATTTGAGCATACCAAATATTTTTTCCTCAACTAACTTTGCAACCCCCTTTTATCCCTCTAGGGGTTGAATTTTAGTAATCGATGAAATACGTGTTTCATTATTTGCATTGAAGAGTACCTCTACTAAGTTTCAAGTAAATTTGATCATAAAAATATTTTATCTATACACACTTTGCAACTCCCTTTTATCCCTCTAAGGGTTGAATTTTAGTAATCTCTGAAATATTTGTCTCATTATTTGCATTGAAGAGCATTTCTACCAAGTTTCAAGTAAATTTGACCATAAAAGTATTTTTTCCCCATACAAACTTTGCAACCCCCTTTTATCCCTCTGGGGGGTGACTTTTAGTAATCGCTGAAAACGTGTCTCATTATTTGCATTGAAGAGTATTTCTACCAAGTTCATGTATCTAACTTCAGTCATAATTTTAATTTGTAGGTAGGTAGGTTTTTTGTAGGAAGGTAAACATTACAACATTTATTAATACCAATTTTCACATTTCTCACTTCAAAAATAACCAAATTACTACCAAACGTCTACCCCCCATTTAACCACCTTTGGGATAGTTTTTTCTAAATCGCCGAAAGTAACTTTTTTTTGTTTATAAAAACAGTAGCGTAAATATATACTTCCACATTTTTTCCTTCAAAAATTATCATAATCCCTTACAAACTTCTACCGCCAATTTACCCCTAAGTGTTTCCAAAATCGCCGAAAGCTATATTTTTAATTTATAACTACTGTAGCCGTTACAACATTTTCCACGTTTCTCACTTCAAAAATCTACCATACAATTTTCTACCCCCGTTTTACCTCCTCAGAGGTAATTTTTCCTGAATCGAGCATTTCTACCAAGTTTCAAGTTAATCAGAACATAAAAGTATTCGTTCCTATAGAAACTTTGCAACCCCCTTTCATCCCCCAAGGGTTTGAATTTTAGTTATCACGTGACTCATTGTTTTCATTGCAGAAGAAGCATTTCTATCAAGTTTAAAGTAAATTTATGTATACCAAATTATTTTTTCCTAAACAAACTTTGCAACCCCCTTTTATCCATAGGGGTTGAATTTTAGTAATCGCTGAAATACTTGTCTCATTATTTGCATTGAAGAGCATTTCTACCAAGTTTCAAGTTAATCAGAACATACACGTATTCGTTCCTATAGAAACTTTGCAACCCCCTTTCATCCCCCAATGGGTTAAATTTTAGTAATCGCTGAAATACGTATCTCATTATTTGCATTGAAGAGCGTTTCTACCAAGTTTCAAGTAAATTTGTCCATAAAAGTATTTTTTTCCATTCAAACTGCAACCCCCTTTCATTCCTCAAGTATGTGACTTTTAGTAATCGCTGAAATACGCGTCTCATTATTTGCATTAAAAAGTATTTTCACCAAGTTTCAAGTAAATTTGAGCATACCAAATATTTTTTCCTAAACAAACTTGGTATGCTTAAATTTACTTTAAACTTGATAGAAATGCTTGCTCTGCAATGAAAACAATGAGTCACGTGATAACTAAAATTCAAACCCTTTGGGGAAGAAAGGGGGTTGCAAAGTTTCTATAGGAACGAATACTTTTATGTTCTGATTAACTTGAACTTTGGTAGAAATGCTCGATTCAGGAAAAATTACCTCTGAGGAGGTAAAACGGGTGTAGAAACCCTCTAGGGGTTGAAATACGTGTTTCATTATTTGCATTGGAGAGTATCTCTACTAAGTTTTAAGTAAATTTGATCATAAAAATATTTTATCTATACACATTTTGCAACCCCTTTTCATCCCTCTAGGGGTTAAATTTTAGTAATCGCTGAAATACGTATCTCATTATTTGCATTGAAGAGCGTTTCTACCAAGTTTCAAGTAAATTTGTCCATAAAAGTATTTTTTTCCATTCAAACTGCAACCCCCTTTCATTCCTCAGGGGGGTGACTTTTAGTAATCACTGAAATACGTGTGTCATTATTTGCATAAAAGAGTATTTTTACCAAGTTTCAAGTAAATTTGAACATACCAAATATTTTTTCTTAAACAAACTTGGGTTGCAAAGTTTGTTAAGGAAAAAATATTTGGTAGGTATGCTTAAATTTACTTTAAACTTGATAGAAATGCTTGCTCTGCAATGAAAACAATGATTCACGTGATAACTAAAATTCAAACCCTTGGGGGATGAAAGGGGGTTCCAAAGTTTCTATAGGAACGAATACTTTTATATTCTGATTAACTTGAAATTTGGTAGAAATGCTCGATTCAGGAAAAATTACCTCTGAGGAGGTAAAACGGGGGTAGAAACCCTCTACGGGTTGAAATACGTGTTTCATTATTTGCATTGGAGAGTATTTCTACTAAGTTTCAAGTAAATTTGATTATAAAAATATTTTATCTGTAAACACTTTGCAACCTTCTTTCATCCCTCTAGGGGTTGAATTTTAGTAATCGCCGAAATACGTGTCTCATTATTTGCATTTAGGAGTATTCGTACCAAGTTTCAAGTAAATTTGATCATAAAAATATTTTATTTTTACACACTTTACAACCCCGTTTCATCCTTTTAGGGATTGAATTTTAGTAATCGCTGAAATACGTGTGTCATTATTTGCATTGAAGAGCATTTCTACCAAGTTTCAAGTAAATTGGACCATAAAAATGTTTTTTCCCATACAAACTTTGCAACCCCCTTTCATACCTTTAGGGGTTGAATTTCGAAAAATCCCTTCTTAAACGATGCCTCCATTATAAAACCAACTACCCAAGAAAGGCTGCCCGAGAAATCTTTATCATACGGTCTGCTCCTACCTGGACGACCGCATGATAAGGGTACACTACGCGGGCGAAATCAGCGAAAAGCCCACCACAAAGGGATGTGTCCAAGGCTCTATAGGAGGTCCAATCTTCTGGAATGTAACTCTAGACGATCTCCTACAGATGCTCAACGACACGGACGCCCACTGTCAGGCCTTCGCTGACGACGTCACTCTGGTGTTCTCTGGCAACGACTCAGGTGCAGTAAAAGCAAAAGCCGAACGGACTCTCCAAAAAGTGGTCGAATGGGGTACCCAAAATAAGCTAAACTTCGCCGCTCACAAAACGGGAGCCATGGTGATAACGAGGAAGCTGAAATGGGACCCCATCCGAATCTCAATGGCTGGAACCGCAGTAGAGCTTGTCGACGAAATCAAACTATTGGGACTTACCATAGACCGTAAGTTGACCTTCAACGCACACGTAGAAAAAACGTGCCGAAAGTTAACGAATATCTACAGACAGTTGTCACGTGCGGCGAGGGTGTCATGGGGTCTCAATAGCGAGATAGTGAAAACCATCTACGTGGCGGTGATAGAGCCGATCGTCCTGTACGCAGCAAGCGCATGGCACGAGTCTGCTAACAAGTTGATGGTGCGAAACCAGCTAGATTCAATACAGCGTGGTTTCGCCCAGAAGATTTGCAAAGCGTACAGGACGGTCTCTCTGACATCGGCGCTGATCCTGTCGGGAACCCTCCCACTGGATTTGCGCATTCACGAAGCGGCAAGCCTCTACGAGGTCAAAAAGGGCTACAGTGAGGACCACATTCCACCAGGAAGAGAAATTGAAGAAAAAACTGACGCCCTGAAGAGACCGCACCCGTCAAGGGTTGTGTCCATCGACTACGTCTGCTTGGAGGAATTCAACCAAGACGTGGTCGATAGATACGAACTCGAAGGCCCTCAAATTTACACCGATGGGAGTAAAATTGAGGGCCAAACGGGAGCGGCACTCACATGGTGGGAGAATGGCAGAGAAATCCGCCACTCAACCTTCAAGCTAGCGCCCTATAGCACAGTGTTTCAAACCGAACTGTACCCTCTACTTAGGGCAGTGCAGATCGCAGGGAAACACAAGGCGCGGAGCGTCAGCATCCTCAGTGACTCAAGATCCTCACTGGAGCTCCTCAAATCACCGGACACGACACACCCCTTGGTTCAAGAGATCAAAAACGCCACAACCCAAACAAGAGCAATGGGGACCGATCTCAGGTTCTATTGGCTGCGAGCTCACGTTGGAACGCCAGGAAACGAAAGAGCAGATGAATTGGCAAAGCAAGCAGCCCTTAGGAAGAAGACCGCCCCCCAATACGACATGGTGCCGGTGTCCTACGCCAAGAGGTCGATAAGACAAAACACGGTCGAACAGTGGCAGGTTCGCTACGACGCATCCGGGACAGGTGCGACAACCAAGAAGTTTTTTACAACTGTGAGAGATGCGAACAGCATATTAAAGAAACTCAAACTCACAAACTTCCTGGTTCAAGCGTTTACTGGTCACGGAGGCTTCGCCGCCTATCTCCACCGTTTTAAGATCAAAGACTCACCCTCGTGTGTCTGCGACCCGACCCTTGACGAGGACATCTGGCACATTGTCTGCGAGTGCCCGCGTTTCCGCGTGGAAAGGCTTGACCTTGAGCAAAAGACCGGAGTCAAAGTTTCTCCGGATAGCTCAAGCTGGAAAGCCCTACTGGGAACAGAAGCCAACCGCGAAAGTACGAAGGGTTTTATAGAAAAGGTGGTACGCGTAGCGTGTTTAAGGAACAAATAGTTCGGTACCCTGACTATTCTGTTAAACGCTACGCTGAAATCTGACACCACGCAAACCCCTCGGCCACAAGACCCCGGCAGGATCCCACGCCGAAACCACCCCCCAAACATCTCCCAACCTTCCCCAAAAACCCTCGTACTCGTACCCCCCCCCTCCCCCTTTCCAACTTCAACCCCCTCCCCTATCCTGTTCCCTCAACCCAAACTTTCTTCTTCCACATAAAAACTCCCCCCCCCCCCAGCCCAACCCAAACTAATCCCCAACGCACCCCTAATCTTGTAGGATGATGCAATAAATACTTATTTCTTATTTCTTTTTTAAATTGGACGATCTCTTACTTAACCCAGAACTAAACTAGCTTTAAGTTTTATATTACAGCAACCCCTGACGCACGCATCTCCCGAACACCTAACGGGTGTCGGTAGGACAGGGGATGGAGAATCCTGCGGACACCTAAACGGGAGAATGATTTTCTCTCCCGGCCTTTCAGCACTGGCTGGGGTAAGGCTCCGCGCGCGATTCTCTTGTCCCTCGTCAAACTGACACCTGCTCCCCCCTTTTCATTATAGCAGATGTATAGACTAGGTTGCAATGGAAGAGGTCATAAAAAAGAGGGCAGCGCAAGGAGACACGCGCAAAGAAAACATTATCTCCAGGCAAAAGAGTAAGCCTCAAAAAAAAAGGGTAGCCCCACCCATAAAGATGGTGTCCACAGCCACACAAGCGGTCCAAAAAGATCTCCGACCCAACCCTTCCATTGTCGGGCAAAAGAAAGGAAGCCCGTAGTCTGTAAGCATGCATGCGTCAGGATTCCCACTCCGCGACTCACCTAAGTTAAGCAACCCCCTTCCCATTCCCCATTCCCCATTCCCACCCCCTTTTTTCTAACCCGGCGGATAAATAAACGGAGGAATGAACTTCGCCTCCGGCTTTTCAGCACTGGCTGGGGTAGTATCCGCGGGAGTTTATAACTTCATTCACAACAAGGGGCATTGGTGTTTTTAGCCGGTGCGAGCCCGGCAGTACCTGGGCCCTCCATTCCCAGGTCTCCGGAAGGGATTTTCATCTCTGCCCCTTTTAAATGTAAATTTCAATATCCTGCTAACAAAAGCAAGGACTTAAGTCTATGGCCCTTCAGGCGACAACCCAAAAAAAAAAAAACCAACTACCCGTCAAAATTCCAACTTTTTATCTTTATAGGTTTGGGCTGGGCGTTGATATGTCACCCGGGACATTGCCTTTTTTATATATAGATTATTATTATGTATCACGTCTCCAGAGTCCAGTCACCCTGTATTTAAGAGATGCAGATAAATAACCCACGAGTTCTTTATCCATAATGTGACCTCTTCAATCTAAAAAAAAAACTATTATCAGCATACCGTCTAATTTTGGTGTATTAATTTGACAGTTGTAATTTCCATCAATCATTAACAATTTAGTTCCTACACATCAAATCCTATAGGGTATAGGGTGCATCTTATATTTAACAACGACCATGAAATGTGACAAAAAGTTGTGAAGTCCCACGGTATTAGTAGAGGACAAAAATCATGCCAAGACATAAGATAACATAACACAGAATTCATTCATGCGAAACACCCAATCCTCAAAGACATCATGTCTCTCCCACACTTGCCTTCCTATTTCTTTATCTGTATGACGAGCTCGCCTTTGAAGTTGTTACGATTATAAAATTGATCCTCAATTTATTTAGGCACGAAGCAACTGTTCAATATCAGAGACCATACTTATGCTGGTTCACCTTAATTTCGATAAGTTTGACAAACCAGTATAGACACCTCCGAATACGAATAGTTGCTTCAAGTTTTGAGGTCATATACCGCAGCGCAGACATATCGGTATCATTAACAACCCTGATTTAAAATGCTGCAACAAAACCGGGCTACATACCATCAGTTTTAACTGCACAGTTTGGAGTCCCTACACACATACGTTTTAACTGAATAGTTCGATTGTGCAGTTGAAACTGTGCAGTTAAAACTGATGGTATGTAGCCCGCCAAAGTATTCAGAAAAAATAATGATCAAAATTTATACACTCCTAAATAACTTCTTATATACGAGTAGAAATCCAATATGGGTCACGGAGGCTAGAGGATCACCATACAACGTCAACTTTGATATGCATGTCACTCCCAACCTTAACACTGGCAGAATGAAGAATGGCAGTAGGTACCTACGCCAAATCGCTTGAAACTTTGTAACAGTAATGTTTATAAATAAACCAACATAAGGTCAGGTTGGGTAAGTGAAACACCGGGGGAAGTGGAACCCTTTCTAATATCTTTTAAATAATAGCTTTATTATAAATACCTATACAGATGTGTCTGTAAAGCAGTTATTGTCATAATAGTTCTGGATTCAAAAAGAGATGTTGCTACGGTTTGCGGGTAAAATAAACAAACCATTACAAAATGTTAGTCTGTGAAAAAAATATTTGCGAGTTCAACCCGTCGTCAATTTTCTTATAATTTAACTGGTAAAACCTGACTTACGGAGCTGTAAAGAATGTAAGTAGGATAACTTTTAATTGTTTTTTCACCTGTGTGTATTTGTTTTCCACAAAAACAACAGATTTAGCCAGGATTTGATTAAGAAACATATAACCTAAAATTTTCATATTGAGGCAAGTGAAACAGTGCCGGCCGGGGCAAGTGAAATGTATGTTTCACTTGCCCCGGTTCAGCGGCTCTAAACATTTTTAATCACGTGCTTCTTTTCGCAAACTTTACTCCCAATTGCTTGTGAGAGTTATTTATTGTTATTATGCTAAACATTATATAAAAATATTACTGGTTGTTAACAAATGTTGTTAACATTAAGACTGAAGTAAGGCCGTTTACTTCAAGATACTTAATTAAGTTAGTGTTAAGTAAATTTGATAATGATTTCAGTGTTGACAATATTATAAATTCCAATATCTTAACTGATGCCTAGGGCAGATTTTTTGTATTTTAGTTTATTTTAAATACTTACATTATTCCTAACTTGAAAATACGATAGTACCTACTTAATTTTAATTTATTTTCAAATTCCGAATTTCTGTAACATCTAGAAGTACTTAAATGACTCGTTATTTTTTCTAATTTTTATGGTTATAAGTTAGTCAATAAATGCCACTTTTTTCCAAAATCAATACTTATTTGACTCAAAGTCCATTATTAAACCGGTGTGTTGAGTACCCCTGGTTTTGGATATATGTTTCACTTGCCCCAAACTAACGTTTTTATCTTTTCTATGCAAAAATCAACTTAATTTCAATGTTGCAAAGATCAAAATAGCTTAATTACTTTCGTACAAAACGTCTTTTGCATCTAAAATAACTTTTAATGCAAGGACTGAACGACAAACACGACTGTTTCACTTGCCCCGATGGCGAGGCAAGTGAAACAGTTTTTTGTGTGCGTACATTTTCTTTTATATGTCTGTTCTGAAGGCATCTAGAGTAATATTTTGTAAGTTTTATAAATCTTCTTAATTTTGCAAAGATACACCTTATATTGCTACTGTGATAGACCTAACATTTAAGTAAATTCAGTTGATTTTCTTTAGAAAAAAATAATGTATGTTTCACTTACCCAACTTGACCTTACTACTTTTTATTTCATTCAAATAGACCCAGTAGTTTTGATTCTACATACGTTTGAAATTTGGGTCAATAATATTAAAGCGCGTGGAGGCCATCTTGCTGGAGTGACGTCATCGTTTAACAGCGGTACACGCCCTTATAATATGAAAGAGTCAGTTTACAGGGCTATATATTTTTAACCGTAAGAAGTAGCCAGTTGAAACAATGGTGACCGCCTAAACCATTGCTGATAAAATCGGTTTAGTCACATATTTGTAGAAGTTTTACTTTAGATTGCTATTTAGTCGTAAACAATGAAAATTAGACTACAATTTAAGCTTAAAATAGCATCAAAATAAGAAGCCATTATAAAAAAACAATCCGTATAAAAATGCTAAGAAAAAAGATTTTTTTTCATGTTTCTTGCTCATTTTATCATTTTAAACGAAACGTAAGTATTCTGTGAAAATCGCAACTGGCTTATTACACTTAAAAAGATAAACCCTTACCTGTAAACTTACTCGGTCATATAAGGGCGCGTACCGCTGTTAAATGATGACGTCAACATCCGTGAGCGCTAGCTGCCGAGTTTCGAGCGCCGCATACGAAGTTTAAAATTCAATATATCGAAAACTATTTGACGTATCGAAATGATTTTTTTACAGCTATTTCTTGTTTTTAATGAAGAATATGGTTAGTCAAAAATCTAAACTGGCTGACATTTTCTATTGTCCCACTGGACTGAAGCCATTTTAATAAATAATTGAATTGATAATTCAGACCAGACAGCTTTTTATAATGTAAACCATTAGATAGGTTTTTTTTTTTGGTTCCTCAAAGTCTTACAATGCAATATTTTATTTCTTAAATTATATATATACCAGTTCCACTGCCCTTGGGTTATTGTAGATGCTACAATGGGCACTCATATCCTCTATGTTTTTATACTCCTGAGCATGGCATGCCTCAGCAGTTGCTTTCCGCTTTTCTATAACCTCTGGCCATGGTTCATTGTGGGTGCATAGCCATTCTCGGTCTTCTCTGTGTAATTCTAAAAAAAGTTGATTTATTCAATATTGCCTTTTTTTTTCATACAAACCTTATGAAATATACTTTACGTCCTATTCTCAGACCTACTGAATATACACACAAAATTTCATAAGAATCAGTCGAGTCGGAGGAGTTTTCTTAAAAACATTGTGACACTAGAATTTTATATATTAGAACATTAAGTCAAAGTGACCTAGTCTCAAATTAGCTTAGTATACAATTAAGTTGTGTTTTAGATAACAATTTGTAATATACTTAATAAACATCAACTAAGCTCAGTTACAGTCAGTGTAGTTATTTAGGTGTTTATGAAAATATATAGGTTTTAAATCACTGAATGTATAATTAACTTTAAAAGAACACAACTGACACTGGTCTGGCTTGACAAAATACACAAACATATGAAATAAAGAAAAAAATAAAGCAGCGGCGCGGCGGCCTTGCGCAAACAGACTGGGCGTGACACGCACACAGGCACACACTTACACTTCAAACCCCTCTTTTTGCGTCGGGGGTTAAAAACTAACACAGTTAGAATGGGATCTTTAGACAATAGCCCAAAATATCTGATATTGTTATTATAAGGTTACCTATCTTACTTACGAAAAACTTTTGTTGGCTGTTTCGTTTCGGCTATTCCCAGTAGCCCTTTCGTTTGTCCGAATTGTCATTTGTCCGAAAATCAGTTTTCTCTGAAACTGTTTAATTTTTCTGGATTGTTATAAGGTTCTGTAGGTATATCTCTTTAAACATTTTAAAAAGTCAATGAGACCAGAGAAGTGATTTTCTCACAAATGAAAATTCGGACAAACGAAACAGCGAACAACAATATTTCAAAACATCGATTTCCATACAAAATGAGATAACGTTTGTCTTCCCTTAAACGTAGTGCGATTTTTACGATTTTTAACGGTGTTAAAGATAATAATTATGAAAAACTTGTTCGGTACGTTTTTCTTTCCAAGAAAATATTAAAACAAATAAAAAAAATAAAAACAGAAACGTACAAACCTAGCTTTTTAAAGTGACTGTTATGTATATACTACTCACAGCTCAATCATTCTTAAATCAATAATTACAATGGGGATTATTCCCGAATAAAACTAAAGGCGCATGCCACAACACAAAAATAATTGAAAAAAATCTTCTAGTGAATGATAGTTATTATAAGTATTTTGTGGCTGAAAATTTCCATTCAAAATGCGATAACGTTTCTCTACTCATAAACCTAGTCCGAGTTTTGACTGTGTTGTAGATAGTATGAAAAAGTAGGTCTGTTTGTACGTTCTCCTTTCCAAGAAATATTTCTTAGAAAGTAACAAATATAAAAAAATAGAAACTTACAAACTTAGTTTTATATAATAACTACAATCCGACTTAGGGATGAGAACAGTTGTCGAACGGAGCTACATTTGCGTGCACGTAATCGACGTCGACACTTCCAAAAAGGTGAGATGCGACTAAGTGGGGAGGGCCTCACTAGAGAGCACAGCGTGAAGCGCTTACGCGCATGTTAAGCGGTTTTAGCTGAATCAGATTCTACCGTCGAAAGCAAAAACGAAGCAAGCAAAACAAATTATAATATATTTTAGTGATTTTTGCTGATCAATATTCTTACTTGTTGAGGAATTAAGAAATGGCAAAACATATTATCGATTGGTTTGGATGTTTTTTTAGATGGCAAAATAAACGTTTTATCTTATGGTTAACATCAAAAAACTACTATACCATGTTTAGTATCTTATTGGAGTAATTAAATTGTATATTATATTTTTTAAATGATTGTGACAAAATGTTTTTCTTCTTGATAAATTGAACACGTACACGTAGATATTGGAAAGTACTTTCGAACGGTATTCTAACTCGATTTTGCCTAAAAGTGACTTTAGTCGGTTCTACAAGTAAGGGGACGATATGTTCCCAAATTTGAAAAATATTTATTCCTTTTATATTCACTCGAAAATTCGTTAACGCTCGCTTTATCAGTTAACATAAGTTCTTCTACCTTAGGTTTACACTGCAAACAATCATTTTCTTCTGTAAAAGTATTTTTTAATAAATTATTAACATATGAGAACATCGTTTTAGTTAAAACTTGAACAGTTTGTCTAGTTACTAACGGGTCAGCTAAAAGAGAACTAATGACCAATGCCGTTTCCCAGATTACAGCATTATCAGCCTCACAACTGTCAGATTCAAGATTGGTTTCATTAGTATTGCTTGAGTTTTGTATGTGTGGTATACTTTCATTAACATTCAAATCCTGAGAATCCAGTTGAATATCTTTATTAATAGAAGTTTCGTGTATACTTTGAACCTTGTTGCTGTGGTTTCTATTCAAATGCATTCTCAGAGTATTTAGTGAATCAAAATTTCCACAACCTTGTCCGCAAATGTAGCCAAATCCACTTGGAAGGAGTGCATTTGCTTTGTTACACTCGCATCTTAAATGCTTAATTAAAGTGTTAACATCAACAAACTGTTTTGAACAATGACCACAACGTAACATTTTATAGCAGCCGTGTTTTTATTTTAAGTAGCTCCGCATGCAATGAATGAAATAATTGGAAGCAGACTTCTAAAAAAAAAAAAGATAAAAGATGTTTATTCAGTAGTTCTACTGCTTCAATTATAGTACTAAACATGTAAAGTACCCTGTCTACCACAATACATGCGTGTTCTATTTCACTCCAAGAAGTCCCTATCGCAAGAACAAATAGTACGGGCGGTAATGACCATAGGTAAAAATTTTGATATCGGATGAATTCACTTGGCACAGATGTATCCTAGGTCAAACTGAGCTGATTTAGCCCGGTAGCCATCAGCCACCCCCTGGTGGGTAGGGAGGGGGGGGGGGGTATTCAAAGTTACACGCCGCCGCGCTACAAATTAAAAAATATATCGGCTTCAGTTTACCTATCACCTCAAGTGTGGTGTCATTTTCTGATAAACCATAGATGGGGCTTTCATTTTTGATATAATAATTACACTCTTTCATATAAATTTATTAATATACATAAAGAAGTTTCACAACATCAGCTTATCATTTTTGTTTCAATACACAATATTTTATAATATTATGTATAATATTGTATTTACAAAAAATACGGTTGAAAAGCCCAATTTATGCAGATTTAAAAAACATAAAGTTTCAATTTATATCATTAATTTAAGACGAGTAGAATAAATAAATATACCCGCGCGGCAGCGAGAATTAAGACAGCGGGCGGAACTAACTCAGACGAGAACTCGCCGCGCAGCCTGCTGCACTAGATACTACTGATATCACAAATTACATATTAAATAAATAAATATCAAGGGACAATGTCACACGAATTGACCTAGTCCCAAACTAAGCTCTAGGCTTGTACTATGGGTACAACGATATAAATACTTACATAGGGAAATATATACCTACTTAAATACATAGAAAACATCCATGACTCAGGAACAAATATTCGCGCTCATCACACAAATATCTGCGATTACCAGGATTTGAACCCAAGACCGCTAGCTTCGAAGGCAGGGTCACAACTGACTAGGCCAACGTGTTGTCAATATCGTAATGAAGAAAATAAACTTACGGTCAATTCATAATAAATATGGATTTTACGACCGCCAGCTAAAGAATATTCCGCCTACGGATGCCAGTAGCATCTCCTAAGAGCCGTCTACCAGGGTGTGCACGTATGGGGCCAAGCGATGGTGCCGATTCTTCGTCCGGCGGATTGGGGATGGGAACTACAATCAAATCAGACGATGCGATGATGTAATCAGATGGTGCGGGCAGCCAAGCGTCGTTTCATCCACGAAAATGTTTCCTCTTCTTCCATGGCCGATGTTTGGAAGTTCATTAGGTCATTGAGTCTGGGTAAGCAAAGTAACAGTTTTGCCGGGACATCCTTTTCGCTCAATGACTTAAACATTCACTTCTCCTCAGCTCCTTCCGTTGACATCTCCATTAAATCCTCCACTCTTTCTGTTATCTCCAGCTTACCCTCAAATCTTTCGGAGTCCTTCTCTTTTTCACATATTACTCAAGACGACGTAAAGAAAATTATTTCATCCATTAAGTCTAAGGCTGTGGGCTCCGATGATGTGAGTCGCTCCATGATTTTACTTATTATTGATGGTGTTCTTCCTATAGTCACTCACATCATTAACTTCTCTCTATCTTCTGCCGACTTTTCTTCTGTCTGGCGCAAAGCCTATGTTATTCCATTACCTAAAATCAATAATCCTGCCTCAGTCAATAACTTTAGACCAATTTCTATCCTGCCTTTTCTTTCTAAAATTGTCGAAGCTGTGGCTCATAAACAACTTTCTTGCTTCTTGCAAAAGAACAATATTTTAAGCCCAGTCCAATCAGGCTTTCGTCCTGGCCACAGTACCTCTACGGCACTACTTAAGATCACCGAAGACATTAGGTGGGGCATGGAGAATACGTTTGTCACAGTTCTTGTTCTCATAGATTTCTCTAACGCATTTAATACTGTCGACCATGATATTCTCCTCGCTCTTCTGAAACACTTGAAAGTTTTGCCTTCCGCCTTAAATTGGTTTTCCTCCTATCTTCGAGGACGTCAGCAGGCGGTGCGGGTTGATAGTCGACAACTTGCGAAACTTGACTTGGCAGTCGCTCCGCTGGTTAGTTTCAATGGCATCCCTATTGCTTATAGCTCCAGTGTCAAAGACCTGGGACTATAAATAGACAGCACTCTTTCCTGGAAAACTCATGTCACCGAATTAAGCCGTAAGGTAATAGGCGCCTTTCACTACCTCAGCAGGTTTAAGCACTTTCTTCCCGTCAAAACCAAAATTTTACTGGTACAAACCCTTATTATCCCAATAATTGACTATGGTGATGTGTGTTATTGCGACTTAACTGAAGAGCTTTTAAATAAATTAGATCGCCTTCTCAATTATTGTATCCGCTTTATTTTCTGTTTGCGTAAATTTGACCATATTTCTGCTTCTCGTTCTCTTTTGGAATGGCTCACTATCCGTCAACGGCGTAGTACTAGAATGCTTTGCACACTTTATTCTATCCTAAATTATCCTATTTCTCCTAGTTACCTCAAATCATTCTTTCACTACCTCGGTTCTTCTAGCGAACGTCAGCAACGCCCAGCTCGAAATTTAACTCTTTCTTTCCCAATCCACTGCTCTGGTTTTGTTAGCAACTCTTTCACCCTTCAAGCTATTCGTCTTTGGAACGGTCTCCCTCCTAAAATCAGGCAAGCCCCCAATAAATTTGCGTTTAAGAAATTCGTTCGAGCACACTTTTCCTCATTGAACTGACATCTTATTATTGTCCTTTTAGAGTATATTTATATTCATATATGTATATATATATATTGTATTTATGTATATATTTAAGTATGTATTCATTTGCATGTGCCTTAGTTTATATATATATTTTTGATGCTATTGTTCATACAATATTGCACCGCCTACAAAAAATTTCTGATTTGCCCAAAGGTCAACTGGTAGAGAATGCCATTAGTCATTAAGTTCACCTTTTGTACTCTAATTTGTATTTTTGTGCAATAAAGATTAAATAAATAAATAAATAAATAAATCACAATTGGAAACCAATTCCGACTACTGCACCCGTTGCTGCTACAGCTTGTCTGGAATTAATTCGGTGCAAGAGCAAGTCACAGTGAGGTGTTAGATGCACGCAAAAAACTGTTAGTAATATACCGAATTATGCCACTGTGGTGAAAAATGTAATAATGGCATAAACGCTATCTTAACTTTTTCAGATAGACGTTGTATGATAAATGAAACTATGTGTAAAGGGATTAAGAATTTTATAACTTAATTACAGTATAAACATAATTTCTAATAACAATCAGTTCAAAAAAACTATTTAATAAAAGTGAAAGATAAATGTTGTACTACAGCTGACTTAAAAGTAAAGCCCTCCATTGCACCCACTTGCGGCATCGTGCTGAGGACACTCGCAGCGTTACTCCGCTGCACCGCGATGCTCAGTCTTGGGGCAAAAAAGGAGCCTTGCCTGTGGTCGCCAGAAACGCTGATTAATTTATCTGACACTTCTTTTATAAATTTCTCTGTGTCAGATGACCACGGCCTAAAAGTTTCTATAGCAAGGGCAGCAACTACGTAATTTGGCTTTAAAAAAGCATATTTGCGGCACCTGATGGCTTGGGCGTGGTCTGCGACGTTCCCTGGCTTTCGAGCAGAACCTTGGACATGAGACTTTGCTCGCGTATCAACGCAAGTGACGTCCCGCGCCAAGGGACGACCAAGATGCCACGGTACTGAAGTGCATTCGTTGGTTCTCTTTTCGTCTGAGGCAGACAGGCCAGTGGGCTCAAGCGAAGATGGGAAACAAATTGTGCATAAGCCCGACTGATCAAAAAGGTTTTCGATACATGTCTGTAAACTCGACCAGCACTGGATTGGTAACACAGACCGTGGTGTCCTAGGTCGTCGACCGCATTTCCACAACAGCAACAAGGATGCGGCTCGTAGACATTAAGACCGTGGCGGAGGCACACTGCTATCCTTAAAGTATAAAGATCTAAAAGAGAACCCTTAGCGTTCGTGAAGGGAGCAACGGGCCTTCTCTAATAAATTTTGAGTATTTTCCAAAAGTTTGCGATGGCAAATTTTGACCGAAATAAGGTCACATGCTGCTTGGCTAGCTTTTTCGACTCGCAAATTCTCACCCTGGTAACAGACACGCCCAAGCATCCTCTGTATCGGACAAGCACAACAACTAATAGCCCAAATGCTAAGTCCACTGTACTTTACAGGGAGGGTTGTTTGAGACCCACGGGTGAGTGTGAGATGTTCAAAATTTTGCTAAAAGTTAATTTTAAAATATTGACTTGGAAGTTCGATTTCTTTTTCACATAGACGTTGTATGATAACTATAATAAAATATATATTTGTTTCTTCTTCTTCTTCTTCTCAGCATATAGTCGTCCACTGCTGAACATATGCCTCTTCCATGGATTTCCATGAAGTCCTTGATGCTACGATTCTGGACCAGGTCGGCCCTGCCGTCTTCTGGATATCGTCCGACCATCTGGCTGGTGATCTTCCTCTGTTTCGGCTTCCGGTTCGGGGTCTCCAGTACAGCGTTCTTTGGCTCCACTTGTCGTCATCTATTCGACAAACATGGCCGGCCCATCGCCATTTAAGTTGCGCAAATCTTTTCCCGATGTCGGTGACTTTAGTACGTTGGCGAATGACCTCGTTCCTTATTTTGTCCCGCAGAGAAACTCCGAGCATTGCGCGTTCCATCCCTCTTTGCGCTACCTTAAGGCGGTGCATCAACCCGACCGTCAGCGTCCACGTCTCACATGCATAGGTCATTACCGGCAATACACATTGGTTGAAGACCCTTGTTTTCAATGTCTGTGGGATTTTTGACTTAAAAACGTCATTTAGCTTGCCGAATGCTCCCCATCCTAGCTGTATACGCCTATCGATTTCAGCATCTAATGGACACTTCTCCAGCTTTATTTTTTGTCCCAAGTATATGTACTCGCTTACTTTCTCAATCGTCACGCCGTCCGATTGAATATCTGTTACGTCAGTGGTGCTCATCCACTTAGTCTTCTCCATATTCATCTTTAGGCCCACCCTTAGTGACGCCTGGCTTAGATCTTTGAGCATTTTTCCCAGACCTTCAGGTGTCTCTGCGAGTAAGACGATGTCGTCCGCGAAGCGTAAGTGGTTTAGATCCTGACCATCGACATTTAGGCCAATACCTTCCCAGTGTAGAGTTTTGAACACATCTTCGAGTGCGTTTGTAAATAGCTTTGGGGATATGACGTCCCCTTGGCGTACTCCTCTTTTAAGCTGTATAGTTGTTGTGGAGCCTTGAATTTGCACTGTCATTGTCGCTGTTCGGTATAGGTTTTTCAGCAGTTGGATGTATCTGTAGTCTATTCGGCACCTTTCCAGGGATTTGAAGACGGCCCAGTGTTCCACAGAATCGAACGCTTTTTCGTAATCCACGAAATATACATTTGTTTAAAGCTGAATAAATGTTCTTTAAGATATTATTGATTTCTTTGCAAAAACTTCAGTATTTTCAAACATACTGACTATTTAATAAAAAAATAGAAATCAGTTTTGATATTTTTGTCAATATTATACTTTTTTTCTAGAAAACTGTATATTAAATGTCTCAAAAATGAATTTCTCATGCCCATTTTATTAAAAATAGACACCACACTCGAGGTGGTAGATAAATTTCTATACTTCGTGGCGAATTCAAGTCTCAGTTAGTTCCGCCCGCTGTCTTAATTCACGCTGCCGCGCGAGTATATTTAATTATTCTTTTCATCTCTAATAAACGATATAAATTTAAACTATATGTTTTTTAAATCTGCATAAATTGGGCTTTTCAACCGTATTTTTTGTAAATACAATGTTCTACATATATTATAAAATATTGTGTGTTGAAACAAAAATGATAATCTGATGTTGTGAAACTTCTTTATTATATTAATAAATTTATATGAAAGAGTGTAATTATTATATCAAAAATGAAAGCCCCATCTATGGTTTATCAGAAAATGATACCACACTCGAGGTGATAGGTAAACTGAAGCCGATATAATTTTTTATCTGAAGCGCGGCGGCGTGTAACTTTCAATACCCCCCCTCCCTACCCACCAGGGGGTGGCTGATGGCTACCAGGCTACATCAGCTCAGTTTGACCTAGGATACATCTGTGCCAAGTGAATTCATCCGATACCAAATTTTGACCTCTCCATACATTGACACTACCGCCCGTACTAAAATGGCTGCAGCAGGATTGATTTCCAGTTTAATTTTTCTTGTTTTTGCTTTATGTGATTACGTTGTATTTCGATACCTTCAGAAACATCTGCTTGAGTGTCTACTCGAAATATGAATGAGTCCAGTATTTGACATTTTGAAGGCTTCCAGTTTTTGTGGATCTGCTACACACCTGGAAACAGGAACGGCAGCAGAAGTAGCAGTCCCGAATATTGTTGTTTCAAGTCATCATCTGAAAATTAAAACAGGATAAATAATTTTGTAAGCTATACAGAATATTTCTTCCCATTAGAAGCATACGGGTTTTATTTTTTATAAATAGTCGCTCAAAAAGTGGTACTTTTTGTAGCTGTTTATGGTGCGGAAAGTTAAATTTTCGACACATACACATACATACACAAATACACATACACATACTTATACAAATACATACACACATAAAGTCGCCGTCAATAGAATTTGCTAACTATGTAAACAAATTAGTACTGCTTGACACATAACCTCAAATATTCACCAAGCGTGTTTTTATTAAAAATAACGTATAATGAATAGTTACTTCATCTTAAATTTAATATGAAAATAATGATTTAGTGTGTAAATCGATGCAAAGACCTCACTTGATCTTTAAAAGTACGTGATTATCGAGTAATCATGGTGAATTGGTTCGTTTGGTTTTGTTTACGTTAGCAAATTCTATTGACGGCAACTTTACATACCCACACACTGTACGTGTTCATAAATATGTTAACATTTTAGTACCTTGTCATTTTAATCTCTGAGACAATTCATATACGGCAGTCAAACATGACATTAAATAGACAAGGTATTGTACACATATTTATGAACTCGACTGTACTCAAACACACTCACAGGTATATACATAGATACATACACAAATACATGCATACACACATACATACATAAATACATACATACATAGGTGCATACAAATTATCTATGAACGGTTTTGTCCACTAAATAATTTTTTGTACTCGTCGATTAAAATCTGTGTATTGAGATTTCATAGAGAATACTGCAACGTCACTCTTTTCATCATTGAATCTATGTTACTTCCGAAACAACCGAATTAACTGTTTCGATACGCTTAGACAACCGAAAAATTGCAATACGTGATACTCTGCTATATTAGTTATTTCTCATATTAATGACTTAAATTATGAATTTTAATGAACTCGTACAAAAAGTATAGTTCACAATAGTGTCATAATCAAGATTTTTTAATCTAGTACCTTACTTAGGCCACTCAGCTTCGTGGCTTAAACACGGTACTTGACTAAAAAGCTCTCTATTATAACACGATTGTGAAATAGTAGTTTATGCAACAGTTGTATAAGAGAGGTCAAAAAAGACGAGTGGTGTGGTTACGATGTGAGCCGCAGGCGAACATCGTAAAGCAAAACGCCACGAGTTTTTTTTGACTTAGTTATACACCGTTGCATACAATACTTTATCTACACTCATATCATAAGTTCTCTATAATGCGTTCAGAATCCGTAGACAATGACCAGCATTACTTGATACAATTTTACTATGATATGTTTTCTTATCTGTAGCTGTAATGAAAAGTTAAAATTACGATACAACTTTTGATAAAGTAATGTTGTTCAAATTTGGAACATCTTCCAAAACCAACAAAATTCAAACAGGGGGCCAATTCTAGTATCAATTGAACGTCGACTCGGTATATTTGAAGTAAAGTGTCGTACGCCATTTTGATTTCGAATGACATTAGAATAGGGACTTTGTTAGTTTGTCTATGATTTAAAAAAAACATTCATATTCGTGACACACTCGTGTGATCTTATTATGAAACTCGCCTTCAGCTCGTTTCATAAAACCACACTCGTATTTTAAGGACCCTCTTTATGTATCAGTTACATAAAATACTATTTTCTACGACTAGGTTTCAAATAAAATGCAAAATTAAATTAACGAAATACGCGATATTTACTCGAATATAGGTAACTGATACGATACGAACGAAGCACAGAACAAACAATATGAAAATAACAAAATATGTGTCTATGGTTAACTTTGTTTTTAAATTGATGTGCACTTGCCAGGTTTCATATTAAAAAAAAAGTTGCACAATCGATTTAACTTGTGAAATAGGAACTAAAAAACACCTAATGATTTGAGAAATGAATTCTTTTACCTGATTGGTCGATTTTAACATAGCTGCATTCTGGTTGGTTAATACCAAATAAAATGTTTTTTTTTAAATTAGTAAAAGAGTTTACATACCAAAAAGAACCTAACGTTCCGATTGACAGTCAATGTGTATTGTGATTGGTGGTTTAATATGGTGAAGTATTTTGATTGGTCAAATTAACGTAGGTGTAAGCTTTGGCAGCTAGGCATATCGTTTTGGCTCAAAAAAGCACAAGTGCTGTTAAGGGGAATAGACTAGATAGACTTTTCTACAGAATGTTCTGCGGACATATTATCTATATTCTTATATTAGTGTTCGTTACTATATAAATGACAGATAAAAGTACAGGAGTAGGAAAAATACTATATAGGCATCAGGCACATCCCTAACATTTGAGATGTATGTACCTAGTTGTTTAGTTTTATTTATTTTAATTTTATAAGGAATATTAACAAATTTGTATGGACCTTGTCTGAAATAAACAATTATTAGTATTCTAGATATTTATTAAATTTTCTGTAAATTAGGTTTTTTACAATATTCAAATATAAAAGTAAAATAACAATATTGCCTCCTTAATCCAGCCATCTAGCGAGTCTCTTAAGACCGTTTGCCGAAACAACTATCGGGACAATGATCGCCGATTATTATTATTATATTTAGACTCCTAAATCAAATAGTCTTTCAATAGTCTTTTTTTAAAACAAGTCTTTATTGTTTTTATTAACCGACTTCAAAAAAGGAGGAGGTTATACGTTCCACTGTATGTATTTTTTTTTGTATTTATTGACACCCCGGGACTGTGTATAATGACATATTTTCCGCACTTGCATCTAAATGTACTATATAGCTAGCAAAGAAAAATAAACAGGCAGACGAACGGACAGATAAATAGATAGACATACAGTCTGTAGGCACTCAGAAGCTGCTTCGGGTTTGTACTCCTCTCTCACTCGCTCTTAATGGGAGCGTATGAGAGCGAGTGAGAGACAAGTACAAACTCGAAGCACCTTCCAAAGGCTATCGCACTATACAGTAAGACTGAGAGTCTGAGAGAGAATGAGAAGAGTGGATTAAGAAGCTCTTTTAACATAAAGCTTACCTTGAATGGCCAATTCCAGAAAGGTTTTAAGTTTGTTTCTCTGAATGTGTGCAGCTAGCTGTAGCTTTTCAGCTAATTTAAGGAGTTCGGGTCTCTTGGAATGCGAAATTCTCTAAGTTTACTCGTTCCTGCCGCTTCCCCTTAACCATGTAAAAGCTCAAATTCTTTCTTTATCTAAAAATAATAAAATAAGATTTATTTATTTTAATTCTACTTACAGGTTTTATAAAGCATGTATAACTTTGATCTAAACTTTCCAAGATAATAATGATAATATTATAAATAAATATATACAGAACATATAGTGAAGATAAATCATTTTGAAGTATGTACAGTGTGTATGTACCTATGTATAGTGTAGGTCCAATATTTGGTATCGTCAGGCTTTTGTAAAGTGTTAAGTAGTCCCATAAATTGCCGGGAGTCTCACTAAGTTCTTTTTTTCTATATTCATGTGTCACTTCCCACGCCTCGAATAATTCAGCCGATACAAAATTAGGAATTTCACTCCTCAAGTAGTTTAGTTTAAGTTTCAGCTCCTCATTGTCTGTATCTGAAAGTAAATTGAAGAATAAAAATTGAAGTATCAAACCCAAAAGTCATATATTTAGTATTGATGAATACCAGGAGGTGTGTATGGCAGGTTAGACTTCTCCGAGTAGATCGAACGATGACAAGCCCTTGAAGTTTTTTGCGGTTCTTGTAGTCCTGGCTGTTCAGCGTTAGCAGTGTAGCCACTGCTGGTACTTGCAGATGATGATGATTGTTCAGGAACTGCAGGAGATCGAATTCTGGCGCTTATATTCTTTATTAATAATTTTCTTCTCAACTGTCCCAGTTCGGTATATAAAGCTCCTGTTGCTCTTCCTTTGTTTATTTTTTTTCCGTCTTTTGTCATGTATATTTCCTTTTTAATGAAATAAAACCTCGATGAGCTTGTGTGAGGAAAGAGCTTTTCAAAATAATTTTCCGTCCAAAATGTACATTTACTGGGAAGAACTTGCCTTTTTGGGGGATCGGCTGTGGAAAATAAATAATTTGCCGTATCAACAAGGATATGGGCATGTACCTGATACGGCAGCTTGAAAGCGCATTGGCCCTCACCTCATCCCACGGAGTTCCAGTTCACGTACAGGTATGTCTAAACTGTAAATAAGAAAGAAAGACAACAGCTCAAACAATATACTTATATGGTTAAAGTAAAAGTGCTACTATGAACATGCAAAATTATACAAACAATTTTCATTAAATGTGAAGGAGCCAGCAGTGTGAGTGGATGAAAAGAGTTCTGACTCAGGCTTGTGTTGTGACGGCAAAGCAATCACAAAGTTGTTATTCTGTCAGAACCTTAAAATTGGTGACCGTGTTTAAGGAAGCATTTTAGTTTAGTCTGTTATATAATTCAATTGATTGTTATTGTCATATATTTAATAGTGTCAGAGAAATATACCTACTTCATAAGTATGTAATACACATACCTTCAGTTAAAGGTTATCGGCAAGACAGAAAATTTGACCTAGCAATCAAACAACATTATATATTTATAAACCAATGTTTTTCTCACACGAGAATGTACCAAATTCTTTTGTTACCTATTTGGATTTGTTTTAAAGCATGATTTTGGAGAAGTATTTTTAAAATGAAATGGTTTTTACATTCAATGGTGCTGACAAAGTAATTTTAACATATTGCAGGTGCTTTAATCTGTTATGTTTATGGCTGCCGGGAGTTACCAGAGGGGGGTGGGTCAAGACCACAACCTCTGTGTAGCTCAGACGACTGTGTCCAAATATCTGAGCAAAGTTGTAGCGGCCATAAACCTGCGGTAAGGCATTTACCACATAATATATATACTATTTACTGAAATCATGAACCCTTTTTTATTAAGTATAGTGCCTATATTTCATAAACCATATAATGTAATAAGTACTTAATTCAAGATTTTTAGGTCCCCTTTTTTAAATAACACCTACTTACAAAAACATATGCTTTACCTTTTTTAATAACTTTGTAAAAAAGTCTAATCAAATAATTACCCTACACAAGACTAGGGACAGTAAGATGTGGGCACTGTTTGCATTAACATGTAAAATTTGATTTATAATTTATAGCACTTCATTAATTTACTTAGACCTACTAAAAGAAAAAACACCCAGTTCACCACTATGTAATTATAATTCCACAAAACACACACACACAAGTTGTAGTTCTAAGTAGGGCATTGTTCGTTGTACAGTAAATTGGGCACCAGTATGTATATACCTACTACGGTAATAAAGTAAAGTTGATGTTTACATATATTATGTTTGCAACTTCATGTGTATATTTATTATTGCCCTTGACTGTACAAGTATTTAGTTTACTTTAAATACAAAGTAAAGTAAACTAAATACATTTTAATATTATGAAAATTGAAGATAAGGTGAATCGATTCAAATACAACTACAATAACAGGCATAGAGCAAATGACAACCATATTTTTTCACAAATAAACTTATAAGTTTACTATGGATATGTTCTTCAGATTTATAGATGACTTCATATCTAACATGGTTTTAATGCCTGTACTACCGGGTACTGAATAAAGTGTTAAGCAATGTACAGATCTAAAATAAAAACTTAATTTATTACCAAACTATGGAATTTTATTCTGAATTAAAAAGTTATTACTATTATTATTACAGGTTGAAAAATACATGGATCAAATTCCCGGGCTCCGAGATAGAGAGGAGGAGTGTGGCCTCTGGATTTAGGGAGAAGTTCGGAGTGCCAGGCATATTGGGTGCAGTAGACTGCACCCATGTTTCGATTTTCCCCCCGCCTCGTCCACATGGGCTTCAATATATTAATCGAAAGGGGAAGCACACTATAAATGTGCAGTTGGTAAGTTTTAGTATTTAGCACTTTGAATGAGTTTTGGTTGTAGTAGACAGGGTCAGAAACTTTTTAATCTATTTTTATTTTAGGTCACAGATGTTGACTGCCGTGTGCTGCACATGAATGCGGAGTATCCGGGCCGGGTTCACGACAGCAGAATATTTAAAAACTCGAATGTGTGTGCCGAAATGCGCCAGCTTTATGAAAACCGCATAGGGCGTTATTTCCTTCTGGGTATGTCCTATAAATATTATAATTTTCTTAAAGGATTCTGTATTCAGTTGACAAAGGACATCATCCGGGTATCATACATTTTTGGTCTAAATATGTAAGTGCCGGCCAAAGAGAAATAATGCTATATTATGTTAGAACTTGTCTATCTAAGCATTTATTGTCATGGCACTAAAATTGTAGGGTCAATGACCTTGGTTTTATTTTAGTTTTGAAATTCTTTGTTTCGGTTAATTAAACTAACAAAAACAAATGAATTGTTCTACCATAACTTGACATTTAAACTTATTTTGGTAAGATACGGTGGCTTCAAACCTATTTTTGACATGAGAATCATGTATTGCGTGTATTTGGGGTTTTTTATAAATAAAGAAATCAAATCATCGGCCAAGTTGGCGGAAAAAGATAGTAAAATAAAAGACATCATACCTCCAGCAACAGCGTTTGCTTACGCATTAAATTGAGGTACTGTGCCATCGGTCCCTCTCGCGAGGGGATACGCGACCGCCTGCGACGCGGAGCTGCCGGGAGGCGACGAGGAGTGCTGCTGCTGGGGCCAGGAGGGTCTGTCCCAAAGGAGGTTGAGGGCTGGTCCAAGGCTTGTTCAGCCGCCCTTGGATCCTCATATGACTGTGGTGTTTTATAAATGCCATTTTATTAAAATTAATTTACACAAGAAGTCATTGGGATTTGTGCACCTTTTACACCCAAAGCAATTTAGAGAAAGAATGTAATATATAAAATTATCGTGTCACAGTGTTTTTAACAAAACTCCTCCAAAACGGCTTGACCTATTCTTGTGAAATTTTTAGTGTATATTCAGTAGGTCTGAGAATAGGACGTAAAGTATATTTCATAAGGGTTGTAGGAAAAAAAAACACCTGGGCGACGCCGGACGAAACTTCACTTCTGACAACACAGTCAAGTTGGAAATGAACCTGCCCAAGCTATTGATACATAAAGCAAGAGCCTGTGACAGCCCGACATTTGTTATTTTACGAAGGTTGACAGTTTCTATATATACCGACAGCAGCACCACCTACCAGTACTAATTTTGCTGTCAAACCATCCAGGAACTTATTGTAAGAGACACACAAAATTTCATCCAAATCAGTCCAGCCGTTTAGGAGGAGTTGGTGACATACCAACAGCAGCGCCACCTACTGGGTCAAATTGTGGTTTCAAACCATCCACAAACCCATTGAAATACACACACAAAATTACATAGCTTCTGCTCACGATTTCATCTGTGTAGATTTCGATAATCGTTCTTCCCTCGGGAACTTTTAAATTTTTAAATTTTCCGGGATAAAATGTGTTTAGTTAAGCTATCCCTATTCCAAATTTAATGCAATTCTGTCCAGCCGTTGCAGCGTAAAAGAGTAACAAACATCCCACATCCATACATCCACACATCCATACTTACCCCCTTACTAATAAACGTTGAGTAACGGTGGTATAGCTATAAACTGTTTTGTCCTTATCTGTCATTGTGACATTTGAATTTTACAGATAAGGACAAAACATTGTATAGCTATACCATCGTTACTCAACGTTTATTAGTAAGGGGGTTACAAACTATTGTGTTTATAATATTAGTTGTGTTTATAACATTAGTAAGGATGCTGTCTGGCCGTCTTAGGCTTTTGGGCTACGGCCTAATATGGGCAATATTTGTGAGTATTTATTCCAGTGCCCATAGCACAAGCCTAGTGCGTAGTTTGGGACTATGTCAAATTTGTGTGAGTTTGTATAATATGCTGATATTCAAGTACTTACGACAGTTCCTCCTATCATGGATTCCCCTTCCCGCCCCGATTCCAACAGCACACTCCCTGCCAATTGTGCCCAAAATCTTCTCAGACATCTCCGAAATTTTTGGGACAATTGTGTCGTTTCCCGTCACTCCGAGTGCATATCGGCACAAAATAGATAGGTACAGAAGTCAATCACATGTATGTACTTCACTTTTCATACCTACGCTCGGCGGTCGCTCTATAATAATAATAATAAATTTTATTTCGGGCAACGAGGCCCATATTTACAAATACCTTATAGACTAACATACATAACAATATAAAACTTAAAACTAACACCCAGGTGACAGAACAGTGTGGTCCTGTTCTGCCAAAATTAATATTACACTTTCGCGGTGTCCGCTAGCCGGCGGCCACGAAAACGCCGAAAGATGACACCCCTCGGCCAGAATTCCTCCTTTAAAAAGGTCGACAGATCTTTGGTCGGTACTCTCACCACAAATGACTTAAAATTAACCTTGTGGCGGGGCTCCAACCACTCGACCCTAAGAGTAACTCCGGTCTTAACTCGTACATACTCTACGAGATCCTTCGCCTCCGTAGAGTAATGTAATCGGGACACGTACAACTGCGTCGTGGGCGTAGCAGGACACAGCAAGTGGTTCGGTCCGGTCGGTGCGGTGCCGCACAGGTTCCTCGGGGCAGGCTTCTTCTTTCGCTCCACCCGGGTAAAACCATCTTTGTCCTGCTTGGGACACGTCGGGGGCAGCACCCCGCGAACGGGTTTACTGCGGTTCTGCTTCACCTCAGTAGGAAGCTGTGCTGGTTGCCGAGCGATTGGTCGCTTGGCAGCAGCAGCATACGCGCGATTTGAGGTCGTCGACCGCACGCATGGTGTCACCTCAGCCGGGACAGAAGAGCGGGCGGCGGGGCGCCCAACGGGCTATGGTTGTCAACTATGGCTTATGCACAAAAAACGATCGTGGTAGTGGCACTGGTAGGTATCTAGTTGTTTGATTTATCGTTGAGAATTAAACGGGAAGAATGTAATATAAATAAAAAATAACTAAAATATTTTTATTTCAATGTCATTGTTATGTTATTACACATTTGACTATCGAAAATCCCTAATAACTTCTAAACGGGTTACCCTAGTTACACAATTTATATTGCCCTATTCGTTTTAAACCTAAACCTGTCTAATGACACTAAAAACAACACAATATCTACACAAACAAAAAAACATGTTTTCAACTTACGTTTAATATTGAATTTAAACAACCGTCCACTAAACAGTTATAATTACTTTTTTTGTTGCTCCATTATTGCAAAAAAGTTCACGGACGCGTGTCTCGAGCGGATGGCACTCGCGCTCGCACCGGTCCCAACCGGTCCGAGATATCGTGTCCGTGAGCAGTGTCTATGTGTGCGTTGCTCGAGCGCACTTTGTACGTAGATTGACTTCTGTACCTATCTATTTTGTGATATCGGGCTCGCGCTCCCTCGTCGCGGGCTTTTTTTTTTCAAGTCACGCCATGTCTAAAAATTTACGTAAATTTATATAGGAACAAGCAACGATAAAATAAACCTCATTAGTTCGAAAACAATGAGACTTGCTTCACATTTTAAGATTACTTGTATTTCGGTTATTATTTAATTATTAATAATTATGTACTGTAAACTCATACAACTCTGTTCCTAGGTTGAAACAACAGTAAAATTTTTCCTTATAACTACAGTACATATTATATAAAAAATCTATTAGTTTTCTGACCGCCTGCTGTTTTATGTGTGGTAAAATAATGAATGTATGAAGAAAACTTTGACTATGTACTAGGAACAGAGTTGCACGAGTTCATGGTAGCAGATAAATATTCTCCGTGAAGGTGTGAATCGATGTTTTTGTTCCGTGCACCGACTTTTAATAGTGAAGTACAACAAAGAGATAAATTTAATCTACTGTTACTTACATGCTTCCATTACTCGATGGACTTGTCCGGACCTTTCTCCGTTAGCAGGTCTTTTAATCTGACCCACTCGGCTTCCATTCTTTGACTAGCGAGTGGGCCAGTATATTCCCCCGCGGCGAAAAGAGGGTTCGTAGACATGTAGTCCACCATTAATTTGATTTGAGCTTGGGTGCTTCTAACACTAAAATAACATTTAAGTATAAAATAAATATTTGAAAAGAAAACAACACTTCGATGGGCAATTTATCACTAAACCGGTCAGAAAAGCATCAATTTTTATACCTGTAATACAATTATTAACAATATTTCTCTAAAATAATGGGAAATTACTGTTGCGTAAAGTTCATAAAATCATAAATCATAAATCATAAATATTTATTTCGCCAAGAATGAGGTACAAAAGTTGTTATAAAATAGATTTAGTTCCACTTACATTCACCAGGGGCTGGTGTGCGAAATGACATAATGTAACATGCATTTATACATATTATTATGCTATTATTAATCAGGGTAACAGAAATTAACCAGTGTTTTTTATACTTATTAAACATTACAGGTTAAACAGTTCATGCAAGTTATAAAAACTATTTAAATTTAGCCATTTATACAGTTCTTTCCTAAATAATTTAGTGTTTAATGTTCTTAGGTCAGCAGGTAATCTGTTATATATTCTTACACACATAGTTATACAGCTTTTTTTTATTTTCGACAGTTTTGGAACACTATCAAGTGAAAGCAGGTTTGGGTCTCTGCGGAGACGTGGGTTTAGGATACAAGTTTTTTTAAAGAGTTCCTTATTTCTGCTAACAAACATACAAGTTTCATATATATAAAGAGATGGAAGTGGCAATAAACCAAGTTTTTTAAAAGACGACCGACAAGACTCGCGGGGTGAGAGGCCTAGTAATGCTCTTACGCATCTCTTTTGAGCAACAAATGCTTTGTTTAGATCGGTGCCGTTGCCCCACGCCAGCAGCCCGTAGCGTAGCACGGACTCCGCGTACCCTCTGTAGCATAAGGTGGCAGTAGTAGTATTTGTAACGTTTTTTACTTGTTTGAGGGCATATACAAATTTGTTAATTCTGCTGGATATATTTTTAGATTGTATTTTCCAATTCATGTCCTCATCTATGGTGATTCCGAGAAATTTGGTGTGCGATACTTTTTCGATTTTAGTGATATTTAGATTAATGTTATACTTTTTGTTATTAGAATTATTGAATTGTATATATGTTGATTTTTGCAAGTTAATTTTCAAATTATGAATGTCTAGCCATTTTATTATATTGTCAATTGTTTCATTAATGTCATGTTCGTGGGATCTAACTGCATTTATATTTTTATTTTTATTTTTATTTGTTGCTACTATAATGGAGATGTCATCCGCAAATAGGACACAGTTATGTTTGGTTATATCAGTGATATCTTTAACATACAAAAGAAACAGGACTGGGCCCAAAACACTTCCCTGTGGGACACCGTGTTTATTTAGTTTGTATTCCGATTGGTAGTCTAATTTTTCTCCATTTTCATTAGTTTTAGTAATCTTTACACATTGTCGTCTATTACTCAAGTACGACGATATCCACTGCAGAGTGGGCCTCCTGATACCGATTACTTCTAGTTTTTTAAGTAACAAGTTATGTGAAACGAAATCAAATGCTTTTGATAAATCAAAAAATAATCCTGTGGTTAGATTATTATTATTGACATTATTTAGAATGGATTTGATAAGTGAAAATATAGCTAGAGTGGTGGACTTACTTTTTTGAAAGCCGTATTGTCTTTTGTTTATGATATTATATTTATTACAAAAAACGATTAATCTCTTATACATACATTTTTCGAATATTTTTGATATAATCGGTATTAATGTTATTGGGCGATAGTTATTAATATCGTCTTTTTTTCCCTTTTTAAATATTGGTCTTACAATTGATAATTTAAGGGCTTCTGGAAAAGTACCTGAACAGAATGAGAAATTTACTAAGTATGTTAATATGGTAACAAGCTCCTTACAGCAGGCCTTAATCGTTTTTGTAGTGATTCCGTCATAACCGGCTGAGTTTGTGTTGTTAAGGGACATTATCTCAACTAAAACCTCATGCTCCGTCATGGGTTTCAGAAACATGGAATTGCAGTGCGGATAGCGCGTGAAGTCAGCTTTTGAGTCGGTTGCTGGTAGATTATCTGTTAAATTAATGTAATGGTTATTAAATGCCGAGGCTATCTCCATAGGACACGTCAACGTTTTGTTCTCGATGTTAATGATGTCAATATTATCCTTACATTCTATATTTGATACTTGATTCTTTATTACATTCCACGAGGCCTTGCATTTGTTTTTGCTTTCGTTTATAAGTTTGATATTTGTATTCTTTTTCGATGTGAAAATGCAACGTTTTAAGATTGTAGAGTATGTTGTGTACTTAGTTTTATCAATACTATTTTTGTTTCTATAATAATTATATCGCAGTATACGTTTAGTTTTACAACTCCGTTTTAGGCCTTGACTAATCCAGTTTTGTTTATTTTTATGATTGATGTTAACTTTAAATCTTATTAAAGGAAAGCAAAGATTATAAAATAAGCATGTCATTTCGTAAAAGTAGTTAAAAGCACTGTTCAAATTATACTCATGGTAAATTTCTGACCACGACATGTTTTTGAGGCATTCTCGAAATTTTCGAGTATTATCTTTGCTGTAATCTCTTTTATAAATAAATTGTACTGGTTTTTTAGTAGGTTTTTGCTCTACCGGGATACTCAATAACTGTGCCGTGTCATGATCAGACAAGTAGAGAGGTAGGACTGTCCCAGTTGCCTCCGGAATATTACTGAGGATATGATATGATCTATACATGACGATTTGCGTGTTGGAACATTAATGTGGAATTTGAGATTATAACTTTGAGTCAAGTTTTGTAGCCCGTTTGTTATCCTTCCCTCCTTCAGCGTGTTAATATTAAAATCACCGGCTATGACCAGTCGTGATTTAGACCTATACATTTTATGCAAATCATGTAGTAGACCGTCTAATTTACTTAAGAATAAATCAGGGTTTGATGTCGGTGTTCTGTAAATACATATTACTATAAGTTTGATGGACGGAATCTCAATGCCGCAGACCTCAAACACTTTCTCCGAAGCATGATCATTTACAATCGTTAATTCTTTAAATGATAAGTCATCCCTAGCCAGAATGCAACTTCCACCTCTTTGACTTTCTCTACAATAACTTACGGCTGTAACATAGTCGTATATTTTTAAATAGTTTTCATGGCCTGATTTCAGAAAGGTCTCGGTTAAACATATAACATTAGGCTCGCAGCCTCCTTCTTTTAAATCGATTAGGGTTAATTCTAGTATTTCCGTTTTGCTCAAAATGCTAGCTATATTTTGATGTAGGATTTTAAATTTATCTGATGCCGCTGCATCTTTCTTCTCTGAATTTTTACGATCCTTATAATTTTTCGATTTGTTCACGAAAAAAGATATTTTTTTGTATTATAGGAAAGTAATACGTGCCATTTTTTGGTTGCGGGCGGTTGTTCAAGACCGTGATTGGGCTTGGCTTGGGTACTTACTAAGTCTTTGAGGCAACCTTGAGAAAAGTAGTATGGTATCGTACCTTTTTTAGGTGCGGTACTACGTTCTTTACCCACTTGAGTTGGTTTATTACGCATTAAAAATTCCTTAATTTTACCAACATCTAAAAAATTTTTGTCGTAATCGACGCAATCAACGATATGGCTAATTGATTTACAAATTTCATTAAGTTTATAAGTATTACAGTCAATATAATAACAATTTTGATACTCGTTACATATGCTCTTAATGTGGCGGTTGAAATATTTAATAGCTGAGTAATTTAGTATGATAACCGTATGTTCCTGAAACCTTTCCAATGTACTTCTTAATTGCCTTTGGGTCCTTTCTAGATTGTAGTCGTTTTCACCCACGCTAACTACAAGTTTATCGTTAGTCTTGAGCTTCGTTGTTCCACAATTCTTCATTATTTCACTACTGTAGGCATGGGGCTTAGTTTCACTGTATACTTGATAGTTTTCATACTTTGATTCCTGACGCGATCGCAAAATAGCGGCAGCAAGACCAACGCAACGCTGAGCACCGTAAATCCATATTCTCTGTGTATATTCAAGTTTCCGAATTTTGCGTATAGATGGCGCTGTTTTATTTTTTGTAAGAGCGTGTTAGGCAGGTGACGCGTTGAGCTGCTGAGTTAACTTTTCAATTTGTTTTACGAGAATGGTGATTTCTTTTTCTGCGTTTTTAAGCTGTTGTTCTAGGTCCGTAACCTGATGTTGTAAGCTACATAGTTTTAGGTTGCTTCCTTTATCGATAGCGGAGATAGCATTTGATGTCGTGGGTGTTGAAGATACTCTAGCAGGCAGCATGGAGTGTCTTCTTTCATTATTGGTGCGATGTATGCGTTTTATTGACGATGAGTGACACAGTGTGTGCAACGTATTATTTTCCATTGTTAATTTGTTAATTTGTCTCTGAAGTTCGTTATTTTCTAGTATTGTGTTTTCAAGTTCGTTTTGGGTGCAGCTCAATTCGGACGTTATTTGGGAAATAGTGTCTTTTAGTTCATGAATTACGTTTGTATAATTCAGAGAACCGTCGACACTTCTCGAGAATTTAGTCCGCGATGAAAAGGAGTCGTCAGATGTGTCTTTATCAGTAAGTATATGAGAGTCCAAATTAAGGGAATTCCCTAAGATAATGGAATTATCTGTACTCTGAGCGGTTGGAGAATTATATTCATTTAGTTGATGTGTGGTAATAGGAATTTGTTCTACTTGGTTACGTTTTGATGGGTTGTTCTTAGTGTTGTTTTGTCTTTTCCTTAATGTGACATTAGATTGGTCATTTAGTGTTTTATCCCTGCTTTGCGTGGCGATACAAGACTTGCATTTCCATTTCACCCTCGAGTCCTGGCTCATCAAACGATACATTTTTTCCGAGATACCTGAACAATCAAAATTGTACCTCTTTGTACATACTGAGCATAATAGGGTGTTTCTTATGTCACCCGATTTTTTACATTTAAAGCAAGTTACTGGCGTAGAAATCTTGCGGCGGTTGCCAGTGCCTTTTGTACTACCAATTTCCGACATGTTGCAATTTTTAAACTACTAGTGCCCTCTAGTGTTAGCGTGCAACGTAGCACACCAGCGATTTACTTGGATGATCTAAAGATCTGATCTGTGTTAGTTTCAGCAGTTTCGGCCCAGATCAATAGATGGCGCTGATATCAATATTTGTTCGTAACGTGTTTTTTGAACAGTTTTTGATCAAATTTACTTAGATTATTATTGCAAAAGTCACTCACGTGGAACAAATATGTGGAGTCACCTTATATTCACTTGTCACACACCTTTTCCTTTCAAATTAGTAATTTGTTAAACATTTTTTCTTGAAAATGTCACCTCAGTCACCATTTGAAATATTTTTAACCATATTTCAAAAACTATAGTTTATTTCACACTGATAACACTTATCCGTACAATTTTTCTAATTTTGATAGTGTAGTACAGTTTTATTTGCGGAAAAGACTGTATATTTATTTTTAAGGAAAAAACTGTTAGCAGTGTTCCGGATTCACTGTTTACTTTGCAGCGCCCTCTGGTGGTCCAAGTTAGAAGCCAATAAAATAATAATCAAAATACTTACACTTTGCGCTTAGTCGTAGCCGCCATATTGATAAACAAAACTTTATAAAACAAACTCAAATCCAGATAATAACAAGGGTATAATTTGACATATGTGACTTTACACACAGATTATAAAGCTCGCGTAAGGGTTGCTGCTCACTCAAAAAACGAAGGGAAGCGCCCTTTTTCATTACCGATTCAGTGTTGCCACAAAAGAATATGCCATTAGTAGAATACTATCTGCACAAAAGGCAACACTTACGTCTCGCCCGCGGATAGCTTCCTCGCTTGAAGAGAATGTCTCGCAACGTGCACTTGTGCTACCGGAATTGAGAAAACTGACATTGGAGACAGAGATTTCTCGTCTCGCGAGCTTTGTCGCTTGGGCTTACGTGCTAACCGTGCTGGCCTAGTTATAATTATGTTATGAATTATCTCTTTTAACTACAATAAAAAAAAAAAACCAAAAGAAGATTTTCTTCTATTTCCTGATCAGATTTATGTAACCAGGAGATGAGACCATGTGCAATTTTTTTTCTTTTCAGCATTTGTGGTATTACAGTTTTTAATTCATGGTTTGTGATATTTTTTAAATCTTCTAAACTTGCGTACCCATTGCCTGTAATTAATGTTAAATACCAAAATCACCAAAACATGCCTAAGAATGAATAAGTACATACATACATACATTAAATCACGCCTGTTTCCCAGAGGGGTACGCAGAGACCACTTCTTTCCACCTGCTAAGATTTTGACAAATCTCTTTCGCTTCTTTCACATTCATACATGGAGTCATGCACGCACGTCGGTTTTGGGTACTTAAAATTCGGCCCTTTTCCAGTATTTCTCCGATTTGATTCGAAAAAGTACCTACGCCTAGGGCGGCCCCTTCCGACCCTTCCACTCACTTTTGCTCTGTATATCTCTTTCGTCAATCTTCTTTTATCCCTCCTTTCCAACCACCATCACCACCAAACCATCGAAGCATGCCCTTTTCAATCTTAGTCACTACATCTTCTTTTAGTCCACATTTCTCTCTGACTTTTTCATTCCTTACTCTATCGGTCAGTGTCACACCACACATACTACGCAAAGAGCGCATTTCAACTGCATTTATACGACTTTCAATTTTAAGGAATAAGTAACCATAGTTAATGATGCAAAATATAATAACACATTATAACACCTATTTACGAGTATGTACATAAGTATAATAAATAACGTAATGGAACCAGTTACCGACAAGGATCAATGATCGACAATGACTCTTGTATTACGGAAGATAAGGGTTATCTGGGTTATTCATTTGTTTTGTACCACTCAATTTATGACCGTATGACCGATCTTTGAATTAAAGAGTTAAGTATCAATCATTGGTGCCTTCAGCTAAAAGTGTCGAACACTGGTGCCATTACGTTATGGCAAGTAGGTAGGGTAAATCGTCTATTACTGGCCACCTTCAGTAACTGACCACTTTGCAATAATAGTACATGTAAAGCAAAAGGTATGCTGATATTTGGGTGATTAAACTAGAATACCTAATTCTTGAGGTATTATCCGGACTACTGTCAAAGTAAGGCCCGGTTCCCACTATGCCGGACCGGCAATTTTGCCGGATGCCGGTAAGGCTAGTGGCTTATGAAGCTGTTCACACGGCATAATAGCTTAGCGTAGCTTCATATAAATTGTACAGCCACTACCCTTACCGGCATCCGGCAAAATTGCCGGTCCGGCATAGTGGGAACCGGGCCTAAGTATCTTTACGAACGGCGCGGCGTCTGTATACAAAATTGGTGGCTAGTAATTAAATTACATTTTCTCAAGTGGCCAATTATTGACGATTTACCCTATGTACCTACCTACTAAATTCTAGTAAGTATTAATTAATAATATAGGCACACAAACAGCGTTTAACCATGACAAACGCAAGAACCAAAGATAAAGGTAGTTAGTCAAACTCGAGGCATAGAAAATCCCATTACGGTCGGCGTGGGTAGGCCATAGGGGCCCAAATATATATAAGATTGGACTAAAAGTGCAAAAATCATACGAATTGTTAAACAATTTCGACCAGCCCACCATACGACGAAACGGGACTTCTAAAGCCTAAAACACATAGAGCGCAGGCGTGGGTCCTGCACCGAGCATGTCGTTTTTATCACGTCATTAGCATAGTATAGACAAGTAGCTCGACTCCGGCCCTTTAGGAGATTCTGATACCTATTGCCGCTCGGGCGTCAGGGTTGTCCGAACATGTTTTTCAATTTTGGTCACCACTTGACCATACCTAATTTGATCTATGATTTATAATCATAGTAGTTTTCATAAATTACACAAACAAAAAGTAGGTAAGTATAAATATTGTTAGGTACCTAAGTATATACACACATAAGCACACAGATATGCACGTTTAACTTGTAAGATCCCTCTTTTTTGTCGGGGTTTAAATAGAGTATAGGTATTTAATTTTAAATAAATAAAGTACGAAAACATGGAGTAGCTCCCAGTCTATAGCTACTCAACATGGATAAAGAAAAAATACAATGTGATGTGAACAATAATAATATTAATGTACCGAAAATTTAATAAATATCTAAATAATAACATCACCGGAAAATCTCACACAAATTGATCTAGGTAGTCCTAAACTAGGTTTAGGCTTTGGGTACTAGGCAACGATACATAATTACTTATGTAGAGAAAAATACATACTTAATATTACTATATAGGTACATATAAAACACCTAAGACTCAGAAACAAATACCTACTCGCACTCATCACACGAATATTTGCCCTGACCGGGAATCGAACCCAGGACCGCTAGCTTCGTAAGCAGTAGTACTTAGTCACTAGGTCACTACCAACTACCTAGGCCATCCACGTCGTCACATGTTAACTGACATGTCACACTCAATAACTTAAATTACCTACTTAATACGTATTTATTTCACCTAAGTAGGTATCTATTCTATAGGTATAGGCAAGCCGGTACGAAATACCTCATTAATTGAGTAGGTATTTACATTAATCACTTGCAGCTTTTATTAAATCTGGGATAGTTGTAAGTACCTACCTAAGCTAGGTTTAGGGCACAGTTTAGGCGTTTTGAAACGAAAGAAAATGTCACGCTGACAATAAAATAGATTTAACAAAAGCTGCAAGTGGGCTATAAGCTATAGGTAAATATCAAAAAATAAACAGCATTCTTCACAACACAAACTCTACATAGGTACCTTTCCGACTCAAAAGGTATGTTGAAAAACGATAGCTCCGGATTTCTTACACCATTATTTAAACACCCGTAAATTGAACAATATTTTCTAGTTTTCGACAAAGACATTGTCGCTCGATGTTTTAATTTAACGCGCACTACAACCAAACGTAACCGAACGCAATGACGACGCCGCGACCCCGTCTAATCACCATTCCCGCACCTCTGCTTGTAGTTTCGTGTGGGAGGTTCGCCCCGCCCACAGCCGTACGGTCGGCGTAACGCACACATGCAAGCCGCGCGATGTACCTTTGTTTGAAGACGACCTACTTCTCTATTTATACTATGTCATTGGCCGCGCCGCTCGATTACTAAAGTTTACCTGCTCGAGACGGCCGACCCGCGCTCGCTCTCTCCGTGTTTTACGAAGTGCATCTGTGCATTCGCTTAGATACGGTTGCTACCAACTGACTAAGGGCCGGCGCTGACTGCCGGCATGGCACGGCGTGTCATGGCAAAGGATTTCGGTACTGATATAACTATTTTTAATCTTATTACCATGAGTATAGAATTCATGTTACTTTATTTTGACACAACGATGCCGAGGGAGGCCGCGGTAGGACAGAACGTGCCTAAGCATTCCACGGGATGCCGCGGCATGCCGCGGAAGGCCGTGTTATCCTTTGGAATGCTGCAGCACAACTTACCGTGCCATCCTGTGCCGTGCCGGCAGTCAGCGCCGGCCCTAACAAGCGCCCGAGGCGTGCATTCCGGGTGCTGCGTATCAAAAGCGGCCTTTACACGTAAAGTTCGGACCGCGGCAAACGCCACGCGCCGTTCCAATCTCCGTTCCAAACCGAACATTTTTCACTATTTTACTATTACAGTTGCATTTACACGTACGGTTTGCAACGAAGATTGGAACGGCGCGTGGCGTTTCCCGCGGTCCGAACTTTACGTGTGCAGGCCGCTAAACACTTATAAAAAGAGCGGAGAACACGCGCCCGGAGCACATTGCGCGCTCGCCGCTCTTCCGCGTAGTAAACACACAATATGCGCGCGGCGCTCGCCCGATCCACTTTCTAGGTAGGTATGTTTCAATAGAATCCTGTACCAGGCGGGTGACACTCGCGCTTATTGCCTACAAAATTTTCGGCCGCCTCGAAGATGCTAAACAGTTGAGTGTCATGCGCGCGCTCGTCTTGACGCGCGCCGCCGTACGCTGCCAAAGCTCCTAATTCCGGTTTTTGTAGAATATGGCTACTCGAAAAGCCAAACGATACTGCGCAGCATACGGGTGCTTGAATAGTGATAGGAACGTCGACCTGTCATTTTTTACACTGCCGAAGGATATCGAAAGTTAAGATTATTATTAATATTATTTATAACTTCGATCTAGGTAGGTAATTACGAGTAACTGTACTTAATTACTGACCCAATCATTACAGTTTTGAATCCTCGACGCAAAAAGAGAGATATAATTATTATTTATTTTGTTAACGACCCGTCCGTAGTTTTGCAGCTTTCAATAACCTACCTACCTTAAAAAGCGTTCAGTGTAAGTAGATCTCCCAGTAATAGTTGCTGCCTACTAAAGCAAGGTCAGCATATACTTGTTTTTAGTTAAACACTAAAAAATATTAAAAATTGGCAGCATTTCTCTTTGCCTCTCGTTTATTAGGTATTAATGTCGTCGCGTGTCGCATGTTTGTATTGTAAACGCCAAAAATGTTAAACGGAAAATACCTAGTAGATAAGTTAGCTAAGTTTCCAAGATGTTAAAAATTTTTCTCGACTTTACATCTTGCAAAATGTTAATTATTACCTAAAATAGGTAGTTTATTATTTCAGTACGTCGGTCTTACGTACAGTCGAGTTCATAAATATGTATAGGTACACTTTAGTACCTTGTCACTTTAATCGTTGTGACAATTTATATATGGCAGTTTAAACATGACATTAAACACAGACAAGGTACTGAAGTGTATACATATTTATAAACTCGACACTCGGGATCAATAAAACTAAAAACTAGGCATTTATCACATTACAGAAAAATGACCAAGAAAATATAAAAATAGAATTAACAAACATTTTGAAGTTTAAAACAGCACAAAACTACGATAAAACTAGTCTACGTCTTATTACGTACCTAGATAGAAAGGGAGATCCGAGCAAACAACAAACAAGTCACGAACAACATTTGGGATGTACTATTTTTTCTCGTCATTTAACTTAAGCGAACTACATAAGAAAACTACAATTAATAATAAATTCAATTTTTTTTCTTACAACTGCCACAGAACAAGTCATAATACAAGTAACTGCCAACCCTGCGAAGTGGGCGGAGTCAGTTAAGCTCATGACGGGCGAAATAATACAGATTCTCGCGGCGCAGATTTAAGGTGCATTTTGCCTCGTTATGAGCGACCCCACTATCGATCGCAGAAATGTAACCAAGGTCACTTCGTGCCGTGCACTTATATTATTATCGTTAACGCGTTCTGAGTAGGTTTAAATTAGCATGTTTGCTGTCACAGAGAGTCGCTTCTGTACTTGTACTATTACTTATTCTGTGCCTGTACAAACTTGCTCACGAGCGCCTCAGGCGCAAAAGGAGCACGCGCACCCTTTTCGCGGCGGCGGATCAGACGCTTGCTAGGTATGTTTCGTCACGAACAAAATCATACCTACAAAATTGACTGCGCAGCCAAATTCGAAAGCATGCCTCGGGCTCGGGAGGGTGCGGCTCCACTGAGGCGGATACGAGCGGAGCAGTGCCAATATTAACCCATAGAATCTAAACTAACGTGCGCAGGCGCGCTCGACGTGACCGCATGCGCCTTCTATTGGTTTATATCGGCACAGCTCCGCTCCGCTCGGCTCATCTCCGCCTCAGTAGAGCCGCACCCCATGTGGTTATTGTGATGTGATAAAATACGAATATAATTACAAACTGCCAAATTCACTTGCGTGTACGCCGCTCGCATCCTTTCGTTTATGCGGCGGCATCCTTTGACAAGAGGCGACTGTATCTAAGCGTACGAACTACGTCTACGTGTATATTTTTTCAATTAAAACTCCTATTTTGATGCAATTTGTATAATAAAATCATAAAAGTAGGTGTCCAGGATCCCCTTTTGTGGTTATAAGGTACAGTAGGTAAGCGCTTATTAATTCTAACAAAATTACAAATAAAGTCAAATCACCCAAAAAACTCACGTCCTGACTCGCGCCTAACTCACTAAGTTTTTCTATTAATTCACTGTCCATGTTTGCACAGCACAGCTCGCAGCAGCTTGCAGCTCACGCGACGGTTAAATTAAAATGAACGTGCGTACGTGAGTGAACGAACGACAACGGGGGCGGGGCGAGGGAGTCTTGACGCCGCACCGGTGCAGTGTTACCAGAGGGCCCTGCCAAGATGCATTGCGCTAACTAGTATTACGCCCCTTATTGGGTCAGGATGGAAGGCAGGGCTTTGACAAACATAAACTTCAGCACGTTCACACCGTATATTTTAACGTTTTTGGACAGCGTTACAGCAGCAAGCAAGAATCAGTTAAGAATGCTTTTAAAATGACCCACCACTCCTTTTATATTAATCTTATACAATAGCAATAGGACTGGTGGAGTCAAAGTACCATTCAATAATATAATGCATCAAATAATCTAAGTAATTGGTTACTAATTATTTGTAATAAATGTAGATACTAATTTAACATTAAATATTTTTTATATAATCAAACAGATATTAATATATAGTTGTATAAGTACGAATATCTATCGGTGCGCGGGAGCATTGTCAGACCTGGTAGCGCCCCCGGTGGCAGTAAACGGTAACACTCGGCCATCCTGGAGCGGCCGTGACCCACGGCCTGAAGACTCTCGGACATCTTTCAAGGCAGCTCCCTAAAAAAAACAATTGAACCGCAGTAATAATGTTTTAGACGGGTGGAAGTGTCAGAGGGTGGTACCTTCAACAAATTTGATAAGCTGGAGTCACACAGTCTGAGTGCCGTTACTATGTAATTATTCACCCAATTATTCACTTAGTAAATCATTCACCAAGCAAATTTTCCACTAAGCAAACCATTCACTAAGCAAATTATTCACTAAGCAAATTATTCACTCAGTAAATTATTCACGTACTAAATTCTTCACACAGTAAAGTATTCACACAGTACCTAGGTCAATTATTCACACAGCACATTATTCACACAGTGCATTACTCGCACGGCGCATTACTCACACAGTACCTACATTAGTCACACAGTTGATACATTATTCACACAGTACATTAATCACAGAGTTTTTTTTTTCAGGTATTCACAGAGTTCTACAGTTCAACTAAGTTACTGAACAGTTCACGTAGTCAGATTGCTTTTATACTTTATTAAACAGTGAAATTTAAGTAAATACCTACAATCCAGTTCAATTGAATTCTTTTATTTTCCAATATATAACAATTTAATTATCTCAATGCCATCATAACTAAGTAATATTGTACACACACAAGACTTGTTGACTAATTGCTTATTTTTAATAACATTATTTAATACAAATAACAAAATATATACTTATATGGATACAGAAATTTTTATTACAAAATAGTCAGTCAATTATTCTAGTTTGGAACTACTTAGCTTTCCAAAAGATCTATTAGGTCGTCTCTGTCTACCTCGTGATCGCTACTTGAACTATCATCATCTGAAATTGTACTTTTATAAGGTCGTAATGTTTCGGCACGTACTACAGCACTAAACCGCCTGTAACCCTTCATACCTTTAATGCTAACTATGGTGTAACGATCCAGCGACTGATCTGCTTTACAAACTTTATAAGGACCCTTGTAACGACCATCAAGTTTCTTTGTAACATTGGCAGATTGATCTCGAGAAGTTCCACCTTTCCACAGAACTAATTGCCCTACTTTATACTTAAGGCACTTCTTGTGTTTTCGATCAAACCCACTCTTCATAAGTGTCATACTCCTATCAATGCGCAACTTAGCAGTTTCCCTTCTAGCCTGTAAGGACTGTTGTTGGGACTCGTGGTCTTTAGGTGCAGTCGACGGGTACGAAGGAAAACGAGAGTTATTATGGCCGAACATCAATTGAAACGGGGCAACTGCAGTGGTTGAATTTGGAGTATTGTTGATGCCCCACACGACGTCGGCAAGTTTGTGGTCCCACATACACTCGCTCTCCGACATAGTGTTTAAACCGTTCAGCAAGGTACGGTTAACTCGCTCGACCTGGCCGTTTGAACGCGGACTAGCTATGGCATTCAATATGTGTTTAAATTGCATTTCTTCGGCAAATTGCTTAAAGTAACGACTGGTAAACGCTTTACCCCTATCCGTAATAACTCGCACGGGATGGCCAAACTGAGTAATTATCTCTTTTAATAACTTAATACTTTCTACCGAGCTACAATTCTCAGCAGGTTTTGCAAAGACAAATTTTGTAAATGAATCTATAACAACCAAAATGTAGGCATTCCCTTTGCGAGTTTTTACGAACGGCCCTAAATGGTCGGCATGTAAAGTATGCATGGGCACCGCGGGTTTATTTATAGGGTGCAACTCGCCTTCTGACTTGCCATAATTACCTTTACCGAATGCACAGTGTAAACAAGAATTTATATATTTACGTATAAATCTAGTCATTTTTGGGAACCAAAATTGCGCCTTAATGTTCTGTTCACACTTTTCAAACCCTAGGTGACCAGCTTGATCGTGCAATTTTTGCATTAAGCCGTATTTTGCTAATTTAGGTATCACGAAACGTTCTCCTGCGACCGTTTTCCTATACAATACACCGTCTTTTGCAGTATAGTTTTGTACAATGTCCGGGTTATCGGTATTTTCGCGAAGCTGACACAAGGTATTTTGAATACCCTCATCCTGCATTTGGAGAGACATCAACCAATCCGAAATGTCAATCATAAGCACAGAGCATGACACGGGGTTCCTACTTAGCGCGTCTGCATGCTCCATTCGATCTCCGGATCTGTACTCGATTTCTAAATCAAAATCTTGAATAGTGAGTCACCAACGTGCAATACGCGGAATTAGGTCTTTTTTTGTTAAAGTTGTACGTAACGCTGCACAATCGGTAACTACTTTGCAAGGGATCCCTGTCAAATAAATTCGAAATCGTTTGAGTGATTCTACTACTGCCAGTGTTTTGAGTTCTTAACTGTGGTAGAGCTTCTCCTCTTTACTCGTAACTCTACTAAAGTAAGCTATCGGTTTTAAACTGCCGTCGCGCTGGTATTGGAGAAGGATTCCAGCTAGTCCTATGCTACTTGCGTCAGTGTGCAGCTCAGTTATCGCGTCCTTATCATAAATACCCAAAACCGGTCGCTCTGTTAAACGTTCTTTCAAGGTAACAAACGCAGTCTCTTGTTCCGGGCCCCAACGCCACTCGACATCCTTCTTCGTGAGTTCAGTCAAGGGCTGAGCGATTTGAGCGAATCCTTGAATAAACTTCTGAAAATAAGATGTCAAGCCGATAAACTGCCTTATTTCGTGAACATTCTGAGGACGTTTGTACTGTGCTACACAATTGATTTTAGCCTGACCCGGTTGAATAGTTCCTGCAGTAATCTCATGGCCTAAATAATTAACGGAGCTTTTGAGAAAAGAGCATTTCTTTAAATTTAGCTTTAAATTGGCTTCTGTCAATAGCTGTAAAACCAGTTCTAACAAATCGAGTCCTTTCTCAACAGATACGGTAGGAATCATGACGTCATCTAAATAAAGAGCAATATCTTGGCTAACGTTACCCAAAGTCATCTAAATTAGGAGTGAGAATACTGCCGGGGCGTTAGATAAACCAAAGGGCATCTTTAAAAATTCAAATTGAGCCGACGGTGTTACGAACGCGGTTTTACTTATAGAATTCTCCTCGACAGGAACTTGATAATAACCCTGCGCTAGGTCAAGAGTCGTAAAGAATGACTTTCCAGATAGTTTCGTAGCCTGATCTTCGATGTGAGGTAGTGGATAACGGTCTTTAACAGTTCGCGTATTCAAGGCCCTATAATCTACGCAAAGCCTGTAGTCACCCCCCTTTTTTTTAACGAGCACCACAGGGCTAGCGTAATCTGATATAGACTCCCTTATTACCCCAGCATTAAGAAGTTTCTGCACCTTTTCATTCACTATCACATTTTCTTTATACGAAAGTCTATATGGTTTGCAATACACGGGCTCATCAGTTGTAGTCTTAATACTCATCGAAATCAGGTTCGTGCAGCCAAGGTCTTTGGTACTCCTAGCAAATGATTTGGAATATACATTAAGCATTGTTATCAACCGATCATATTCTACTTCACCAAGTTGGCCTACGTCAATATCGCACAACCTTATTAAATCGTCATCCGAGTAATTTTCTACCTGTGATATCTGTGACACTAAATTACACTTTTCTACCGGTATTAATTCGGCCCTAGCAAGTAACATATCGGCTTTCCAACAAATATCTTCACTGCCGACATTTAAAATCTTCAAATGGCAATGATTCTTGTTAATTATCGCATCCGGAATGTAATACGAAGTACCCCCTAACTGAACAGACACCGCTCGCGATAAAAATGCATGTTGTATATTCCTATCACAATGAGGGTAGTCCACGTTTACCTCGACGTAAACATAACTTTGTTTCGGTATTACACAGTCACGTTTTAAACAAATGGGAAATTTAGTAACAAAGTCGCGCCTGTCTAAATGGATGTCCGCTAGTGCTTTATTTAATGCACAAGACTCAACGAAGCTCGCTGAAGTTGCTGTAGTAATCAAGCTAATATTCGGCTGGTTAATCATTGTTTGACCAATTATCAAATCTATGTCGTCTAATTTGTAGTCTGTAATTTCCACAGCACCTTTTAGCGTAAGGTTATCAATGCACACAGTTATATCACATGAGCCAAGAGAGCGTGAATGGTAACAAGATCTAGATCTTGAGTTTTTAACAAAGTGAGTACATTTAGCTTACTACCCGTATCGATATACGCTGACAGAGGTTTTCCATTCACACAGACATTTCTTTTGTAAATATCAGCGTAAATAGAGTCTGTCTAATGAAAGATGAACCTGAGAAAAAGCGGCAAATTCAAAAAATCTTCATATGGTATTACCGATCAATGTAGGAATAAACGATTTTGATACTTTTCTTATTTTGTTTATTTTGGTGGGCACAAAGGAAGAGGAAACGCGTGCTTTTTCACAATACTAAGGCCCGTATTAATAAACTATAGGTACTCAAGTCTACTAATACCGCACTCAAGTGTCCGTTTATCCATATTAAAACCACACACGGTATCATATTTAAGTACAGTTTATTAGTAGAAGCCTGAGAGTCTTACTATTTAATACGTATGGGTGGATCAACTTTTTTGTTGTTGTTAGTGTCCCGTAAGCCAGGAGACAACAGTGATAGTTTCTTAGATTTTTTTTTTATAATGTATACTTCTATCACACTCAGGAGAAAAGCCATAAAAAAATGGTAGTGGACTTATATCCTTTGAAATCATAGTTTTAATGAGTGTCCCAGGAAACGTCACCCTGGCACCGAACTACAAAGAAAAGTTGATTGACCCGTATATTCAGCATTAAATAAATAGATAGTGACACCCAAAGTCGCCAAACGTGTACCGAACTATTTGGCAACTTTGAGTGTCACGTAGTATTTGATGCTTTGAAACTATCTATGAAAAAAAAATGCAGGCCACCATAATAATGCTTGCATCAGCATGCTTTCTCATTTGTGAGCTCTTTTAGTAAATAAAATCACCAATAACAAGTCATTAAGTAAAAATATTTTATTTATTATTAGGGTAAAACCGATGCTTTCTCTCAACTCTGCTAATAGGCATCTGAGTGTAGGCGATTGCTTCTTTACAATATAAAATTCGTTCAATTTATTTCCGATGGCACGGATGTCAAAACTATCTAAATTGGATACTGTGGCCTTGTGAGTTCGCTTCTTCCCTGGAGTACTAAAGACACCATGGTTTACTTTGCCTTCATTCTCTTCAATGTCGAAACACTGATATCTGTAAGAAGAAAGAAGGAATGAATTAAACAGAACACCATTTACAAATATATTGTGACACGCAGTACAGCCCCATTTTACAGTCCGACAGCTCTAAGAACATTTGGGTTTAGGTGAAATCAAATTGCATCGGTGAGGTTCAAAACGCAACGGTTTAAGAACAAGGAAGACAGGTATAACCCGAACATCTTTTCCAAGAGCTCATGAAGTGTACGTAGGTACATATTAATATGTTTATGATATCTTTTAACTAAATGTATATAAACACCTTAGTATTTTACTGAAACTAGGTATGAATGTCAGTTATATTAATCGTCAATATAAAATTGCGATTGTTAAGAGATTCAACATGGTACAGGTACAGACAAACCTATGTATAGGGAAAGACAATGATTTAATTAATTTTAGTATTTACCGGTCATTGATTATAATTCTTCTAAATACTTCGTTTGACTCTGGCATAGTAAATCGTTTTGATCCAACTCTTTCAACTGCTGAAGATTTTTCAAAACCGTTTGTTTTTCACCATCCACGTCCAGCTTATCTGAAAAGAATACATCGTTTAATTTCTTAATGGAAAAGAAATACCAATTTCAAAAGATAAGTAGAACAGAAAAGGTATATATTCTATGAAACTTTGGATTGAAGATATAGAAATAATAAGTATCAAAATTAACATGCCATACTAACCTTGTTATAACCTATGAATTCGGTCACCGTATGTAAACACTCTATTTTTTGTTTCAACAATGCTTCCCTCTTCTCTTGTTTTTCTTTACATTTGTTTATAATGGTACAAAGGATCTGTCGCACATCACTTTTGATAGTTTTACGCATGTTTAGTCCGTAAATTTCGAGAAGAAAACTTTAATTTGACAGACTCGAACCAACAACGACTTGATTGTCAATGTCAAAACGTCATTTTAATAGTGTTGCCAGACCTGCCAGTCAAATAAAAGCCCGGTTCATCATTCATTAGACAGACTCTATTATAGGTGATGTACAAGACATTACTGACCTGATTTTTTTAAAATCCACTTTGTTGAAGAGTGTTCCCCGCAAACCAGCACGTAGCCGCCGTTTGCACGGAGCGCCGGCAGGTGTCGCAGCGCTGCAGCACCCGGCAATCCCGCGCCTCGTGCCCGGGCCTGCGGAGCAGATCTTCGGCAGTAGTTGTTAGGTCCCGCCTGTGCTTGATGCGCCGGCTCCTCTCTTCCATGTAGACTTTCTAGCATTGTATGCTTCTTCGACGCGTTTGAAATTTTCTAATGATGACAGGTAGCCATAGTACAACTGCTCCGGTGTATCGCAGGTGTAGGCCTTGGCGTTTTTTCCTTCAATATTGCATTTCTTGACACAAGGATAATTTGTCGTGGTAATACTTGGTCATAGTCTCCAAATCTGTTTTACTCCGTGACAACATTTGCTCGAGGCGTTCCACATAATCGGTTGAACGTGGAAAAGCAGTTTTAGTGCTTCCTTCCACTGGTCCCACGTGAGTTTGTAGTCTTCCAAATCGTCATACCATTCTCTGGCTGATCCGCGAAGGCGGATTTGCATAACGAACTGGCGATCCTTGTGATCCCATCCGTATACGTCGCCGAGTTGATCAATCTTGTGAAGCCAACCAACGACATTGCTTGTCTGGTCATCTGGACGAAACTTCGGAATTACATCAGCTTCAGTCGGAGAAATGCGGCGCTTCTTGTATGGTGGGCGGCCGCATGCGCGCTCGTCGGGCGAAAAAAAAATTTTTTCCCCATTAACTTCTTCTTCAGGGGTTGCCGAGTTCATTCGCGTTCGTTTTCGGCAGCCCAACCCGCTGATATATGGGCCGGACATGATTTTATCCCACTTCTGACGTATTACGCCCCTTATTGGGTCAGGATGGAAGGCAGGGCTTTGACAAACATAAACTTCAGCACGTTCACACCGTATATTTTAACGTTTTTGGACAGCGTTACAGCAGCAAGCAAGAATCAGTAAGAATGCTTTTAAAATGACCCGCCACTCCTTTTATATTAATCTTATACAATAGCAATAGGACTGGTGGAGTCAAAGTACCATTCAATAATATACTTAATGCATCAAATAATCTAAGTAATTGGTTACTAATTATTTGTAATAAATGTAGATACTAATTTAACATTAAATATTTTTTATATAATCAAACAGATATTAATATATAGTTGTATAAGTACGAATATCTATCGGTGCGCGGGAGCATTGTCGGACCTGGTGGCGCCCCCGGTGGCAGTAAACGGTAGCACTAGCGTTTCTATTCCATTCGTTTTTAAACCAATCGCGTCACTGGTAGATGACGCGATACGAAAAGTCACGTGATCTATCAGTGACGCGATTGGTTTAAAAATGAAACGAATAGAAACGTTAGTTAGCGCAATGCATCTTGGCAGGGCCCTCTGATGGTGAAGCTCAAATTCCGTATTTTAAAAGTTAACGTCCTGTATACACTCTTTATACGATCTGGTTATTATTATAAAGATTATTATTTGCGTGCATAATATATTTCCGTAAAAAAAACTGCATTAAAAATGTGCTTAGTACTTGTATAAAATTGTTTCTTTTTCAAATCTGTTACTCTTTTTGACATTTTTACGAATGATTGTGTAAACGTTGTTTATATCCTTACTACCATTATAAATATGAAACTGAGTTTGTTAGTTTGTTTGTTACTTCTTCACGGCTGAACTCAACCGAATGAGGTAAAATTTAATATAAGTACATATTACATTAGTTAAGAATCAAGAAACGAATATAGGATAACTTTATCCCGAAATAATTGTTGGTTAAAAATAATCTTCATTTTTTGAAATGATTTTGACGCTTTTTTCGTAATGTCCTTTTTTTTCCATCTGTTATAGCCAGTTCGCTCTGAATCTACTGAACTGATTAAATTCAAATTTACATCGGTTAGCCTTAGAAGTAGCGAAACATTTTAGTATTTTATCGCTGACAGTAACGTGACAAATTCCAGCCACTCTCATTTCATACGTTACTACAACAAGGTTCTTAAATGTTCAGCTACTTATGGGGTGTAACGTAAATAAAAAAGCAGAGATTGACATTGTAGTTGTCATTGTATTACAATCACAGAGGAAATAAACAATTTATTCATTTACTTATATGTAGTTCCCTTTATTAACAGTAACAGTCTAGCTATACGTGTTAAAAGGAGCCATGGAATGCTTGTTATCTAAGATAATTAATGGTGTTGGTAGTTTCCGCCAAAAAACTGGGTTCAGTGCTCTGGAAGATATCCAATTTGCTGTCGCTGTCCAAGATATTGTTATGGAGAATCAGCGCTTGATGCAGTGGAGAGTGGGTTAGCCCTCGAGTTCGCGATGCTGGGATAGCAAAACACGAGTGTCGTCGCAAACGTAGCTGAATTTTACAAATAGGCGCTAATCGCAAAGGGATACTCGCGATGGTCATTTCATCATTCTTATTATACTGTAACACTTTCTAGCCTAGAGTTCATAGATTTTGTTAACTTTTACTACATAAAAAACTTACTTAAACTTCAGACGAGACTGTAACTTTCAAAGTCAATTTATAACTTTTTTTTGGGCTGTAATGCCAGCGGTTGTGGAAGAAATTCATGCCGTGACTTCGGTACAATCCTTTCTCATCACTTGCACACCACTTTAGTACTTAATTACTCTGATTATTACCCAAATAACTTTCAACAACAAACCGACATTGTTTTCGTTAAAGATCTACTGTCAAATGTAAACGTTTCGATACTTCATTGCTAGCCTTTCTGAATTTCCTCCGCGGCTGTCATATTTGACAGTCGTCCATATATTTTTCTTACGATTAAACCCGTTTCAGCTTCCACATGAATATATTCTAACCCTGAGTATTATGTAGGATATTTAATCGTAAATATTCACTAAATCCTAAAATATATAATTCAAAATACTTAAAATTTGGCAAATCATTATTGGTCTTCCGTGGCGAACAAAACGCGGCATTTTGGTTTCGTTTCAGCATAGTATAAATAGACAAGTAGCTCGACTCCGGCCCTTTAGGAGATTCTGATACCTATTGCCGCTCGGGCGTCAGGGTTGTCCGAACATGTTTTTCAATTTTGGTCACCTACTTGACCATACCTAATTTGATCTATGATTTATATTATAATCATAGTAGTTTTCATAAATTAAACAAACAAAAAGTAGGTAAGTATAAATATTGTTAGGTACCTAAGTATATACACACATAAGCACACAGATATGCACGTTTAACTTGTAAGATCCCTCTTTTTTGTCGGGGTTTAAATAGAGTATAGGTATTTAATTTTAAATAAATAAAGTACGAAAACATGGAGTAGCTCCCAGTCTATAGCTACTCAACATGGATAAAGAAAAAATACAATGTGATGTGAACAATAATAATATTAATGTACCGAAAATTTAATAAATATCTAAATAATAACATCACCGGAAAATCTCACACAAATTGACCTAGGTAGTCCTAAACTAGGTTTAGGCTTTGGGTACTAGGCAACGATACATAATTACTTATGTAGTGAAAAATACATACTTAATATTACTATATAGGTACATATAAAACACCTAAGACTCAGAAACAAATACCTACTCGCACTCATCACACGAATATTTGCCCTGACCGGGAATCGAACCCAGGACCGCTAGCTTCGTAAGCAGTAGTACTTAGTCACTAGGTCACTACCAACTACCTAGGCCATCCACGTCGTCACATGTTAACTGACATGTCACACTCAATAACTTAAATTACCTACTTAATACGTATTTATTTCACCTAAGTAGGTATCTATTCTATAGGTATAGGCAAGCCGGTACGAAATACCTCATTAATTGAGTAGGTATTTACATTAATCACTTGCAGCTTTTATTAAATCTGGGATAGTTGTAAGTACCTACCTAAGCTAGGTTTAGGGCACAGTTTAGGCGTTTTGAAACGACAGAAAATGTCACGCTGACAATAAAATAGATTTAACAAAAGCTGCAAGTGGGCTATAAGCTATAGGTAAATATCAAAAAATAAACAGCATTCTTCACAACACAAACTCTACATAGGTACCTTTCCGACTCAAAAGGTATGTTGAAAAACGATAGCTCCGGATTTCTTACACCATTATTTAAACACCCGTAAATTGAACAATATTTTCTAGTTTTCGACAAAGACATTGTCGCTCGATGTTTTAATTTAACGCGCACTACAACCAAACGTAACCAAACGCAATGACGCCGCGACCCCGTCTAATCACCATTCCCGCACCTCTGCTTGTAGTTTCGTGTGGGAGGTTCGCCCCGCCCACAGCCGTATGGTCGGCGTAACGCACACATGCAAGCCGCGCGATGTACCTTTGTTTGAAGACGACCTACTTCTCTATTTATAATATGGTTTCAGGCAAGTTTCGATTAATTATATAGGTAAATGTCACCCTCTTTCGCTTTTTATTCTAGTAATGCTTTACGGTAAAAATAGGAAGAAGTCTGGAGTTTTCCTTCTATTCCCTAATCCTTATTTGTGTCATGTTTTCAAAAATATATATCTTTGATTTCGGTCAGTCATGTCCCAAATGCATCACTAATTCCAATGATGAAACGGATCGCATGACTATTGGTATTTTAGATCTTTCTGGTCTATCGACCTCATTCGGATTATTCATTGCGATGCGAACACATAACATTTATATTTCCGGATCAATTTTCTCGCTTCGGGGCGAGTTTTGGGTCGAAGAGGTGTCTTTTAATGTCTAGTATTCTGACATTATAATAAATCTGTTTCATTATTTTCAGCGTTCGGCCCTGCTTTTTGTAACTTAACTTCTCGACATGAGGTCCTAAGGGAAATCAATACTTATTCTTCCGTGTTATGTCTATCCACTACTCAGGTGAGTGTTCTAAGCCTCTTTATCGTGTCTAGGTGAAAACGGTGACATCGTTTGATGTTGATGTTTCTCACATTATTTGTTTTAATTTCAGTTACTCCCATGTGAAAATTTACTCAGTTACTACCAGATGAAAATTTACTCAGTTGCTCTCAGATGAAAATTTACTAAGTTACTTTCCAACTTACTACGCCGCTTCACTCTTTCACGGCGACCCCGCATCTACTCGGGTGCGTGGATGTTCGACGGTTTATTTCTGGAACCAAACTTAACCTTGATTAACGGGGTCCAACTGCGGGTACATCGGTTGCCGCGATCCCCAAGGCGGATACTGCTACAATTGATGGTAACGGCGGGCGCTGTTTGACCTGTAGCCAAGCTATGTCCGACCTCCTCATGTTCGGGATCCTGCGGGTGATGTTCCCCGGGAATACTTCTTGGTTCACGTCGATAAACTCTTACTTCGGAAACAGGTAAATTCTAACCTTTTTATTTAAATTCTACAAGTACCAAAGCAACCGAAATAAGCCTCGTTCTTAACTCGTTTAATGTTAATTTAAGTGTTACCTACTGTTTGTATATGGGTGTGGCGATATGTACCAAGGTATTTCCACCACCAATACTTAACCTATAAATTGGATATCTACAAGAAGAAAAAAGGAAGTAAGAGGCTTTTTTTATGAGGTATTTGCATGTAGTTTTTCTATCTATTTTGCCACTAACTATTAGTATTTGTTTAATAGTACACATATATATATATATATTATTACACTATTCGTTTAGCGTACCGTCCGTCTGTCACTCGGAGCTGGCTGAAAATCAGCGCTGCAGGTGTTTAACACCTCAGCATTATGCTGAGCCAGTGTCCGATTCACTGCCGCGAAGACACCAACTACTTGTTTATTGTTGTTTTCTGGTTTTACTTTTTTCTGTGTGTCTTGTGTGTGTAGTGAATAAATGTTTTTTACTTTACTTTTACTTTTTTTACTTTTTTGTAACCTTTGTTGGAATAAATATTTATTTATTACTGATCGTATGATTTTTATTTAGCCAATTCTTATTTTGTCGGAAAACCCATCTGGCGCTCATAAGTATAAATTTGATGTGTCTACTGCTCTGGTCACCTTCGAATCACACGGCCTGTTCTCATGCTCGGTTTATTACAATACTGATCATATAAACATTAAGTTATCCGTAATCACAAATAAATAACGATTTTAAAACATCAATTTATTTATTTTCCTTTTAAATTAAAAGCATTGGTCTAAATTTTTAACTATTCGCCTATTCATCATGTTTGCAAACAAAGAAGTAAGTATTTACTTCAAAATGGTAGCAAACTGTACAACCGTGTCAAAAGGAAAGTTAATTTTGTTATCAGGGACTTAAATATATTATATATTTGGATTTTATACTTTTAATGTTGTTTAAGACCTTATACGAAGCTAGTGTTTCGCCCGCGACTTCGCCTGCATGGAATAAATTTATGAAAACAACTTTTAATCGAGATGGAAAGTACCTATCCAATGTCCAGTAGGTATCTAAAGTAACTAAAAAATACCTAATTATAACAAAATCCGTAGTATAACTGCAGTGCAGAAAAAATATGGGTAACTGGCAACACTGCTGGCTCTTTTGTGCCGCGCGTTTCGTATCTGCATATGCACCAGAAGTCACTTTTAATAGATACATTTTATATTTGAGAAGAAATATTGTATTTCGTGAAGTAATCAACTATATTGTATAAAAATAAGGAGACGAAAAAAGGTTTAGGTAAAATTATCCCTATATTTATTTATTTTATTTTATTAAATTCTCAGAAATTATGCATGCTATAAAATGAAACAAAACGAATATTATGGTTTTTATGACTGTTTATGATGAGCGCCGATTTAACGTCTTTAATACCAACCGAATCGGTAGGTAAAATTATTTTTAACAGACTTATAAATACCTATCCGAGTTTTATCAGAATCTTTTTTAATGTATTTTCCCCGATAACTCGAAAACAACTGGACCGATTAGGAAAATTATTTTTTAATTCGAAAGGGTATAGGTACCTACTTCCCAGGTGGTCCCATTGTCATTAGGTCAAGATCTGATGACGGTGTCCTGAAGAAATCGAGGGAACTCTTCAAAGATTATAGGCACACCTATAGCGATTTGAGTATTTTTAAAATAGGTTGTATGTAGCACTGTTTGGCGATGGGCTTGCAAATTGTCACTAATACACTGGTAAACAATTGTGCAAAATGAGGTTACAGTTGTAATTCAGTGATGATGTAGTAGGTACCTAGTATTTTTTTGTTACGTTTTATAAATTTTAAAATGTTTAAGTAAACGTCTATTAGTGCTAAATTGTATTTTCAAGTACACGTAAGTGAAATTTATTGCTACACCCTAGTAGGGTCCATGTTTTGTACTGGCCTATTTAAGAAATAACATCTTGTAAATACCATCGTTGCAGAAATAAATGAATATGAATATGAATATACTTACCTACCAGCTAAGCTGTGATGATCAAAGGAACCCCTCAAACGTTATAAGCACACGTAGGTACTTGTACCTACTTTCTTTATGCTCTAGAGTAAGGCAAGCAAGATAAGTATTTTAGTTACCGTGATATAGTTATGGTCAAGAGACCGTGGTAGTACACCTTGACAACGACCAAAGGAACTCCTTAATGGCTAACTGATTGTAGTCTAATTGCAACACTCTTACTCCGCATCATCTACCTCGCTAGACAGATAAGTAGGTACCTATGCCTTCATTAAGAAGGGAAGAATTAATTACTTTTTTATTAAGAACTCCAAAACACACCTAACAACAAAAACTAAAAGAGTTTCAAACCACAAAGAAGACAAGAAAGAAGAAAAGAAAGTCGCCGTTGGAAGTTGCTGAACACTTGTAGCTGTCAGTAATGTGACAAATTCGAGCCACTCTCATTTCCAACGTTACTACGACAAAGTTCCTAAGTGTTCAGCTACTTTTGACGCTGACTGTACCATCACCTAGACACGATTTAAGTACAAAATGTCCTAACTATTTTAGTACCTACTGAATTTTGGAAGGTACCTAAGGAACCTAAGTATAAGTATTCAATTACCTCCCGGTAATTTCATTAAGGGAAAGTGGTTTATTTTGGTAGGTAAGGAACTAAGAAGGGAAAATCTGAATGTCACGCCGGCATTTTTCACTCAATTACCTTCTGTGTAAAAATCCCACCAAGTTAGTCGGTAAAAGCTACAAGGTATCCGAAAATTATTTCCTTTCCTTCCGCCATTACTTATACTGTTTCAAAAACCCACCAAAGTAGAAGGATTGGTATGAACGGTAAAAACAAGTTCCTTCGGGAGCTTTACCTTCTAAAAAGTTACCGTCTAAAATTTCGGTAGCATTCGGAAGGACAGTTGATTTTTTTCGTAGGTAAGGCACTTGATAGGAAATCTTCGGAAGGTATTTTCTCTTAATTACCTTCTTTTTAAAAACCCTACCAAACGAGTAGGTAAAGCTGAAAGGTATCCATAAACTCCGTCCGTCTAGTTTCCCTCCAATTTTACCTACTGTTTCAAATACCTATCATAGTAGAAGACTTTTTATGGGCGATGCCAAAAAGTTCCTTTTGAAGCTTTAACTCCTCAAATAACCGTCTAAAGTTTCCTTCTTAATTTGGTGGGTAATCAATTACCTTTCTATTTGATCGGTAGCATTTGAAAGAAAAATTGTACTTTTTGGTAAGTAAAGCACTTGGAAGGAAAAATTAGGAAGGATTGTTTTCTCAATTACCTTCTGTTTAATGTCCTGCCAAGTGAGTGGGTAAAAGCTAGAAATTTCGTCTAGATTTAACCTTTCCTTTCGAAATTACCTACTGTTTCAAAATCCCACAGACACATACCAGAATTGGTATGGACGGTAACAGCCAGTTCCTTCGTGGGCTTAACCTTTTTAAATATTACATACATACATACATAAACTCACGCCTTCATTACCAGAGTGGGGTAGGCAGAGCCACAAACTCACCAACAACTCCAAAAACTTGTTGATAATTCTGTGACCACATTTTGCACAACCAGGCTAAGATGTTATCCAGTGTATTTAAATATTAGCCCGTCTAAAATTTCCTTTTGAATTTGGTGGGTAATCAATTACCTTCCGATCTGACTGGAAGTATACGAAAATTCCGTCTAGTTTATTACAATTTTACCTACGGTTCCAAATACCTACCTACCTACCAAAAGTAAAAGGATTGGTATGGACGTTACCAGCAAGTTCCTTGGGAAGCTTTACCACAAAATAGATAGGTACAGAAGTCAATCTACATACAAAGTGCGCTCGAGCAACGCACACATAGACACTGCTCACGGACACAATATCTCGAACCGGTTGGGACCAGTGCGAGCGCGAATGCCATCAGCTTGAGACACGCGTCTGTGAACTTTTTTGTGCAATAATGGAGCAACAAAAAAAAAGTAATTATAACTGCTCAGTGGACGGTTGTTTAAATTCAATATTAAACGGTGTAAGATCGATTTTTATATAATAGTTTCCTATTTTGAATCAGTATACGAAGTAACTAAATTTTTGTTAGGTAAATCCACGCCACCTTACGTAAGTTGAAAACATGTTTTTTTGTTTGTGTAGATATTGTGTTGTTTTTAGTGTCATTTGACAGGTTTAGGTCTTAAACGGATAGGACAATAGAAATTGTGTTACTAGAGTAATCCGTTTAGAAGTTATTAGGGATTTTCTATAGTCAAATTTGTAATAACATAACAATGCATTAAAATAAAAATATTTTAGTTATTAATGTTATTATTCATTTATATTTACATTTTGCCCGTTTAATAGAGAATGTCAGCCAGTTTAGATTTTTGGCTTACCGTATTCTTCATTAAAAACAAAAAATAGCTGTAAAAAAATCATTTCGATACGTCAAATAGTTTTCGAGATATTGAATTTTAAACTTCGTATGCGGCGCTCGAAACTCGGCGGCGGCTAGCTCTCACGGATGATGACGTCATCGTTTAACAGCGGTACGCGCTCTTATATGAACGAGTAAGTTTACAGGGCTATATATTTTTAACCGTAATAAGTAGCCAGTTGAAATTTTCACAGAATACGTGTTATTATAAAATCTATCATTTAAAATTATAAAATGAACAATAAATCAAATCTCAAGAGGGGTCCCCATACAAGAAACATGAAATAAAATCTTTTTTTTAGCAATTTTATACGGATTGTAGTTATTTTTATAATGGCTTTTCAAACATGTCAAAAATTAAAAACCAAGTGTGAGACGCGGGACGCAGGCGGCAGAGCCCGCAGCGGTAGGTACCTACCGTCGAGTACAAAGATACGTACCTATACATTTGTGGCCCGGCCCTTATTTCAATGGAATAAGGTGAAAAAGTGTATACATATCTTTGTACTCGACTGTACTATTCAATAATAATTATGATTCACGCAGTTCGCTACGCGGGCGCGGTCGCATACAGCGTACCTACCCGTAGTTTTAAGGAATCTTACTCGTTTAAAATGTCGGAGCCGCGGAAGTCAAGATTGTCCTCTATTGTATCAAAGTGTATAAACGGGCGTTGGTCCCACAAAAAAAACGAATACACTCACTACCTTGAATACCTACACGAAATAACACGGTAATAAATAAATGTAATAATACTCAAAAACAGTTCAACACTACCTACTTGCTACTACCTACAGTTCGCGTCGCGGCCGCTAATGCCTAGACCTAGCGAAGCGAGAGTGTTGTAGGTATGTAGGTACCTATCTTATTGCGAGTGAGCGACTTGGTAGCGCCCGCGCGCGAAATTTGAAATCGATGTAATGAATACACGAAGTATCAGAACTACTACTAGGTCAATCAAAAATTCATGTTTTACAGTTCGTTCTTTTATACGGTAGCGATATTAATTACCCTACCTACCTTCCACCGCCTACCACCAAAGTTAAGCAACCACCGCTTACCTAAACATCGTGGTGATTTAAACTAGGTACTTTTAAACATATTTGCAAGAGATTGACTACAGTTTACTGTTTGGTCGTAAACTATATATGTTAGTACAGAGTTGAGATTATTATTTAAGCACCGACTCCGAAATAAAAAGCTATCATACAAATACAACCCGTACTTCGTCTTCCAAAGTTAAGCAACTACACGCGTACCTACCTAGTCTAAAACAGGATGGGTGACCGCCTAAACCATCGTGTTGATAAAATCAGTTTTACCACATATTTGTAGAAGTTTTACTTAAGATTGCTATTTAGCCGTAAACAATGAAAATTAGACTACAATTTAAGCTTAAAATAGCATCAAAATAAGAAGCCGTTATAAAAATACAATCCATATAAAAATGCTAAAGAAAAATATTTTTTTTCATGTTTCTTGTATGGGGACCCCTCTTGGGATTTGATTTATTGTTCATTTTATAATTTTAAACGATAGATTTTACAATAACACGTATTCTGTGAAAATTTCAACTGGCTACTTATTACGGTTAAAAATATATAGCCCTGTAAACCTACTCTTTCATATAACGGCGCGTACCGCTGTTAAACGATGACGTCACTCCAGCAAGATGGCCCCCACGCGCTTTAATATTATTGACCCAAATTTCATACGTTTATAGAATCAAAACTACTGGGTCTATTTGAATGAAATAAAAAGTAGTATGTTTGTTTATTTATAAACATTACTGTTACAAAGTTTCAAGCGATTTGGCGTACCTACTGACATTCTTCATTCTCAACGATAAATCAAACAACTAGATACCTACGAGTGCCACTACCACGATAGTTTTTTGTGCATAAGCCATAGTTGACAACCATAGAGCGACCGCCGAGCGTAGGTATGAAAAGTGAAGTACATACATGTGATTGACTTCTGTACCTATCTATTTTGTGGCTTTACCTTCTAAAATGTTACGGTCTAAAATTTCCTTTTAAATTTGGTAGGTAATAAATTACCTCTCGATTTGATCGGTAGCATACGGAGGAAAAGTTGCTCTTTTTTGGTAGGTAAAGCACACGGAAGGATTAATTAGGAAGTATGTTTTCCTTCTGGTTAAATAACCTGCCTAGTTAATGGGTAAAATCTAGAAGGCGTCCGAAAATTCCGTCTAGACTTTTACCTTTCCTCCCGATTTTACCTACCGTTTCAAATACCTATCAAAGTAGAAGGATTGGAATGGACGGTAACAACAACTGCCTTCTGGAGCTTAACCTTCTAAAATGTTACCGTCTAAATATCCTTTTAAATAGGTAGGAAAATTTCGTATTCCTACCGAATTTTGGTGGGTAATCAATTACCTTCCGATTTGATATGTAGCATTTGGAGGGAAAGTTGCTCTTTTTTGGTAGTTAAAGAACTTGGAAGGAAAAACTAGGAAGGATTGTTCTCTCAATTACCTTCTGTTTAAATAACCTGCCAAGTTAGTGGTCAAAAGCTAGAAGGTATCTTCTAAAACGTTACCGTCTAAAAAAATATTTTAAGTAGGAAAATTTCGGTGGGTAATCAATTACCTTTTGATTTGATCGGTAACATTTGGAGGGAAAGCTGATTTAGCTTTGTAATGCGCCTTCCGTTTACCAGCGCGCTATAAACAAAGCATTAGGCGACTATAGGGATAAAATAGCTCTTGATTATCTCGATGACGTTCTTATTATGTCTGCAACACCCGAAGAAGGCTTGCGTAACCTTAAATTTGTCTTGCAAAGATTAACAGACGCCGGATTTTCCTTAAATGTTTCTAAATGCTCATTTTTGAAAACATCTACCGAATATCTAGGAAACATTACAGACAACGGAACGGTCAAGCCTAGTTCTAGAAAAATTGAGGCCTTGTCCAACTCCCCGGTAGTAAAAAATGTAAAGGAGCTCCGCCAATTTAATGGATTAGCTGGGTATTTTAGAAAATTTCTTCCAAATTTTTCAAAAATAATGATTCCATTATATGAGCTTACCAAGTCAACGGTACCGTGGAATTGGACGGAGCGCCAAGAACAAGCCAGGCAGGAGATTATCAGTCGCTTAACGTCTTCCCCTTTGCTTACGATATTCGACCCAGACCTACCGACTGAGGTTCATTCGGACGCCAGTTCCCTTGGATATGGCGCCATTTTACTCCAAAGGCGTGATAAAATCCCTTATATTGTCGGTTACTTTAGCATGAGGACGACCAGTGCTGAAAGTAAATATCATTAATATGAGCTTGAAACACTGGCCGTCGTCAAAGTCATTAAACATTTCCGCCATTTTTTGTATGGCTGGACCTTTAAAGTGGTAACTGCCGGTAACTCACTCAAAGCTTCACGACATAAAAGGGAGCAGTCACCCAGGGTTCACCGCTGGTGGGCCTTTTTACAAAACTTTCAATTTGAGGTCGAATACCGCAAGATTAGCTCACGCTGATTACTTTAATAGAAATCCCATTGATGCTACGCAACCTGTGCAATATAAAGTTACTAATAAAGATCGATCACAGACAAATTCTTTGCGATTCTCTGTAAAAACAACGACTCTTTACCATAATTGGCTTCTTATAGAGCAAAAACGTGACTCGGTGCTTCAAAATATAGTTGACCAACTAAATTCCGGCACTATAGCAAAGAATATTGCCGACACTTATGTCATGTAAAGTTCAAATTGACAACAAAACACGAAAACTTTTTATTGTCCCTCGTAACTACCATTGGAATCTTATAAGATGATGAGATGAGATGGGCTATAGCCCATTATCATTCAACCCTCCAACACTTTAGTTGAGAAAAGGTTCAAGCCAAAATAAGAGAACAATACTGGTTTTCCAATATGTCCAAATTAGTCCGCAAATTCATTGAAAACTTCGTCAGTTGTAGAGTCAGAAAGGGAGTGTCCGGTGCTAGGCAAATCTCAATGCATCCAATTGACAAAATCGCGGTACCATTTCATACTGTTCATGCCGATATAAGAGTACGCGTTTGTTTATGAAGATGCCTTTACTAAATACGTCCATCTTGTTTATGCCAACGATCAAATTCAAATTCAAATTCAAATCATTTATTCTGTAAGTAGGCTCTGTAGGCACTTTTACAAGTCTGAGTCTACCAGCGCTTCCAAAGAGAGTAAAGATACCACTGTTGAGAAGAAGCGCCGCAAGAAACTCAACAGTAAGCCGTTTTTTCCAAATAAATCACTTATTACAATACTAAACTTAAGCTACATAATTTAAATGTCACAGGGATGTACAGGTCCCAGTAGTAATAATAATTAAATATATCAAAATGTCGGATTAAAATAAATAATACAATTTCGGAGATGTAAACAGTCTCCAAATGTCAAATTAAAATTAAGAATTAAATATAATTAAAAAAAACACAAAACAAGGGAAAGTCTCCACGGTCAATTTTGGAGATGTAAAGAGTCTCCAGATGTCAAATTAAAATTAAATACAATTATTTAAAAAAAAAAACACACACACAAAAAATAAAATAAGGGAGATGTAGAAAGTGTCCACGGTCAATTTTGGAGATGTAAAGAGTCTCCAGATGTCATATTAAAATAATAATAGGTAATCATACAGGGAGATGTATATAGTCTCCACGGTCATTAAAAATTGTAATACAAAAAAATATATATATCAGTCCCAAGCATTGTCATCATTCATATAATCTTTAATACTATAATAAGCTTTAGAAATTAGTTTACGTTTAACGTAACTCTTAAATTTATTTACTGATAAATGAGTAACACTACTTGGGAGCTTATTATAGAACCTTATACAATTACCCATGAAAGAGTTTTTTATTTTGTGAAGCCGTGTAAAGGGCACTGCGAGCTTATGTTTATTTCTGGTATTAACATTATGTATGTCACAGTTCTTTCTAAAATTACTGATGTTCTTATGAACATGCATAATGTTTTCATAAATATATTGACTGTATACGGTTAACATATTCGTTTCTTTGAACTTATCTCTAAGCGAGTCTCTATGACCCATCTTGTTAACAGCACGAAATAGCCCTCTTCTGTAGAACAAAGATGCTGTTTACGTCAGCACCACTACCCCATAGTAAAATACCATATGACATAATACTATGGAAGTAACTAAAATAAACTAATCGAGCGGTTTTCAAGTCTATTAGATTCCGAATTTTATTAACTGCAAAAGCTGCAGAACTTAGTCTGTTGAGGTAGGATGTACTGTGCTGTTAGAGGTACCAATGAAACCCAATTCAGTTGTATTGTGAGAAGACTTTATTCCAAAATCGGACTTATATATATATGGAAACGAGAGACATGTGTTTTAGGTTTTACCCTACGAAAACTATATTTAATAATCGACATACTAAGGTTAATAAAAACAGACGTTAAGGGTAGTTAGCAACGGGGTGATTTAGATTTACCCTACACAAAAATATCACTCGGAAAACATGCAGGTACATATAGGTATGTTGGCACAGTGCTCCCCCTCAAGCGAAGCGTACTACTGGTTTTATTATTCTTCCTGAGCGAGTTGTCTTCACATTATGCGCGCCAGCGCCGTCGGGTAAATCGTCATTGATGACGTAAGCGGGTTTAAGGCGGTCGATTGATACGTTTACTTGCCGACCGGGCAGCTGTAACTTGAATACTTTGCCGTCACGGCTTAAAACTGGATACGGGCCTTCATATGGTGGCTTCAATGCTTTGTGTCCCGAATCGATGCGCAGGAAAACATTACGGCACGTACTTAGGTCCTTGTGTACGAAAACACTCGTATTTTTCCGTGAATACTCTGCGGCCTTGTAATTGCTTATCGTGCGTCGTAGATTGTCAACATAGCCGTAGTCCATTGTATTATTGTTGTCGTTGTTAGCTGGGTCGAAAAAATCTCCGGGCAGTCTAATGCTACACCCATATGTAAGCTGCGCTGCACTGACGCCCGTGTCGCTCCTCGTAGCTGCGCGTAGTCCCAGTAGTACAGTAGGTAGGGCGTCGAGCCACTTGCTGTTTTCTTTAGCTAGGCTTGCCGTGATAGCGGTTTTCATTGATCGATGCCATCTCTCGATTAATCCGTTGGATTGAGGGTGGTACGGCGTCGTTCTATTTTTCTCGACGCCTAGTAGCTTAGTAAACGACAAAAACAACTGGCTCTCAAACTGTCGTCCTTGGTCAGTTGCTATAGTGGACGGGCAACCGAATTTTGTTATCTATCCCTCGTATATCTTCTTAGCCACGACCTCTGCTGTTATGCTATGTAGTGGTATAGCTTCGGGCCAACGGGTTTTCCGGTCAATGATGGTGAGCAGGTACTGATGACCTTGATGCGATGGTGGCAAGGGTCCCACAATGTCAACGTGCAGGTTTTTCATCCGCTCGGCTGGTTGAAAGGAGCCGTACTCGCTGCTCGTGTGACGATGTGTTTTTGACTGCTGGCAGGGTATACAGGCTTTTGCCCAAGTCGAAACATCAGCGTTCATGGAAGGCCAAAAATATCTCTCTGCTATCATCTTCCGAGTAGTTCTCAAACCGGGATGGCTGAGGTCGTGCACAGCATTGAAGGCTATGCGTCGAAAGTTGGCTGGAAGATACGGCCTTATACTTGAAGTCGAAGTCTCGCAGTATATTTTTTTGCTGGAGTTCTGGAGTGCGATCTTCTTAAATTGCAAGTTGCTTTGCTTTGTAAGTTGCGGTATATCGCTGTCTCTCTCTTGCTCTGCTGCTAGCTGTTCATAGTTGATAGTTGAAGGGCAGGCTATGGTTTCAACCCGCGATAAGGAGTCTGCGACTACGTTGTCCTTCCCGCTTATGTGACGTATATCGTCGGTGAATTCGCTAATAAATAATAGCTGTCGAGTACGTCGTGGCGTTTCATTGTTCGATGTCGTCTTCTTTAGTGCGAATGTGAGAGGCTTGTGGTCGGTGAAAACAATCAGTGGACGGCCTTCAAACATTCTTCTGAAGTATTTCACTGCCATGTATATCGAAAGGAGCTCCCGGTCATAAGTAGAGTACTTCCGCTGGGCACTGGAGAACTTCTTTGAGAAATACCCCAGCGGCTGCCATTTGTCATCGACGTACTGTTGTAACACCGCTCCTGCACAGTGGTCTGATGCGTCACACATACAAGCTAGCAGTGCGTCGTGCATTGGGTGAGATAACATGGCTGCATCTCGTAGGCTCATTTTACATTGGTCAAAAGCGGTGTCCGCTTCATCTGTCCATGTTATTCGAATTTTGTCTTTTTTCTTGCTGTTATGTAGGTAGGCATTCAATGGCATTTGAATAGCTGCAGCATTAGGGATTGCATCTCTGTAGAAGTTGATGATTCCAAGAAACCTTCGTAGCTCTTCAATGGTAGATGGCTTAGGAAAGTTCATGATGGCTGCGACTTTGTCTTCGGGAGGGTTGATGCCTTGTTGCGACACCGTATAGCCCAGAAACTTGACTTCTGTTACACCGAACACGCATTTTGAAGGATTGATAGTTATGCCGTAGTCATTCAATCTTCCCAGGATGGCGCGTAGGTGTTCTGTGTGTTCATCTTTATCTCGGGAACTAATTATGACGTCATCAATGAATGGGTAACAAAAGTCGAGCCCTTGAAGTACTTGATGAATGAATCGTTGAAATGTCTGCCCTGCATTCCTTAGGCCTGGGCACATTCTCGGGAATTCGAACAAGCCAAATGGAGTTACAATGGCCGTCTTCTCAATGTGATCGCCAAATACAGGTATCTGTTGATATGCTCTATTGAGATCCAGCGTGGAGAATATCTTCTTTTGACTTAATTGATAAGTAAAGTCCTTCAAGCGTGGGACGGGGTACCGATCTGGTATTGTGACTGCATTCAATCGACGGTAGTCTCCACATACTCTTAGCTCTCCATTCTTTCTTGGGAAGACGTGCAGTGGACTGGCCCAAGGGCTCTTGCTTGGTCGGCATAAGCCCTGTTCCATCATGACTTCGAATTCTCTCTTTACAGCTGCGTAGCGGTGCGGTGGAATCGGCCGCGCCTTACAATGTAACGGCGGTCCGCTCGTCTCGATGTAGTGTTCGACGGAATGCTTCGGTGTTTCTTTCATCGATGATAGGCGAGTAACGTCGGGATAATCAGCTAGTATTCGGTGAATTTTTTGCTGGACATCAATGCTGCGTATGGTTGGTTCTTGATACTTGCAGATTGGAGTTTGGACGGATAGACTCGTTCGCTTGTCGATTAGTGTTCGACCGGCAACGTCGACAAGTATTTTGTGATGATTTAAAAAATCTGCGCCGATAATAGGCCTTGTCACTGCGGCGACAATAAATTTCCAGCGAAATGGTCGACGTAGATTTAAATCCAGCTCCATTGTTCTTTCTCCGTAGGTTGGTATAATTGTATTATTTGCTGCGTACAATTTGAACGTTGTCGGTTGCATTTGTACGTTTCTTCTTTTAGGCAGGACGGAAATATTCGCTCCAGTGTCGATAAGGAATGAAAGCTTTGATTTCTTGTCGGTGATAAATAGACGGTGTGATTTCTCAAGTGCGCTGGATCCCGCCTCGTCCAACGCTGCTTTTAGTTTCCCGAAGATGAAGTTGACGGTTGCTGCATAAATGTACATGGTTGAGTACATTTGAAAGCGTCCTGGCCGAATTTCTGGTGAAAATAGCAGAGCGAAGAATTGGTCGGCGTTACGCTACGGTGTGAGAGGAGGCCACGCCGTTGTGACTGCGACTGGTATCGAACCCGCTGCCCGCCGCTCGGATCGCGGCGCCCGCGCCAGTTGCGCTGCGGCGAGCGACCGCGCTGGTTGTGCGTCCGTGCAGCGACTAGTTGCGCAATCGCATCCGTTAATTTATCTATTTTATCTTCCAATGCGCGATGTTTTGAAGCTGACGTCGATGTAGGTGATGATGACAAATAAGGCTGAGTGATGGAATGAACTTCTTGCTGCGGTACAGGTACAGTTGATGAAAGCGTTGTTTGCTGGATAGCGGATACTTCGTGTCGCGTTTGCTGCTCCATCATCTTATCCGCCATTAGCGCTTTTTCTTGTAAGCTTGCCTTCTCGCTGAGTGCTAATACCGAGCTGACGTTGATAGGGAGTTGCATCAGCCATTTGCTGCGTAGCGTTGCTTCGGACAAATGCTCGCCGGCAAGATTCTGCATTCTTCTTAATAGTTGCGACGGTTTTAAGTCGCCTAGTTCTAAACCGGATAAAACGCGCTGAACATTTCGCTGTTCCGATTCCTCATAAACGTCTAATAGACGTTGCTTGATGGCTTGATATTTGTTGCTCTCTGGCGGCCGTAGTAACATGTCGTAAATCTCGTCGATATCTTGCCGTTCTAGCTGTCCAAGAACTAGTTCGTACATGGCTTGATCTCCTTTTCTCTGCGACGTCATTATGGCTTCGAAGTGGGCGAACCAGGCTCTTAGTTTATCGCGCCAGATAGGTGGAATGCGCAAGCCAACCGATACACCTGATATTTCGGGCTGGATGTGATGAGCCACTGGAATAACCGTCGGTGGGACATCTTGCTTCGCTCCCGCTGAAGGCCCAGGCTGGTTCTTCTCGTCTACCATGTTGAGATCACGTCGGGGTCACCACTGTTGAGGTAGGATGTACTGTGCTGTTAGAGGTACCAATGAAACCCAATTCAGTTGTATTGTGAGAAGACTTTATTCCAAACTCGGACTTATATATATATGGAAACGAGAGACATGTGTTTTATAGTCTATTCGCTAATTTAGCCAGATGAGGACCCCATTGGAGTTTTGAGTCTAACGTTATACCAAGAAATGTGTTTAGAGTATCGCGGTATAGCGCTAGTGCGGGTGGATGGTAGGAAACCGCGAGGACCTAAAAACCCGAACGGAATACTACCAACCACCACGGCACACCCCGGGCAACATTGCTGGTAGACTTGTCGCAGCTTTCACTGTGCCCTCTTTACCAGCAATGGCTAAGATCTCTCGGCTCCATCGGGTATGTAGGCGGCCCGATGGACTATCCAGCCTACCTGCGGTAGTCCTCCGCAGTCGAGCGCCGTGAGCGAGGATGCAGGAGTCCTGGGGGGTTGAGTCGAACGGAGTCGGGATAGCACTACCGGGAGACAACACGCCCCCTTTGGTCCGAATTTCACGCAAAACGGTAGCCTTGTTTGCTAGCCACTACAAGGTAATGGACACGCGTCCGTACGGTCGAGGTGGGTACGGTTCGCAGGCGAGATGTGTGGGGGCTCTCTGGGAGGGCGGGGTGTCGGCCATGCTGACGGGGCAAGGGCGTGTGGAACACCTGGGGGGATCCGGATCGATCCACCCAGCCACACTGTTTGCAGCTCCCGATGTCGCGCAGTGATACCTAACCCTGCACATCTATATCTCACGAGTACTCCTGGTGTTCTATTGTAGACATCCCCGGTGCGGGCTCCGTGGAGGGTGGGAAACTCGTGAGATGAAAAAAACAGCAACGGAATATGGAACCTCATAGATCCGAAATCCCGAGAGTGCCAGAGGGGAAACCCAAAGGCGCTCAACAAGAGAGCGGTGCTCCTAACGGCGTGCCAGCCTCTCTCAACACACCAGGTGCGGGTAGTAGTGGCCAAGGGTCACACCACACACAAACACCACACAGAGGTGGCGGCAGGGCGCAAGCCCCGCCAGCTACCCACACACACCAAACACTACGGAAGGTAAGTGGCGCGAAAGTGACGCTACCTTCCTTCACACGTGGCTTCGAGGCATCGTCATCGACCCCGAAGACCACAAAAACACAACCACACGGGGGCGGCGCCAAGGCACCGCCACACACACACAAAAAGTCTGCGAGGGGCGGGAAGTCTGCTGGGAAACCGGCGGGCTCAAAACCCCGAGCGTGGACTCAACACACCCAACCTAGGCCACTACGCAAAGCCAGCCCGGAGATCGTCCCGCCTGCACCTGCGGAGAAATCCGCAGACGCGGGGCAGACACCGGCGCTGCTACCTACGCCCTCTACAGCTTCCCAGCTGGACCCCAGCTGGAAACTTCCCGTGTTGACCACGTGGGGAAAAAGGGAACAAACCGCCAAGCGGGACAACCCAGTACCCAGTGTGACCGAACTCGGGAAGAAGAAGCACAGGAACCAGAAGCAGCGCCGCAAGTACCGTAGGTTACTGGCGGAACAAGCTGCTGCTCCGGTGCCTGACCAACAGTCAGGTGCTCCCGGGATGGAGACGGTGCGAGGCGCTGCAGGTGACCCCGGTCATCCGGCAACAAGCCGTGCCGCTCCCAAAGGGATAGGAGCCGCTAACAGGGCCTCGGAGGGGAGCCTCCCGGTGGCTCGGGCCACTGCTAAGAGGGTGCGTCTGGACGAGACTCTGTCTCCGAGAGGCGAGCCCAAAAAGCAGAGGGTCGAGCCATCGCCGGGTACCCCGCGGGTAGCGTACGCGGACGCAGCGAAGGCGGACCTGATGGTTGCTGTCACATCAGCAAACACAGGTCACCTTTCAGCTGAACTCGCCGACGAGGCCCTAAACCTCATCCAAGCCCGCGTGATGAGCGAAGCGGTCCAAAACCTGCAAAGCAGGGGCGGACCACAGTTTCAGGGAAAGCCGTTACATGTGAACGGCACCCTGAGGCTGTGGTGCGGGGACCAATCAGCGGTGACCTGGCTGAAGGAGTGTGTGGCCGCCATCACCCTCTCCTCAGGAGACAAACTGGTGGTGAAGCGCCAGAACGAAATACCGCGCAGAGTACGCTGCGGCATTCTGCTCCCAGGGGTTTACGATGACTTCGGCGTAGTAGCGCACTCGCTCCGCTACCAAAACACCTGGGTGCAGATGGACCGGTGGCTTCTGCACAGCGCTGACAGGCAGGGGAAGGAGACCTTTGCCATTGTCAGCATACCGGAGACGGAGGTGCAGGCCATCCTGGACAGGGGGCGCCGGCTCACATTCCTGTGTGGGTCGGTGTACCTCAAGTTCCAGGGGCCACGGGGGAAGTTCGTGGAGACTCCACCCCCTAGCACCAACGCCACAGCAGCCACGTGGAAAACAACAGAGCCGATGGACACGACCACCGGGACCAACGCGACTGACGACGCTGTCGAGGTTGCGTCCGGGTCCCAATCCCCGGCGCAAGGCGCCCCCTGCTCCGAGCACGATGAGGAAGAGCTCCTCCGTGACCCGTCGGAAAGCGGGGAGGAGTGCGCTTCGGGGATGGGCATGCTGGCCATCGGCGAGGGTGACGGCGGGGAGGGGTCATCGGGGCTTCGCACCAATGACGGAACTCCCTTCTCCCAGCTGTAACATCCTCCAGGCTAACCTCCACCACAGCGAAACCGCGACGGCTCAGGTCCGGAAGTGGCTGGAGGCCAACAACACCGCCGTGGTCCTGATCCAGGAGCCGTGGGTCAGGAAGGGGGCCATTTGCGGGCTCCGGAACATCGGAGGTAAGCTCATAGTACACACGGGACCGGATAACCCCCGGACCTGCATTTACACCACCAAGAATATACAATGCGAACCCTTAACCAGTTTCTGCTCTAGAGACCTGTGTGCCATCAAGGTGCGAGGGGCGCAAGTTTCCAGCCTGCCGGAGGTGGTTCTGGCTTCCATCTATATGCCAGAGGCAGAGGACCCACCGCCACACGAAATGACCAGGCTGGTGACCCACTGCGAGGAGCACAAGCTACAGTTGATTGTGGCCACGGACTCCAACGCACACCACCCCCTCTGGGGCATGAAAACCGCTAACAACAGAGGTAAGCTACTTGTAGAATACCTAGTGTCAACTAACCTTAACATCCTTAATACAGGCTCTGAACCCACATTTGTAAACAGACGAAGCAGCACAATCATTGACTTGACTTTAGCAACTGAAGAAACTACACAGTACATCATGAACTGGCACGTCTCAAAGGAATTATCGTGCTCAGATCATCGATGGATACGTTTCGATATTCAGGTAAATACAATCGCAGAAACTCCAAGGCGGAACCCACGTAGAACCAACCGCTTGCAATACACCGAGCGGCTGGAACTTACGTTGCCGTCGGCGGCTCCTATCCAAATCGAGGGCTGCGAAGCGATAGAAAACCAGGTAACTCTCCTAACGGAGGCCATTGTAGCCAGTTATCACCACGCCTGTCCTCTCTCTAACCCACCGGCCAACCGCGACAGCGAAGGAAAATGGTGGGGCCCTGAGCTGGAGAGGCTCAGGAAGAAGATGAGGCGACAACTGAACAGAGCAATGAACACCGGTGCAGATGACGACTGGGAGCTCTATAAAACAACCAAGTCTAGGTACAAAAAGCGCCTTAGATACAGGAGTACGAGCTCATGGCGTAACTTCTGCAACAACATAGAAACATGTTCACAGGCCAACAGGGTAAGGAAGGTTCTCTCCAACCAGACCACGCTCACCATGGGCTCCCTACGCAAGCCAGACAACACACTCACCAGCTCGTCAGAAGAGGCAGAGCGGGTCCTCGTAGAAACGCACTTCCCTGACTGCGTGATATCCCAGTCGACAAGCTGGACGAGCGAAGAGGCCGCCCCTACCACGGTAGATTGGGAGCAGGCCCTGAAGGTAATCAATCCCCATAAAATCAAATGGGCAATCAACAGCTTTGACTCCTTTAAATCACCGGGTCTAGATGAGATCTTCCCAGCCCTTCTAAAGTGGGGCGGCGAGCGACTAATTCTGACCCTTGCCGGGATCCTCACCGCTTGCCTGGCACACAGGTATGTGCCTAGACGGTGGAGGGAGGTCAAAGTAATATTCATACCAAAACCAGGTAAGAGTGACTACTCAGACCCCAGATCCTACAGACCCATCAGCCTAACCTCGTTCCTATTAAAGACCTTGGAAAGGCTATGCGACAGGAATCTACGGGAGAGCAGCCTGGTTAGCGTACCAATGCACCAAAACCAACATGCCTACAGCCAAGGTAAATCTACAGACTCAGCCCTACATGCAGTAGTAAGTAAGGTAGAGGAAGCCATAAAGAACAGATCAATGTGCCTGGGCGTCTTCATAGACATTGAGGGGGCCTTCGACATGACCAACTTCAACAGCATAACAACTGCGCTAGTCAGGCACGGGGCGAACCCGACGCTGGTCGAGTGGATAGGTAAGATGCTTAGCAAAAGGGTTATCAGACTCAATGCAAACAACAACCAACTAGCACTGGTGGCAAAGGGCTGTCCTCAGGGCGGCGTTCTCTCTCCGCTACTATGGAACATAGTTGTGAACGAGCTGATCGCCAAACTAAACGACAGTCACTACTACGCGGTAGGCTACGCGGACGACATAGCGATACTCACAAGCGGCAGCGTCACCAGCACGGTATGTGACGTCACCCGCTCAGCCCTAGGTATCGTGGAACGCTGGTGCTCAACCAACGAACTATCTGTCAACCCGAAGAAAACGGAGATGGTATTGTTCACTAACAAACGCAACCTGGGCAACTACAAACTCCCCAAGTTGTTTGGAACAGAACTCCAGTTATCAAATGAGGTAAAGTATCTAGGTGTCATACTCGACTGCAAATTGAACTGGAGCAATCACCTGAACAACAAGATAGACAAAGCAACAATCGCTTTCTGGCAGTGTCGCAGGATGGTAGGTAAAACCTGGGGACTACACCCCAAGATCATCCTGTGGCTCTACACGTCAGTGATACGACCAATCATAGCCTATGGTGCGGTAGTCTGGTGGCCACGCACCAAACTGTACACTGTGGAAGCGAAACTACAACGACTCCAGAGACTAGCCGGTATGGCAGCCACCGGATGCATGCGGACTACACCCACAGCATCCCTGGAAGCCCTACTCGACCTCCCGCCACTGCATCTCTTCATCCAGCAGGAGGCGGCGGCGACAGCGGTACGTCTTAGAAATTTGCACCTGTGGAAACCCGCCAGGGTACCACACACCGAGATACTCTATGAAGCGATCAGCGAGGAACCGCTCATAGAGGCAGCTACTGACACAATACCAAAACAGTTTATCTTCGACAAGAAGTACAAAATACAACTGCACGAAGATCCGTGGGAAGGCCTCAACCCCAGGGAAGTAAGGATCTTCACAGATGGATCCAAGACTAAGTCGGGATCCGGTGCAGGTACTTTCTCGGAAGATCTAAACATACATATCTCAACGCCATTAGGAGCCCACAGCACAGTCTTCCAGGCGGAATGCGTGGGCATCATTATGGCTACAAAAGCGATCGAGCAAAGGAAGGTAAAGGACCTCCCTATCCGAATACTCTCCGACAGCCGATCAGTTCTCCAAGCCCTAAAGTGCTACACGGCAACATCAGGGCTAATATACGAATGTCACAACGCCCTTTCCAAGGTATGTAACATCAACCCCATCACCCTACAGTGGATAAAGGGACATAGCAACTCACGCGGTAACGACGCAGCTGACATACTCGCGAGAAAGGGCTCAGAAACGGTACTGATAGGTCCTGAACCATTTCTGCCCCTGCCGACCAGCTGGCTGCGGAACAAACTGCGCCGAATCACCAAGGTAAAGCACCAACACTACTGGAGCAACCTAAACACCTGCAGGCAAAGTAGAGAAGCCCTTCCGACAATCAGTCCCGGATTGTCGCGTAAGTTACGACTACTCAAAAGAGCCCAACTCCGGTTGATAACTGGAGCCATAACTGGCCATGCCTTGTTTAACAAACACTTGTTCACATTAGGTGTTACAGACAGCCCCCTGTGCAGAGCCTGCATGACAGCGGAGGAAACCGCAGCCCACGTCATCATGGAATGCCCTGGGGTGGCAACATACCGGGCACGTCACCTCGGAACACCGAGGTCGCTACCAGATGCCGTCGGCAACATAAAGGGTTTGCTAGGCTTCCTGGTGGAACTGGGTTGGCAGGAGTAGTGCCGCCGACCCTTCACGCAAAATAGGCGCAGATTTAAGTCGTCGAGTTGCGGAAAAGAGCCCGCCATAACCTATAACCTATAACCTATATACCAAGAAATACTGTATCATTAACTAAGTCTAATTTGTCATTTTTAATAGTTACAGTAGTTTGTCTATTTTTCACATTGGTAGTCATAAATTTAATACATTTAGTCTTTTTCTCATTTAGTAATAAATTATTAACACTAAACCAATCTACTACTTTTGATATAGCATTGTTTACATCCACATTAAACTCCTGTTGCAAGATTTTATATTCAGGCCAATTTCTAAAAATCGATTGGACTTGTTTAATGCTAAGCTCACCAAACAATTAAATTATATGACGTGTACTCGGGATGATCCGGATAGCTTGTATTCTTCATTATTTCATTGTATTGTCAAGGAATTTGACGCCTGCTTCAGTTTGAGGAAGGTAAAAGGTCAGCAAGGTACGAAATTTAGTGACTGGGCTACACCAGAAATTCACGCAAAAAGGTATAAATTGTATGAGTTATATGCTACAAGAGCTACTGATCATAGGCCAGAGTTTCTAGATTATGACAAAAACTACTCTAAAGAATTCAAACAAATTTGTGCCGCGAAGTCAGAATATTTTTCTAACAAAATCCGTAACTCAGATAACAAAGTTAAAACTGTTTGGAATGTAATTAATACTGAAACTGGTAAAACTAGAGTTAGAGACCCTCACTACAGCCTCCAAGTTGAAGGTACTGTGGTGAACTCTGACCTAGATGTAGCTAAAGAGTTTGAGCGGTTCTTTACAAATATACCTTTAGATACCACTAAATCATTATCATCATCTCCTGATAAAGCTGAAATATTATTAAGATCAAATGTGAAGGAATGCACAGATGTTTTTAAATTTTATCATGTCTCTCCAAAAATTGTTATTAAAACTTTTAGGTCACTTAATATAAAAAAGACTGAAGATCTCTGGGGCCTCTCCGTCACAGTACTACAGTCCATCTTAGAGTTAACTGCACCATACCTAGCTGCTTTATTTAACAAGTGTGTAGATATTGGAGTGTTTCCCGATCTGATGAAACACTGTAGGATTATACCCTTGTTTAAGTCAGGGGCAAGAACAGACCCCACAAATTTTAGACCAATTTCGATACTGCCAGCACTGAGTAAAGTTTTTGAAAAATCAATTCTTGACCAAATATCTTCACATTTTAGTAAGAATAAGTTGCTTCATAGTAGTCAATTTGGGTTTACCAAGGGACGGTCAACAACAGATGCCGGTTCTACCCTAATTAAATATGTATTTGATGCCTGGGAAGAATCACTAGATGTAATTGGAGTTTTCTGTGATTTATCCAAGGCATTTGACTGTGTTGATCACGTTACGTTAGTAAGGAAGCTAAGCTACTACGGTATTAAAAACGGTGCACTTGATCTTATTATTTCTTACCATGCTCACCGAACTCAGCGGGTGGACATAAACAGAACGCAATCTCCTGGATCAGCTGTTGCTATGGGAGTGCCTCAAGGCTCAATTCTCGGCCCATTCTTGTTTTTGATTTATATCAACGATCTCCCTTATGTTGTACGCGACAAACATGAAATAGTTCTGTTTGCCGATGATACTTCACTTTTATTTAAAGTAGGTAGAAAACAGGAAAATTTAAATGATATTAATGATACGTTGTCAAAAACTGTTGACTGGTTTACAGCCAACAACTTACTTCTAAATGCCAAGAAAACCAAGTGCATGAAATTTTCTCTATCAAATGTGAAAGGAGTGAATGGGACTAGTATAAAACTGAAGGATGAGACAGTGGGATTCGAAGATAAAACAGTATTTTTAGGTATTACTTTGGACTCAAAATTGCAATGGAATGCACATATATCCACCCTTGCTGGTAAACTTAGCTCCGCAGCTTATGCGGTAAAGCGTATCCGCCAACTTACAGACGTCGAGACAGCGAGACTGGTGTATTATAGTTATTTTCATAGTGTCATGAGTAGAGTTGGGATTTTTGGTGGCAATTTGAACAGAGTGCAGTGGAGTCGTTATTATAGATACTTTTATGATTGAATGAATGAATGAATGATAATGAATGACAAAAAAATAGTAAGTAATGTAACGGTCCAGATATGCCCGTTCAAATTCACAAATATAAATAGAGTTAGTTCAGGCTTTAGCGAGAGCTGATTAATATGCAAAATCTATTTTTAATAAAATATCATTATTAATAGATATTATACGTATTCATGTATGAAAACAATAATAATTGACAAAATGCGAATGCAACAAATTTAAGCGCCTGCTAAAAATAGTCCGCAATATTACTTCAAAACAAGAGTAATGCAATAAGAAACTAGAAGGACACTCACCATTTTAGTAAGCTTTAAATCAAGTCATGTGTTAGTTTTATAATCTTAATTAATTAAATATTTGTTTGATACAAACTTTAGAATTGTAAATCTTATTTATTTCTTCAATAAACAATGGTTATATAAAAGAAATGGGAATGTTATTATTCTTGAGTAATGAACACGAGAGAGAGAAGGAAGGAACTATATAGGTTGTCTCGCTAGAATCGGACCAAGCCGATTACGTAAACGAACATCACCGAGTAGGTGGCGCCTTATTATGATTTATGGTGGTACAGACAGGCAGAGTCTGTCATGTTCGAATTGGTAGAATACGACAGTGACGGAGATAGACGCCATCAGAATACGGATTCAAGTAGATACTAAAAACGGTAGTACTGGGAAAAATGGAAAAATGTACTGTGTATTGAATAGCATAAGGATTAGTTTCAATTATCAGTGTAGATTCTAATTAAAAATCAGGTGATGTAGGTTTGTAATGATTAAAATGACTTAAGCGACTGAAATGGGGATTGAAAGTATACCTTATGTTATTTATAGTAAGGGGTAATTTTGAAGGAATTGCATGACTGGCACAAGTGGCAAGAGTGGCTTGACTGGCATGAGTAGTTCAAGTGGTTCAAGTGGTTCAAGCGCGATGGCCGCCAGTTGAACTTATATATAGAGATTTCAAAGGGAATATTTTTATTATTTTCTGGGCATTCATCGCGGAACGTTTATATTTTGGCTTTATTTTAGTTATTCAAAGGGGATAGGCTCGTTTACTGGGGAGCGCCTAGCGTAAAATTCATTTACGGTTCGTAGTTACCTTGTCGCGTTAACTTCGTTTGGGTTTTATATCGTGCTACGCTCGCTTATTTGTTATATTTTGTGTAAATTTCGGTTAATTACGGGTTTTATAGTGAAATAGGAGTACGACGCGTTCGCGGTTAAATTTTTGATTCAGTGCTAGTCTTTCAGTAAAATTTAAACTACGCAGTATTCGGTTTAATATTTGCGATCTTTTAAAGCGATACAGTTATATCGGTTGTATAGTTAATGTTAATTTTGTTTTTAGAGCTAGTAGGGAGGTATAAAATATGTAGGGTTTAATTTCGTGTGACTCATTAGCTAACTATTGTCTTTCCGGTTATAAATAGGATCATATATTGCTTTGGTAGTGTTAGGAAGGGCGTTTTCGCAGTTAGAATAGTAATTAAATTCCTTCCGCGAGGGGATAGGGAAACGGTTTGCTTGGGAAGTAGGCTATAGATATTACTGTGTGGGAGATGGTTTTCTGTCATGTATGGGAATGCAGTGCGAAAGCTCTGTATTTTTATATATGATTGGTGTTGGTTGGGGGGTTGTGCTTTAATCAAAAGATTTTGTTTTCCAGATTCACTTCAGTAGACGGGTGGTGGGAACTTTTATATTTAAAGTTGATTTATTTTGATATTTTTATTTATACCTTGGTAAGGAACTTTGGTTTATTATTTCTCTTGCTACTGTTAATCCTAGTTTACATAGCTTGGGTTGCAGTTAGTGAGGCTTTCTATTGTATGATTGTATTTCTATTGTTTGTATTGGTGGGTAGAAATCCTTGCTGGGCCAGGACACCTTTAGCTAACCACTGTGATCAGAGTCCGGACACAGCTGGCGAGGTTTCCCAAATACCAATACGTGTACTAATATACCTTTCTGTGTACTTTTCAGAAACCTTGGGTTGGTTATCATTCGTGTCTGGTACAATATTTTACATAGCTGTAGAATAAAGGACATTCCTTGTATAGTGGGGAATATTTGTCGAGTTAAGCTAGATTAGCATACACTTGTACCAGAACAGTGATCAGGCTACCACTAGTAAATGTCTGAGAAGTCCGAGGAAGCCTAACGGAGCCTCTGATTTGGAACTATTAGAGTCTAAAAGAGCCTTGGGCAAGCCCGGATGTCTCTTTACCAACATAGACATCCGTAGAAGCGCCTACTTAGTCTCAATGTCAGCCTTTAAAGAACAAGTGAGGTCCACAATAGATGGCATGCCGGCGCGCACTCACGGAAGCTTTATTGGAGTTGAGCCTGGGTCCCGATAAATATATTATTATGTATATATACTAAACCACACAATAGGGCGCCTTACTCTCACTATCCCTGAGAACTACGGTTCACCAAAAGTGAGGGGGGAGGTAAACACAACACGAGCGTTTAAGTTGCCTTCTCAGCCGACTCAGCTGAACTTTCCAGATTCCCTAGGGACCTAGCTAATTACCGGGTGAGGTAAGCCCATAGGTGTAGCAAGTAGAATAGGCCTTATCAGTAGGTTTAGGGTAGCTTCAATGTAGGGAAAATAGGGAACTAGGACATAAACCAATAGGAATTCAACTAGGCATGTAGGGTTAAATCTTGTTAATCAAAAACATACTTTTAACTTCATCCTATTTTGGTCTTATACCATTATTATATAGGGAAAATATTAGGAAGTTTAAATTAAATATGTTATCCACCATAACTAAAGAATCAGTGGGATATACTATTTATTCCCATATTTATTTGTTTTACCTTAAGGAGATTTCAGTTTATTGAACATAGACTTTTCCAATAATATACATGCCAGTTTGTCAGGAAGTAAATATTTCTAGTCTTTAACTGACAAACAACGTTCTTAGTAAATTTCAAAGTCATATTTATGAGTTGGATTGTCTTCCCTCATTCAATCTTCAGAGGCAGATAGATTGCTGTACATACTGAGATACGTCTCTACCGTCACTGCTTACGAGCACCGGTTAGTCACTGTATAGTTAATTCAATCAGCCATTCCCACGGGAATTATGCATAAGAACATGCACTACAATGACCGAGGTCACTCCTTCTAGTAAATGTACTTAAAAGCATCAAATAGTATCAAGACTAGAAAGCTTTACTATATCTTCAAATCTATTTTACAAATGCTTAATTGAGAGTTAGTAAACTGTTTTCTCCTATAATTAATAAAATAACTATCTACTGCAAAACCGACGTCCGATAAGTTATAACTTCAATAAAACAGCTTATGCAAAGTAAGCTGCAACTTTTAAATAATGACAATGTAACAGATTGTACATTATGTTCATCAGTTCCAGTATTTTTAAATCTTGAGCATAGTGAATATTTCTAGTTTATGGCAGATAGCCAAATATACCTTCAGCATTGAAAGAATCAATGAGATTAAATGATTTCTCTCAATTTATTTTGAATATTTTACATCAAGTGATTTCTCTGTTTACGCTATGGGTTACGTACCCTGCTTGGTTGTTCCCAAGGGAAAACCGGCCTTATAGTTTGTGAGCAGTAAGAACCACTATTCTATTCCTGTGGGAATAAACTTCAGCCTTTATCTACAATTTATGATTGAAATCATTATCAGAATCAGCATTCATCTTGACTAGAAAGTTTCACTATCATTCGAGAATATGTTATTAATATATATTATAAATAAACTCTGCATAAAAGTTACAGTGCAATGTTACACTTCAATCTTCATTAACTTGGTCTTTTAAGACTATTAGGTAATTATTATATAACCTAACAAACTTGGTCTAATATATGACTGTTTACCACTATAATCTACATCTTGACAGTTTGACTTTGACTTTTTATAATTCAGCTCCTAGTAGATCTAATGAGACATACAAACAATACCAAATGTCTATTAGATTGTATTTCACTCTTGCATTGAGTATGGAGCGCTTGAAAACCCTCTTGTCCTTTGGTTGACTGACGACAGACTACTTCAGACTAATTTACTATTGACAACTGACAAAGACTGTAAATTCAATATATCCCACCTGGAAAGAGAAATAAAAGATTGGTAGGCGCTGGAGGGATGTCCAGTCAGGTAGACGAGTCCCACAGTCATGAGCGGGGAGTCATGGGCTCTGACCTTAGGCGCAAAATAAAATGCCATAAGCATACTTTCCAGTTTCTATCTAATAACCCTAACTAGTACCAAAGACTATGACTGACCTATACATATATTTAATAATATCAAACAACAAGACTTTTATCTCTTAGTTATAATTTGTAATTTCATTACAATTAACTATTATATATTACATTAAACTAAATCATATAGGGATAGGTTATATCCATATATTTATACCAAACTTATATGCATGAAAAGTTCTTAGGTTACTATCTATAACGGTTCACAAAGTAGGTTCCTTGACACTAGACGATCATATGGCCATTTCAACAATATTAAACATTCTTACTCTATAGGTATATTTAAAGATAGGAAAGTTAATAGGTACTTTATAAGCTTAATAATTTTACATAAAAGCTTTACTTAGGTTAAACTTAATACAAATTTTCATAGCTTTCATTTCAGTGCTTCAGTATAGTGTTAGGATTTTCTATAGACTTAAAATGTAGGCTTTAATTTACTTTAGGCAGTTAGTTAGAGATAGTTAGAGATTGGTAGAGGTTTTTTTATGGGGGGGGGTTACAATTGGTGCCGTGACCAGGATAATGAACTTGAGTTATTATGTTTCTCTTTTGTAAGTTAGTTTTAATAAGCACTTCAGAATAAAGAGTAAGAATGATATAGGTAGGGTACAGTAACATTACTTTTTATAAACAAACAAATTGATTATCCTATACTGGAAGTGAGGTATTAGAGTAAACCAATAGGTTTTTGAACACAACTATCTATCTATGATGTTGAATAATTAGCAATTGGAATTAAAGTTTCAAAATCTTGCATGTTATCCTCATCTGATGTTAAATTATTGTTAAGATTATGAAATGCATATACTGTGGCAATCTGTTACATATTTTCTGGAGTAAAGCGATTTCTTAACTTGTTAAAAATCCATTTATGTGTCGAGAATGATCGCTCAACATCCACCGATGTTAATGTAGCATGCTTTAGAATCTGAGTATGATTTCCAAAATCTACCATATCTCTCACTTCGTAAAAGTCTGGACTTCTATTCAGTACATATTCCAGCTTATTTCGCACAGTCTCAGTTCCGTGCGAGTTCAGTGTACTTGTTACAATGTCAATTATTAGGAGACTTTCATATATTGAAATATTCGTACATTCTAATTGTTTTATTGAATCTGGTATAATTTCGTAGCAATCTTGTATAAATTTTAACTTATTTTTCAAATGTTCATTTCCAAATAAAGCTTGAACTTTTCTGATAGCAATTGCATCTCTACTATTTAACTGCATCACAACGTTTTTTATATCTTCAAAGTTGGTAGCGTAATAGAAACTAGCCTGTAACCAGGTGCCCCATCTAGTGATTACCGGTTCTGGTGGCAATGGTATATTTGGAGCATATTCTTTAAAAAGTCGAACGCGGTGGGGCGATTTCAAAAATATTTTTTTTACATTTGATATTAAAGTATTTACCAAACTATGTTCAGATCGAATTTGCTCCGCGACTCTATGTAGACCATGAGCTAAACAAGTAACGTGTTTAACATTGGTGTATGTCTTCTTTAAGATCTTACCAGCGGCAAGTATGTACGCAGCACTGTCTGTGCAGAATATCAAAAATTTATTTATATTTTCTGTGTAGTTCTCTTCCCATAAAAACCTTAAGCTGTCGTCAACCACAGAAGCAATTGTATTAGCATTTACTAGAGTCACAACTTTACAGGCTAACAAATACGGTCTTTGCAAATTATCTTCCAAAGACTTAACGATAACGTTTACGACACAATTGCCAACAGTGTCAACTGTTTCGTCTACAGTGAGCCATAGATTACTGTCGGAAACTGCAAGTCTTATTTTATCAATTATTGCCACGTAAATTTTTGACAGATAGTTTTTTTTCAAAACACTTTGCTCCGGCAGCTTTTTATAATTTGTACATTTACAACAAAGGTATTTTTCAAAAAACTTTCGAAATTCCGGATGATTTACCCTGTTCCAAGGAATATTACACGCAAAGAGAAATATGCACAAGTCATAAACAAAGTCATGTTGGTCGCCACATTTCATTCGGTGTTGAGCACTATTGATGTGTTTCAGCACGTTATATTTTTTCATCTGCGTCAGACTTACTGCACAAGCTGAACAATATATAGTTTTGCTTTCTTCGCTATATACAAGTTCTTCATATGGTTCTATCCATCCCAAAATTCTTCTAACTTGACGAAAATTCATTTTATTTATTATTTAAGGTCACGTCGACAACGTTTCGTAAATTATGTGTTGCTTCCGAAAATTAATGAGACTACGATTTGTGTGAATTGTCAAGATTGACAATATAAAAATGTCATAGTGATTGACTTTATTTGAAGATAATTTTTAGTCAACCAAAAAGGTATAATATTTGATGAAATGATCAGGCGATTGGTACTTAGCTTGAGTAAGTGGAAAATTTAATTCGAGTCGTAAAATAATTTAATGGAAATCGTTTACGTATAATTTTACATAAGTTAAGATTTGTACCATTCAGTCATTCATTCAATTATAAAAAGTAAATAATGACGACTCCACTGCATTTCTTGTCCAAAAATGCCACGAGAATCCTAACCCTAGTCATGAGTTATGGGATTTTGTTGTGGGGCAAAGCGGCTGACATTCAGGCCATCTTTGTATTACAAAAGCGGGCTATACGTTTTATTTATCAACTGGGTTCACGGGTCTCACTCAGAGATAAATTTAAAGAAATTAATATTCTTACTGTAGCGTCGCAGTATATCTTTGAAAATATCATGTATGTACGCAAACACATACATGACTTCAGGCATAACCGTGACGTTCACAATCTCAACACGCGAAATAAGGATAAACTCGTAGTCCCAGGTCATCGTCTTCGTAAAGTAAGTACATCGTTCGTGGGGAACTGTATACGCTTCTACAATAAGATACCTACTGATATAGTCAATATGCCTTTCAATAAATTTAAGTCTCGTATTAAGTGCTGCTTGATGGGTAAGGCATATTATACTGTAAATGACTTCCTAGATGATAAAGACGTTTTTAAGTAGTTTAATTGGGGTTCTTCTTTTTTAAATAGTAATAATAGCTGAGCACTGAGCAGCGCTTATTGCAAAATACCTTTAAGCCAATAATGTAGACATTTTAAAAATTTAAAATTTAAGTTTACCTAATGTTTACTTTCTCGTTGTAATTTATTGGTTCTTGTGCACAAGACAGTTTTGAAATGAGAACACATTGTGATGTTTTTCGCCGGACAGCTACTTTTTATTGATATATTGTCCGGCAGCATGAGCATGTCATGCTCACTCAAAGGTCTTTGCTTACGGCGGCGTCGTTGATCGGGTCGCCACCTTCCCGAACACATGGTTGAGGGAGGCGATGGCTGAGATACGCGTCATACTCGTGAACGGGTGCTGTCTGTGGGGTCCGGTCTGTTCACGCTTGCAAGGACCTGTTTTCCATTTAGTTATTTTAATTACTGTTCCTGACGTAGAGAGCTCGTTATGTTGTTCTCCTAATCAATATTTTTAATTTAATGTTATTAAGCTTACATTTGTAATGATTTATTTGTTAGTTTTTTTTAAATAATTATTTATTACTTTATTACCTTGTAATGTTACTTTTAAATATTATTATATTCTGCTGGAGTTTCTTGCGGCGCTTCTTCTCCGCAATGATGGTCTTGTCCGAAGCGCTAGTAGATTCACTACATATTACCGACGTGTAAAAGAGCCCTCATGTGGCCAATTTACTGAATAAATATTTTGAATTTTGAATGTTGTCGTTTGACTTTAAATACGAGTGAGGTATCATCAGCAAATCATACGACACAAACGGCGATAAAATGCTTTCAGGAGTTAATCACTATTTTCGGTACTCCTATGCGGCTTACGGAGCAAGATAAAAGCATGACCGCTTTAGAATTTAAAGATTTCTGTAAAAAAAATCGCATTGAACATCCACGTGATGCCAAAGCCAAAGGTGCTAGTAGGGCGAACGGCCAGGTCGAGCGCATTATGAAAATAATTAAGGATAACATGTTAGTGGTGGAGCTTGATAAACCGTGGCATACAGCTATTCAAGACCTACAACTAGCAATAAATTGTAAATATTCTAAAAGCACGGGCAAAAGCCCCATGGAACTGTTGCTTGGTAAAAAGTGTTCACTACCGGCTATTAAGCTCCTCCAAGTTGACGACGATGAACCTATAGAGGACCTCACTTCTGTAAGAAATACTTCTAAAGAATGGATGGACGAGCGATCTATTCAGGATAAAATAAGGTTTGATATAGGTAAAGCCAAAATCAAACCTTTCAAAGTGGGCGATTTCGTATTAATGCGTCGCCACAAAAGGCACACCACAAAATTGGGTTCTAAGTTTGAGGGTCCAATGGAAATTTTAGAAGTATTACCGAACGACCGTTACAAAGTAAAACACGTAAATTTACGCGGAAGTTCTGAAAAGGTCGCTAGCCATGATTTTTTGAGACCTGCTCCTACTGGACAGGTGAATCGATTTGATGATGAGTCTGATGAATCTGTCGTGTGGGCGGATAGTGACATGAGTGGCAGTGTTCGAAATGCAGACTGCTCTGAGGGTACTGTAGAATAACGATTATCTATAATGATTATTGGTCTAACCAAAAGTTGTAATAAAATTTAAGTAAAGATATAAGTCGAAAATGAAATTTACTGTACATACAACTAATAATGATTATTATTTAATATTAATTCAGTTATAAATCGATTGTTCCACCTATCCTTAACTCCCTCCTAAAACGCGGGCTGGCCACCATGCGTCTCCTTATTCCCGGTCTAAGTGGCTAGATCCCTTGAGTGGGTGATGCCTGGGGTGTTGGCTAGATCTTTGGTTGAGTGATGCCTGTGTTGGCTAGATCCCAGAATGGGTGATGCCTTTGTCACAGTGCGAGGAGCGCGCTGGAGCAGAATGGCCGTGTGGGCGGCAATCCATGATGTTTGTAAATATGTGTCTTGATTTTTAATATATGTTATTTTTAAATAATATAGCAATTATTACAATAGTGTTTGTAACACTCCTACCCCCGGTCTATATAGAAACGATAAAATATCCTACGTTGTGTAATTAATTAAATTGGCCAAAATAAAACATGTGATCGTCTAGTTATAATTATACCTATCTAAATTAGGACCCTCTACGTTGTGTAAAATAAATAAGTAATCTAACGTAATCAAAATCAAAATCTCTCAATAAACATGCTAAAACTGAAAATAAAAGAAATCAACCTTAATCGAAATAAACAAAAAAATAAAAACACAGTTGGAAAAAAAGTTTGACTCACCCAGATTCTCCTTGTACTACCTTGATCGCTGTATACCTTTCATCTTCCTAACAATACCTACTCCCTACCTATAATTATGTGTATGTAATACAATATAATGTTAGCCTACCTAACCCCTACCGTGAAAAGTGGTCGGTCACAGCGAGAACCTATTTGACTTAGATTTAAATCTACTCCGTTATGTATTATGTAATAATGAATTGAACAAGAAATAATATCAAATTGGTTTTTACTTTCAACGGGGATTGGCCTCAATAAGACAAACTACCCTGCTACCTACCATCTATTATTTTAACGTATGAGTTAATGTCATACAACACTTTGTGCACCAAATCATTTAACAAAGTTATCATTGTCCAATTGATGAAGGCACGGAAAAAAATGTTCATTAAGAGGAACATTAAATGGTTTGTAATTTCCACCATCACAATGTGGTTTGTAATTTCAACTATTAATTTAGAACATCACAAAAGGGGGTTGATCACTCTTTCTAACTTCCGATGCGAGCAACGTCAGCGAGGATCGTTGATTCAAATATAGTGTGTGATTTCCGTTGTTAGTATCACCACATCACAAAAGGGGGTCGATAACTTTTTCTAACTTCCGACACTGGTCATGTCAGAGAGGATCGTCTGGTTTGTGATTTCCGCTGTTAGTTCAGTACATTCAGTCACGTCACGTCATAGAGGATCAAATTTAATGATTCGATTGTGTAATCTCTTCTTATTATTATTGGATTATTTATTGAACAAAACACTTTTATCTGATTATTGGTTTTTAATTATCTCTTTTTACATACATTTGTTCCCATCGTTACATATACAAAATCTGACAGTCTCAAAATTAGTGTTTACAGATCTCAAATATACTTAATCCATCTCAATACAGTGTTGCCAGTTATGAATATATTCAACTACTGATATAAAGGAGTATCTACATCATGTCATTAGCACTAAGATATCTATAGTGATGAACCTTACAGCTCAACCATCCTTAGCAAAATGGGTCCTCCCATTACATCAAAACATATAATAATAACGGAAGTGATATCATACGATTGATTATCTTATTACAAATCAACAAATTGCATTTACTAGAATCTTGCACAGTTTGCTACAATCTACGACCATCTGTGCGATAATGATTGCTCAATATCTTTCTTTTCTGCACTGATCGCTCATAGCCTGTGCCCAGAATTCTAATTCTACAAAGTTAACTCTACAACTAATTATTAACAAAACAATAATTCTAGGATCATGCGCAGTCTGCTACAATCTACGACCATCTATGCGATAATGATTGCTCAATATCTTTCTTTTCTGCACTGATCGCTCATAGCCTGTACTCACTATTCTTATTCCACAAAGTTAATCATAATCTACGACTAGTTATTAATAAAACAATAATTCTAGGATCTGACACAGTCTGCTACAATCTACGACCATCTATGCGATAATGATTGCTCAATATCTTTCTTTTCTGCACTGATCATCCCGATCATTTATGTGATATCGTTAAAACATCATTCAAATCTACACTGACCGCTCATAACCAACTTATAATGATACGTGAACATTCATCTAGACGTATTTAGCTACAATATATTCTAATACAACTCAATAGTATACACATAACATCTGCACATATATTTTTTTACTTCCAGATATATTATCTTTATGTGGAACAAAATCTAACTTACTCATTTTCGTTACAATCACTGCTGTCGTCTCCATTTTTGCTTTTATCTCTATTATCCCTGGAGTAACCCTTAAAACTAAGCCATGGATGTACTTTGTCTAGTGCTACTACATTTCATACTTTTCGCTACCTTTCCTAGTTAAGGAAGTGTCTTTAATTAAAAATCTATCGTTTGGCAATATTTTTAAACTTCTGTATGGCCCATAAAATTTGGGAAGAAACTTTTTTTATATACCAGAATGGTCTTTGTCGTAAACAGTTCTTTCTACCCGAACAATATTTCCGACATTGTATGACTTTCCTACCTGCCCGCGCATATCGAAATCCTTCTTCAAAAAATCAATCTCAAAATCAATCAAATCAAATTCAATTTTTTTTCTTGTTGCATAATGATCTTAACATCATCAAATCATCTCCAATTACGCGTTCAGCCATCAATCTGGTATCCTGATCATGTAGAATTTGACTAATACACCTTAATTACTCGTCATTACATTGCACGGTTATGATCCAATCCTTAACATCAACATGCAACACATCAATAATGTGTGTTTCGTTTTCAGCAGTTGGCCCAGTTACAGGACCACGACTAAGTGCGTCTACGTCTGCAATACGCGACCCATGCCTGTACTCGATTCCACAGTCGTACTCCTGGAACTGAATCCACCAACGGGAAATTCGCGGAATCAAGTCTCTTCTTGTTAGCGTGCGTTGAAGCTTAAGGATGCTATAACCGAAACTGTCTCCAACTCGAAAGAATGGATCTCAACGACCAACCTTGGCTCTCGTATCGTTGTATCTTTTCTATGACGTACCCCTGTGTTGCTGTGTTTGTCGAATAAACGTTTTTCTATTCTATTCTATAATATTGGTCGTACAATATTTTTTTGGTTTAAAGTATTTAAAGCTGTTGTATTATCATCTGTCTATTTCCACTCGAATTTTAATTTCAAGAGATCCGTTAAATGTTGAGCAATTAAGGCGAAATCCTTAACGAATCTACGAAAGAAACTGACTAATCCTATGAAACGTCTCACGTCGTGAAAATTTTGTGGTATTGGGAAATTCAATATAGCTTGGGTTTTTCGCGAATCATGCCCTACGCATTCAGCACTTATATGAAAACTTTTTTACTGTACCCATATTCATGTCTATGTTCCTTTTTGATACGTAACCTTTTATCTGTGACCATATATTTTCTATAGGGTTGAAGTCGCGATGGTATGGCGGTAACCTTAACACTTCGTGCCCATGTTGATGTAAAATTTTGTCAATGGAATATTCTACAAAGTCTTCTTTATGTCGACAAATAATTTCGTATAGTTGCATTTTAGGAAATGATGAATCATGGGGAATATTGTGTTGTTGTAACCAGTTTATCATAAGCGGCTTTGCGGTATTAGAGTTGGGCGGGCGTTCCACATATTTATTGTGATAAGCAGCATTGTCTACTACTAATACAGAATTTGGAGACAAGTTAGGAATAAGTTGAATCTGTAACCATTTTTCATAATTGACATTATTCATGGCATCGTGATAATCACCGGTCTTATCAGTAGACTTGTACATAAGTAGAGCACCCGGTACAAATCCTTTGGCACTAGGTGCATGTATTATAATAAGGCGTTGACCTTTTGAGATTAACTGTTTCACTCCTTTATCCGTAGAATCGATCCAGCACTTCCCTGTTAAATGGGATGTATGAACATAAGTTTCGTCCGTATACACAATCCCTGCCTTCAGATCTGTACTTCCTTATAAAGTCCAGGTACTTTACTCTTTTAAGTCTAACGTCACCTTTTTCCATCAGCATTTTTGTATTGCATTTTTTCTATTGTTAGTAATTTTCTTGAATAGAAAACCCATTTGGCGTAGTATCTTTCTTAGTGTAAAATCACAGCCATTGAAATTCATTGTTTCTATTAATTTGGACTTTAGTGCTCTTATTGTAGGAACTGGTTTATAAATCAGATGAAAGTTATAAACCATTCGTCGTAGCACTGCGTAATCAAAATCATCAAGATCTAGATAGAATTTCTTGCGTGGTCTTCCCAGCTTAATATTGTTTGTGATGGCATCTTTATTTTTTCTATATTCTTCTTCCTGGTTCAAAAATTTTCTTATTGTAGGTTTAGATATGCCTGTTGCGTCCGAAATTCGCTGTTGAACTTTGCCAAAATACTCTGAGTTATTATTGCTACTTTTGAATTTGCTATTTTCTGATAAGAAATACAGGTATATATTAAATATAATTCCTTGGACTGGATTTTTTAACCGATTTCGAGGTTTCGGCATGGTAATACAACCAATACAACCTTTTTATAAGTAAACCGTAAATATAATCAAAACTATAGCGAATATTTGAATTGCGTGTTAGCCACTCTATATATATATTCGTCTGCTGATGCGACTTACCCCTACGGCTGTAAGATGGGTACTGAAGCTAATTGAGAGAGCACGATAAATACGAACTTTTCCGATAAAGGACGAAGGAAAATCATTTTGCACTACATCTGTACTAACAATCCACCTAATCCGTGTATATCAATGATAAAAACGTTGTATCCATTATATTTTGTACTAGCTTCTGTCCGCGACATCGCCCGCGTATAGTTCGGTTATCGTAATTCCCTCGGGAGTTTATTATATTTATCCGGCATGAAAATCCCCTATGTGTTATGAATAAATCCAGGGTATATATAACCTATGTCCATCCTCATTCTTATCCAAATCCGTCCAACTATTGCAGCGTGAAGAAGCAACAAACTAACACACACACACACACTCAAACCTTCGCATTTACGATATTAGTACTTTTTTTTTATTACTTATTTATTCAGAAACCTCAACACCGGCTGATCCTACAGGCAAGTTTCTCATAACTGGAAGGTGACCTCTTGTTGATAAATTGATATCTATTTTAACTGCTTCTCTGCACCTTATTAACGTGCATTGACTACCCATATCAATATGGGTAGTAAATGTAAGCACATGATTTACTTTTAGTTTTAACTCCATTACGTATTTATTGTCATTGTCCCCATTGATGTCTACAAGTCGAACAACCTTTTCTCAAGGTCTTTCGTCTTTATCTGAGATTACAGAAGGTAACTTAGGACAACCTGTTGATAGCCCTAGCCTATGACAAATGTTACACTACAAAATCTTTCTTTTTGTACATTTGAAACTGAAATGACCCGACTTGTTGCAATTAACAAACAATTTAGAGTTCAGACTGTGTTTCCGAATTGTTAAATGTAGAATTAAGTTTTAACTTGTGACATTCATTTTATTAAACCACTTCGCTGAAGATTCAAAGGTATGTCTTGTCTTTTCAAATTCTCGCGACTGTTGTTTTATTGTTAAATATATTTTAAAACTTGTTCAGGTTTTTGACATTTAACTGCCTAAGCACCTAATCTTACAGACAGATCATCAATTCCATATAAGATGATTGTATCTTACTGCTCGTTTACCGTGTATATAGCATCTAATTAGCAAATTATTTTTTTCATTATAATATAGTTCTAACGAATAACCAACTTATCACGCTTACTTAACATCTCGGTTAATAATTCCTTGTAATCATAACTGTTAGGGAATGATACAACTATTTACATTTCCATTGGGGCCACGTAAAAGACAGTGTAGGAAAGGCCTGATACCATGTCTTTGCCACACCTGTTAATTTTGGTAATGCAATGGATGATCTGATCGTCGCCCCAGCTACTGTACAACTTGGCACACTCGTCTACTTTATCAAGCCACATGTGTACAGTCAGTACCATCGGATCGAACTCTGTTATAAAATTGCCTAACATAGGGAATTTATTACCTTGAGATCTATTACTATGCAAAGATTTGATCAGTTTCACCAGAAATAATTAATTATCTTTACCTTGGAAAACATTTCCACTCACTGACTCATTTCGCGACATCTGCATACCATCTCTGCTCTGTGACGCGCTGTCAACGGCGGCGTTCACGGCCACGGATGCAGTGCTGAGTCCTGCTGCAGCGCTGACTCGTGCTGCAGCGCTGACTCCTACGTCTGCCACTGCCCTGGGACGACTCCTCGCTGCGCGCGCCGTGCTCGCAGCGATGGCTGCGGCGCCCTCGACTTATCTTGCTGTCTCTTCGCTCCGTACTCCGACTCACCGGATGCGCTCGATGACAACAACAACTCCGACTCCGATTTCGTTTATGAAAGGACAGAAAATATATTTATTCACTGTAATATCGTACCTGCCATACTTGGTTCCTTTGGATAATGTAATATCGTACCCGCAATACTTGGTGTCGTGTCCCATGTTACGTCGCTCGATTTGTTAATTTACTTGCGCTTATTTGATATCCTTGCGGAAGCGGTTTATATGTATTCATAGTTATGGTCGTGTCTTGTATGCAAACGGCTCCTTCGACCATCCTCACTCGTGCTTAAGAAGCGTCGCCTCACGACGAACATTTCGCTGCCGTGCTTCCTTCTCGTGACGTTCACACTTGCGTTGCCGTTATCTTACGTGGATGTTCTTGGCTCACTTCAGCTCCTGTGATGCTCATCATTGTTGTGTTTATCTCGTAAAGAATAAACTTCTCACCGCCGTAATGTCAGGTATTTTTGTGGGCTTCTTTACTAATCTCACTTCTGAGATGTAATCTCTTCTTATTATTATTGGATTATTTATTGAACAAAACACTTTTGTCTGATTATTGGTTTTGAATTATCTCTTTTTACATACATTTGTTCCCATCGTTACATATACAAAATCTGACAGTCTCAAAATCAGTGTTTACAGATATCAAATATAATCCATCTCAATACAGTGTTGCCAGTTATGAATATATTCAACTACTGATATAAAGGAGTATCTACATCATGTCATTAACACTAAGATATCTATAGTGATGAACCTTACAATTGTGATAAAATTAATGCAAAAGTATTTGTTTATGTCAAAATTATACCTAAACCAACGTGTGAATACCGCTTTACCGTTATTGTAAGCAGTTCACAGGAGGATTTCCAATGATTTCAAAGTGGCTAAATCCACTTTTAATTATTTTTGAGTTGTTAATGCTATCGAATAAATAATAAATTTATCTTTATTATATATAACACAGATAATCATATATCTTTGTAAATTTTGAATAAAATTAATTTAAAGTACAGGTAATTTTTCAAACTTTGTTAAATCCATCTTGTCGTTCAAATCAAAACTAGTTAAATCCATTTGGACCAATTAGAAGACGTAATTGTCCCAAGATGGCTGTCAGTTTACTTCGAATATCCAGTACAATTATTTCAAACATAGTTTAATCCATCACATGTTTTTTCAAACTTGGCCAAATACAAGACAGGTAAATCAAACCTGGTTAAATCCAAATTTATCCATTTTTTACGCAATATCCATCTTCTACAACGAAAATTTAATAGGCTTTTGATTTTTTAGGTAGTCCGTCATATTAAAATACTGTTAAAAGCATCCTAGTAATAAAATCAGGATCAGAAACGGTTTTTCATGATTATCTCAAAATAAAGTTCGATGGAGTTAGCCACGTTTGATATGTATCGACACAGATGTAACCTTGTGTGTACGTCCAGGAAAAAAAATATTTTTTATCGTAATAAGTAATTTCAATTTTAAAAATTAATAATTGTGTAATGTACCTACTTATTTTTTAAGTTTGATTTCATTTTATCTAAAATTTAGAATGATCACTGACGCTATGTCTATATAAAATTAAAACTAAAAGAAATAAAGACTGTTTAAAAACATAAAAACCAACTTAAAAGAAGTGGAGCCCCTAATAAAAAATTGCATTTGCGAAAACCGAAGTCCGTAGTCAGTTTTTCGGTGATAATTAACAGATAAAATTAAATTAAAAATGAAATATCATTTATTCCAGGAATTACAAGCACCCACAATAATACTGAATTACGTCTGTAAATTATTTTGTAAAATACGATAAAAAAGACGCCCATACAAGGTTACTTCGCGCGTTGCCAGTCGATACATTGAGCCATCATAACCGCCATTTTGGAATTGATACTAAAATGAAGGCTATTTATTCAAGGGCTTATTTAATTGTTTGACGCGCAATAAAAATAATGTAAGGTTACTAACCGATGATACGATATTCCATCTTCCTTTTTAACTTTCGTATCTTAATTTTTGCACCCTTTAACCACGCAGCTAGGCGCTTTTATGACGAGCGAACTAACGTCAAGCAATTACAGTCGCCCGCGAACGATTAAGTCGCGACTGGCCCTAAACTGCTATTTTAGGGCCAAGGAACTGGTCCCTTTTCGTCGCGCCGTTGGCCCGGTCCTTACGCTAGTAATAAATAAGTCAATGAGGATTTCTTTGTTAATCACCATAACTGTAATAATCACTTGTAAAAAATCCTTGAATGCTATGTGCATGACACAACCCGTTCCGAGATAAAACACATACTTTCATTTTTCAACTACACACACACACACACACTTATCTTTAATGCAAGCCTATCTACGAGGGTAGATCAATAAGTTTTTAGAATCGGTATGAACCATCCTCATAATGATATTATTTTAATGTGGACTATAACATGGTACTAATAAACGTTAAATTAGAGAAAAAAATAATTTACATTATTCATTTGTTTTTCTGTGATAGCTAAACAAAAAACATCTGTATAAACAATTTTACAAGACGGCAAAAATAAGAGTTAGTTTTGTAATTATTTGGAGCGGTGATGAGAAAGTCCTGATTAGGGCATGCAGTACCGGGCCCGGTACCAAGAATTCCATTTCCCGGTTCTATGCAGGGACAGTACCGGGATTCCCGGTTCTCCCGGTTCCTTTTTTTTACCTCAATTCAGCGCCACACATGGATATTTAAGAAATAAAACAATTTTTTTTTTTATGAATATATATTTTTTGTAAATATGCAATAAAATCATGCATGTGTCTTATCTTATCTTATTTTATCTTATTTGTGGCGTCTTTACGGATACACTTCGACCCTATGGGATCTTTTGTGTAATTACCCCTCTTTTAGAGCTTAAATGCAGCCTCCACCCCTTCCAAAAAGCGGATAGTGGAGTGCGATGTTCCCGCTTGTGCCGGCGTCGTCGCTCAGCTGTGAATTGTGATATTTGTGATACTCATGGAAAGAACCGGGACAACCGGGATGTAACCTTCAGTACCGGTTCTTTAGACACTATGAAATTCCCGGGATTTCCCGGGAATTACAGAACCGGGATTTCCCGGGAGGATGCCCTAGTCCTGATGCCCTTATAAAAAAAAATGTTATTGAAAATGAAACCTTGGTTTATCATTATAATTTAAAGGATAAACAAGTTATGTTTGCAGTGGACTTTTTTATTTCCAGCTCGGTCACCAAAATTTAGGGTGGCTTTTTCGCCCTTTTCCGGGATTATTGAGGCCTACAAATAAATACTGTGATATTAGCTTTTAGCAATTATCAAATAACCTAGTAGAATTATATAACATTATTCTGCCATATAATTATGGAAAAAAATATTCAGAAAAACTGATCAAAAAAATTAACGAGTTTTCGGCAGGAATTATGCTTCAGAGACATCTTATTCACAAAGGTGCTGCTCTCTGACCTAAGTTCAGAAATGATAAGCACTCCCCCTGTTATTTAGCCCTAACTTTTGTCTACTACCTCTCATTAACCAATGTTCAAAAACAACTATTTAAAAATTACAAGCTGATGATGACTTAGTGAAGGTACCAAATTTTACCTCCAAAAGAAAAAATATTTTTATAGGGGTAAAATAAAACATTTAAATGACGTTAATAAATGTTTGCAAATATAGAAAGTGTGCATATTCCAATTAAAATATAATGATTTACATATCTCCCATTTTTTATACCGATTCTAAAAACTTATTGATTACCCCTCGTATATGCAATAATAACACTCAATAAAGCTAATTCAATCTCTAAACTCTAACCATCACTGCCTAGCTACTTATTTGTCCGAACGCGTCTGTACTGTACTTAGATCCTTGACCAACTACTTTCCTAGCTTTTCTCCTGACTGTCCTGTTCCTAGGTTCGTTACCAACTATCCTTAAGTACAGATATCTCAGTTTCGTGTCCCGGAGGTAACTCTCTGGTCTAAAAACCTATGTTTCCTAAATCCCAAATCATCCCTACTTCTCATAACTGACGCTAACCTAATTAACCAATCAAACTAACGCGGGAAACAGTATGTCACCGCCCCCAAGCTCTATGGTTTTAAGGTTGTGTTTCGTCGTCGACGATACTCCTTTATTTTTTTATCTACAAATCTAACGCTGAGAATCCACTTGACAATGGGATCTTGCACATGTTGCGACTGTTGCTAGCAGGTAGACCATTCATTTCGAAGAACTGTGAAAGTCTGTTTTTAACAATCTAGCAAACAAAAAAAAAATAGACAAAATAAATTTTGTCGAAATGACCTGCAGCTGCGGAGTCTAATATCCCAAAAGCGGCTTCTTTGTTTGTAATTTTCTATGGTTATCGGTAATTTTAAGATTTCGAAGAAAACATCAAAATAAGTTTTAAAGTACTATTTTACATTATATGAAATGTTTATTATATTTATATTAATGTAAAGCGTGTAATATACACGCGTTACATGTTAATATTTAGTCTATTGTTATTTATTTTATACGTAATAGGATGTGATTTTTAAGAGTATTTCATTTGAGCCATAATGTGGGAAGCTTAATATAGTCTATGCACAATTCTCATGTTCTTATTAATATCGCTGTGATTTACATTACCATTTCATTATCAAGTATGTAAACAAATTTAAATAACTATGAATTTATTTTTAAAGTGATTATTGAGCTTTAGATAGTTAAATAAGGAAGTGTGTTGTGAATCCTACTGCAACACGTCACTACCCGTCAGTGTGACGCGATGGGGTAGAATAATAGTAAATTGTACAACAAGTGCATAAAACGCACCATTTTACGCGAGACGTTTATCCATCCAAGCGAGCTGAGTTTGAGTGTTACTTGTAAGTTTACATTTATGTTGTTATACTTTTTATGTCTGTAATTTGTTACTGTACCTTTTTCAATAAAATAAAATAAAATAAAAGAAATAAAGTCGAGTTTTAAATGGGTTTTATGGACGAGTTGTACACTCTACTTTTCGCTTGGATTGCGAGGAAATGAAACAGCAACATAACAATATTTCAAGTTGTAACACAAATATTATAATGACAAAATAAGTATGGTTCCCGCCAATTAACTTTTTTTTCTTTTTTTTCCATTTAGGTACGTGACACCTGACTTAGGTCGTTACATTTGTGTTTTTTTAACTATGATAACTTATTGTCATGCTTTAAATATACTAATAATAATAATAATAATAATAAATGCGACAAAATAAAAATTATAAGTTTATTTCATGAAGTTTTATTGTGTACTTTGGCTGTTGGTATACTTGCCTTGGTTTTAGAATACTAACGAAACGAAATAAAATAAAGAGGTTATTGTTATTGTTATAGTTGTTCGTGTGGCTGATAGGCCGATTGCCTTGGTCTTCGAAGAAGATTTTACTTTATGCACTAGTGCATAAAATGCGATTTTATGCAGCCTCCCAGCATAAAGAAGGATTTTACGAGCATGAGAAGTGAAAAGTTTATGTAAGGCGATGTAACCCACTTTTTCGCCCCACTTATATTCTGAATTTCCTCACGCTAACAACTGTATTTGTTACTCTGCCAGTTCGAAAATAAAAGTAAGTGTTATTGTGAAACATATTTTATTAAACACATTATCTCCACACACTCAGTCATCATGGATGGTGATGAACCGTTTACCGATCGTGTGGATCCGGCGCGAGTAGAGGGAAACCGCCGACAAATATAGTAGGATCTATTTAAAATGTCGGAATCCACTTAAGAGCTTATCTTCCAATGAATGGCTTTGTTCTCTATTGTGAAGCCCGACCGCAAATTAGCAGTGCAAAATGAAACGCATGAATAACAAAAGATTTCACATGAATAGCCACTTTACCGCCTAGAGAATAAGGTTCAATTTGTAATGGCAAGTCATTCGAAATAGTACTGTTTGAAATTGAAAGCGGCAGCCAGGTATTTTGTTTGTGTAAGGTACAGGTGATTCAGGGATAGCTTTCTTATCTTAGTCTAGTACGCAAGCACGTCTGCATAGTTCTCAGTCGCTATCTAGGATCGACATCGTTTGCTTCACTGTGTTTTACTCTGGATATTTTTTTAATTTGACCCCTGGCCTACGTTCTGTTGGATTTTGATTGCTTACTGTTTGGATTTTTGTGAAAAAGTGTGCTCGATAACGACCCCGGCTGTGTTTATGGACTTTGAAATAGCGGAAATAGGAGTGAGATAAATTTAATACTACACACAGGGTCTGAAAATGGTTGGGTGGATGGAGCTTTAATGCTGTCTGCAAAAAATGTCGCCAATTGCAGTGCGGACTACCATCAGGACATGAACGCGAGCCTTTTTGAAACGTGGTTTAAGGACCAATTATTACCAAATATACCAGAAGGGAGTATCATCGTCATGGATAATGCATCATACCATTCGCGGCAGACACAATTAATACCCTGCACAAACACAAGGAAATCAGAAATACAGGAGTTTTTAGACAAACATAATATAAATTATCCCTCAAAGGCAAAAAAAAAAGATCTGTTGGAGAAAGTGAAAGAACATTCTTTTCCCAAAACCTATTTTGTTGACGAGGCAGCAAAGGTCAAGAATTGCGAAGTTTTAAGATTACCGCCGTATTATTGTACTTTAAATCCTATTTGAACTCATGTGGAGCAATTTAAAAAGAAATGTAAGAAAAGAAAATAACAATCCTAAGTTTAGTGAAGGCGTGCTTCAAATAATAAGAAATAGCATTAATGTTACAAATAATCATTGGAAAAACTGTTGTGGGCATATCCACAACATAGAAAAATCAATGGCCCGAGACTATAGCCACCCTCAGGTAATTATTATTTTTAAACATAATTCTTGTTTTTTTAAATACATGCATCCCAACTAAAAATAATCATAAAAATATTAAGTCCTAAATAGTTACACCCTATACCTGCACAAACAAAATAGTACCTGGCTGCCGCTTTTAATTTAAAACAGTACTATTTCGAATGACTTGCCATTACAAATTGAACCTTATTCTCTAGGCGGTAAAGTGGCTATTCATGTGAAATCTTTTGTTATTTATGCGTTTCATTTTGCACTGCTAATTTGCGGTCGGGCTTCACAATAGGTAACAAAGCCATTCATTGGAAGATAAGCTCTTAAGTGGATTCCGAAATTTTAAATAGATCATAACTTGGCAGTAATTGCAAACGCGCTGGATTGCTTAACGCTAAGAATTGAGAGCAATTACTTAAGCAATGATCACCTTTACAACTCGGACAAGATCGTATGTTGAAACAATGACTATCAGTGTTCTTAGTGTCCTTTACCGAAATCATTGTTTTAATCCTCGGAGTGGTTTTAATGGATTGGCTATTATGTCTCTGGCGGCATGATAATTCCAGGGTTTCTAACAAGTCTGCGCGACCTCGAAGAAAGTTAGTGAAAGTGTCGAACGTTATAGGGTTATTTTTGTCCAGACGGCTTTGTAACACCCCAAAAGTGGGATGTCACATTTTTGGTTTATTTACATGAAGACGGGGAAGGCGTCCGCCCCTGCGCGTAGGGCATCCTCCCGGGAAATCCCGGTTCTGTAATTCCCGGGAAAACCCGGGAATTTCATAGTGTCTAAAGAACCGGTACTGAAGGTAACATCCCGGTTGTCCCGGTTCTTTCCATGAGTATCACAAATACCACAATTCACAGCTGAGCGACGACGCCGGCACAAGCGGGAACATCGCACTCCACTATCCGCTTTTTGGAAGGGGTGGAGGCTGCATTTAAGCTCTAAAAGAGGGGTAATTACACAAAAGATCCCATAGGGTCGAAGTGTATCCGTAAGGACGCCACAAATAAGATAAAATAAGATAAGATAAGACACATGCATGATTTTATTGCATATTTACAAAAAAAAAATATTCATAAAAAAAAAAAATTGTTTTATTTCTTAAATATCCATGTGTGGCGCTGAATTGAGGTAAAAAAAAGGAACCGGGAGAACCGGGAATCCCGGTACTGTCCCTGCATAGAACCGGGAAATGGAATTCTTGGTACCGGGCCCGGTACTGCATGCCCTATCCACTGAGCATAAAAAAACACATTTTGTATCAGTAAATGCATACCTTAAGTAAATAAAAATTGTTCGACTCAGAAACTTTAATATTCATGCTCATCACATAAATATCTATCTTTAGCTCTACCAGCTAAGTTAATATACTTAGTTAATTTTCAATTTTGGTTTGGTAGTGAGCTTGCCTATAAATTATGTTATGGTTATGACAATACATATACATAGTATGGTATACTATGTCTTGTCATAATTTATAGTTAAACTCAGTGCGTAGTATACCTTAATACTGTAATATAAATTTTGTGTTCAAGGTGATCCAGAATACACACAGAGACCATGGATGCCGATTTCAAGGAAGGACCATAGAGTGGTGTTTCAGCGTTGATGAAATCCTTTTTATTTTAGATGCTTGCCAGAGGCATATTCATTCCAGTATTAGCATCATTGTGGTATATTATGTATATTGCATATATTGAAAAATATGGAGTTTTTAATCATTACACTGATGATAAGACAAGTCTCTACTTTACATCGTCATAAGGCTGAAGGTTGAAAATGATGTCAAGTTGCCTTATGGATATATGCTTTAATTTGTATAAATAACAATTATTAATGATAATTTTTAGGAAACTAAAATACTTGAAATAATGAAAATTGATTTATTTTCTTCCCTATCATCACCCATGTAATATTGAAATGAAATAAGTTATGTCTGGATAAAGTGACTTTGCCTATATTAAACTATTAGGTACCTAGTATAAATCGTTTTAAAAGAACTGCCATGAGCACCCAAAACCTACATTAATTTAACTCGCATGTATATGTAGTTTCATTCAATCATTAATTAACAGCAGCTCTTGTGAATTAACATAATTATAAGGATATATTCCAGCATTTATTTATTTATTTACTTTTAATTATTAAACGTGCAATAAGTAAGTATAACGCCCTTAAACGTCTAACTACAATTCATGTTATAAAAACATTTACTTTTTAAACAATTAAATTAATTAACAAGTGTTTTAACGTTTGTACACAACACAAGCTTAACAACATAAAGAGCGTAGCGCGCATAAACTTGTAGGTAATCGAGATGTGTCAGGGTTAGGGAATGCAAACCGGTAATTCTTTGTATGAAAATTACCGGTAATTTACCGTTACCGCGGTAATTCCCATACAAAAAATAACCGGTTTGCATTCCCTAGTCAGGGTTCACTTAGGGATCGGTAACGCGATGCAGTAGTCCAGCTCTAGGCGAAGCCTTGCGCACTTCAGCTCCACAATGTTGGCAGACGGGATCGGGACGTTTACAGGAGCACTGTATAACATTAGGAAATGGAAATTAAATTATAGTACAAATCTTCAAAAGATTGACTTTAATTTCAAAAGACATTATTCTTTAACTCATTATATACTATGTCCATCTATCAAATATTTTTATAAAATAATATTATTGTTATATACAGTGGCTGCCAGATTAGGAATGCTTGCGTTTTCCCCATTAAATTAGCAAAAATTCTAATTATTTAACTCAGTTTTAAACTAATCTAATGAATTAATCTCTGTTCTATTCATACAAGCAATCTTTAGCACAAACCGTCACAACTCATACGGACCTAGTTGTTGTTCCGACTAACATATCAAAAATTGATCAAAATCAGTTAAAATTTAGAGGGGTGGAAATAAAACGTAAAAGCAGTTTGTATGGGAAACCATCGTCGCTTCACATTCCTCTTACAGTAAACATCTACGAATTTCACCATAGCTAAATATTCTAATTCGAAAAAAGACAAAGTAAGTAGGTACCTAAAGAGAAGGAAAAGCTAATAAACCATTTTTAATTTCTCGTGTATACTTAGTATTGTTTACTATACAGATATTTTCGGTTGGTATAGTATGTAGTTTTGCATCTGAAAGATGAATATAGGTAAGTTAATTGCATCTTAAAATAAAAAAGGCCTTTATTCACTGATCTGCTACTACTACTACTGCTACTTATATTAAATATAAATATAAAATCTAATTCCATCTAATATTTTTAACAATTAAACATACATACACATCCATACACTCACGCCTACATTCCCAGAGTGAGGTAGGCAGAGCTACAGGATTACCAACAATTTTAAAAACTTGTTGTTAATTATGTAACCACATTTTGCACAAACAGGCAGGTGTGATGTTGTTTGTGTATGTGTGTGTGTTATTAATTTAATTCTTAGTTAAAGTGACATTGGTATCTATTTTTTGCCTTCTGGCGCCATTCCTTCGGAAAATGGTCTTCCCACCTCATTATCTGGCCCTCGGTCCTCTTATTAGGTACATGTTACAATACTTTATCAAGCTAAAACTAAACTAAACCGCTATAGCTTTGCATTGATATTTGCACGACAACACAAAAAAATATCTTTTATTATTATTTCCTCGCTTCATTGTTCGATATAATTAAGTTTACATTATTGTAGTTTATTTAATCTACTGGCAACATTTTGCACGATTATTTTAGAGATATTTTAAATAAATAAGTATTTAAATTGACTCAAAACATTCTCAAACCCCACCATGTCGTGTAGCACCCTAGCCTTCTTGCCTCATTATTTTTTCGTGCAGGGCAACAGACGCACGCGTCCACTATTCCTTCAAAAGAATAAAAATTAAACACTTTATTCTGTGAAGTTACAGTGCTCAAGTAAAAACCTTTTTTCAACAATGCCAAAACGTAAGCGCACTAATCAAGAAAAGGTTGAATATCATCAACGAAAGTTGAGAAAGTATATTGGTATATCTTCACCGTCCTCGGATGAAGAATCTCGTGAGTACTATTATATTTTTAAAATAAGGGTTCTCATTACGTTATTCTTATCGACAGACAGTCGTTAACTCGTAATTTTTTCTCCTAAAAAACTTTATAAAATGTATAAAAGGTGTGGAAAATAAAACGAACTTTTTACAAGACGTGATCCTGGGGGTTACTCAAATACTCAAATACTCAAACGTTTATTGCATTCCACAATGTGTTGGCAGTTGACAGGCTAACTTAAGCTATTACAGTGATAAATATAATTATAACTTAATTATGGACCCTGTTGGGCACAGCAACATTAAGAGAGGGCTTTAGCTCAATAATCTTACATTCTATTTACCTACTTACTTAATAATTATATTGCACATAAGGTAAGTATATAATTAAAATTATGTCAAATTTAATTTGAACTAGGTAATTAAACTTTAATATCTGTTGTTATTTTGTATTATTTAATCCTATTATGTATTATATTTGTTTAATTATCATTTATTCTGTATATTATTATCATATTTTTGTATTCATCTCTAACCTATCTTCCCAATGTACTTATTTATATATAATATAATAATATAATATGTATAATATATGATATTTATTTGTAATATTTATCAATGTCACTGTTTGTTATTTATATGTGTAGGTTTAAGTTTAAATTACAGTTTGTCTTCCAAGTACATATTTATAGTATAATAACTTTTTCTTATAAGAAGTTCCTTTAAGAGTTTTATAAATTTGTTTTCGTTTTTTTCAGTTTTTATATTATTCGGTAATTTATTATATATTTTTATAGACATTATATAAGTTCCGTCTGAGCACATTTTCAGTTTTGTTGCGGGTAGCATTAGTCTATCTCTGTGTCGCAGGAAATGGGTTGTGGGTAAGTCTTCTCGTTTTTTATAGTAGTCAGGATATTTCCTAACAAACTTACACATCTCAAGAATGTATATGCATGGTAGGGTAAGTAGTTTATTGTCTTGGAAGTGGGGTTTACGACTATCTGTATTTTCTATATTAACTAGGATGCGGACGAGTTTTTTTTGTAGTGTGAAGAGAGCTGGCGCATCAGTGCTATTTCCCCATAGGATGACGCCGTAGCTGAACCAGGCGTACGCATAGGCGTAGTAGGTGACGAGTGCAGTTTGGAAGTCGGTTGATCTTTTTACTTCACGGAGCGCATAAGCGAATTGTGATATTTTAGTTCTAATCTTTTTTATATGTGTTTTCCAGTTTACGTGGTTGGCCGTGAGTCAACACGAAGGCAAATTACATGTAAGACATGGTACCTAATTCTATTAAGAATACATGTTGATATGTAAGCGTTAACTAATTATTATCCGCGAGGTAAAAGTTAAGGAAAACGCATATCTGTGAAGTAAATCTACCCACTTTTATTTTTATTCCTATATGGGTTTTATAAATTATGGTTTCTTTTGTTCTATATAGAAAACGAAGACTTTATCGAAGTACCGGAGATCGAAACGATCCCGGACAACCCAATTTCGTGGCAAGAATCAAACCCTCCTATCAAAAATGACACGAAATGGCACGAAATCGCGATGAAAAGATGGAAACAGCTCAACAACAATTAGGTAGGGTAGACCGAGGCGAATCGGATCAGTGGGTGAATCGGATCAAATTAAGCTTTTCTGTCAAATTTGAAAATACGCGGCTAGCCACGGGTAGCCAATCAGCGTGCCGTGTTCGCTCTGTCCTTCCCGCATGGCAGGACCTTGAATGCTATTGGATAAGTCTTGAGCGTCAGTCGCGACAACGCTTCGAGCGGAGTGGTGTTTTTAAATGTGTCGTAAATTTGCAGCTGATGTAAAAAACGTGGTTTCAAACTGTGGTGTTAATATCATAAGGAATTGATTGAAGGTCAGTATTTTATTTTTTGTATTGCGTATGTTTATGGTAAAATTGAGAATCGATTTCATTTAAACTCTATTTAAAAACATATTTACGTTAGGTTTAAATATTTGAAACTAGTCATTTGAGGCTATTCGGATCATTTTTTTTGGGGCGATTGGGATCACTAATTTTGACAGTTTTATTAATTGTTTACACTTTATATATCTTTTGCTTGCATGTTTTAGATGGTTCGCACATACAAAAGAAAGACTAGCCAGGGGGAGTGGACGACAGAAAATATGAATGAAGCAGCTAAAAAGGTACTGACTAAGCAATTGTCCATTCGTCGGGCTGCCGAGTTGTACAATGTACCATTTACGAGCTTGCAAAGAAGAGTTACATTCTCTCGTGGCGTTCTAAAACATCGAGGTGGACAGCCAGCTTTAAGCGAAGAAGCGGAGAAAATATTTGCTGAGCGGTTAGTGCAGCTAGCAACCCGTGGATTTGGACTCACACCTAAATCTGTACGTAAGTACGCCTTTGAATACGCCGAGCTGCAAAACATCCGACATAACTTTAATAGACAAGCTAGGATGGCAGGACAAGACTGGTTTCATCGGTTTCTGAAAAGAAATCAGCATTTAGCTATTCGCAAGCCTGAGGGTCTATCTAGAGCAAGAATGAATGGGATGACAAAAGAAAAAGTGTCAGACTATTTCACTACTTTGGGCAAGGTTATAGATGACAATAATTTAAGAGGAAAACCCGAGTGTATTTATAATGTAGATGAAACGGGCATTCCTCTTAACAATCGCCCGCCGAATGTTGTCACCCAGAGAGGGTCAAGAGATGTTGTCAGCATAACCAGCGTAGAACGAGGTCAAAATGTAACTGTTTTGGCTTGCATGAATGCCGCAGGACAGTTTATACCGCCATTCGTACTTTTTAAAGGTGTGCGTAAACGAGATGATTTTATGATTGGCATGCCTTCTGGTACACAAATGGCCATGACAGAGAAAGGCTGGATAACCGAAGATTCATTTATGCAGTGGGTACATCATTTTAATCGATATCGGAGTAAGGGAAAAGTTATTTTGGTTTTGGATGGACACGCATGCCACACTAATTTATCAGTGGTTACTTTATGCGAAACTTTGGACATAGAACTTGTTCTCATGCCTGCACACACATCGCACGCTTTGCAACCACTGGATGTTTCGTTTTTTAAACCTCTTAAGTCATACTACAACCAACACGCCACGGCATGGCAACATTCACACCCGGACAAGGGAATAACCAAAGTTGCTTTTGGAGGAATTTTTAAACAAGCTTGGAACCAGGCTGCTACAGTTGGAAATGCCACAAAGGGCTTTGAAAAAACTGGAATATATCCGTTTAATCCCAATGCTGTACCGGATTACAAGTTTGTGGTCGATGGTATCGCCGAACGTTCTACAGCAGGTCAACCGGTTGACGATGCGATTCCATCAACAAGTACACAAGCACCTGATGCCAACGTACAATTTTTACCACTACCGGTAATTGAGTCTTCCCCAAACCCGAGCACACAGTTAGTTGACGATATTCTTCCACCTTCAAGCATACAGCCACCGGATGTTAATATCATATCAATTCTACCACCACCGCCAATAGAGCTTTCCACAAACCCAGACACGCTTGTAGGTTAATGCAAAAGCCGAAAAAGGTACCTGGAATATCAAAAACACAACAGGTAAGGGACGTCCTTCCAACCACGAATTCAATACAGCCGCAAAATGCCATAAAGGAGATTCTACCGTCACCTAATAAACCCATGGACCCGCCTAAAAAACCTCGTAACATTAATAGACCAGTTTTACATTTGACATCACCGCAAAATAAATCGAATTTGCTTTTAAGAGAAACGAAAAAAAAAGAAAATATGGAGAAGAAAAAGTCGCAAGCTGACAAAAAAACAAACAAACAGGCAAGCAAAAAAAGCTCTCGTATTAATAAGCAGAAACAAGGCAAAGAAAACGTGACAATAAAAAATAAAAACAAAGCAACTCCAAAGTTAAAAGTAAAAGGTAGTAGTTCATCTAGAGATTGGAATTGCATTTATTGTTTAGAAAAGTTTGTACATCCACCGGTTGAAGATTGGATCCAATGTTATACTTGCGAGGAATGGTGCCATGAGAACTGTGCTGACCGGGGCGGTGTCAAAGGACTCTACAAATGTGAACTTTGTAAAACCAATGAAAATTGATCTCATTAATAGGATACTAGATTGTATAGTGCTATACTTTATTTGATTTAAAGCTTATGTTTACTAAATATTATAAGAAAGAATACATTTATTTCTTGATACGATTTGTCTCCGTAAATGGGGCGAATCGGATATTTGTTATGTTTGCAATTTATATTAACCAAAGTTAATTTAAAACTTTAACTTTAGTTTTAACAATCTTATTTTATTATTTAGAGGCTGTTAATATTCACAAAATTTATTGTTTAGGAAAGTGCAGTATTAGAACGTTGATTTTATCGTTTTATATTTTAACTATTGGGCTTCGGTAATATTGCTACCGAGGAAGTATCATAATATTACACAAGTTCAACTTTTGTTACACTGACGATAGTCGATCTCATTAATATGGCTTAGTTTGTTTTAAATAATGTTTTTGGATTTGTTATTCATATAATTACTATATTTTAAAACATGTTTTTGTTTGATCCGATTCGCCTCGAAAAATGGGGCGAATCGGATTTTTGGAATGATTTTGTTTTTACTTTTAAACATTTGATTTTAATTTTATTTTTTTATGTTAAACCTTTGGATTTCGTTAAACGATAACTGCTGTATCCATTAAAATATAAATAAACAATGTAACTGTTTACTAAGTTGTATTTACTTAACGCCAAACAAAAATTGATCCTATTCGCCTCGGTCTACCCTATTGGGGTCACAGCTGTTAATCGAACGATGACAATATTGTTAACAAGTGGCGACATAGTGAAAGCTATCAAGATATTGAGCGATAGTTGTCGCATATTTTCAGACTTGCACTTTGGCGAGACACAAGTGCGCACTAAATTATTAACACCTTGCCTAGCCAAACCTTTCTTGAATATCATTCACTGTTCGGAAGTAAACTCCCAGACAAGATAAAAGCCTCTAAAGTGATTGAAAAACAGGGTTTTCAGATCAGAAAAAGTTGCAAAAAATACGTTCAGGGAAACTGGTCAGGCCCCTCGCGTTACCCGTTACAGCGGCGAACCGAAACCGGCGAACAGTTCCAAATCCGTCGTCCAGACCAGCGGGAAATGACTGAGGTACAACATGCGGGTAGATTAATAGTAGATTGTTCAACTAGGGACTAAAACAAGCCATAATGACACGAGATGTTTAGCCACGCGAGCGAGCCAGCGAGCGAGAGTGGCTATAGTTCGAGTGTCAAAAAACAACGTTCAGTGCCGGATTAGCCACGTACAGTCGAGGGTATTGATTCCTAGACCACTTTGGACTATGTCAAAGTGACGTAATCAAACAAAACGTAGGAGACTTCTTATGATTTTATTTAGTGTCACTTTGACATAGTCCAAAGTGGTCTAGGAATCAATTTCCTCGACTGTACCTAGCAAGAGTAGCAAATGCTACGGGCCCCGCGCATCCACGTCTAACCTCTAAAATGCTAGTACTTACATCAGTATGCGTATGCGTGTGCTCATATGCATCAGGGTTGACGATAAGATGAATAATCCAGTCGTATTCTCCACCAGAATAACCTAAAACAAACACCCACGCAAAATAGGTGCATATCTAAGTCGCTCAGTTGCGGAAAAAAGACCGCCACAACCTGTAACCTAAAACAAACCCAGGGGTCTCTTTATAGAATTTGCTACGGACCCCGACGGGCTTGCTCATTCCAGCACTGACGAAGTTCTATACACATTTACAATATTGATTATAAGAAAGTTTCTTACAAATTTGTTCCGCGGTTCTTTTCTTTTCTTTTATTATTTTTTTGTTAAGTGCCGCTTTAAATGCTTGCATATTTAGCCAACAGGTTCAAACTTGAAAACTATTTTAAAACTAATTGGACCAAGCATAATTAAATGAATTCATCCTTAATATAATTAAATATATTCATATTCGTAATCATTAATCGTGTTTCACGAAATTAAATCATTTTTATTTGTATTTTTTCACAGTTGTTGACGTTTCTTCACCTTCTGATCATGACAGATTAAAGAAGAAAAGACACCTAGTTTTTGTTTCTTTTCCTCATATCAAAATGTAATCTATAAAGTAGAGACAAGTAGCTGGTGCAACTTTCATCTTATTGCACGGCTTCTTTGCCTTTAGTCTTTATTCTGTGGTCTATACAAAAAGACTGAAAATAGCAATAAATCCTCCATTCACAAACACCGTGATTGGATGTTAAGGGGATTCCAAAGTAAATTAAAACAATTTTACTTTAATCCCTAGAGATTAAAAAGGAACTTTAGTCCCGATGTGCAGAGACTAAAGTAACATTTTAAGAGCATGAGAAGTGAAAAATATTTTTATAATTGTTGGTGTAAAATAACTTCAAATGTTGTTATTTTGGACTGGATCAGAAACGGATTTCCTATTCCTTTTGAAAGGGCAGTTGTTCAAAATTGTGTGCCTAAAATAAATTGGTCAGTGCAACTGCAGTTACGTGCAATAACACCTTGCACTCAGTGTGATGACCAATTTATTTCTAGAACTTTCTTAGCACCAAAACCAAATGGAACCAAACGATTTATTTTAAACTTAGAAAAATTAAACAAATTTATTCCCAAAAATCATTTCAAAATGGAAGATCATCGAACTGCTGTTTTCCAAGTCTTGGCTTTATGGCCACAGTTGATTTAAAAGAGGCTTCCAATTTGAAGATGACCATTCAAATTTACTAACATACGAGTTTACGGCTTTGCCATATGGTCTTTCGCTAGCCCCGAGAACCTTTAAAAAGATTATGAGAGAGGTTATCACATACCTAAGAAGTCAAGGTCAGTCTTTTTTCTAGACGACATTCTTTGTATTGGGGACAATTATGACGAATGTTTACACAATGTCCAACAAACTGTCAATATATTACAATGCTTAGGCTTCGTAATAAACTTTCAAAAGAGTCTGTTAACACCCCAGCTGGTTTGCCGATATTCAGGTTTCATCACAGTATATAAATAAACCAGTAAAGAAACTACGAACAAACGCTCGAAACGACGCACTCACACAGACGCAAGCCTCTACGAGACCGCTAAGAGGATTTGGCGGTGCTGTCAGTCGCGAGTGTCGCGTCGAAGACGAAGATGCGGTCCTTCGCATTTTACGTTCGTCCTTTAGAAAGATGCCACAAAAGTATTCCTTCCAAAATCGAAATCTGGGGATCTGTGTGGTCTCTGACAATGATTTCGTTGGCAGCATGAGAAAAAGTAGCCGCCATCTTGAACTTCTTAGTTATTCAACCGATTGCTTCCAAAATCGATATCTGGGGATGTGTATGGTCTCCAACAACTAATCTGTTGGCAGAATGAGAAAAAGTAGCCGCCATCTTGAACTTTTTAGTTACTCAACCGATTGCTTCCAAAATCGATATCTGGGGATGTGTATGGTCTCCGACAACTAATCTGTTGGCAGAATGGGAAAAAGTAGCCGCCATCTTGAACTTTTAAGTTATTCAACCGATTGCTTCCAAAATCGATATCTGGGGATGTGGATGGACTCCAACAACTAATCTGTTGGCAGAATGAGAAAAAGTAGCCGCCATCTTGAACTTCTTAGTTATTCATCCGATTGCTTCCAAAATCGATATCTGGGGATGTGTATGGTCTCCGACAACTAATCTGTTGGCAGGATGAGAAAAAGTAGCCGCCATCTTGAACTTTTTAGTTATTCATGAAATGTTAAAGTTATGTTTATTACCCAATTTTATTTGCAGGGGCTACTTTTACTGATTATGTTAACGGATTCGTTATCGGACATCACACAGATCTCCAGATATCGATTTTGGAAGCAGCCTGTCAAATAATAAAAAAGTTCAAGATGGCGGCTACTTTTTCTCATTCTGCCAACAAATTCGTTGTCGGAGACCATACACATCCCCAGATATCGATTTTGGAAGCAATCGGTTGAATAACTAAAAACTTCAAAATGGCGGCTACTTTTTCTCATGCTGCCAACAAAATCATTGTCAGAGACCACACAGATTTTGATTTTGGAAGGAATAGGTAGAATAACAAAAAGGTTAACATACCTTGTTCAGTTGTTTTTTGTCCCATGAAAAATAAATAAATAAATAAATTCGTAGTCGGCCATCGAATAATAACAAAGTTCAAGATGGCGGCTACTTTTTTCACTCTGCCAACAGATTCGTTATCGGAGACCACACACATCCCCAGATATCAATTTTGGAAGCAATCGGTTGAATAACGAAAAATTTAAAGATGGCGGATACTTTTTCTCAATCTGTCAACGGATTTGCTGTCGCAGATCACACGTATCGATTTTGCACTAACTAGCTGAGATACAATAAACGAGAACTTTTTTCAATTTTACAAAATGTTAGTGGGCAACCCTTACGCTCAATTGGAGCGTAGGTATTTATCTTGAAAAGTAGGCCTAGTTTCTTTACTGGTTTATTTATATACTGTGGTTTCATTTTCAATTCAGTGGATATGACATTATCTCTTCCCCGGGAAAAACGCGAAAAAATCGCGAGTTTGATTGACAAATTTTGGTCTCTCCCCACTTGTACTGTTAGAGAACTCTCTCAGCTCATAGGAGTGCTTATTGCTGCTTGCCTTGCAGTTAAATATGCATAAATATAAGAATATTGGAACGACAAAAATTTCTGGCTTTGCAACGTGATCCGAACTATGATAGAAAAATCAAATTACCTGACATAATTTTAAATGATCTAATATGGTGGAGAACGCAGATATTCTCATGCTTTCATTCGATTATACCCCCTTCGTATTCGCTTGAGATATTCTCGGACGCATCGCTAACTGAGTGGGGAGCGTTTGCAAATAACGCTCGCGCACATGGAGCCTGGAGATTAGAGGAAACGGCATTCCACATAAATCAATTGGAATTGTTAGCTGTATTTCTTGCACTTAAACATTTCGCATATGACCAACACAACTGCTCTATTCTGCTGCATATAGATAATACGACTGCTATCAGGTATGTAAATCGCATGGGGGGCGTCCAATTCCCGCATTTAAATGATCTCTCCAGACAAATTTGGCAGTGGTGCGAGGAAAGAAATATCTGGATTTTTGCATCGTATATTAATACGAGGGATAATATCGAAGCTGACGCGGAATCACGAAAAGTGAATCCCGATACAGAATGGGAGCTATCTAACAAAGCTTTTCAGCGCATTACTCATAAATTTGGACAACCAGAGATAGATCTCTTCGCTTCCCGCACCAATGCCAAATGTCGCAATTAGGTATCATGGCGGAAAGACCCCGAAGGGAAAGCTATAGACGCTTTCACACAAAAATGGGATAGTAATTTTTTTTACACTTTCCCCCCATTTTCGGTCATATTAAAATGTTTACAAAAGATAATTCACGATAAAGCTACGGGAATTCTAGTTTTTCCTATCTGGCCATCTCAAGCGTGGTTCCCTTTGTTAAAATCTTTAATAAAATCTGGTCTGTTCTATTTACAGGACCAGGAGCCCGTTTCACAAGCACCTTACCCTGGGTGCAGCGGTGCTCTCCGGCTAGCGTACCAGCGGCGCGGCATCCCTACGACCGCATGGGAATTGATGCTGGCATATTTATCTAAAAATACCATTCAGCAATATAATGTATCGTTAAAATTGTGGTGGACATTCTGTTCACAACTCGGTAAAGACGTTTTTGATAGTTCGGTGGATTCGGTTTTAAATTTCTTAACCGAACAGTTTAACCACGGAGCGTTTTACGGTTCGATTAATAGTCACAGGTCAGCATTATCCCTGTTCCTCGGAAATAAAATTGGAAAAAATGAACACGTTCAGCGCCTGTTGAAGGGTGTATTTAAAATGAGGCCTACGTTCCCAAAATATACACACACATGGGATCCAAAATTAGTCTTGGATCATATTGCTAAATGGTATCCAAATACGACCATCTCTTTAGAGCAGATTACTAAAAAGCTGGTCATATTATTAGCTTTATGCACTGCTCACCGCGTGCAAACATTATCACTAATAAAAACCTGTAACGTACACGTTTGCTTTAACGGTATAAAAATTATTATATCAGATATAATTAAGACTTCTACTGCTAGTAGGAAACAGCCAATTTTGTTCCTTCCATATTTTGATGAGAGGCCGGAAATTTGTGCGGCTACAGTCCTCCGTGAATATCTCTCAATAACATGTGACAAACGACCGCAGAACCCTGAACGCCTCTTAATAACTGTGAAGCCTCCTCATAGGGACGCAACAGTACAGTCAATAAGTAGGTGGATTAAACAGGTTCTAGCAGAAAGTGGTGTGGATGTGGCAACATTTAGCGCACACAGCACGCGCCATGCTGCCACATCAACAGCCGCCTCTGCAGGGGTCAATGTCGACCTTATTAGGGAGACTGCAGGGTGGACCTCCACCTCACAAATTTTCGCTAAAAGATAAAAGATGTTTATTCAGTAAGTAGGCCGCACGGGCACTTTTACACGTCAAAAATCTACCAGCGCTTCGCAAGAGACCACTGCTGAGAAGAAACGCCGCAAGAAACTCAACAGTCAGTCGTTTTTTAAATATTGCTTATGATAAATGATATTATACAACGAAAAAAAAAACTTAACCTAGCATTATATAAAACAAAGAATGTAACAAAAAAAAAAAATGAATAAATATAACATGCGTAGTTGAGCAGGAAAATGTGTCAAAACTCAAAATTTCTACAAGAACTCATAAGTAGTAAATATAAAAAATAAATAAAAATTATACTTACCTATGACGGTGCAAAACAACACATAAAAAGTTTCGATACATTCTCCTACAGAAACCGTGTCCCCTAGACAATACACAATGCTTTACATATTTGTATGATTCAGTTATTATGAAGATATTTAGGTGTTTAATTTAGGCCAAGCATTTTTATCTGTTAGATAGTCTTCGACCCTATAGTAAGCTTTAGACATCAACGACTTTTTCAAGTAATTTTTAAGTACTAGAAATGGTAACTTTAAAACTTCGTCAGGTAATTTATTATAGAAATTAATGCATTGACCTACAAATGATTTATATACCTTACGGACACGAATTTTTTTTATAGCTATTTTATTTTTATTTCTTGTATTCAAATTATGTATGTCACAATTCTTGATAAAAGAGTCTTGATTTTTAATGACATAAATAATATTCTCATAAATAAATTGTGATGCTACTGTCAAAATATTAATTTCTTTAAATAGTAATCTTAAGGAATCACGGGAGTTTAGGTTATATATAGAACGAATGGCTCTTTTTTGTAACACGAAAATAGTCTGTATGTCAGCAGCTTTTCCCCAAACAAGAATACCGTACGACATAACACTATGAAAATAACTATAATAAACTAAGCGAGCTGTCTCAACATTGGTAAGTTGTCTGATTTTCCTAACAGCATAAGCTGCCGAACTTAATTTGCCTGCTAGTACTGCTATATGGGGACTCCATTGCAAGTTTTTGTCTATAGTTATTCCTAAGAAAAGTAGAGATGGGGAAAAGCGTTACATTTCAATCGCCGTGACTGTCGTTCCCGTTCCAAAAAAATCACTGCGAAATATCATCGTGACTTTGTCACTCCTGTTACTCACATAGCGATAATGCTATAACGTAATTTTAATCGCACCTGTGGCCCGTTTCACGAAGCTACAAATTAGTCTCAAAATTAATTTTATTTTTAATATACGTAATTTTAATTGGTGTTAAAATGTTTTTAACGGTTTATATACAAATTATTAGGATGTCAAGTGTTAACTAAACGCCAAGACTGATATCCGGAATGACCGTTACCATGGTAATAACAATGCTATAATAAATTATAGCACTGTTATTACCATGGCAACGCTAATTATAGAATTGTTTTTACTCTTCGGTTACGCTATAGGTGGTATTCTGACACCATTAACGATATCAATATTAGCGGTTTATAGTACGCGAGTAGAAAAAATAATTAAATAACCTGTTTTGTAAACTACAATGGATCTCTAGGCTGTAATTAAGGTGTTTATTAGTTCACACCTACTCCTTTATCGTTCGTTCGGGCTTCAAAGTTTATGGGTTTTAGAGATCTGCAATAAAAAATAGAAAACGCCTCTCGGCCGTTTCTGTATGACTATTTAATTCGAGTTTATCGCGTTAAGGACGGAGTAACTTTTATTTAATCTGTGATATTATAATTTTTATATTAGTTTGGTATGCTTTGGTCACTAAAACTTTTTATTGCAGAATACCTATCTAATAAGAACATTTTCTACCAGTGGCCCGTTACATGAAGCTACAAGTTACAAATTACAAACGGAAGTCTCTTTCTAGCAAAAGGAGTTAGAAAGAGACTTCCGCTTGTAATTTGTAACTTGTAGCTTCGTGAAACGGGCCTCAGATCTAGTAAAATTAAATAATTCGTATTATTATCTCAAAATAAAAGTAACTTTTGTTTTCATTTTCAATGACAGAATATTGCTAATTGAATGATATTTAATTATAAAATGCATGCAATGACATCTATCTGAAACTCATGATAACAATCATGTTTTTACACTTCAAAAATTCAGATGGCGTGACTATCTATCTAAAGGGCCCCATACGGAACGAACCGTCGTTACGATCAATCTGAATCGATATCGTGACGATTCATATTTCGTCACTCCTATAATCTGTGGTCAGTGGACGGTGAAGTCGTTAAACACATATCCTATAATCTGTGTTAAACACTCGACCGACACTCGTCCGTTCCCAGGTACTTAATACCTAATTAAAGTTGTAAAAATAAGTGCGTTTAACACTATTGTATTTGCGTGGTGTGTGAGAGGAGGTATTTGTTTTTTGTGATCTTTTGGGATCTATATCTGAATCCCTAAAGTTTTTTTAACCTATTTTTGTATTTCCTAACGTTGTATGTCATAATGATCACTTGTCCTAACGCTCACATGGCCTATCTTTAGGATTCCTAACATCGTATGGATGTTTTTTTTTTCCATAATGTTTTATTGCCTAACATCACTTGCCATATTGATTCTTCATCCTAACGTTATATGCCATAATAGTCATGTGTCATAATTATCGGTAAGCATAATGATCGTTAATCCTAATGATTATTTTTCCTAACTTTGTATGGCATATTGTAATTTGTCCTATATTTGTAGTACCTAACATTATTTGCCCCAATGCATATTTTCCCTAATTGTGATTAACCTACTTTTCTGCCGATAGTAACCTACTTACCTGTCGCAAACCGTCTGCCAGTGCGAGTGCCACGCTTTTGAGTCGCTCCGCACCTAATCCGCAAAATAACTAACTTATTTGTGTAAAACATCGTTTGAAGTGTCCGGTGATTCGGCGCGTTACAGGCTACCCGAGGGTGAAAATTTTATTGTATTTTTCCAAAATTTAACTATTTTTCGCCCTTGGCAGTGACTTAAAGTGTGTGTTGACGGCCGCCGGAAATTGCTGTGAGGACGTGATCTTCTCGGCTCCCAGGTTTGCCCAAGGACAGCACAGTAAGTCGATACACACCCCATCCCGCTACGTACAAAACTCGCCGAATTATCGCCATATTTCCGACCATAGGGAAAGCGATACATTTTGTACCGAGACACTTCGACGCATGTTTTACGCCCATCTAAACACCCCACCCCTTCCCTCAACCCTTGTGGAGACTCACCGTGCCCCAATCAGCATCCGGAGCAGAAACCCAGCCCCACAGGAGCAACCGGAGAGACTCCACGGGCCCAAAAAATTGCTATAATTAGATTAACTAGGTCACACCGTTTTTATACCTTAATTTTAGAACAGAACCTTGATTGCTGTATATAATTAGTTTCCTTATTAAATTCCCTACCCTCCGATACCCCTATCTTGCCTGTACAAACCCTCCCCACAAAGCTAGCACATCCCAAACTTCAAAAAAAAAAATTCCGTAGAATAAAGATAAGATAAAGATAAAAGTCATTTATTCAGTAAGTAGGCCGCACGGGCACCTTTACATGTCAGGAGTCTACCAGCGCTTCCCAAGAGGAGACCACTGCCGAGAAGAAACGCCGCAAGAAACTCAGCAGTCAGTCATTTTTTTAACCATATTTCCTATTACAATGATACAACTTAGTCTAGTATTATATAAAGCTATAAATATTAATTTAAATATAATATCAAATATCATGCGTAGATCAGCAGGAAAACATGGCAAAAATATTAGGAGAGATATAGACGGAGAAAAAGGCAAAAACAAAAAAATTAATAATAAACAAAGTTTCGACATGTTTTCCTACATCAACAGTGTCCCCTAGACAAGATAAAGGTTTTACATTTGAACAAATTATTATTGACTAAGTTTCGAGTTTAGGCCATGCATTTTTGTCTGCTAGATAATCCTCGACCCTATAATACGCTTTAGACATTAACGACTTTTTCAAGTAATTTTTAAGTGCTGAAAAGGGTAACTTTAAAACTACGTCAGGTAATTTATTATAGAAATGAATGCATTGACCAACAAATGATTTATATACTTTACGTACGCGGAATTTTCGAATAGCAATTTTATTTTTATTTCTTGTATTTAAATTATGTATATCAGAATTTTTGGTGAAAGAATCTAAATTTTTAATAACATAAATAATATTCTCATAAATAAATTGAGATGCTACAGTTAAGATATTAATTTCTTTAAATAGTTCTCTTAAGGAGTCACGAGAATTTAAGTTATAAATAGAACGAATGGCCCTTTTTTGTAAAACAAATATAGTTTGTATTTCAGCTGCCTTACCCCAAACCAGAATACCGTACGACATGACACTATGGAAATAACTATAATAAACTAAGCGAGCTGTTTCAACATTAGTTAGCTGTCTAATTTTCTTAACGGCATAAGCTGCCGAACTTAGTTTACCTGCCAGTACAGCTATATGGGGACCCCATTGCAAATTTTTATCTATTGTTATGCCTAGAAAAACTGCCTTATCTACCATTTGCAGACGCTCGTCATTTATAAAAATACTAGAATCTACCGGTTTAACATTAGGCAAAGCGAACCTAACACATTTAGTTTTCTTAGCATTTAGTAGTAAATTGTTACTAGTAAACCAATTAAGTACTTTAACTAGTATGGCGTTTATCATACTGTAGTCTACGGACTTTCTATCTACCTTGAAAATTAATGAAGTATCATCAGCAAAAAGCACAATATCACAAAGTTTATCTACTGTTGGTGGTAAGTCATTTATATAAACGAGAAATAGAAAAGGACCTAAAATGGAGCCTTGAGGCACACCTAGTTTCACTGTAGCTCCAATTGATTGCGTTTTGTTTACAACCACTGTTTGAGTTCTGTCACTTAGATAAGAAGACATAAGACTTAAAGCTTTATTGGACAATCCATAGTGTTTTAATTTTAAAATAAGGGTCGAATGATCCACGCAATCAAAAGCTTTGGAAAGATCACAAAATATTCCTACCGCATCACAAGATTTCTCCCAACTGTTATATATGTATTTAATGAGAACAGATGCCGCATCAATTGTTGATCGACCTCTGGTAAACCCAAACTGGTTACTATTAAGTAGTTTATTTCTATTAAAGTGACCTAACATATCATTCAGCATTAGTTTCTCAAAGACTTTACTTAAAACCGGTAGTATGGAAATGGGACGGAAGTTCGTTATATCACTCATGTCGCCCGATTTAAATACGAATATAGCTAACACTCGCTCGACGCCACGCGACTTAGCCGGCTGTAGACCCCTCGCTGCCCAGTCATAGACGGCGCAGAGGGCTCTAGCTAGCTGGACAGTAGCGGCCGATGCAAGTGCAACTATTATTGCATCATCCGACGCGACGACACGCCACGCGCTCGCCGGGCTGCCGACCTCGTTTCTAGTAGCTGACGGTTCAAATAGCTGACAGCTCTAGTTTCGACTTCGACGGCCGCGACGGGCCGGGGCAAAATTGGCCCCAACAAAAATCCCCTCTTCCCTTTTTCTTTGGCTACTTCATATAACCCCCAACCTCTCCAACTCCCCCCCCAAGGTCTCACGGGAAGCAGTCCCCCCCCCCCCCGGATTCACATACCTCACCCACGCGGCCCATAACTCGGGATCAAGAACAAGTAGGACCCTCGTGTTTGGGCTTAAACGAAACAGCAGGTCAAGCCCTTTAATTTGGCCCGATTAAAAATCTCCCACTCCCGCTCTTTGGGTCAGGGTCCCCATACCACACCACCCCCATCAAATCTACCCTCAAACCAACCCCCTCTCCCCTTAAAAACTAACTCCCCAAAGTAACAGCCCCAATAAAAATGCCCACCAAGCCCACCCCCCCCCCCCAAAAAGGGAAGCAAGGACCGAGGAATCCACGAGCAGGACCCAGGCACCCCCCGCAGCGAAAAAAGGCCCCCCTTCGGGAAAATCGCTAAGGGAGAAAGTTCTGCAAAAGGAAACAGCGGCGGCAGCGGCCAAAGATCCAGCGCCAGCCACCCCCACTCCGGACCCGGACGACATCGCGGACATGGAAACACTCGAGTCCTACGTCGGGGAAAGCACATCCGAGCGAGACCTAGACGAAGAGGGCTATTCCAATGCCTCGATGTCCCCGGGGTCATCAGTGGGTAGGGTCAGCATCCTCGTGCCGCGAAGTGGAAGAGGCCCGGGAGTGGAGATGGACATGGCGACAAAGCTGGCTAATGCGAAGCTGCTAGAAGGCAAGGATGCTCTGGAGTCTGCGGGCAAGATGAAGCGGGAATGCAAAGCAATCGCTCTTGACTGCATGCAGACCCTATATGAGACAGCTTTGTCGCTATCCGACTCCCGGTCCAGACACAAGTTCAACCTCGAGCGCGAAAGGTCCAGAAGCGCGAGAGAAGTGGTCCGGATGGAGAGGCAGCATGCCAAGGAAATGGCGGTGGTGAGGCAGGAGGTGGTGGCCGAACTGCGAGTGCTAAAAGACCTAGCCACCAGAACTCTGCAACAGACAGAGTCGGTGAGGGATTGGTTGGGCTACGAGACGGCCACTCCTTTCCAAAAGATCGTGAAATAAGAACCTCGGTGGAAGAGGTTAAATTGGCGGTGGAGAAACTAGGCAAAGGCAACGGAGCCCAGGAAAACCCAGCCAACGTCAGCAAGGTGGCAGAACAAGTGTCAAAGTTGTCCGTCCAGGTGAATAGGGTCTCGAACCAGATAGACCAAATGAGGAAAACCATGGACGCACTAGCGAGTGCCACGGCAACCATCCCGAAGACCATCGAGGGAATGTTGCCAAAGGTAATGGAGACGCAAAGTCAGCCACCAAAGGACCCAGAGCTGAAGGAGGCCATCTGCACGCTCACGCAGCGGATTGACCTCCTCACACACTCCACCGAGGAACTTAAGAGCCGGCGAGACCCCGAAACAGCAACACAACCATCGGAAGAGTTAACCGACATCAGGGAGAGGATGAAAGCAATGAGCTCGCTTGTCAGAACCTTAACGGAGGAAATAAGGACCGAAAAGGAACGCGACTCAGCCCCAGTCTCAACCTTGAACACGGAGATGGCACTGGCCGAACTTAAACAGTCGGTCAGTGAAGTGAGTAAGGAGGTCACGCAACAGCGGACAATGGTAGCCCACGGCCCAAGCACATACGCCCAGAAGGCAGCGCTCCCGAAGCAGGCCGGCACCCCCAACCACACCGCGATCTTATCGTCCAAGGACCCGACAAAGACCAGCGATAGTGTCCTGAGAGAATTCAACAAAGTCTGTGACGTGAAGTCTACCGGGTTGAGGATCGAGCGGGTACGAAAGGCCAAGAACCAAAAGGTGGTGGTTAGCTGTGCCAGCGAGAGAGACCTCGAGCTGCTCAGAAAGATAACAGAAGGGAAACTCAATGCGGAATATCCGCAAATGAGAAACCCCCTAATCTGCATCAGGGACGTCGTCAGTTACCTTAACGACGAGGACCTACCGCAAATGCTGTTATTTCAAAACCACCACCTGCTGGGGGGCCTAAACGTGGACCCCACTCAGATAAAACTCCGGTATCGCAGGAAAGCTCGAAACCCTCACTGCTGTCACCTGGTGTTTGAGCTTCCACCGGCTGTCTGGAAGAGGTTTGTGGAGACTGGAAAAGTCTACATCGGCATCCAAAGGCAAAAAGTGGAAGACCAGTCGCCCCTCGTACAGTGTTCTAAATGTCTGGCCTACGGACACACAAGGACGTTGTGCAAGGAAGCGGGCACCAACTGTCGTTTCTGCCTGACCTGCCACGGACCCGGCAAATGCCCGGAAAATCCTGAGACACCAAAGTGTATCAACTGCACCAGGGCAGGCAAGGAACCGACGGAGGTACAGCATGAGGCGTTTAGCCCCGACTGCAAAGAACGTCAGAAATGGGACACCATAGCACGGTCGAGAGTGGCATATTGTTGTTGACACAGTTGTACCAGCGAACAACACGCAAACCTCCCCCTCACCGCCCCCTACAAGACGAAGTTCCTGCAAGCCAATCTGCAAAGGGCAAAGCTGGTTACAGCTGAATTCCACCAGGCCATGCGGAACGGTAACTGCGAAGTAGCACTGCTACAGGAACCGTATGTGGGCGGAAAGGGAGAGATGATCAATCAAATCAAATCAAATCAAATTCATTTATTTCATTACATTTAGACATTTTCATACAGAATGGTTATATAAATTGCGGTAATGAAAAGGGCGTGAGCACAGCAAAGCTGAATTTGAGCTCACCCGTGGTCAGCCATGGAGAGATAATATAATAATAGGTACATTTATTAGCTAGCAGGTTGCATAAAACTAAGCTCACTTATAAATACAAATGTGAAACAATATTACGTGACAAAACCTTTCTTATAATTATATTCATAATTTAAATTTTAAACTTTACACTTTATGGACGCATCCCTTAGCGGGCTCACAACATTAACATCTACAAATTGCTTTTGGTAACCCATATAAAAGATTTTAAGCTTGGACTTGAACTGTTGGATACTCTTCGCCCTATGTATTGGCGGAGGAATATCATTCCAACACTTACTGGCTGCGTATCGGAACGAACCCCTAAAAGCGGCAGTGTGGTACGCGGGCGCCAGCAGCAGCCGAGCGTGCGAGGCGCGACGCTGGCGGCCGCCCGCGCCCGCGCGCCGCAGCTTGTCCCGCAGCGCGCGCGACGACTGCTGCGCCAGCACGCGGAACGTCGCGCACGCGAGGTGCAGCCGACGCCGCGCGGACATCTTCAGGGAGCCCAGTCGATTAAGCGCCGGAGTGATACGATCGCGACGTCCGAGACGCTCACTAAATCTAATACAGGAGTTCTGCACTTTCTGTATACGCTGACTAGTTTTCCTGCGGATACACGGGCCATAAACTGTATCGCAGTAATTAAATTGCGAGAGTATCAAAGATTCAACTAAAGTTCGTTTCACTTCAGGGCTAAGAAAGTCACTTATTTTATATAAAGACCTAAGCCCATACATAGCATTTTTAACTTTTAGACTAACGTGTTTATCGAATTTAAGTTCCGAATCCATAAGCAAACCTAAATTTCTAGCACAATTCACAAACTGTATATCGGTACCATTTAGCTGTAATCGGAGATCAAACGAGAGCACTTCTTGGATGGACTTTTTGGGGCCGAAAATGATAGCGGTAGTTTTACCCGGGTTCAGGCAAAGGGCGTTGTCGCGAGCCCACTCCCACACCCGCTGCAGGTCCTCATTGAGCTGCCGCACAGCGCGCGCGGCATCGGCGGGAGCGAACGAAAGCAGCAACTGCGTGTCGTCCGCGAACATCTCGCAGCGCGCGTGCCGTACGGCGCTCGGCAGGTCTGCCGTGTACACTGCGTACAGCAGGGGAGAAATGCATGCCCCCTACGGGCATCCACGAGTTATATTCGCAGGTGCCGAGTAGGCCAATCTCCCGTCTCTAGTCAAACATTTCACCATTTGCCTGCGACCTGTCAGGTAATTATATAGGAGCCTTAGCGCCACATTATCCAGCCCATAGTGACGTAACTTACCTACATAACAAAAGATCATAACTCAAACAATCGAACGCCCTTGAAAAATCTAATAAAATTAAAATAGACACGAAACCTTGGTCTGTAGCGTGAATTATTTCGTCCGTTACTTGTAATAAAGTAGTCTCAGTACTGCGTCCTGTCCTAAACCCGCACTGATTATCTGGAATAATATTCGCGCATTCAAGGTATGAAAGTAACTGCTTGTTTATGGCCTTTTCTAAAATTTTTGACATTGCTGGCAGAATGCTGATTGGCCGCAAATCTCCATAATCTTTTACTTCTTCTTTTTTTGGTAGTGGTGTAACTATAGCGGTTTTCCAACTAGCAGGATAACAACCTTCCAGCAAACAAGTGTTAACAATATGAAGTAAAACCGGAATTGTCCTTGGTAGTGTTAGTTTAATCATAGTTATAGAAATACCGTCAATGCCCTCAGCGTTAGTCGTTATGTTTTTCATGATACTGAGCAACTGCTTCTCGTCAATAGTTGTAAACGAAAATTTACTTCCGCATGTATGATCGGATGACAAGTAGTGATTCAGTAGCTGCCCGGGGACCGGAAACGTAGTTGGGAGTTTAATAAACATTTCGTTTATCTTATCCGGGTTATTAAGATGTTGTGGTATTTCATTCCTTGCCTCCTTACTAGCAATACACCTTCTCACGCCATTCCACATTCTTTTTGAATTATTAATGTGCAAGTTAATCTCACGTGTGAACGTCGCTTGCTTCTCGGCTCGCACCATCGCGGTTACATGGTTCCGCAGCTGGCGGTAGTAGCGGTGCGGCCCAGAGTCCCGCGGGGCGGCGGCGGCGCGCGCGCCGGCCCGCTCGCGCAACACCATAGCGCGGCGGACGGTGCCTGTAAGCCACGGCCGCGGCGCCGCGCCCACCCGCCGCTCCACCAGCGGCGCGTGCCGGTCCCACAGCTGCGAAAGGATATGAACAAACTCATGTACCTTATCGTCCATAGAACGTTCAAAGACTACACGTTCCCAATCCAGCATCTCCAGATCAGCTCCAAAAGATTCAAGGTCAAGGTCATTAATTTTCCTGTAAATTAAAATTCGTGAAAGGGGCCGCAATATTGGAATATTAAACCGTGAAACGACCAACCCGTGATCACTGATATCTGGATTATGACGCACCGTTACCTGTTTACAAAGCCTACCGGCATTTGTCAGCACTATGTCTAATAGTGTACTTGATTTACTCGTTATTCTTGTTGGCTCTTTAACCAATTGACTCAACCCAAATTGGTTACAAAGATCAGTTATTTTACTACCATTAGTGATTATATCAACATTAAAGTCGCTGAGGAAAAAAACATAGTCCACCGTAGGCAAATATTCCATCAACACGTCGGCCACGGAGCTGAGCGCCGAAGTAACCGGAACATCAGACGGCCGGTACGCTGTACCTATAATACATGTATGTTTCGCTACCGTGAGATGCAGCCACAGCTGCTCGAGACACGCGGAGTAGGGCTTCCATTCCGTAATTACGGAATTACGTAATAACGTAATTACGGATGATTTTTAGGCTTCTCATAAATACGTTATTCAAATGTTAAAATCCGTAATTACGTTATTTTTTACTTTCAGTATCATATCCGATTGTACATTAAAAAATATTATTTTTTAACATTATTAGTAATGTTTTTGCTAAGACACGTCCACACGATACACTTTTACCATATTCGACATTGGCGGGCACGGGATTTTCCCGCCTTCAGCCTACTTTAATTAGTTGTGTTTGGTACAGGACTCGGTAATTCCCCGTTAGGCTCGAGTTGATAACCTCACAAAAAATTAATATTGAACAATAATACGTTCTTTCACAAACGGAATAAGGATCAATATTGCCTACAGAGTACATAAAGGACTTATAAGTTATAGGGGAATCCCTTATTGAATTAGAAGGATGATATTTGAAACAGAAAGCGTTTAGTGGTCAGTCGGCAGTCATCCAGAACACTATACTACCAAGTTCATATATCATCATATCATAATATCAGTAATATAATAAAACTTTAATAATGCCTGAAAAGTTGTTGTTTTTATTAATACTACTGAAAATATAACGAGTATAACTCTTTTAACTGAAATAGGAAAAATTACGTAATTCCGTAATTACGTAATTTTTTAAAATAAATCCGTTATCAATAACGTAATTGATATTTCCGTAATTTTGGAAGCCCTATGTGCAACCGCTTTTTCTAGCCTATTTTGGTTGTAAGTTAAATTATTTAGAATGTGAGTTTGTTGGATAGTCAAATCTTTGTACAAACTGATGTGTTTATTAAAACTTGTAGAAATTGCTTGATTATCTTTTCGAAAGATAGCCAAAGCATTTTCTAATCGTAATGCGTCATCGTTATCCAGGTTACCAGTCACACTTTTAATAAGGGTACCGAGAGGATTAAGGAGACCACGTTTGATACGTTTCGGTTCAAAGGATTCTAACTGTAGCATAGTTTTATTTAATTTAGAAAATAAGTATAGGATTTGGGTTTTAAAAAGCGGGAAATTTTGGTTAGGGAGTTTGTTTGCAGCTTCCGATAATTGGATCTGTACCAGTTCTATTTGTCTTTGAATTTGGTCAAGGTCGATTTCTTGTATGAAAACATGGTAATGAGATATAATTTTCGTTGATCCCAATTTGAACAGTAAAATACCAGGTCCGTCAGAGAGGCTGTCAAGTTGTATGTTGTCAAGTGTCGGTGGATGGCCGGCTCGGGCCCGGGTCAAGGTTGCCACGAGAGTTAGTGTCCTGTAACAATTTAGAGTTCATATATTTTTTTGTCCGTTTAAGTCTGTTTTTCGCTATTGGTCCTCGTTTTCGGGAGGTATATATATGTATGGGTGAGTTAGATATGACCTTGTCGCATGTATAGCGCGGTGCTAATTTTTGTCTAGACGCAGCGCAGAGGGATTTCTTATATATATTTCTTGGTTCTGATCGTAATTTGTTTCCGGTTCTCTATTGCTATTCCGTCTATTCATCATTTCAATGCGGTTAGAAAATGATTCATCGTGAATAATTTTGTATACAGTTTCCATTTTTCCTTTATGTTGTTGCATGTACTGTTGTAAAAGTCTCTCGGTCAAGTTCAAGTCAGTCGGGTTCCTAGGGTCAAAATGTCCGGATAATAGATCGTAAGGTCTGCATTTAGTTAGGCTGTGAATTGAACTGTTGTACGCAATAAGTGCGTAGGGGATTAAATTTTGAGCAGGCTCATTCTTATGCTGAATTTTAAGTAATCTCAGGTGTTCCAAAAGTGTATTGTGAAATCTTTCTATCATCCCGTTTTCATTTGGTGTATGCGGGGCTGTAGTATGATGTTGAATATTATGGAATTTTAGAAATTCTCCTACTAATTGGTTCGTGAACTCAGTTCCATTGTCCGTGGTTAACGTTATTGGAAAACCATGGTGAGTACCAAGTGTCATGAGTGATTTGACAATATTCGGAGCCGTGCCATCAGGTAGACGGTACGCTTGTGCGTACTTCGAGAAGGCATCTATGAATGTTAAATACTTTTCGTGGTCAATTGTCAATACGTCGGCATGGACAAGTTCAAACGGTTTGGAGGGCGGGGGAACGATTTTAAATTCAGGTCTCATTGGTACGCGATCATACTTAGCGCAGTTACATATAGCGCATTGATTTATATGTCTTGTAATTGATTCTTTTAATTTAGGCCAATAATAGCGTTGGGATAGGGCTAGGTAGGTTTCATTTATACCTCTATGGTTGGTTTTTCCAACATGGTATTTGGAAATTATGTCTTCTTGATTTATGGGTTCGGTAATATCTTGGGTTTCATGTTTTACCATAATTAGGTTCATGGAAGAGTTTTTGAAGGTACGTTGCAAAATAGGGACAATTGTAAACATTTTATCGATAGGTTGAACCAAAATGGCTGTGCGAATTTTGGGGTTGACGTGTTCCTGAATGATAGAAACTAGGTCATTCTCCAAATTAGTTTTAGAAACACAAACTATCGTTTTCTGGAAAGTGTCAAAAGGTGTAATTACTTTAGGTTTATTTCTGATGATACCTTCCATTATTTTTATGATATGCTGTCGTTTAAATTTGTTCAATGGGTCGTCTGAGATGGGAATATCTAAAATCGGGTGTTCCACGCTTGTATGTGCTGTAGATGCAGGAAAGATATTTTGTATTTCGTTGTCGTCTTGTGAGCTTGTAAAGAGGGGTGGACTAAATAAATTAGTTCTTGGGCTAGGCGCAGTGTCAGTTGAAGAATTACTTCGTAAGGGTCTTAGACTGGGGGCAGTATCTGTTGATGACTGACTGATAATGGGTCTATCGTCAGGTGCCGTAATAGTTGATATAGAGGATCGTCGTGAAGGGGAATTAACTATCATTGAATCTAGTTCTTCATTGTGAATTTCTATTCGAGATAGGGCATCTGCATTTGTATTATTTTTACCTTTTTTGTAAATTATGGTAAAGTCGTACTCTGATAATTTAAGTCTCCATCTAGTGAGCCGGGAATTTGGTTCTTTGAGATTTAACAGCCATTGAAGGGGCTTGTGATCTGTAACAACTTTAAATTTACGACCGAAAAGGTAAGGTCTGAAGTATTTTGTAGCCCATACTATTGCTAATAGTTCCTTTTCAATTGTCGAATAGTTAATTTCACTTTCATTAAGTGTACGAGAGGCGTACGATATTGGTCTGTCTGAACCTATTAGTCCTTGGGAAAGAATGGCTCCAATGGCCAAGTTCGAAGCATCTGTAGTCAAGATGAATTCTTTGGAAAAGTCGGGATATTGTAGAATAGGGTCATTAATCAAAAGGGTCTTACAGTGTTCAAAACATTTTACATAGTCAGGTGTAAGTGTAATCCTGGCGCCTTTTTTGAGACATGACGTCATTGGCTTTGTAAGACGAGCAAAATCCGGGATAAAGCGTCTGTAGTATCCTAGTAGTCCTAGAAATCCTTTAATTTGTTTGGCCGTCTTAGGGATAGGGTATTTTAGTATTGCAGAGATTTTATCTGGATTTGGCTTCACGCCATCTGGAGTGATAACATGTCCTAGGTAAGGGGTCTCGTGTTTCAGGAATTCCGATTTGTCCATTTGAATTTTAAAATTTGATTCTCTAAGCCTATCAAAGATTTTCTTAAGATTTATCATGTGTTCCTGAAGCGATGTGGAAAAGACAAGAATGTCGTCTAGGTAGACTGTACATATAACGTTTTGTAGACCTCTGAGAACATTATCCATCACTCTTTGGAATGTGGATGGACTATTTTTCAGTCCCATAGGCATACGTAGGAATTCAAAATGACCATTTCCATCGCAAACACTAAAACCGGTTTTATGGATATCGTCTTCATGCATTTCTACCTGATAGAAACCACTGGCTAGATCTAATGTACTGAAATATTGGCATTTCCCAAGTTTATCAAGAATATCTGTAATATTGGGAATGGGATATCTGTCATCGACTGTTTTTTCATTGAGTTTCCTAAAATCTACAACTAATCGCCATTTAATTTTTTTAGACGCATCACTTTTTTTGGGTACAATCCATATGGGTGCATTCCAGGCTGACGATGAAGGCCTAATGATGCCTTGATCGAGCATTTTCCTAATTTGATTTTGAACCTCATGCCTATGTACGTACGGATATCTGTAAGTTTTACTATGTACGGGAATTTCGTCAACTGTCTTAATTCTGTGTTTAATTTTACTCGTAAAGGTCAATGGCTCATTGTCGAGATAAAACACGTCGGCATAATCTTTACAAAGAGTAAGCAAATTGGTTCGCTCTTCGTCATTCATATGATCCGTGCGCAAGTGCGATAGCACTTCTCGGAAACGCTCGGCCTTGCCCTCGCTGTCGGCAAGTGTTACATTCGGTATCGGACAACTTCTTTCGCTAAATATATGTGCGTTTAATGGCTTTGTAAAATTAAAACTAATCTCATCCTGGGTGGGGTTAAAAATTTCTAATAAAGCATGATTCTTATTTGCGGTAGTTACACAATCCAGTATGTAACATCCACACATAGTTTGAAAGTCTATGCAGACGTCACCATGAGAAATATTAACTGGCACTTCAATCATTTGACTGGACTGTGCGGGAATTGTAATTGTAGTTAGCTTTAAGTTATGTGACTCATACATACGAATCGGATTGTCAGCAAATTCTGTTCGTAATGAGCGGGAATTGAGATCTATTTTAGATCGCCATTGTTCTAATAAATCGAGACCAATTAATCCGTCGAAATATTCGTGAAATTTGTATATATAAAATTTTATGGGTTTATTATCATTGATTTCAGAGAAACAGGGAACTATAACTGAAAAATCATTCTGGGTTGTTGCGTGAATGTTTGTGACAACAAAAGGGTCATAGTTAAATGGGTGATTTGAGAAAAATTGTTCCGCGGCTTCTGGGCTAATAAAAGATTTATTCGCACCTGTGTCAATTAATAGCTTTAAAGGCGGATTGGCAATTTGTATGTACGGAAGCTGTCGCTTATCTTGTAGGTTAAGTTCTATTTGGGGGATGTCTGTTGAGGCTTCGAAGAAAAATTTTCCTGTTGGTTTTCATCAGTTTCCGAATTTTGATCGGAAGTTTCATTTTCGTACAAGGTCGCGTGCTGGTCACAAAAATCGTCATAGTAATAGTCGGGGCAATACTCGTCATCATTATATTGGTAGTAGGGGTCAAACGAATCATTCATATTAATTTGATATTGTCCATTTTGTGGGGTAGGGGGCAAATTTCTAGCAATTGGATGACTGACGCCACTCATGGGTTTTGGATAATTTTGTTGAACACCTGGGCGAGGCGGGACTCTAAACCCGGTGGTCATATTCGATCGTGGTAAAGCTCGCATCATTTGTTGGGTCCTTGAAGGCCATTGCCCATAAGGAGCAACATGGGGCTGGGAAGGCGGGGTAAATTTAGATACACTTGGGTTTTGATTAGCAGGGTATTGAGAATTGAAGTTGGAATTATTGTTAGATCGTGGTGGGTTGAAAATATTCATCGGAATTTGCGGGTTATGGGGCATCATTTGAGGGACGTTAAATCGATTAAAGTTAAATGGTTTTAAAAATTGAGCCGGTTTTGTAGATGTAAAGGGAATCTGAGGCTTTTTGTTTTTTAAGTAAAGGACATTTAACTCCTCCTGTGCAAATTCTAAAGCTTTTTCTAAGGTTTCAGGTCGCATGCATCTCACTCGCGACCCGAGGGGTTCATGTAAACCTCTAGTGTACGTTTGAAGGGCTAATTTTTTGTACAGTTCACGCTTGGCGGAAACCGTAGTAGGTAATGTTTCATGTAACTCACAATAGGTCATTATTGTACTTAATAAATTTTGAACTCGTTCGTAAAAAACGTGGGGGGTATCGGAACCTTGCGTTAACATGGATAAGTCAGTATACAGAGCAGATTCATCTCTATGATCTGAAAATGAATTTATTAATGCATTTCGGATGCCATTCCAGTTAGTTGGAATGCCGTTCGCTGTTAAAGTAGTGGCGGCACGACCAGTTATTTTATTTAATATCCCATTTAAAATGGCTGAATTGTTAAGGTCATTCCCGGGGGTTGTATCAGAATACGTTAAAATTAATTTGTCGCATATGTCTAAAAATCTGATAAGTACATTTGAATTTCCATCAAACTCTGGTACTAATCTCAAGGCTTTCCAAATTTGATCAATCTTATCTACATTGCGTTCAGTAACATCGTTACCTGAGTTCGCCATCTCTACGCTTTCGTCTTCTAAAATATCTCCTAAAGGTGATAGATCTCTATGGAATCTGTGCGTTCGCCACGAATCGGGCTTACTAACACGATCTGCGCGTGGGTGAAAAATTTTGGTTAAAATACTACTTGCTATCTAGGACAAAAGTAACTTAAAATAGGGCTGCAAATGGGTTTGACAGCTAAGTTAACTAGGATATCATAGGTGTAGCTGATTGGGTTGGCAACCAATAGGATTCATGTAACTTCTTAATTCTAAACTCACAGTACAAGTATCTGCATCGCAAGTGGAACTTGACGGATCGATGTGTGATGCCGTTGTCCGCTGCTGCTACCGGTCACTCGGCCACTCGTAGGTTCTCCTTGTAGACGTTGCGTCGACGAACGACTCTCAGCACAGCACAGCACTCGAAGTTGGAGGCACGCACTGATAATGTCCACAAGAACCGACTGCGCCAGAAACGAGCTAGGGCCGCCGGAGGGACTCTTCAAGAAACGAACACTTGATTTTCGAAGTGAACTTTAATGTCTCTTAACAGTATTCTTTAAGGTGCAGATACAGTGAGGTTCATATAACTAACTTAATTTATTGATCCAGATCGATCACACGACCTTACGCTACCGCGACGGAAAACATAAGACACTTGCGGCACCTGGATTCTCACCAAAGTCGATAATGTTCACTCAGCACTTTCGTGGGAGTCCGGCAATCGGTTATCGGGAAAATTGGGTGACTCAGTGAGTCACGTTGTCGCCGTGTGGGAACCGTATGGCGTAACAAGCATTATAATATTGAATCATTTATTATATATTTTTCCCATGGCACTTATTATTACATGAAAAAATGTACTTCTATACTATAATCAAACACTCGCTGTCCGTGAGCGTTTTTAGTGAGTGTGTGACTATAGTATTGCTAACAATCCCCAACTAAAAACTTGAAATGTCAACGCAATATTAAAATAACACAAAATATTAAATATTAGTAAACTAACTAAACTAACCCTGTTATTCATAACCCACAATAGCTAAAGTGCTTATGCTTTAAATGTGCTCTGTGTTTATCTGTCATGGTGACATTTGCCAGTAAAGTGACAAAGCTACTTGTAACTAAAATGGGGTTATTGCAGGTTTATGAATAAGAGCGTTAATTACCTTACAGAAATGAGATCAAAAATAACATAATCCTTAAAATAATTAACTAGACCTTACAGAAGTGAGATTAAAACAAAACAACATACTTAAGTAATTCTAAGAGTAATTAAATAACTAAACAGTTGTTTGAGACACACTCTTACTGTCGCTATAAGTTATGGACGACCGGATTTAAGAACAGTCCTTGTTATTCATAAACCCACAATAGCTAAAATAAGGTATGCTTTAAATGTGTTTTGCCCTTTCCTTATCACTCATTGTGACAATTGAATTTGACAGTTTCAAAGTAACCTTAAACTTAATTAGGTTTATGACAAAGAGGATAATCATTACCTAACATAAAAGAGATCAAAACAAAAACATAATAATTCTAAAATTAACTTTACCTTACAGAAAGGAGATCAATACAAAACAACATAATTCTTAAAATAAGTAACTTGACCTTACAGAAATAAATTGAAAACAAAACAATATAGGTAAGTACCGTAAAACTAGAGTCTGTCTAATGAATGATGAACCGGGCTTTTATTTGACTGGCAGGTCTGGCAACACTATTAAAATGACGTTTTGACATTGACAAACAAGTCGTGGTTGGTTCGAGTCTGTCAAATTAAAGTTTTCTTCTGGAAATTTACGTACTAAACATGCGTAAAACTATCAAAATTGGTGTGCAGCAGATCCTTTGTACCATTATAAACAAATATAAAGAAAAACAAGAGAAGAGGAAAGCATTGTTGAAACAAAAAATAGAGTGTTTACATACGGTGACCGAATTCATAGGTTATAACAAGGTTAGTATGGCATGTTAATTTTGATACTTATTATTTCTATATCTTCAATCCAAAGTTTCATAGAATATATACCTTTTCTGTCCTACCTATATCTTTTGAAATTGGTATTTCTTTTCCATTAAGAAATTAAACGATGTATTCCTTTCAGATAAGCTGGAAATGGATGGTGAAAAACAAACTGTTTTGAAAAATCTTCAGCAGTTGAAAGAGTTGGAGCAAAACGATTTACTATGCCAGAGTCAGACGAAGTACTGAGAAGAATTATCATCAATGACCGGTAAATACTAAAATTAATTAAATCATTGTCTTTCCCTATACATAGGTGTATTGTCTGTACCTATACCATAATGAATCTCTTAACAATCGCAAATTTATTAAATTCATTAAATAGACGGATGATTAATATAACTGACACTCATAGTTTCAGTAAAACACTAAGGAGGTGTTTATATACATTTAGTTAAAAGATATCATAAACATATTAATATGCACCTACGTACACTTCATGAGCTCTTGGAAAAAACGTTCGGGCTATACCTGTCTTCCTTGTTCTTAAACTGTTGCGATTTGAATCTCACCGATGCAATTTGATTTCACCTAAACCTAAATGTTCTTAGAGCTGTCGGACTGTACAATAGGGCTGTACTGCGTGTCACAATATATTTGTAAATGGTGATCTGTTTAATTCATTCCTTCTTTCTTCTTACAGATATCAGTGTTTCGACATTGAAGAGAATGAAGGCAAAGTAAACCATGGTGTCTTCAGTACTCCAGGAAAGAAGCAAACTCACAAGGCCACAGTATCCAATTTAGATAGTTTTGAAGTGAACGAATTTGATATTGTAAAGAAGCAAGTGCCTATACTCAGATGCCTATTAGCAGAGTTGAGAGAAAGCATCGGTTTTACCCTAATAATAAATAAAATATTTGTACTTAATGACTTGTTATTGGTGATTTTATTTACTAAAAGAGCTCACAAATGAGAAAGCATGCTGATGCAAGCATTATTATGGTGGTCTGCATTTTTTTTCATAGATATTTTCAAAGCATCAAATACTTTGTGATACCCAAAGTCGCCAAATAGTTCGGTTCACGTTTGGCGACTTTGGGTGTCACTATCTATTTATTTAATGCTGACTATACGGGTCAATCGACTTTTCTTTGTAGTTCGGTGCAAGGGTAACGTTTCCTGGGTCACTCATTAAAAAAAGTTGATCCACCCATACGTATTAAGTAGAAAGACTCTCGGGCTTCTACTAATAAACTGTACTTAAATATGATACCGTGTGTGGTCTTAATATGGATAAACGGACACTTGAGTGCGGTATTAGTAGACTTGAGTACCTATAGTTTATTAATACGGGCCTTAGTATTGTGAAAAAGTAAGCGTTTCCTCTTCCTTTGTGCCCACCAAAATAAACAAAATAAGAAAAGTATCAAAATCGTTTATTCCTATATTGATCGGTAATACCATATGAAGATTTTTTGAATTTGCCGCTTTTTCTCAGGTTCATCTTTCATTAGACAGACTCTATACAACTATGGTCTTAACCTGCAACAATACTCCAATTTTCCTCATAACATTATTCTAAAATATGATACCTTACTGCTATTATTGCTGGGTATTATGTACTGTTTGGCCTAAGATCGATTGCTCTAAACTCTAGCTATAGCTAAAACTATCACATTTTTAGAATAATGTGATATGTAAAATTAGACTATTGTTGCAGCCAGGACCATAGTTGTGTAGTTTTACGGTAATTAAATTATATAAAAAAACAAAAAACCTGACTGCAATAAAAAACAACTGAAAAGCGACAAACAAGCTCTATAATCTATAGAAAATTGTAAGAGCAATGTACTTATTAATATTTATAACAATTTAAATGTAACTAGAATATTGGAAAAGGTGTTCCAGGCGGGGACAAGCTGGTCGAAATGTTTTTTTTTTCTAGAAATAGGTTTTGTTATTAATTGCTTGTCCCCGCCTGCAATACCTTTTCCAATATTCAAGTTAAATTTAAATTGTTATAAATATTAATAAATACATTGCTCTTACAATTTTCTATAGAATATAGAGCTTGTTTGTCGCTTTTCAACAATTAAGATGAATCAAATGACACCTCGTATGCTCGAAAAACATCCCCCCAGAACTGACGCAGACGGGTAAAAAAAAACTAATTCTAAGAATAACTAAACATTATCCCCATTTCTCCATATTAAAAAAAAAACTCATTTGCACAATTCAGCGTAAAGATTCCTCTTCAGTTTCTTCTTCTAAATCAGGAGTTTTTTCTTCTAAATCAGGAGTTTTTTCTTTACTTGTGGAGGCTTTATTTGTAGAACTTTCAGCTATCGATTTTTTATTCCTTTTTCTTGTTGCCGATTTTCTAACATTTTTTGTTAATTTCCTTTTTAAAGAATTTTTAAGGGCCATTTTAAAAAACTCTTCTGTGTCATTAAGTGTCATTTTCGGGTCCCACAAGACTATCATGTCAAAAAAGAGTTTGAAAAATAGTTTTTGTACTCGTCGATTAAAATCTGTGTATTAAGATTTCATAGAGAATACTGCAACGTCACTCTTTTCATCGTTGTATAGTCTATGTTACTTCCGAAACAACCGAAATAACCATTTCGATACGCTCTAGACAACCGAAAAAAATTTGAAAATAGAACTTCGCATTTCAATAATATGTGTCCTTGTTTAAGGAGACTCGATCCCATACAAAATTGCTAATCTTTGGCGTTTCGGAACGTAGTAGCGTCGCGTCATCTGTCAAAAATCTTCTTAAACTTGCTGTTGTATCCAGGGCATAATTTTTAAAAAAATACGCTTTGTGATTGGCTAGTATTTAGCCAATCACAGCACAGTATATTTCGTTTTCTTATATACTCGTATTTAGACTTAAATTATTATTACGGTACTCGACTATACCGTGTTTAGGCCACGAAGCTTGCTGAGTGGCCTAAGTAAGGTACGAGATTAAAAAGCTTGATTATGACACTATTGTGAACAATACTTTTTGTACGAGTTCATTAAAATTAATAATTTAAGTCATTAATAACAGTATATGTATAAGAAAACTAAATATCGTAAGTACCTACTATCACACCACCCGCGTCCGTAATGTTGCAGTACTGTGCTGTGATTGGCTAAATACTGCCCAATCACAAAGCGTAGTTTTTTTCAAAAAAAATTATACCCTGGGTACAGCAGCAAGTTTAAGTAGATTTTTGACAGATGACGCGACGCTGCTACGTTCCGAAACGCCATAGATTGGCAATTTTGTATAGGATCGAGTCTCCTTAAACAAGGACACAAATGAAATACGAAGTTCCATTTTCAATTTTTTTTCGGTTGTCTAGAGCGTATCGAAAAAGTTATTTCGGTTGTTTCGGAAGTAACATAGACTATACAACGATGAAAAGAGTGACGTTGCAGTATTCTCCATGAAATCTTAATACACAGATTATAATCGACGAGTACAAAAAAGTTATTTCGGTTGTTTCGGAAGTAACATAGACTATACAATGATGAAAAGAGTGACGTTGCAGTATTCTCTATGAAATCTTAATACACAGATTATAATCGACGAGTACAAAAAATACTATTATACTTCTTCAGAGGTATTTTTGTGCCTTCACCGCGGCACCCACCAGACCATGAACATTTGCACAAGAACTCTTTTGTCACCAAACAATCCAATAGTTTATAAGCACATGTTTCGGCCGTCTCCAGAGGCAAAGAGTACTGACAGAGCTTTTTTAATTTAAGCCTTTCTGTTTTTATGCATAGTAAATTTTCCAGCTGGTCCATATCTGTTTCATTTAAAACAGGTTGGAATGAAAAACTGTCAGCTTCATTTGTCTTTCTGACATCTTTTAATAGAGTGACATTTGATTGAGTTTGCGTTATGGTATTTAAGATCTTCATTATATTGTCATCCACCTGTACTGATAAAGATGCTAATTTGTGTGCAATATGTGTTTGATTTTGTAATATGCTGTTCAATTTGCTAATTATTTCCGCTTGATTAAGAGCATTTTGATCAACATCTTCTATTCTTAGCATTTGGACAACATCTTGCTCTTGTACAATATTTTCACTTACATGGTTAGTGACACAATTAAGCTGAAAAAATAATAATATGTAAATACGAGAAGTAGGTAAAAAAACAAAAACCCTTTAACCATTAAATGCATAATTTAGGATACATAACAAAAACTCGAAATTTTTACCTATAATAAGAATTACCTGTTCTGCCATGGCATCAAAGTTTATTACTTGACTAGCTTTCCGCCCGCGACTTAAAAGTACAGTTATAGTTTACATCACCTTCAAAGGCTTTTAAAAAAAAGTCTAGAACGTGAATTTTAAGTAAGCGGTCCACATAAACAGCTTTAATTTCATGGCTCTAACCTTTAAAACAACAAAATTGACATACATCACTGCCTCTCTTTCACCATTACGTTTTTTTAATACGATTCTAGATAAATTTGCCATATTTCTATACAAACAATTAACCCACTTAGCAGAAGATTTTCAAAAAACACCGAAGCTGAATATTTTCTGCATGTAATAGTAATTGAATATTACATAATTTCGATACAAACTTTACAGTCAGTAGTCTTAGATCCCAAGTTTTTCCCTTTAGTTATTTTTTATTGATAATGGATTTGCTCTTAACTTACTATTCTTTAAGGTGCAGATGTTTAAAAAACACTGAAGATTGCAATGTTTTAGATGCTATAATTCATGTACCTGGCTAAAAAAAAAACTCCTATTCAAACTTTCACCCGCTTTTCACACTGTTCAGGGATTGTTTTAAAAAATGGTTATTATTTAATTTATATTGGTGTTGATACCGAGTTTCATGTATCTAACTTCAGTCATAATTTTAATTTGTAGGTAGGTAGGTTTTTTGTAGGAAGGTAAACATTACAACATTTATTAATACCAATTTTCACATTTCTCACTTCAAAAATAACCAAATTACTACCAAACGTCTACCTCCCATTTAACCACCTTTGGGATAGTTTTTTCTAAATCGCCGAAAGTAACTTTTTTTTGTTTATAAAAACAGTAGCGTAAATATATACTTCCACATTTTTTCCTTCAAAAATTATCATAATCCCTTACAAACTTCTACCGCCAATTTACCCCTAAGTGTTTCCAAAATCGCCGAAAGCTATATTTTTAATTTATAACTACAGTAGCCGTTACAACATTTTCCACGTTTCTCACTTCAAAAATATATTATAAAATTTTCTACCCCCGTTTTACCTCTTCAGAAGTAGTTTTTCCTGAATCGAGCATTTCTACCAAGTTTCAAGTAAATCAGAACATAAAAGTATTCGTTCCTATAGAAACTTTGCAACCTCGTTTCATCCCCCAAGGGGTTGAATTTTAGTTATCACGTGACTCATTATTTTCATTGCAGAGCCAGCATTTCTACCAAGTTAAAAGTAAATTTAAACATACCAATTTTTTTTCCTAACCAAACTTTGCAATCCCGTTTTATCCCTCTAGGGCTTGAATTTTAGTGATCGCTGGAATACGTGTCTCATTATTTGCATTGAAGAGCGTTTCTACCAAGTTTCAAGTAAATTTGACCATAAAAGTATTTTCTTCCATTCAAACTTTACAACCCCCTTTTATCCCTCTGGGGGGTGACTTTTAGTAATTGCTGAAATACGTGTCTCATTATTTGCATTGAAGAGTATTTCTACCAAGTTCCAAGTAAATTTGAGCATACCAAATATTTTTTCCTTAACTAACTTTGCAACCCCCTTTTATCCCTCTAGGGGTTGAATTTTAGTAATCGATGAAATACGTGTTTCATTATTTGCATTGAAGAGTACCTCTAGTAAGTTTCAAGTAAATTTGATCATAAAAATATTTTATCTATACACACTTTGCAACTCCCTTTTATCCCTCTAAGGGTTGAATTTTAGTAATCTCTGAAATATTTGTGTCATTATTTGCATTGAAGAGCATTTCTACCAAGTTTCAAGTAAATTTGACCATAAAAGTATTTTTTCCCCATACAAACTTTGCAACCCCCTTTTATCCCTCTGGGGGGTGACTTTTAGTAATCGCTGAAAACGTGTCTCATTATTTGCATTGAAGAGTATTTCTACCAAGTTCCAAGTAAATTTGAGCATACCAAATATTTTTTCCTCAACTAACTTTGCAACCCCCTTTTATCCCTCTAGGGGTTGAATTAAAGTAATCGATGAAATATGTGTTTCATTATTTGCATTGAAGTACCTCTACTAAGTTTCAAGTAAATTTGATCATAAAAATATTTTATCTATACACACTTTGCAACCCCCTTTTATCCCTCTAAGGGTTGAATTTTAGTAATCGCTGAAATATATGTCTCATTATTTGCATTGAAGAGCATTTCTACCAAGTTTCAAGTAAATTTGACCATAAAAGTATTTTCTCCCCATACAAACTTTGCAACCCCCTTTCATCCCTCTAGGGGTTGAATTTTAGCAATCTCTGAAATACGTGTCTCATTATTTGCATTGAAGAGTATTCCTAACAAGTTTCAAGTAAATTTGATCATAAAAATATTTGATCTATACAAACTTTGCTACCCCCTTTCATCAGCCAAGGGGATGAATTTTAGTAATCGCTGAAATACGTGTCTCATTTTTTGCATTGAAGAGCTTTTCTACCAAGTTTCAAGTAAATTTGACCATAAAAGTATCATTTCCCATACAAACTTTGCAACTCCCTTTCATCCCTCTAGGGGTTGAATTTTAGTAATCGCTGAAATACGTGTCTCATTATTTGCATTGAAGAGCATTTCTACCAAGTTTCAAGTAAATTGGACCATAAAAATGTTTTTTCCCATACAAACTTTGCAACCCCCTTTCATACCTTTAGGGGTTGAATTTCAAAAAATCATTTCTTAAACGACGCTTCCATTACAAAACCAACTACCCCTCAAAATTCCAACTTTTTATATAATAATAATATATATATAAAATATAATAGAAGATGAGAGTTGATGTTGAGTGGCTGCCTTTGAGCGTAGCGAGTGGCGCACAGGTCACTAAAGTCATCAGTATCAGTATTATTTTCCATGTTTCTTATTTCAATTTCTGCCTCCTTATAATTTAAGAGACAACTCCTCTTAACTGTGCAGTTTATTATATCCCAGTTTTCACCAGGTTGGGATGTGTCATCCCTAATCAATCGGGCGGGTAACTAACTAGGTAGGTAGAAAATTATAATGTAAAAATAAACTAGACCATAAGGGCAGTAGATACCACATTGAACGGATCATCCACCACGAGATGCCGAGGAACAACTGTGTCAATTGCTCGGCCAAAGTAGGTAGGTACCTTACTCTACCTTTATGCCTTCAAAATAATAGTATAGGTGAAAAACTTAAGTAAATGACCTCTTGCATGTAGTCACATCTGTTTGCATAGACCGTTCGACATTCTTTATTTGAAATTTGACGTAAATTCCATATTAGTTTTGTACACAACTACATTCAAGAGGTCATTTACTTAAGTTTTTCACTTATACCTATTTTC